>JAWZSL010000025.1:6910000-8110000 GCA_034769285.1 Lutjanus argentimaculatus | reverse complement strand
GTGCCATCATCAGAAAGTACAACTGTGACTGTTATTCAGGTCAAAAATGTTCGTAATGCACAGCCAGTACTTTGTTTTATGACCAAATACCTGCATATCTAATGGCATTGTCATCAGGTTCAGTGTATTTATATCTGTGAAACATCAAGACATTAACATCGTCACTGTGAGTGTTAGCATGCTGATGTTAGCATTTAGCTCAAAGCACCATTGTGTCAAAGTACAGCCTCACAGAGCCACTAGCATGGCTGTAGAGACACTTGTCTTTAGCTTTGGACAGAGCTAGATTAGCTGATTACAGTCTTCATTCCAAGCTAAGATAAGTTTACCACTTTATCTCATACTGTGCTTTTACCAAACTGCTAACTTTCAAAGCTTCAGTCAAGAACTCGAATTTCATGTCCATAGTTTTGTGGAAACATCAGCTAC
Organism: Lutjanus argentimaculatus; assembly: GCA_034769285.1. Classification (NCBI taxonomy): domain Eukaryota; kingdom Metazoa; phylum Chordata; class Actinopteri; order Lutjaniformes; family Lutjanidae; genus Lutjanus; species Lutjanus argentimaculatus. The sequence continues at coordinate 8,109,571 of JAWZSL010000025.1, read as the reverse complement.
GATACTCGCATGTATGATTTAAAGGGGATTGTTCGGATTGTTTAAGGTTCACTCTCCAAAGCAACCACACTCCTTTAAGAAAAATAATGATGTTATGCTCAGTGTTTTTAAGGGTTGGTTTGGATTCACTGAATTCACACAAAACAAACAAACTAAGCTAGGTAAAGGGGCTGTTTTTGCCAAAAAAGTCTGGCTGCTTTGGAAAGAGCGATATAACTTCAGTTCCCCATCAGAAAAGGCTGTCTGACAGCAAGGTAAACCAGTGAAAATATTCTAAATATAGCACACACTAGATGTTTTTTAGGTGGGCCTTTTTTAAGGTGGCTAAAATAAGCCAATAACCATTCATCGCTTAGCTTCCGTACTCTTGTCTGCTTCTCCAGACTTGAGGCGTGCCGACTTGCCATCTACTGTAGGTAATACACTGACTATGTATAAGTACCTCATACAACCCCACTTCAAACAATCCTAACTATCCCTTCAGTCATGTTTATGTGTGAGTAAGTTACCCAAAGACCACTGCACTGACATCACTGGGTGGTGGTGGTGGGTCTCTGGGTGGGGCAGAAATCATGTGAAAATGCCAGCATGTGAGTGTATATTACAGGCTGTTCAGAGGTGGATGACAGTGGTTATGTGAGGTTGAACTCGATGATGTTGGCAGTCAGATTACAAGCCCTCGTTTAACTGAGCGGTGAAAATGGGACAAAACTTCTCTGTTCAGACAGTATGCCAGGTAGCAGCTGCACTTGTCAATCCCCCTCACTAGGTGGACGGCAGAGCTCTATGGATATGTGTGTAAAATGTATGAGCATGTGTGTGTGTGTGTGTGTGGGTGGGGGTGGGGGGTAGTCCCAGGTGTGTCCAGGTGTTTCAGGTTGACCGCACGCATTGCTGGTGACCAGACATTCCTCTGATGGACTGAACTGGATCGGCCAGACAGAGAGAAAGTGCACCCTCGTTCCTCTCCAGTAACCATCCCTGACTTGAGTTTTACACACACACACACACACACACACATTCACACACACAGGTACACACACACACACACTCTCTACATTTCATGAAGAAGTTTAAATAGGTTGTTAACCTGTAGCCCCGTAAGTGCTTTTATCAGTGTTGTTCAGGGCTGGCTCAAATAAAGAGTGTAATATGATCAGACTGTCAATTACACACACACACACACACACACACACACACACACACACACACACACACACTGTTCCTGCTGTGTTTATTCAGCAGCAGGTCCTTCGAAATAGCCCTACCTCCTCAGCTCACTTTTGTGTTTTTTTGTAAGATGGTCCTCATTCATGGGAGGACAACAGAGAAGCCATTAGCTCGTCCCAGACAGACAGAGGGAGACAGTCGGAGCCTCATCACCTCCCTATGAAGCTCATCTCAAGCATCCCACCTCTTTCTGCCCCTCCTGTCTTTCGCCTCCTCTTCTCTTCAATGCTGCTTTTGTCTGTTATATTAGAGTGTTGGAGGTCCTGTCGTGTTTTTACAGAGACACAGCGGCAAGAATTTAAAGATAGTATTTTATTTCAGAGTTCTGCAACTTAGTGGATACGTGACAGTTGTGTGCAAATTGGAAGGTCAGAGAGATGACTGCTTTCAAGACCGATCCTGTGTTGATTGACAGGTTTTGTGTGGTGCAGGCCCATGAGGGTGATGTGGAGTTTAATAGCAAGAGATTTGTGTGAGCTTGTTAACGCACTAAGGGCCTGGATACACCCGCATTTAAACTTAGAGTCTGATTAATACTGGATATTTTGGCCTGATGCCGATATACGTAGATATTATGAAGTAAATAATTCTGATGTTGGCCAATACTAACTGTAGTGGTGAGCTAAAGCTGGCTATAGACGAATTCAGCAAAGTACCTGAAGTTAACAAGCCCCCATAGCTGCAGTGGCGTCTCCCTACAGTATGAGTGCAAATTAATGTGAGCTGTCATAAGCAGTTTATAATTTTCTACTTTTACCTGAGTCAATAAGTCTGAAAATAAAAGTCGATATGATACGATAACGTTTGGTGTCACGTGGGACACAAACACTCTCTGGGTGAAAGCTGTGGGACTGACGCATTTATCCACCACAACCTCTTCTCAAAACTTCTCCCACATGTTGATTTCTACATTAGCTCTCATAGCACAGTCAGGCGCTCACAGCTAGCATCAGGCAATGAGTAATAGCCAATCACAGCACAGTAAGGCAGGACTAGGCAGAACAGTCTTGGGAAGAAAAATAATGTGTCTGTTGTCCCATCACCAAGATGCTAGAACCAAATATTAAATATATTTTGGTTATTATGTAAATATAACCAAAATATTGCAGAGATTTTGCAGTGCAACTTTCTTTTTTTACTTCAATTCTTTGTCAATAGCAGATACAAAACAACTAGGAAGTTAAAGAAACAGGCAACTCAAGGTATAGGTTTTTCTTTCTAAAGTGAGGATCTGTTCCTTGTGTACTGACCATGAGCTACAGCCTTCCTGGTGACAGTGTTATGGCGCTGATGTTTGCTTTGTGAAGAGAAGTTCTTTTCTTTCACATTTTTTACAGTCTGTGTGCATTTAAAGAAGCAGCTGCCCTGCCGGTGGTCATTTGAACAGAAGACATTTTTGTCATCACAGAAACGACCAGTGACAACAGGAAAACACACTCCAGCGGCGCCCTCACATTAGCCTGACACGTCCACTTCTTAGAGCTGCTGGTTCACGTCCCTGAGTGCAGTCACAGAGGTGAGCAGGGTAACTCACCTGTTTGTTCCTGCTGGAGGTCGACTACAGAATTAGACCTGAGACAGCCTCTGAAATTGGATTGGCTCTCCGTAGGACCACAAACAGATTAATTGGAGATTTCCTGTGCTATTAAGACGGGTCAGCCAGTGGACACTTGGCTGCAAGTGAAGACATCTGTCAAATCATTGCGGCTTTGTTTGCTCGCTGTTTATGTTGTGTAAGTCACAATCATTTGTGTTTTTCATTTTATCTAAAGTGGCGTTTCTCAAACTTTTTACATCACCTCTCCAGATACCAGCTTACTGTTTTGTGCTGTTTATGTGCTAGCAGGTGCTGTGGACCCTTCACTGGCACTCCTTAAGTAGCCACTAGCACTTGTGCTCATTTCACTGTCACCCACCTCATTTCATATTTGAAATATTCTTCCTCTGATCTGCCCTTTTTGTAATGAATCCAGTGTGAAGCCACAGTTACATTTTTTCTGAACCATTCATTTTCAGTGTCTTCCTTTTTTCCTCCTTGTATCTCTCCATCACAGTTTAACCTGTAACTATCAGGCTAATATTAAAACAAAGATACAGGAAAGTCAATTAATCAAAGCCAACTTATTTTAAATTTCATTTTTAAATTCATTTTATTTTAAATTTGATAGTATTTTATTTTTCTAAATGAGTTAATTTATTAAAAAAATATTTGCACATATTCCTCCATGTATCACTAAAGAGAGCTGGCGTACCACCAGTGGTACACGTGCCACATAAAGGAACTAATGGACTCTCTCACTATGACTCAGTTGTAGAGTATTACTCGGTTGCTGCTCCAGATGAAGGACGTATTTGGACAGTATTGTAGTTACAAATGCCTGTTAAGTCAGACATGGCTGTCAAGGCCTGTACCGTCACCTGAACATGGCCAGTGAATGCTAAAGCACCATTAGCCAAAAGAGTTGCCGACTTGGACACTTTCCCAGCAGCACTCAGGCTCCTAAGGGACCTGGACTGTGGAGCATGAAAAGGCTACCTCAAGGGCATTGGCTGCATTTGAAGAACCCTACATGTCCGCTACCTCCACCCACTGAAGGCTGCCCTCCCTAAGTCAACAGCGGCTTGGTTTTCAAGGCTGTTTGACCAACAAGCGTGTCTGTACATTCACAAGTTGACACCTCCTGATTTAAGGAGCCCTGCACTGGCATATTTGTTCAGGATGAGGAATTTAAGACGCTCCTTTTGGTGAGTCTCAGAGCTCAGGGTTGCTAGGTGGGGATCATGACTCATGAAAGTGAGAAGTAAATTAGAGGCTGAGCCGCCGTCTGCTCACTAATGGCAGATTTGGACAAGAGAAGTGCTGTTGTAGTCCATCCTGAAAGCTTTATACGATTATAAATACAGATAATATATTTTTAGTGAAGCCAAGAAAACTGGTACACAAAACTTCTAACATTATGCAATGAGTCTTTAAATTTCTCTTTATGAAAAGATTGTTCAGTAGTTATTTTCACCAGCATTTTCTGCTGTGTTCATTTAAAGCAAAAAAAAAAAAAAAAAAAATCTTTAAAAAGTGAAGTGGAATATAATTCAAATATTTTGTATTTTTGTATTTATTTGTTTATTTGAATGGGACAGTGCACATTAATGAACATACAAATATGTAAACATGCCGAAATTGTAGCAAAAATGCTAATTTCCATCTGTAGTCCCATTACATAAAAACATTGCTCAGGCAGGTAAAATACATAACAACGACACAGAAGACTTTAAGACCTCACAACTACAAATCATACAATAGACAGTTACAAAACAAGACATAGACAAACAATATCAAAACAAAGAAAAAAAATAAATCCAATAGGGCAGCGATCTTTCCCTACTAACAATTACACAGTATTACTACACATGCACAGAACAAATTTGCAATATTAAAGGGTGACTCCATATGTTCTTTTCCATGTTTTTCAAAGGGAAACTCCCACTCCGCTGCGATGACATAGGTTAGCGCAGTGATGTCCTCCCCCTATCCTCCCTTAAAGGTGCAGTAAGTGATTCTGGAGAAAGGTAGCTGATTGTTGAGTATCATTCCCAGATCATAAAAATACAGACCCTTTAGGTTGGTGATGGTGTCAACAATTAATTATCTTTCTTAAGAACTGCTTACTGTACGTTTAACCTATGGGCTTTAATATATAGCAGTGTTATCATGCAGAAACCTTTGTCATGTGGAAAAACATTTGCAGAAGGACTTGGGAAAATAGCATTTTGATGCTAAAACATACATACTTTGACCCCATTGCCACCACACACACTTTAACTTCAAGGGTAACAAGCTCACATGACCTACCTGGGAAGTGTTCTTTCTATCTACTTACATTGGGAATCTTGGACTTAACAATTATATGTCTCAACTTTTCTTACCCTTGGCAACAGAAGCATCCCTTTCTCCTTCCTTTTCCCGGTAAAAGAAATGCACCAAACTTTAACTCCCAGTAACCACACAGCACGACTGTAATAACAGGGAATTCAGCATTTTTTTCTGGCACCTGGTTACATTGGTTTAAGTTCTCCGGAGTAACAGCTCATCGTATGGTGTCGAGTCCAATGTTGACCAAAAAGCTGACCTTGTTTACGCAGAAGCAACAGCACAGCTGATATAATGTCAGGCAAACTCATGACCCTGTAAGCCTATGAATTGAGTGTAATGACATTTTCTTAATTGAAAAAGACACTTTTCAGCATTTTATTAAAGGACCAGTGTGTAGGATTTAGTGGCATCTAGCGGTGAGCTATAGCAGATTGCAACCACCTTGCTTCACCCTCCTCTTCCAAAAGGGAGGTTTGTCTGTTCTGGGTTACTGTAGAAACATGATGGTTCAACATGGCGGAAAGAGGACCTGCACCCTCTGTAGATACAAAAAGCTCTTCTGGGTGGATGTTTAGCTCAGTTGGTAGAGCGTCCGACCCATGTCTGGAGGCTGTCAGTCCTCTGCAGTGGCCACTGGTTCGATTCCTGTCTTCGGCACTTTGCTGCGTGTCATCTGCCCCGTTTCTTGTCTAATCTCTGGCTGTCCTATCCAATAAAGGCAAAAATGCCAAAAAAATAACTTAAAAAAAAAAAAAAAAAAAAAGCTCATTCTGCAGTCATGAAAATACAAGGATTATTATTTTCACGTGATTATACACTAGGGAAACCATACTCATGAATATCCATTTCTAATATAGTCTGCTAATAAATCCTTGTAAATCTGACACACTGGACCTTTTAAGATCTCTAGTGCATAACGAACAGTGAGGTAGGAAGTCTTTTTCTAAACCAAACAAATGAAATGAAGCTTACAAAGAGCACACAGACCTCTGTTAGTGCCTGAGCATGTTCCTCTCAGTGCTCCTAACTAACATATCTAGCATCATTATTTGCGCAGTGCAGAAATGTTGATAGAGAAAACACTAACTATCGTTCTGATTAATGTGCTTGACCCTCTGAGCAATGTTTGAATGCTATAGTCCCCGACCTGCTAATGACTACATTTGTTTAGGAATGAGAGTGCACATGCAGGCCTTACACGGCACATTTGTTGGGAGGCATTCATGGGGAAAAGCTTAGTCAGGCTGTAAGATCCTGAGAAGAGACGCATCGGAGCTGATGTGTGCTCTTTCTCTTCCTCCTGAGAGGAAGGGATGGATTTAAAGGGCTTTATTCACAGGGCAATCCTCTTGAACTCTTGTTAAGGCTGCCATTTTAGCAGGAAACAGATGGGGGGCATCTGGCCTCTTGGTGAGAAAATCTACGGGATTTGGGCACAATAGGGCAACCTGCTACTCTATAGCTTCACACGGAATGTGAAGATACAGCTTACGTGAGTAAAGATTTGACACTGAGCAGTCATTTAGCTTCATATCCAGTCATAACAAGTCAAAATGAGGCACGCCATTCTACTACAAGCTGTAAAATTGCTCACGTTATTTTGTTTATGTCAAGAGCTAATGATAGGTTACATTCCAGTTGGTTATATTTTATTCAATATGTCATCTGCCTTCAAACACTTAGTGGCATGTGACCTTTTGCTGAACTTTACCTTTAGCCACTGTGAGATATCTACTGTATCAGAATGTAAGTCTTGTCAATAATATGTGCAAAACATCACTTCAAGACAAATATTTGTTGAACTCACTGCCCCATTTTTCTGAAGTACTGTGCAGAGCGTCCACTGAGGCGTTGTTTCCGTTCTGCTCTACAAATCATTAACTGTCTCTTTGTGTGTTTAATGTGACGTCCATGTCCTACACATCCCCTCGGTTTTTCCTGTTCCCTTTATGAAAGATGGACCAGTGGCAAATGCAGAGATTCGACATGGACTATAAATTCTGACATCCTGTAGCAAAATACTTACAATACCAGTGAACAGACTCAGATCATGACATGATTTACTGTAGATGTATAGGCAACCCACTCCTACTCACACTTTTAACTAATGTTACAGACCTTGTTGTAAATGTATGTGCATAGCAGTGGTTTTCAGACCTTTTGTGCTCAAGGCACACCAAAGGGCAAGCCAAAATCTGAAGGCTCATTTGTATTCATATCTTTGCAAAATAGCCTCCTAATAATAAACAATGAAGGCAGCGAGTAGCCTACTAGCCAATCAGAGTCCAGCTGGGACAGAAATAGGTGTCCATCAATCAGAGTCTTTGATGTCACATTCTAATGATTCCTACCATCAAGCAACTGCATGAACCATATAGAAATGGACATGAGCACTCCCTTAAAGTGAAGCCAAAGCACCTTGGTCACCCCCTTTTGGGAGGCTGCAGTACAGACTTTTGTACAGTGGGAGGAAGTGGAGACATGCCGTCCATGTTATATCTATGTCACTGGTGCAAACACAAAAACTGGGGTTCACTTTGATGGAAGGTTTTTAAAGGAAGAAAGGAGTATTTCTTGTACACTCTCAGTCTTCACTTGGGTTTTTTACAGTGATGATCAGCCTCAGTGCTGTTGTCTCACATCTTGAAAGACCCATTTGTCCTGTATGTTATGCAGGTGGCCTGGTGTTTCTCGCTGTGGCAGGTTTATAGGGTTCATTGTGCAGTCCTGTCTGCCTCTGAGTACTGATGGTCTGCTAACATGAGGAGGAGAAAGACAGGACATAATGAGCTGTCTTTGATTGCTTCTAAGCCGCAATAGGATACAGGCTACTACAGTACATTATTATGGAAGAGATGGAAAAACAGCAGCTAGAGTACAGTTGGCATACGGAGTGTGCTATCATAGTTTATGTAATCTCATAGTTTCAATCATCAGGAAAACCAGTCAAGAAACCGAGTAAGTTGAGTTCTAACCTAGACACTGGTTCTAGAGGTGAGGTGGAATGCGTGGAGCAAAGCAAGGCTTAAATCCCACACAGGGGTCATTGAACCTGAACTGTGGGCTCGTCCGGGATTTGAACCCGGGACCTCTCGCACCCAAAGCGAGAATCATACCCCTAGACCAACGAGCCACACGTGTGAGAGGCATTTGCACTTTCATCTCAACGGAATGCTTTTGGTTAGTAACAGACGTCAACTGTTGGTTACGTGGCATCTTTGTTGTGGTTGAGCTTGATTATTATTGCAATGTGCAAACTGCATTTGAAATCGGTGTTAAGCAAATCCAGTATCTAAGACCCACAGAGATCTGTAGACAGTTATTTAATATAATAGCAGAATCCTTATGTCTTTGTTGATTTACAATGAGCTGTTTATTCTGCCGAGCACATGCATCCTTTCCCACAGAATCTGTTTCTATGTTACACTAGTTTCACGCTACTCGTGGTCACACCTGCTAGTTCACCACTAAATTTGACATATTGGTCCTTTAATGGGCTCGCTTTGCATTTGAACCCAGGCCCTCTCGCACTCTAAGTGAGAATCATACCCCTAGACCAACAAGCCACAAAAAATGGAAAAATGCTGCCCGATTTGGCAGCTGACCAATCAGTTGCAGGTTACGACAGATCATCAAGCCACATGTACACTTAACACTTTCATCTTTATGGAATGCTTCTGAGGTTGGCAACAGACCTCCACTGAAAGGCTGCCCAGTTTGGCAGCTGACCTATCAGCTGCAGGTCATGACAGGTCATCTGTCTTGTGGAAGGTGACAGATAAAATACATAAAAACAGTGATCATGTTCGTACCTGCGGGAAAAAGAAAAGGTAACCAAAGCTGCTATGGTTTCAGGATGCTGGTATTTTGCATGCTGGCTCACTTGAATAGAACCCAGCCATCACTACTGTTGTTAGCAACACCTGCGGTTTTCCTTCTATGACAAGTCAAAGCGTCTGCTGGAGAAGGGTGGAGTGACACGGGATCCAGACTCTGTTGGCTTAAAGCAGACTCATACCTGAGACAGCATACCCCGAGACCAACAAGCCACAAAAGAGGTGGGAATTTGCACTTTTCCTCTTGAAGAAATACTTCTACAGACCTTTACTGTTAATGACGTGACATCTTTCATGTGGTTGAAACCAATTATCGTGTGTTCGGTGTGTAAACCACATTTCAAAGCAATCCATTCAGTTAAACAACTTTAAAATTCACACTTGCTAAACACTGAATTCAAATGGAATGAGTTTAAAGGTCATTTGTAGAAGATTTATGAGGCTCTGTTGGCAGGATGTGGCTTTCGCACCTGTTTCTTGGCCACCATACATTCTCCCACACACTTTAACTATATATCTATTTAAAAATCTTTTTTCAGGGCTCACCTGGGACTTAAACCTGAGCTCGCTCACAACCTAAGCGAGAATCATACGCCTAGACCAACAAGCCTGTTAGAACAGTGAGATTTTCACTTTCCCATCAGGGAAATCATGAATTTTTGGAAAGAATATTAAGGCAATCCATCCAACAGCTGTTGAGATATTTCAGTCTGGACCATGGACCTAACAAGGGACAGACAGACTGACATTGCCATCCCTATATCCATACTGTGAGCCTGGCTAAAAATGCAATATTTACATGAAGCAGTGCTCATTGAGTGACTAATTTTATTGCTATTTTATGATCCTGTTCATTTTACAGGTCCAACACAAGAAATATTACTGTAAATGGACAACTACCGCAGTATAAACAGTATCGCAAAATTGAATATTTGACCTAATAAAACTCTTGGTGTAATGATTGCCACATGTAATAACATCACTTCATCTATATTTTGGGCTCACTTTGGGGTAATTATTACATTATTTACTGTAGACTATATATCTGAACTTTCTTGGATTCCCAACCAAAAAGCTTTAGCACCATTAGCAGAATGACAAGATTTATTAAGTTCTCTCACGGGCCTGTGGTTGAAATGTAATACTTTATTAAATCAACATGTCTGTCATGTCTGTTAATAGATATTCACATAGGTCATGTAGGTTAAAGACGTTAAATGAAATGAAAAGCAGAAACAAAAATGTCATCTCTCTCCCCTTTCATGTGGGGGTCTTTATGGCACTTGAGCAAAACATTTGTGTTGCCGTGAAGTCGTTACAGGAGATTCATTGTGGCCATTTGTAATGGAGTTTCCACCAGAGAGAGAATTCCCCTTTAACACAGTACTGTAGACCGACCTCAAGGTAGCTCTGGGGTGTCTCAAGGCTTCCCTCAGTACGCCAAACACACACTCTCTTGCTCGCACACACGCAAATTTGTGCACATGCAGTCATGCATACAAGCACGCACGTACAAACTAATGTACGCCAGGCCGTGCAGAGTTTTCCATTCTTCGATGCTGCACCTGCAGGCAGAAGGCAGAGTCCATAAATAAACCTCCTCCTCTGTGCACAATTAGGATCATTTAAGAAAACCTTCACTCTTACTTTCCAATGACAGGAAACATCTTAAAGGCCCTCAAGCTGGCTTTTAGAAAGTGGCCGGGTCTTTTCATGGAACTTGTGACGAGGACTGGAGCGAATCATCGACGTAATCAGCGTCACTGATTGCGGAATACGTCGATTTGCATCACGTGTGTTGATGCTTGCAACGAACTGCTGCGCCCAGTCAAAGCGTGGATTCACCTGGAGAATAAGCTGCAGCTGACAAACCTCGCCAGCTGTCATCATAAGTGTGGGAGTATTTCACATAGAGATGCAACAGTGTGCATCAAGCTCTGCAAACTGGAAACGGTTTATCACAGCGGTGCAACAGCTCTGCAAGCTGAAAGCACTGGTGTGCTTTGTCAAGCAGCAGCAGCAAACCTGCACGATCCTTTTTACTTTCCGTCAGCACTCGAGCGTCACATATTAGGATTATAAACAGGTGGAACGTGTTTCAGTTAGTTCATGATTTCTATCTCCAGGATTTTTTGGGTGGACCTGAAACGTGGCTTGGTGATGTCCTCCAACACTACCACCTCCTCCTCCCCTCATCCTCCCTAACAGTCAGTAACAATCATACTTTCAACGACTCCCTCTGTCCAAATCAGCCCAGCAGTTCATTTCAGCGCACTTCAATTCCAACAACACGACACACAGAAAAGTAAAATACCATCCTGTCACCGTCCTCTGGCTCTGAGACAGTTGAGTGGACATGCCCCCAGCATTTCAGAACAGAGAGAACTGCAAATTTTTTCCTGATTTTGAGACCTAATCTTTTTTTTTTTTTTAACTTTAATGTAAAAATGTATGAGTGAGGAATGGCTGCAGCTAATGATAAAGACTGTTGTTACAGTCTGTGACTGTGGTCTGTAGTTTGTTTAATATGTTATATGATATGTTTTATTTTCCTCGCACCACACTGATGCAAAAATACATTACCAGTAATGATCTTAACTAGGGTTTGGTGTGATTAAATTAATATGTGTCATAGCAAACCTTTGGAATTTAAGGTCCAGTATTTTTTCTGATCAGATATCTGGCAAATAAGGTCTTTAAACTGATATTTATTTTGGGTAAATTAATTGTTAAATTAACTAAATAATTTTTTTGAATAATCGATAAATTTGTTGTTAGATTAGTTGACTAATCAAAAAAATAATAGTTGGATTAATTGATTAAAAAATGTTTGGTTTTGCACCATTTGGTGCAGCCCTACTTGTGACTGTATAGTTTGTTAGTGTTAGGTCAGGTGCTGTATCGTGTGTTGAATGAGGTGTTAGAGGAGGCTTTTAGGGAAACACTGGTGCACCTGTCATGTGTTGAACAGAAAACCAGTCATATGTGTCAGAGGGTAGAGGTCAGCCAGCGTATGATTTTCTGGCGTGTGTGGAGCTCTGGTATTAAGAAGTGTGTGCGGAAGAAAAGGGTCACTCGAAGGCCTTTTTGTTTGCTTTTACGATGTGTGTCAGTGCTTCACCTCCTTGAGAAATGAACACAGACATCTCTGACCTTCACTGTCACATCGCTGCTTCAGTCTTTCTCACTCCTGGATGTTGAGACTACCACTTTGGTATGTTCAGATTGGTTTGGACTGAAATATATTAAAGCAAGCGTCCAACCCAGTGGAGTTTTCAGACTGTTTTGACACATTGTGTACATTCTCCAAAGTTTACAGGCGTTTTGGTAGCCGTGAGCTTACATTTGTTTTTGACTTGTTCTGACAGACTTCCAGTGAACATGTGCTAACCGTGTGTCAGCCCAACTGATCCGCCCGCTCCGCTAAATACTGTGACATGCTTTCCTGGCTCCGGTTTCAGAGGAGTCCCTGATTGAGCTATTTCCAAAGCAAAGCCACATCGATGATGTTTTGCTCATGCTCGTCTTAAACATAAGCAGATATAAGAGCAGCCAGGACTGAAAGCAGACAACAATAATTTGTAAGGGAGTGGGACATAAAAATCAGCGCTGCTGGAAGGGGGAAGAGGTGATGAGTATTGATCTAAAGCTGTTGGGCAACACTGTGATGAATAGTGACAAGTACATTGGCAGCAGAAGTGGTTATTGAGGTCAGGTCCCAGCTGAAGGGAGCCAGGTTACTGTTCCCCTAAAGTAACTTCAGGAAATGACTTTACCTCTGCTCACTCCAGGGGCTCTGCAGCCTGGCTGCTGCTCTGCTACAGTACTAAAAACGGAACTCTTCTTTGGGAAATTGTTGTTTTTACAAGTATGTTAGACGTAGATGGCCAGTAGTGTAAAATACTGTAAAATGTTCATTGATGATCGCTGAAGGCAGTTCAGTTTTGGGTGTTTCACCCCAAAATCAAAAATATACATTTTTCCCCTTGCCTGTAGCGCTTTATTCCGGCCAGATGTTTTTGGTGTGAGTTGCAGAGTTTTGGAGATTTCTGCCTTCTCATCAATATAACGGAACAAGATAGCGCTCAGCTTTTGGTGCCCGAAGCACCCCCCAAAAAATACATTTGAAAAATTCTAAACCATTTTCTCCTTCCGAAAATCATGACATGGTCATTCAAGATAATCCACAGCAGTTTCATTTCGGAACTATTTTCTTTCTGCATAAGAATCTACCGGAACTACTTTCTGTCTACCAGAAAGAAAGTTTCTACTAGAAAAAAAGTGGTTCCTACATGAAACTGCTCACATCAAGGTCTGATTGTGTTGAATAACTGGGTCATGATTTTTGGAAGGAGACATTGGTTTGAATTTTTCAAGTGTATTTTTTTGGTGCCGTGATCACCACCAGCAGGCAGACATCTCTACAGCCAAGATTCTGCAGCTCACTCCAAAAAAATATAGCCCGGATATATAGCTCTCCAGGCCAGGGGAGGAATATGATTTTTTTTTTTATTTTGGGTGAACTGTCCCTTTAAATTGCTGTTTAAGTAGCCCCAGAATATACAAAGTAGCCTATTGGCGGTTAAAGGTCTATGTATTATTAGTGACACCAGTGGCCATTAAAGTGAACTGCAGTCAGCATCAGAGGTGGCAAAGCACAGGCTCTGAAATGTACTTAAAGTATAAAAGTAAAAAGTCGCCCTCTGAAGGACATTTCTAGTGACTGTTTGCTGTCCAAAGCTTTTTTTAACCATTTTCTGGCATATTATAGAAAAAACAACTTATTGATTAATCAAATAAATAATGTACAGATTAATCGACTAATCGTTAGTTGCATCCCTTGTAACATCCTTTACATTCTTTTTCTTTTTTCGAAAAAGTCAACACATAGGGCTGTTTTGTCTGGTTGGAACAAGTATGTTGTTTGGTATTAGGACGTGGCTTTGGTCACATTTCTGTGAGGCCACATGTGAGCTGCTCTGTAGACACAGCTACACAGCAGGATGACTCTGTTACAGGATGGACGGTCGTCTTATGTTGCTGCTGTTTCCACTTGATTGCTGATGCCTATAGAATTTATATAGTGTAGGATGACTACTGTGGCCGTTTGGAACAATGAGCGCAGTGATGCCATCAGACGTGCTTCCTCAAAATCAGGAAATGCATTCCTGTGAAGCGTGGGCCCAATATGTAGCTCTTTAAAAGATGTGGTTTAAGTTTACCACAAAACCTGCAGAATTTTTCTTTCTGAAACCCAAGATCATCGGTGGACCGACTCCATATGGGTGTATAATTTAAATGATTGACACTGACACTGATACCGAGACCCCCCCCCCCCCCATAGTATGAGGGATATCCCATCGTTCAGTGCAAAATGACTGACAGCAGGCATGCTCTCAAGTGCGCGCACAAACATTCCTTCCTTTCTGTTGTAAGTGTTTCTTAGAAGAAAGAGGAGGAGATGGATGGAGGGCCAGGGATCATTTTCATAGTGAGAACGACAGAATTTTTTTTTGGGGGGGGGGGGGGGGGGTGTGGAGTGTTGCAGGGCACCGGTTTGAGCAAAAGGTCAGTATTTGTGTTTGACAAGAACCAGTCCAATGCTCGCCTCCATTCAGATTCATGGCTGCTGTGTGTGTTTTGCAGATCAAACTCAGAGAGTGAGCATGAACACTCACATGCATGCGCTGACATGAATGAGCGCATTCATTTTGGCCCTCTGTCTCATTCTTCTCTTTTATCACTCCACCAACACACACTTACCCACTTATTCTAATGTAAAATGTAAGAGAACACATGAGAACACATCATACGTTACTAAACTGGGTATGTCGGCTGCCTCCGCCGTGCAGCGGAAACCACTAAAGAGCGCGCTGTAGAGGTTTCACACCTGCTTTATTTCTCTTTCTTTCCATCTCATGATGGGTTTGACCAGAGAGGGCTTTTGAAGGCCAACACCAACATTTTGGACTGAAGCTGCTAATCACATATTCAGTTCCTATAAACTTCAACATTTACATGTAAGAAATTCCTAAAGAATGAGAAAGAGTTGTTCTTTGTAACAAAGGTCCTTGAACACAGCAGTTGGTGTTGCATTCGTAGTGCAGGCTTATGGCAGTGATTCCCAAACAAGGGGAACTTTATTTCTATAGTTCCCAGGCTATATGTGGAAAGATTATGCAGTATTCAACTAGTCAGGATAAAAAAAATTGTAACTGATTTTAAAGAAAAAGCCACATATTAAGTCAGCTGCAACACCTTGACAACTTTGGGATTGAAAGTGCATTAAACTAGTTAAAAGATTTAGTAGAGAAATCTAAACAGTGATGGATAAAGTGTGAAATAGTTAGCTTAAAGTAATAGGTAAACGGTTAAAATACATTGTAGATAAATAAGAGTAATGTAAATAAATGGTTGAAACGTCTCACTTAAGCCATTAGTAGTACAAAGGCAGACTAGACCAAACCAACCTAAATACTGACAGCTCGTGTGTATGAAAAAAGATAGTGTAACAATGTCCACTTGTAAATAGTTAATAGTGTTAAATAACATCCCCTTTGTATCAATTGTGCGGAAAAACGCGGAAAACAGAAAAGACATCGCCTTCCTTCCTGTGACGTGTTGTCCACTTTTCCCATGAACTGTATGACTTTTTTCCAATGGAAAACAAGCTAGATTTCTCGGCTAGTTGCGGAAGCTGATATCACACATCACAGTACATTACATCCTTAGAAGTGTCATAGACATTTAAACTTCTGCTTCTTCTTCCAGCTTCCAACTTCTGCTGGAACATGAGTGATGGTGTTGATGAAGGGATACTTGAGTTCATCTGATAGGGGCAGTGGGGGTGTGTATGAAAAACAAGGTTGGGGACCTGTGTCTGGCATACTTCTTAACCACAAGTTTAAGAACTTTTAATAAAAATCTGCTGCCTGCCCTGTAGAATAGACTCTATTCTCTCTTCTCTGTTCTTTTCATTCTTTCTTCCATCCACCCTCTGTCCCCTTTTAAGCCTCTCCTCTCACAAAACTCTTTCACTCCCACGCTTCCTCGCTCTGTCACCTCTAACATCCCCAAAACTGCCATGATGGAAACATAAAATGTTCTGCTCATATTTTACAGTAAAATGTGAGGGGGATTTCCAAGCTGGGTGAAAACTGCGATACAGCAGCCCTGAGCTGGCTGTCGTGGAAAAGTCTCACTCCTGAGGAGTTGGTGGGAGCCTGGGCAGCTGGGCCGTCACTCACACAGCCAGAAAAATAAAAGTGGGATCTGGCTGGTGTCATGCCTCCAGTAGAACCCTTCTGGGTCTTTTCAATTTACAGTCATCTATCAAGTGTTGCTTCCACGTGAAATCTCTAGACATCCTCAGTAGACGTTTTGGATATGGATTAGTGACACAAATGAGAAACTTGAGAGAAAATTCGCTGCAAACAGAGGCATGCTCTCCTTGTTTAGTACTATATTGCTGCTGTCAATCAATTCAGTCTACCACACTCCCGTGGCACTGGTGGTGAACGTCACAAAACTAAACACATAGGGATATTATCAACACAGGTCATCTGGACAGGCCCGCATGGTGTTGTTGTGGCCCTGAAGGTGTCAGTCTCTGCCCTTCCCCCACTTTGGTGTTCCGTAATGATCAGTTCAGGGTCATCCAGTCCACACTCTCTCTGGGGTTTCTTTCTGAAAAAAGTGAAGTGAAGCATTCTGTGTCACGCAAACCCCATGTTTACGGACACAAACGTGTGGAAGAAGAACACTGAAAGGAAAAATGATGTACAAAGGACCTGGTGTCAGATAAGTAGCATTATAGCATCATATACCACAGTACAGTGAGAGGAATCGGTGGGAAAGCTGGTGATCTGTAGTCTAGCAAAGATTTCACAATTTTGGTTTCTAACATGGCGATGAGTGACGCTGAATCGAATCAGGCCTCAGCCTCAGTACATTGAGCGCATACTCCTCCAACTGAGCTAAACTGGCCTAACCAACTGGTGCATCTCATACATGTTTATGGACATTTGTTTGATGCTATTTTTCATGCAAGTTGCAAGGTACTCAGCTATGCAGGAAGATGAAGTCACCAACTCCCCATTCTTAATCCCACTTACCATCAAAGGTCACCCAAATCTACAGCTTTACTATTGCTATTGTCCACAACAAATTTAAACCTAGTTTGACTATGTTTTCAAGATGTAATGGGCATCATCGAAGCCTGCTCTAAGATGGACTTCAAGGTCCATTTGAATCTCTTACACCCGAAATGAGAATCATACTCCTAGACGCTCCCCAATTCAGCAGCTGACCTGTCAGCTGCAGGTCATAACAGGTCATTTTTCTTGTGGAAGATGACAGATGAAATGGCTAAAAACAGTTATCATGTTCCTACCCCTGCAAGGACATGAAACCCAAGGCCTTCAGGAGCACAGGTAAGTGTGTGTGTTTTTCACCAAAGGTTGTCCTATGAGCCACAAAAAAGTGGAGGAATGCTGCCCAATTTCACAGCTGACCCATCAACTGCAGGTTATGACAGGTTAACTTTTTTGTGGAAGATGACAGATGAAACGCGAATGAACAGTTATCATGTTACAGTAAATGAAACTAGGGGACATTAACTGCTTCAATTTCACGGTCCTGTTATTTTGCATGCTGGCTCCCTGGGACATTTGAATAGAACTATGGAGGAGCTAACCTACAGTAGCCCAGAAAGACCAAATCAAGCACTGGTTGCAGATACAGCATTTTGTGTTTCTTGTCCCCTTTCCACTGGAAAGGAGAGAGTGAAACTAGACAAATGAAGCTTCACTTTTTGGGCTCGTCTGGGATTTGAATCTTACCCCTAGACCAATGAACCACAAGAAGTGGGGAAAATGCTGCCTGATTTCGCAGCTGAACCATCGACTGCAGGTTACGACAGGTCATCTTTCTTGTGGAAGATGACAGATGAAATAGGTACAAACAGTCATCATGTTCTTACCCTGCAGCAAAAAGAATGTTTGGGTCTTTAGCTGCTCAAATTTCACAGTTCTGCTAATTTTTATGCTGGCTGTCTGGGACACTTGAATATAACTACAGAGGATATGGGTCTTCGTCCATGGAGCCAGCCATTGTTCTTGAGCATTCCAGGATGAACCAACCAAGCACTAGTTCTAGATGTGGCATTTCATCATAGGTTATCCTATATGCTTGAAAAGGAAGAGTCAGAGTAGGTATTTGCAATTCACAAACACACCCCAAAAGGCCACGCACAGGTACTTTGAAGCCTCATTTTTTGAGCTCGTCCGGGTCTTAAACCCGAGACCTCTTGCACTCAGAGCAAGAATCATACCCCTAGACCAAGGAGCCACAAAAAGTTAGGAAAAAAGCTGCCCAAGTTGGCAGCTGACCCATCAACTGCAGGTTACAAGAGGTGATCTTTCTTGTGGATCCTTAAAGGCCACTAACAGATCCCTTAAAGGGTTGTCCTTTGGGCTCATCCAGAATTTGAACCCGGGACCTCTCGCACCCTAAGCGAGAATCATACCCCTAGACCAACGAGCCACAAAAAAAAGCAGAAAAATGCTGCCCAATTTGGCAGCTGACCCGTCGACTGCAGGTTATGAAAGGTCAACTTTCTTGTGGAAGATGACGGATGAAATAGGTATACACAGTTTACAGCAAAAGGAATGTTTGGATCTTTAGCTGCTTGAATTTCACAGTCCTACTATTTTTTATGCTGGCTCCCTTGGACTCTTGAATATAACTACAGAGGATCTGGGTCTTCTTCCATGGAGCCAGCCATTGTTCTTAAGCAGCCCAAAGCAAAGGGGGTAGGTAGGTAGAGTCAATCTGCAAGCTCACCCTAAAGGCCATATACAGCTCTTTTAAAGGTTCTGTCTTTGGGCTCGTCCGGGATTTGAACCCGGGACCTCTCGCACCCTAAGCGAGAATCATACCCCTAGACCAACGAGCCACAAAAAAAGCAGAAAAATGCTGCCCAATTTGGCAGCTGACCCGTCGACTGCAGGTTATGAAAGGTCAACTTTCTTGTGGAAGATGACGGATGAAATAGGTATACACAGTTTACAGCAAAAGGAATGTTTGGATCTTTAGCTGCTTGAATTTCACAGTCCTACTATTTTTTATGCTGGCTCCCTTGGACTCTTGAATATAACTACAGAGGATCTGGGTCTTCTTCCATGGAGCCAGCCATTGTTCTTAAGCAGCCCAAAAGCAAAAGGGTAGGGGGTAGGTAGAGTCACAGTCTGCAAAGCTCACCATAAAGGCCATATACAGCTCTTTTAAAGGTTTGTCTTTGGGCTCAGTCCGGATTTGAACCCGGGACCTCTGCACCCTAAGCGAGAATCATACCCCTAGACCAACGAGCCACAAAAAAAGCAGAAAAATGCTGCCCAATTTGGCAGCTGACCCGTCGACTGCAGGTTATGAAAGGTCAACTTTCTTGTGGAAGATGACGGATGAAATAGGTATACACAGTTTACAGCAAAAGGAATGTTTGGATCTTTAGCTGCTTGAATTTCACAGTCCTACTATTTTTTATGCTGGCTCCCTTGGACTCTTGAATATAACTACAGAGGATCTGGGTCTTCTTCCATGGAGCCAGCCATTGTTCTTAAGCAGCCCAAAGCAAAGGGGTAGGTAGGTAGGTAGAGTCAATCTGCAAGCTCACCCTAAAGGCCATATACAGCTCTTTTAAAGGTTCTGTCTTTGGGCTCGTCCGGGATTTGAACCCGGGACCTCTCGCACCCTAAGCGAGAATCATACCCCTAGACCAACGAGCCACAAAAAATAACAGAAAAATGCTGCCCAATTTGGCAGCTGACCCATCGACTGCAGGTTATGAAAGGTCAGCTTTCTTGTGGAAGACGACAGATGAAATAGGTATACACAGTTTGCAGCAAAAGGAATGTTTGAATCTTTAGCTGCTTGAATTTCACAGTCCTGCTATTTTTTATGCTGGCTCCCTTGGACTCTTGAATATAACTACAGAGGATGTGGGTCTTCTTCCATGGAACCAGGTAGGTAGGTAGGGGCAATCTGCAAGCTCACCCTAAAGGCCATATACAGCTATTTTAAAGGTTCTGTCTTTGGGCTGGTCCAGGATTTGAACCCGGGACCTCTTGCACCCTAAGCGAGAATCATACCCCTAGACCAACGAGCCACAAAATGCTGACTGGTTTGGCAGCTGACCTGTCAACTGCAGGTTATGACAGGTCATCTTTCTTGTGGAAGACCATAGATGAAATGGGTACAAACAATTATCATGTTCTTGCGCTGTAACAAGAGGAATCTTTGGGTCTTTAACTGCTTGAATTTCACAGTCCTGCTAATTTTTACGCTGGTTCCCTGGGACACTTGAACATAACTACAGAGGGAGTGTGTCCTTTTCCATGAAACCAGCATTTGTTTTTCAGCAGCCCAGAACGAACCAACCAAACACTGGTTATAAATGTGCCATAAGTTGTCCTACACACTTGAAAGGGAGAGTAAAACTAAATATTTGCAATCTGACCCTTAACAGGTCCTTTAAAGTTTCTTTTTTTGGGGCTTGTTTGGGATTTGAACCAAGGACTTTTCACACCCAAAGCAAGAACCATACCCATAGACCAATGACACACAAAAAGTGGTGAAACTGTCCCCGATTGGGCAGCTGACCTGTCAGCTGCAGACCACTACAGGTAATTTTTCTTGTGGAGGATAACAGATGAAATGCCTAAAAACAGTTATCATGTTCCTACCCCTGCAGTGAGATGAAACTAGGGGTCTTCAGTAGCCCAAAAGAGACAAACCAGTTGCCCAAAATGGACAAACTAAACACTTGTTGGAAATACTGCCTGTCATGTTTTTCACAAATTTTGCGGACACCATAGGTTCTCCTACAAAATCCTATCTGGTCCTATCAATCAAAGCCAGCCCACTGAAGCGGATAAATAGTTAAAGGACAGTGACTCTGTTAGCAAGAAGCTTCTACGCTCTGAGCTGATTGAACCAGGTGCAGTTTGATCAGTTTAGCAAGACTTGAGAGACAAACAGAGACAGAGAGAGATCACAGATAGCAAAGATAAGCAGATGCAGAAGGAGAAAGATGGAAACAGCTGTCAGCGGGAACACCACCCGGCCTATTTAAATCAGAGATGTGGGTGGCGATTGAGAGGCCTGGAACAAGTTCTTTTATCTGTCTTAAATCAGCTTGCATGATATAATCTGGAGATGTGATGACAAAGCAGAAATCACCAGATATGATTTTGGATCCATGTGCATAGCTTCATGCTGTTATTCAGTGAGTTCAGTGGGGTTGAGCACACATTTAGTAAAGGGCAAAGGGGTATAAATCTGTAGTGAAGTTGGAGGTACTAGAGAGGATCAGCCATCATTGATGAGTGTTTCTGTATGTGTGGATAGATATTTATTAGGGTTGGGTACAGAGCTCAGAACTATAGAACTATTTTTAAGTGCACTGACTGAATTATGTTGTCAACATTACAGTGTACTGATTCATTTTAAATGCAATATTTGTAATGCTAAATGCATAGCTAACGAGGGTAACGTGTCTAACAGAACACAAAATATATTGAAAAACCAGAGGGGCCCCGGTGTTTAATAGCCAAGCCTGAAAGCAAAGTCTCCCAGCAGCTAACGTTAGCACATCTGCAACCAGTGGCCTTTCATGGACAACAAAACTTTAAGTGAAGCATTGAAAATTTCATTGACATCGTCAGGTACTTGTTGGATAAATTGTTGTAGATAAGTGGGCTGTTTTTCCCTGTCTTGGCTTATGTTAGATTAGCATTTTCACTAGCACTAGTCAACACTCAACCACTAGCTGCATCTGAAATTCCTTATCAATATGCTATTTAGTCAGCTACAACAGTGTGTAAAATTTATTAGTATATCCAAAACCTTAGTATAACACTAATGTTTGCAAACTAGGAGGGATTTTAATTTGTGTTGCATGTAAAATGTAATAAATGAATAACAAAATAAATAAATAAATCGCAAATGTTGAAATGGTGAAATTTGGGCTTATTTTTTGGAACAAATGAGATTTTACTGAAAAAAAAGGTGCTGTTAGATACTGGTACCAAATTCCAGGTATTAGTATCAGTACCGTATTTGCTCAAATGTGAATGGTACCCAACTCTAGTGATCACAGTGCTTTTATTGGTTCATCGTTTCCTTTGTTCTTGGAAGATTCCCAGCTAGTGATTTCAGACCGTGGCAGATGTATTCCATTTCTGAGAAGTCACGGTTTTAGACTTGAACAGCTAAAATATGTGTGACTCTACCAAAAAATTTTGCCTAGTGCAGCTTTAAATGATTCCTCAGTTTACAGCTCAAACCACGTCTGAGAAGGAAGCCTCTGACAGACTCTCCAGTTCTTCATCTCTCTCTCTGTCTCTACGTGGCAACATCAGAGAGAGGCTGAGCCGAGTGTGCTGGTGGTGGTGAGTGGTCTGGTGGTTTTGCTGTTATATAACGTGCCTGGTCGGCTGGCTGATCACAGCCTAAAAGAGCTGTGAATACTGGCCCGGTTTTGAGTGGTCCGTTACATCCAGTCCCCCCACCAGCCAGACACTGGCAGCCTGATCAGTTTGTCTTTGACCTTCATGAAAGAGCGTCCCCGCCTTTTACTTTCTTTCCCGCACTTTTCTTTGTTTTTGTCACTCTTCAGCCAGCCGTTTTTCTCATCTTTGGACTCTATCCTCTAATCCCAACTGTGATAACTACGGGATAAATCTGTCATTCCACTGGGGTGTCCACTCTCTTACCCCCACCAGCTGTTTTCACAGCGTCTAGACACACATGCCGCTGCTGATAAAACAAGAGGACACCACGGTGTGTTGCTGGACAATGAGGACGTCGTGGAGTGTGGGTCTTCTCCTGCCGCGGGATTAAATAGACTCATCTTTTGTTGTGAATCAGGATTTAGGGAGGCTTTATGTGTGTGTGTGTGTGTGTGTGTGTGTTTATGAAGCATTGGAGAGTGTTGGTACACTCTATGTCTGCATGCATAAGCATAAGGCGGTGTGTGTTTATGAAGGCTTGACTTAAATCTGCATTAGCAACATTACATTTGCATTGTGTGCATGCACAATATGTGTGTGTTTACAAACGCTGCAGCGGAGATGGAGATGTGTGACTCAGTCGTTCCTCCAGCTGTTGGCCAGAGTCTACCCCAGTGTGGGTCACCGTCGGCCAAACCAGTGAACTCATCAGGAGGCTTCCTGTGATAGCGAGGTTCTAATTCAGTTTCAGCTGACTTGCAGTATTTACCGGTCTCCTGCATGAGCTTTGGTTTCCACTTGGGCTTGCTTTGCATGTCTGGGGCACACGTATTCAGGGTTAAAAATAAAGATGATTACGTGGGCATGTCTGAACCCTCAAGGCAAGAAGTTTCTTTATTTTCAGGCCAAACCCCAAATCCAGATCTCCCTGTTTGTTTCCTTATCTTGCATATATACCATACTTTTCTGCTGAGATGCTGCTGTACTGTATGCTACATATCTAACTGTAACAAACAGTCATATGCTTGGAGTCTTGGTTCACTGTGGAGAGAACACGTGGCGGTAATAATGGGGTAGAGTAGATGGCGGTGCTGATGGCGGTGTTTATGGGAACAACCTCAGCAGTCCTCTGTTCCCTGTTTGGTCAGCTGCAGAGAGGTTTCTGCTGGTCTGAGGAGCTCTGACATCACCAGCAGAAGTGAATCCAGATCCACTGGCCTGACAGCGAAACAGCAGTGTGGGCGAACTCAACCGCTGCAGATGACTTTCTCACGGTGCTGTTGAATGTTACGCAAATGTCAGCCCCCCACAGATTCATTTCAGGTTTATTCAAAATCAACTATTATCCTGGCAACCACAGGAGAAGCTCTGCATTTTACTGCCAGTACAAAGGTTTTCCACTGTCTGCCCTCCAAAACATTGTACCATAACACTTGCTTTTGTCTCACTAGAAACTACAAGCAGGCTTGTAGCAGGGAAACCAACTTACATGGGGTAAATCCACCGTTAGATTCAGGTTGAAAAAAAAAAATGTATATGTATGTGTTTATGAAGCTTTCTGTGTGCTTGAATCTTAAGGCCAGACACATACTGGGACAGCTGTGGACACCACAGATGTGTAGTAGTCATACTACTGTCTGGAGTCTGCTTGAAAGATGCATTCACATGCACACAAATGCACAGATGGTATTCTGTAGCTTGTTGTGGCGTGGCGGCGGACACGTCAATGCAGTCACAACTAATCAGAGGTACACAGATGTTCACACACAGCTAATGCGTGCACTCTCTGATGATAAAATTTACTTCACACGGACCCCAGCAGACCCTTGCATACTCACAGATGTGGAAAGAATAATTTTGGCTTTAGGATGCCTCCCAAAAATCCTCAAAACACCTACATTGTGATTTTGATCTTTGATTTTCCACGATCTTGCCTTAAAACAAAATATGATTCTCTAGCAGAAGTGTGGACATGAGTCCCATGACTTGTGCTCCCAGCACACCTTAGTCATGCATTGATGACCTCACAAACCAAAAAAGACTTTAATCAACTTTGATCTTATTACCATCATCTTGTGACTTCTCTTAAACTACTAATACTTGATATCCTCCCAAGGACCAATGATTAAAAACTACATTATGATGAAGTGTCTAGAGAATCAACTCTCAGTGGGAAATAAAACTTTTTCTATGGATGTCAGTTTTTGAGCCATGACAAAGGTTGATAAACCTTCTTTTTAGCCTAGCAGTTGTCGATGACTTGCAGTCCCTACCAGCCAGTTAAGAGGAGTCAAGAGTCAATAAAATAGTTTTTTCAAGGTTTTTCAAAAAACATACGTATATCACTGCAACAACGAGAGGTCCTTGAGCATACAGTCATAAATGTGCACAAAAAATATTAGGCTGATGGGTCCAGTTGCATGTGAGACTTGCTGCAGAAACAGACAGCAGCTTCAGGCCTTTTGGTCACTCACACACCTGCACAAATACACACACAACTTAATGCATGATGTCTCCCAGAGATAATCATCAAGTTTTATGAAATAAAAAGTTATACAGTTTTTCAAAACTTCATGGACAACTAGCAGTGGCACTCAAACAGCCACATATTTAGTGACTGGACATTTAACTACATTCTGAGCAGCATATCATAGTTTTGGGAAAGAAGGAAATTCTGAATTTTTAGAAACTGTGGAAAATAGAGACAAACAGCCTAATCATACACCCAAAAGCCATTTCCTTTATGGCCAAACATCTGAAAGACTGTTTTGTTTTTTTTTCTCCAGTTTTCTACTTAGTAATGCAGCGTGGGGGGCTGTGGTGAGCTTACCACATCTGCTAACCAATTCCATGGGGGAAACCCTGACTGTGCTGTGGTCAACAAAAATTAGATGGCAACATGCAAAACATCAGAAATGCAACAACTCAGAAATCATAAATCATTGTAATTGTATCCCAGTAATAACACACCAATTCACACTCGATCAGTTTGCTTTTAAACAACGAGGTTTATTTAAAAGTGGTAAATACACTTTCTCAAAAGCATTCATTATTTCTGTACTTTCACTTCACTTAAACTATACTTTGTTTAAACCCTGAAAGTTCAAAGTCTGTGTAAAGGAAAAGGGAGTTTTTTCTTTTAAACACATTATACATGTTAGACATGTTTGCTGAAAACATGTGAAAAGACTGAGATCTATGTGGTACTGAATTGTGGAATTAGACTGTTTAGCTGTTGTTCATGATTTCTGTGTTCAGAATTTTTTTCGGGCTGACCTGAAACATGAAATCAGCCCAGCAGTTCACCTCAGCTCGCTTCAGTTCCAACAACCCGACAGAATAAAA
This sequence comes from Lutjanus argentimaculatus, assembly GCA_034769285.1. Lineage (NCBI taxonomy): Eukaryota > Metazoa > Chordata > Actinopteri > Lutjaniformes > Lutjanidae > Lutjanus > Lutjanus argentimaculatus. Next base: position 8,083,781 of record JAWZSL010000025.1, on the reverse strand, counting down.
AAAAAAAACATCCGGCCACCGTCCTCTGGCTTTGGTGGCTTAAACATGTCTGGACATGTCCAATAAAGCTGCTGGACGGACCGTCCATGTTTCAGGTGGTTTTCAGGTCGTAGTGTTGTTTGACATTGAGACAGCGAGGTGGACACGCCCCCAGCATTTCAATCATTCCCATTTGGTTGATAAAACATGTTTCTGTGGTGTGACAAACCCAGAACACAGATTTATTGTTGCTTTACACAATCTTTAAGACTTGGACTTGATTCTATATGGAAAAGCCTCAGCGTAGCAGAATAAATTTCCCGTATTAAAAATGTTGATTAAAGTCCGTTCACACCTTTTAAACCTCTTTATTGCTTTTCAGTGCGACTGATGTGGTTTTTACCTGCTTTTACTGTACTGTACTCTCTCTTTGTTCTGTTGTAACCTCATGAAAAACTCTCTGGGACACGTTGTATTTTGATGCCTCATAAACATTGTTGACTTGACCTGAGTCATTAAGTTCAACATTCAGAAAACATGAAAAAAAAGCTGTTGTGGCACTAATGCAACATGAAAGCAGGGTAGATAAATGAGGGGAAGCGGGGTAAAGATGGCTATCACTATACATCGCTTTCAGCAAGTGGTTTTACTGATAAACAAGTCACACAAGAAGGCCACCTCTTGTAGTGCCTCCTATGAAAAGAGAGCACTCCCTCTCCCACACAGCGCTGAATAGAGAAGTGCTCTGTGGCCACACACATCTCTGCCAGGCCGTATCTCAGTGCCAAACATTTGAGCCCTCTCCCTGTTGAAGGCCTGTGGGCTTTTGTCTCCATGTCTGATCTGCGACTGTGGTTGAGAGGGGCTCAATAGGGGAAGGCCTCCCTATCGTGTTAGGCTCAGGTCTCTCTCAATAGGGGTTGTTTCTCCTGGAGCAGAGGGCATCTCCATTGAGGCCGCAGAGAGCACACAGGGAAAGAAAAGGAGGGGAGCGAGGAGACACCCAACAGATTTTTGTTTGGAGGTGAGATTAGAGTGTTGGAGGGTAGAGGACTGTGACCTTGTGTCTTATCTTGGAACCTCACAAACTGAATCAGTCATGGCCTTGTGTGGTATTACATCATTTTCAAGTTTTCCAAGAGAGTGGAAAAGGCTTTTGAGGGTTTATGTTCTTGGGTCAAGTTTTTCTTTGTCAGCATATTGACAAAAGTGTCCATCGAAACCGGTTATTTAAATTCATAGTGAGTCACAAGCCCATATTTTTCTTATAAAAGGAGGAAAAGCAGCTAAAGACGATGATTTTATTTTCCTCCACTGCATATAAACATATTTTAAGGAATGTTCTGTGCTTTACCGCTATGTGTGGTGTGATAAAACTGTATCGGAAATAGGGTAGGGAAGGGACAATGTGACCATATGAAAAAATGAAAGCAGCTGGTGCTTGAAAATTGGATTGGATTTATCAGATTTTTGCATCAGTGTAATGTAGGGCTGGGTATCATTTAAAAAATTATGATACCAGTACAAACATTAGCACCCTTACGGTGATTCAGATACCAATAGAGTAGTTTATTTGATATATTTTACATGGTGCAGCTGTCCACCCTGAAGTTTTCTCCATGCTTGATGAGGTGCTTTATCATGTTGCTTATATTCCTAGTTTTTCCTGAAATAATCCTTTTATGGATTTAATTTTTTATCAGACCCCACAGGCATGTAGCATAGTTATGTTTTTCTAGATCTGGGTACAAAAAGGATTGAATGCAGGTATCGTTTTACATACTACTCGGTACTGGGTTATTTTGGTCGATGAAGCACCAACGCCCAGCCCTAGTGTAATGAAGTAACTTAATTTAACTAGATTACCCAGAAAATTACATTTCCTTATTGTATTTAACAGGGTTAAACACTATAGAACTAGAAGGCCACTTGGAGCGCGCAGACCTCTGCCAAGAGTAATAGTCCACTCTTCTATGATTAGCAAATCTGCTAGCGCAAATTTCAGGGTCAGTATTATTGCTTGTCCTTGTGAAGTGTGAACATTTTTCACACCTTAATATCTCTTAAGGAGTTATTTCAGACCATTTACACTTGGAAATGAGGAGTATAATTAGTTGTAGTAGCTTAGTTTGAAAAAACAGGCATTACAATTGTGGCATTGTTAGAATTGTACCTGTTCTCTCATGAAACCACTGTTCCTGAATGCTCCATAATGACTTTGGGCCAGTTGTTTTTCTGAATTCCTTATGACAAACAGAGACACATCCAAACAATCAGACATACATGCAGTATACAAAATACTGTAACTGTCTAAAGTAACTTCAGTGGACATATTGGTCCACCACATATTAGCTGCTACCAAAAGAGGGAAAATGTGACTCTTGCTAATGAAAAAGAGCAAGAAGCCGCAGACAATACCCAAGTTGTGTCATTTTAGCTGGGTTGCTAATGATAGTCACTGGTTTGCCCACTATCAGGAATCAACTGGGTTTTTTTTAGTGTGTATGAATCTGTGGCTTCACTGTGATGGCAGGACTCCCGAAGAGCTGCTGTGTGCAGTCAGCAGAGCTAACAGCAGGCTAGCAGTTGATGTTCAGCAGATATTACAAAAATGTAGGATGGCTGCTGGTTAAAAGACAATGCCTAATTTTTTAACTCTGCAGGTGTTACAGGTGGACCAAGTAATCAAAGTAATGTAACGAGTAGAGGTGCCACAATTTCAGTATTAAATCGAAAATGGAGCAAAATGGTAAAAAAAAATATTTCAAAGATGGCAAATCATAGCTTACTGGCCATTATATTACATATGATCTTTTTAAAGAAAAATTTGAAAATGTAAAGAATATTTGTCACAGGATGCAGCCAATGATCTGTCAGTCTTTACAAATCAAGATTCTTTAAAGTTTAAGGTTTAAGGCATCAGTGTAAAAAAAAAAAACTGTTTAAATGGAGAAATCAAATTGTGACTTTAAAATGAAAATTGAATTGTGGATTTTAGATTATACTTTCTGTATCCCCAATGTTCTGTGTGATGTAAATGTGTTTATCTGAGTACTGTACGCGCTGACTACACAAGAACAAGGCAGCCTTTGCATTACCCATTGGAGTATAAGCAGAACCACGTGTCACGTCTAGACTGAATGTCCTGTCAATAATGATAATTTTGTCAGATCTGACATTTGCTGCACGTTGTAGGAAATTGCATCAGATTCCCTTAACGCTTTTCACACAGGAAGTGAAATATGAGAAAACATTTAAAAGGAGAGGAGTGTCTGAGAAACGTTCCAGAACTGTGTTAATATTGTGATAAGGACTCTACTCCTGTGGGTAAACTAAACCAAACAGTTGCATTAGGAAATTTAAGGCGAGTCTAAGAGTCTAACTGTAATGAAGGGAGTGGCTCTGCCGCTGTGAGCCTTAAGCTGTTAGACTTAGCTCTGTGTGGTTGTGGCAGATGGAAATTAAAAGGTTGAGGAAGCAGAATGTTTGAATTTCTACATCTTTCCGCTGAAAATGTGGCGACAGACCCACCCTTTGAACTCCCTGGGCAGCGTGGAGGAAGAGAGGCAGCGAAGGCATTTTATCAGTTTCAAAGAACTCCTTCTTTCATCTTTCTTGTTTGGCCTGCTGGTGGACTAATTAGCTGTTTCCTCTCTCCTGAGCGTTTTGGGCTGGGCATGGCAGCAGTCCGAGGTTAAGGGGTGGCACTGGCCAGTGGGTAGATTACAGGTTTGGGTTGTTACCACGGCTTCTGGAACATGGAGCTGCGGGCATCACATGTGTTGGCACAGGGTGCGGGCACTTCAGATGTGGTCCAGGACATGTGGAAGCTTTCTAGGGTTTATCCTGCCCAGCCCAGTTTAGGGCTGCTGACGGGAGAGAGAGCTGGCATTACAGCCGTCAAACCTGTACTCAGACAAACAAACATAGGGATGCTTTGTGTGTATACATGGCCTCTCTGTGTGTGCATTTTTGTTAGCTTTCAGGTTTGGATGTGTGGGCGTGTATGTTTATCACTATACTTTGGGTTTGAAGGACATAAACCAAAAAAATGCAGGCAAGAAAAATGCTGACTTGTGTTCTGTTTATGATTGATAACCCTTGTCTGCATGCTTGGCTTGTTTAGGTTCACACTTACCAACAGAAGCCGACCAGGGACTGTTGACGAAATTAAAGTCCATGTGAAACGGAAATCACAGTGATCTTTGCTTCTATATATTGATGTGTTTCCTCTAAAAAGAGACAGCAAGGGAGGGACTTGTCACAGTGGGCAATAGCGTTGAATAAGTGTTAATGCAACGCTCCCGCAGCCATACAGCTAAGCGCAGAATTCGTTACCCAACAAAGAATACAGTACAGAGGTGGTCTGTTTGCCGACTTTGCTCCTGGCACCCCTGGGCTGAGCCAGCTAACTTAGCTGCGCAGCTAACCAAGCTAATGGCAGTATGGGTGGGGTATGGGTTCAGTCCCAGTCCGGCTATGTTCGCTGGGCTGCTGCCGAGCCAGGTCGCCGTCTAACGGCAGCTAAGTTAACTGAAACTATGAGCCAGAGTTGAATCTGATCTGCCGGACATCAGAGGGAAACCCAGAAAGCATTTTCTCCAGAAAATATGATCCAGTTTCACCAAAATCAGTGAACAGCCAAGTTGTGTTTTTGTTAGCTAGCGACTGAAGCAGTCCGCTGTAAAATGCATTGCACATGATCTGCTGTCGCTTTCCCCGACGTGAATAAATTCTAGCCAGCATGTCCGTAAACATGGTAACAATTTTGTTGAAGCAGGAACAAGGTTTGAGGAGGCAAACATCTTGGAAGACACACCAACATAGCGCTACCATACTACCATAGCTAACTAATGAATCTTAGCCTTAGCTATGCACAGGTGAAAACTGAAGGTTATATAAGCACTCATCATATTTTGTTCTGCAGAAAGAAAAAATAAACAGATTTTCCTTGACTTTTATATAAATATATTAAGAAATTGATTGTTTCTATTTTTGGCATATGTTGTTGAATAGGTGCACAGTGTGACTGGAGATGTGATTGAAAAGGCATTTTTTTCATTTCAGCTCTACTTTAACAAGCAGTTTGTATATGAGAGGCAGGTTAGAGATTTTTGCTTCTGGGGGAGCACAACAGCTGGATTAAATTTTAGGGCCATCTTCTGACAAAATTTAACAGTTCAAATGTTGCCTGTCTTAACTTTTCAACAGATGAAAGCTTATCCATCTTGGTTCACCATTCTCGCAGTGTATTTTCCCTGGCCTATGTTGAGACAATGTCCTCCCTTGATGCCTAAAGGAGGCTGACTGACGGACACGTTGACTGAAAGAATCCACCAGATGGGACCTTGGAATTGAACAGATTGGCAGCTCTATTTACATACTGAGGACAAGGGCGTACCGAAGCCAACATTCAAGTCAAAAGTCAAAGAGATGTCAAAATTGGCGTCAACAGTTCCCACGCTTTCACAGCCAAAGTCTATGAACCATGCACCGCTAATCTTTCTCGCCATGAAACCCCCACCCCTGTTATTTTCTGCCTCCATCACCGGTGCCTGGCCTTGACCCAACCAACCGTATCTTCAATCATAAAGTCACTCTACAGGCCACGGTTTCCCCCTCTGGATGGCCGAGCTGCCTCCCCCTTTGTGGGGGATGTTAATTGGTCAGTTTGGGCCGAGCTCCATGGATGGTATCTGTTTCACATGTGACACTGGCAGCCTTTGAGCCCACAGAGCTGCGTGGGTAATTATTCTTAATGAGGCATAGAACCCTTTCATGGGTCTTTTCATTCACATCGACTGGCTGTGATTTACAGTGTATAATATATTTTAGATTTTTATCTGATATGTTTTTTTTTCTTGTTTTTTCTTCTTTAGACCACCTGGCATAAAGTTAATTGACTGATTGGTTGGTTGGTCGATTAATTATTTTGACACAGCAACAACAAAAAACAAATGTCTGATGGAGCTCTTGTTAAGTTTCTGGTGTGAGGTATGACTATATTGGCTTCAAGTGTTGTTATTTTGAAGAAACCACATGTCAGAATGCTAAATACACACACACACACACACACACACAATAGAAAACACAAGTTGGATACAAATAAAACAGAGGCCCTCAAGAATATCCTCTTACCTCCCTCCTCATGAGGTAAGACTCTATTAACTTAACATGAAAAGCACAGAGAAGCTGCAGAATTGGGAGAGGACAGCTGTTTGTTAAAGCTGCATGTCAGACAAAGCAAGAAAAAGGCAGAGAAAGAGACAAACAGTGGATTTCAAGTCATTACAGTCTATGGGAGTGTTGTCAATGAGGCTCTTTCACTCTTTCTTGAAGAAAGAGTGAAAATGAGTTTTTAATAGTCTGAGAGTGGTAGAGTAGCATGTCTGCTAATTACACAGTTCCATGTGTGCCTGTGAGTGTAAATCTGTTAAGTAGTTTGTGATAGTGGTGTAAGAGGGTGTAAAGAAACAAAGCAGATATACTTAAGTGCTGTATTTATGTATTGTTTTGAGTTACTTGGACTATTTTTTCCATTTGATGCTTATTTATGCCTACATGTCATCATATTTCAGAGTAAGCTATTATACTTTTTACTCATTTATTTCACAGCTGTAGTTACGTTGTTGCAGATTTTATATGCAAGTTGATTTTCTATACTTTACATATAATGAACTGGGAACTAGGGAAGAGTAAGGTAAATAAAAGCTATACTTTAAAAGTATCAACATCCAGTCATATAATATCTAATAACACACAGGGGCTCACATGGAAAGCTTCCTTTAATTTTACTTTTTATATTTTAAAAACATTTTTCTGATAACACTGTCTAAATCTACTAATGATATACTAGTGCTTGCCAGTTTGTGTGGGTGTATGTGTGTGCTTTTTGCAGAAACCCTAGGGTACATGATGCAAGCATGCATGCAGGTTGTGTGTATGTACAGTATGTGTGACTGACCAGCAGGACTGGACCTACTGTCTGTGTCCACAGCTTATGTTGCGTACTCCTGGACCCAAGTCATCAACAACTGCTAGGCTAAAAACGAGGCTTACCATGTCTGTTGCAGGCAACGTTTTGGCCTTTGTCGTGGTTAAAAAACCGACATCCATAGAAAAGTTTTGTTTCATCGTAAACCAGAGCATTTGCAAAATAGTTACCTACCTGATTTGTGGTGATCCAAGTTTGGCACGATACGGAATGAATAAATCCCTGTTTTGTTAGCTTTGCTGCCATCTCCGCTATAGCTGCCACATTGCAGTGTTCAAGGCCCACTAGTAAACAGTTTTTTATTAAATTGACTGTAACTCACTTAATTCTCTCAATAATTTTCTTGAAAATTGGGTCCATCATAAACCTGAAAGATTGAACATGATACTACTGGTTTCTTGTTGCTGATCAGCTCTATGACAAAAACATTAACCGTCTGAATAGCCACAACTTCCACTGGAACAACCAGGCTCTGACGAATAGGCAACACCAAGTGTAAGTTAGAATTTTAGTTTTTGTTAGTTTCTCCAAAAATATATAGATTTGTATATGTGTTATATTTTTGTAAAGCTGCCTGGTTGCTTGTAATATTCTAAACAAATAAGAAAATGTTCTAAATGAGAAACATTGTTTAAATTGAGAAGTTTGGACTCCTTGACCTGTTTTGTTGTTTCCTTATTGTGAGGTGAGTCCAGGACGCCTGGTTATAATACCATTACACTATCCATGCATCTTAAAGAAAACTGAGACCATACTATACAATAACACTTTATTCAGAAATGTGCAAATCTTTGCATCTGGCAGTTGTGGTGGCATTGCAGTGGGTGCTTCACCATCTTTTGCCTGCCAGAGATCTGCATTCCACACACACTGAGCACACTCTTCTAGTTTCAGGCTTTTATTTCTTTTTTTAGCATTTTAGTGTCCAAGTGTGAGTTGTGTCAGGAACAGCCAACCCTCACAGGAAGACTACAAAAAGTAGAATAAGAATCCAGTAATTGTGTCTCAGCTAATGAAAGAGCAGCGGGAGTTTTGTGGAGGGATGATTCTCGTTTTACAGCCTAGTTTGCCTCGTGTATTTTAAGAATCTTTTCTGCCATATTTCCCCTCATGGTCAGCTGTGGCTTACGGCAGAGCAGCGGTGCATCGTGGGCCAGCTGCTGTTCCAAACACACACTCGGAGTCTGAAGTGAACAGCTGGCACTCTGAAAAATAGAAAATCTTTTTTGATAATTGGGGAAGGTTGTAATTCAGAGCTGCTTCTGTCTATTTGAGGTCCGTTAAGTACAGACTGCATCGAGCCTCGGAGAAAGATGGATGGCTCGGGACTCGTACTTTCGTGTCCGAAATAACCGATGCCCTTTTTTCAGTCATGCTCGGATGATTTAGTGGTGCCAACTAAATAACTAACATCGCTTGTGTGAATGTTTACATGTAGCTCTGTGTTAACTTATGTAATGACATGCGGTAGTTCCTGATAGCTTTGAGACAGTAAGCAAACTCAAAAATGCTTTCTTTAGATGTTCTGCCAAAAAGGAAATGGCTTGTTTCTTCTTGTTTCCTTCACTTCACCCCTCCTTTGTAGCATCATTACCCTCAAGAATCATTGAGATACAATCTAAAACCAACAGTTTAAAAGTAGTCTGCTTTTTTATTTAACAAAATGTAAGACTAATAAGATTTGGAAGCGTGTCTGTGGTCAGCACTCTGACGTCAAGGCCGACAAATTTTATTCCAAATGCCTTATTCTGTGTCGTATGCTTTTCTACTTCCCTTTAACAGCGCGTCTCGTGTGATCAAGCGCATTTTTCACAACCTCAGAACTGTTTTAACACAACCAGATACACAGAAAGTGCCTGGTGGTTTGGAGAGGATTTAAATTGTGGCGGCCGGGCCAAGTGTCTGTGGATGTGATCCAAATCAGAGACATTTACAGCGCAGCCTTGCTTCTGTCTCACCAGTCAGCAACAGTAGCTGGCATGTTGAGGCTGAGGCTTCGCCGGGTCGCTGGTCTTTAATGGATGGAGACAAAATGAAAATACCCACCATACTGTATCATGCATCACTTGCAGAGAATAGTAGAGAATGCTGTTCCCGTTATAAATATGGACTCTGTGCTTGTTCTGGGCAGTTCTGGGACAAATCTCCCTCTTTTATATCAGAGGAGCTGTGGCCAAAGTACCCTAATCTCTGTGTCACTCGCCCTTAACCTGTTCAGACCTGGTATTAAAGGCATAATATACAGCATTTTCCTAAAAACAATAAACTATTTTTTAGGTGCATTTACGAACAGCAAATCCCACTCATTCTACTATTTACATGTGTCTCGGGTTTTTCAATCACCAGCTCTAAATACAGATGTGAAAACAATCAGGATGCATTAGAGATCTGATCGCTCACGCTGGAGGTGGTCTGGGCAGCATGTGACCCCTATCTTTTAGCAGTGTGTGCACAGTGTGTCCGGCATCACATTGAAGGACCGCCTACTCAGCTGACTGTTACAGCCCAAGAAAAATTTCCCTGTGGGACAATAAAGTTAATCTTGAACCTTGTAACGCCAGACTCCCTTAAAAAAAAAATCCAGCTATTTTGAGAGTTCTTGAGTAAGGAGAAACTTTATTAACTTTGTGAGACTCTTTCTACAACAAATTCTTAATTATTTGTGCCTTCTTTTAAATTTTGCGAATGTTATACATCAAGTTTCAAGTTTCTTTCTTTGTGTTCTTTGTGGCTGTTTGTCACAAAGAACACAAATGTTCATTTGCGTAAATAGTGGGGAAATGAAATGGCTACAGCGACTTCTTAATCATTCATGCATTGTTGTAAATTCAACATTAAATGCAATGCATCAAACTAGTGCTACTACAAGGAACTTTTCTCATTTTCTTTTTTGATTTTGGAGGTCCCTGTGGACAAATGTGCTTGTGTTAAAAACTCTTTGCTGTAGCTTTGAATTGTTTCTGTTCTTGTAAATAAGAGCAGGCAGGTGAGATGCTCCATGGTGTGCTGGGATGCATCCTTTTACGATCTGTCTTTTCCTTTGACTATGTCATTTCTGATGTGGAAACATCAGATTTCCACATAGTTAGATGAAGTAAAATTGTGCATCAGCTCATACACCACAGAGTGTCTCTCCTGCTGGACTGCTGACAGCGATGGTAAGGCTCATTGTGGGCTGATAGAGGAGTTAAGTGTGGAATTGAACTGAAAGAAAAGGAAAGAAAAGTCAGATCTTTCTCTATTGAATGGACAACTGGACTTAATGGACATTCAGCTGATGTGCTCTACTTTTATTTCCATATAGAGTGGGGAAGTGACATCTGATGCATCTGGAGACACATTGTAACGCCAGGTGTGAACTCACGTGCTAAGAGCTGTCCACTTGTGATCAGATCACCCAGGACGCATGTTAAGTCAAGTCTCAATAGGCTCCCTGTCACCACTTCCGTAGTCACATCAATACACGACACCTCTCCTGATGACATCACAATCTCCTCATTGGAATAACCTCACAGGTCAGAGGTCAGACCCTTGAAGGTTACCGCCTTAACACTAAACGTGTGCATGTCTTTCACTATTCCCGTCCAGAGGTCAGGCGTGAGTAGGATGAAAGCCAAAGCAAACGCCAGTGAAGCAGGTTATTGGTCTGGGTCTTGATGTGTGTGTTGAGGATGTGCGAAGCGGACGTCACACCGGAGTGTGAGCTAGCAGCGGCCTCTCTGAGGACAGATGGGCTGAGAGGGAGCCCCTCTGAGAGCAAACACCCCGGCCGAACAGAGGACACGTTTGACACGCACTTCTCTCATCACTCAGGAATGTTTGAACAGAGAAGATTGGTGAATATTTTCCTAAATATCCAATTGTTCAAAGTTCAAACAGAGTTTTCAGAGCGTAGCTGAGCACTGGGGGGGGGGGGGGGGGGTACACATACCAAGAGTGCAACAAGATCGACCATGGTTAGGGTTGTTTCACTAGCAGGAAATTAAATATCCTCTAACCATAATTATTTTATGTTTTTGTTTATTTTAATTTATCAGAGCTGAAACAATCAGTTTCTTCTTGGTTAGCATTTTATACTTCTGGACTTCTGGGCATCTGGACCAGTTCAATATTTTGGAGGATTCTTGCTGAGAGTGAGATGACAAGATTGATATGACTCTGATGTTTGTCTGCTACATAGAATATTGCTAGCTTAGCTTAGACTTGAAAGATTAAAGATATATAAGATAAAGGTAAAAACACTACCATTACCACATCTACCAGCACTTCTAAGGCTCCCTAATAATACTAATAACTAATGGCAGAAGTCTCCAAAACTTTTGCCGAACTACAATCAGGTCAACTGTTAATCTTTATATTATGAATTTTAATCCATGAGGCTTTTATATTTGTAAAACTTTCCCAGAGTCTCCGACTACAGCTTGCTATTTTTACTCATTGCACGGCACAGATTAAACAAATGAAATGCGATGTGTGAATTTGTGAACTTTAGAGGTGCTGGTATGTGGATTTTGTTAGCTTTGGACAAAGTCAAAGTAGCTGTTTCCCTGTTCTCTCTTTGTACCTCTGTGCAAACCTAAGCTAACTGTCTGAGTGGACAAATCAATCTCTTTAATTGCCATGTCAGTGTAAATTTTAGGAATTTGTTGTCAGTGAATTTACATAATAGAACAAGAAAGGTCAGGACATAGCATGACTATAAAAGGTTGTTATCCATCATCATGAGAGTAGATACAGTATGATTGTTCCAATACCAGTATCAGAAATGTGTCTATGCATCGATCCAATATTAAATTTTGTTCATTTTCAGCTACAACTGACTGTCAACCTAGATAATAAAAGAAACCTCTATGGAATTAATTCTCTATATGTATTTGTTCATGTTCTATGGAGGGTTTAACCTGAGCCAGGCCATACAACAATGATAGCAATCATATCACATCCATATATATTTTGATGCACACGTACTCGTTCAGTATTTAGTATCCGCTGATATACAAAGTCCATGTAAAGGGAAGGAAAAAAAGGTAGCGGAACATCTAGTAGATACCAAAACATATGTCACTGATCTTGCTTAGAATCTCAGTTGCAATGATCCCAAGTCACCAGAACCGAGTGTTTAATTTTGTTTGTGACTGATTGCACTATTAAAATTTGGTTAACTAAAAGACTCAGCAGTCCAGTGTTGTATTTCAACTTGTCAGTCATGGGTCAGATACCTAAAGTTTGTGAATCAGGCTCATGACTGTGGAAGGTCAAACACAGCAGACACTCAAGACTACAGTTGAGCCTGAAGGTCTTTGCCAACTCTAGATGGATGTCCTTCTATATCGTTTGGTTTGTGTGTGTCCACAGGGCATGGCTTTCTCCCTGGAGGAGCGTCTCCAGCTGGGGACCCACGGCCTGCTGCCTCCCTGCTTCATCAGCCAGGACGTCCAGCTCTTTCGGGTGCTCAAGAACTACGAAATGAAGAAAGACGATCTGGACAGGTGAGCACAGACAGAAACCTCTACTACCGTGACGCAGCGTCTTTTTATCTTCTATCAGCTTCAAATCGGTAGAATTTCGCCTGATTCCCCAGAGGATTCCCCTGAGGATTCCCCTGCCTTTGTGCACACTGAGGGCTCCTACATCTGGAAGCCTTCAAAACACAAGAGGCAGATTAGCGATCAGCCTTCGGAGATCTACATCCATCCTCCGACACTGCATATTTCTCTGAACAAATCTCCACGGCCCCCTTTTCCTCCGCTTTCTCCCTCGCCTCCCTGTTCTCCTTCACGAGTGTTTTTACAACCTCCGCAGCGACCAAATGAAAACTTCAGCTCAGTTTTGCATGCTTCATTAGACGCTCAGGAGTCGTAGCTGTTGGCATTATGTAATGAATCTGCCTCATGCTGACATTTCAGTCTGGCCTCTTTGATCAACGGGATCAGGCCTCAAACTGAAGTCATAGCCTGTTTTACTGTTTTGAATTATACGCTGAGCACTGAGTTTTATCTCTGAAATTGCCTCTTACTCCAGTCACCATTTTTCATTCAACTGCTCCATCAGCTGTCACTCCCAATGTCAGGGATGAGTGAGCTGCTTGTGAGACAGGATTTAAGGTCAACAGGAACTAGACGGCTTCATGAAGAGGCCTCATTTTCCACCATAGCAACATGACAGCGTCAACATCTAAAAACAGTCATTATGAGCTTGTCATTGCCATTCCCATGCCCCGTCAATGTCACTGACAATCTGTCTCTGGCCGCTCCAACTTTGGGCTTCAGTCCTGTGGATTAAGAGCTGCTATTTGCCTGCCATTACTCAAGCCTGATGTGTTTACTTACCGTCTGTTCCCCAACTCTGAATCCTTCTTTGGTATTTACTGCTGGACGCTGTCATGTATTTTTTACGACCATAACTCCAAACTTTTGTTCCGTCCCGTTCTATTTTAATCAGAGATCTAGACTCTAATTTTTTTTTTTTTCAGTCAGTGGAATTTGTCTTGTTTTTAAATTATTGCGACAAATTATGGCATCAGCGCTGCGAGCACATGCATTTATGATCTGAGATGATGGAGTGACTCAAATACCCACCGTGACTGTGTCGTCAACAGAGGAAATGGATGTTCAGAGGCCTTGCCAACTGAAATACAGCAGTATATAAAATAGTACAGCTAAGGGGAAACCCTGTACCCGGTGGGGTTGTTCGAAAGCAGAAACAAGCTTAAAATGAGCCACTTGATCACTCATGCTGGGACAGATTAAGATGGAGATAGATTTTGTCCCGGCTGCCTCAGCAGGTTGACTTTAAAGGAAACGTTGCTCTCAGTAAGTCAGCGTGGATCCTGCTTTATAAAGCAGTGTGTACTGTAAATAATCCTGTTTCCTGGGTGTGAGTAGTGCACACGCCTTTTAAGGTTAAGAATGGAGAAAGAAACCTTCCTTAATGTTTGCCAGCATGAAATCAAACAATAGCACGCTGCAGTAATATGTCAGGCTTTGATGGTGGTATTTACTGTTATCATAGTTTAGTTTGATGCGTCAGAGCGACAGTGAAGAGTGAAGTCATCAAAATGTTGCGGTCTTTATTTTCAATTCTTAAATGTGCACCTCATGTATTTTAAAAGAAGGTCAGTTTACTCATCACAACATGCTTTCACTCTGTGAAATCACAAAATCAGAGTTTTCCTGATATAAAGTAGGAAGTAAAAGTGAAGATATCTCACCAGGGGCTCTGATGATCATCTTCTCAAATAACTGATTTATCATCCGGTCCATAAAATGTCTTGATTGGTTAGTGAAAGGATACAACTGTGAGGCAGTAATTCTAGTTTAATCTGTTTCTGTCCCCATATTGTTTAAGGATTTACCATAACAGCCTTGCATACTCGAGCTATAGATATGTGTGGAGTGTTATTTCAAGTTTCACTGGAATAGAAATAAAACAATATCTGTGGAAGTGAATTACCCATTAATACACAGAAGGTTAGACTGGAATTAACAAGGTAAATAAATACCGACAAAAAGATACAACACTGATGACTCAAATGAGGAGTGAAGCTGGGCCTCTTCAACCCGTACAATGATGCAAATGATTAATCATTAGTAAGACATCGTGTTGCTCTGGTCAGACAAGATCAACCAGCTTGACTCACTAGCCTGTATAACCTTTATAATATAGTGCTTCATGGAAACTCATAAACTGAACATAAAAAAGCAAAAAAAAAAAACAACAAAAACCTGAAAATCATAACTCAAGGTCAACTTTTCACATTTTCCTGTAGCTTTCTACCACATGCTCAGTTTCAGAGAGTAAATTTGTCAGCAACTGGCCTGTTTCAATGACAACTAAAGTGGATCAGCTGAGAACATGTGGTTGAAAATTTTGGGAAAACTTTCACAGTCACACAACCCTACGTGAAGAATTTTTAAAACTGTTTTCAAATAAAAAAAAACTCATTAAAAACAACATAATATTGTGTAGATGTTAACAGTCAGGAACAGGAACATACTTGAGTCTAATTATCAACCTATGGCCAAACTGATTGAGCTCCATACTGTGAGGCAACCAGACCCTTCATGTGATAAATTACATGTGGCAGAAGCTAATTTGGTTCACCAATATAAAAACAGTCCTCCGCAAGAGCAACTGTCACCACCGTGCATTGTGCAGCTGCCGTGTCCTAACCTATAGCAGAGGGGGCGTGCATGCTTTTTATCCCCTCAACAAGAGGCACCTTGTGCTCTTGGCTTTATGGAAACTTCTCTGATTAGGAATAGAGCCCTCTCTGCCGTGCTCTGCTTAATTTGGGTCATATGCAAACCCTCAGCTCCCGCTCAATCTACAATCAGAACAAAGAGCTTGTGTCGGCTATCTGAGGGGCCGATTTTTATTCTGTGTGTTTTTCCAATCATTTGGAACACAAACAATTTTTTACAAGTAATTACTGTACATGTGAGCAGAGTTCTTTTTTATCTCTTTCTTTTCTTTTGATAATCTCACTGTAATATAGCATTCATATGGACATACTCTCATATTTATGATCTTAACCTTTGCCTCTCTTTTTCTCCGTCAAATTTTTCCTTTCAGTTCCTCCAATCCTGCCTGGTGCATCTCACTCACAAACACACAAGATTTAACATCTGACTTTAATAAACCCCCCCTCAGTTCAGCAGGTACGGGTCCGCAAGATGTTAAAGATTAACATGCTGTGTTTTCCTCCCTGCTCCTCCCTGTCACTCCCAGATATGTGTTTCTGATGGGGCTCCAAGACCGCAACGAGAAGCTCTTCTACCGCGTGCTAACGTCAAACATCGAGAGGTTTATGCCCGTCATTTACACCCCCACTGTGGGCCTGGCCTGCCAGCAGTACGGCCTGATATTTACGAGACCGAGGTGAGGCACACTCACAAGTTGCAGTTTAAAAAAAAAAAAAAAAAAAAAAAAAATTTGCATGAAGATTGGTTTAAGATGATTTGCTGTGAACAGGCAGGAGGTGATTCTGTTTCCTCTCACTGTTCCCACACAGTCAATCTTTCACTGCTCGGTTATTAAGTGTTTTATTGTATTGGAATTTTTTTTATTGTTTTTTGCTGTGGCACTTGGTGTTGCCAGCATTTTTCTTCTAACGCTGGTGCTGTGGTACCAATATTCCACTGCTTCAGGCTGCATAGTGTGCAGTGGAAAAAACTGTCTGGTTGCAGGTTCACACCAATCACAGCCCACTGGCTCATATATACATATTTGTTAGCTGAAGAAATAGACAAATGTGAGATGAGGTACAGCTGAGCAAGATATTGATGTCAGACGAGATATCGTCATAGACTTTGGATATTGATATATCGTGATAAGTGTTGTCTTTTCCTGGTTTTAAAAGCTGCACTACACTCACTAGACTCTCCTAGTTGTTCTAGTCATTATATCCACATTACTGATCATTATTTATCAGAAAGGTTAATATTGAGATATATGATCAGAAACATTGTGAAATTTGAATTTGTCCTTATCACCCTGCCCCTAAGTTGAGGGCAAACATTAAAAAAACGTCATTACTGTGGTGGCATCTCACTTTTAACACCACACAATAACACTAGGCGTGTTTTCAAAAGTGTGAAAAAGCAAAAAGAATTAAAATATCACTCAAAGGTTTTATGCTTGGCTGGGATGGAAAAGCTAATGTATCAAAAGAAACTGAATTTGACGAAGTGTAATATAAACAGACTTTGCTTAACTGTAGTTGATGGAAACACACATTTATTTGCATTTTCTGTAGCCAGTTTTTCTGAAAATTAAGTTAAAATTTGCCAGGAAACCCTTTCAAACCGTGATGCACAGTTTGAAAGGGTTTTTTTTTTTTTACCACTTTTGCCAGGAAATGTGAGCATGAGATCTTGTAGAACCTGTAAAACGTTGCTGCAAAGTATATCTGCTGATGCGTCTTGACACATCATCAGTGATGTTAGTCATAGTAATCAAAATGTCATTGAAATAAAAGTTATAATCTAAAACACTTGGTCTACAGCAAAGCTTAATCCAATTTTAATAGACTGCTAAACCTGAAAATCACCAGAGCCACATTTTCTTTGGCTGTTTTTAATGTTACTCCATTACATTCTCATGTTTGCATTCTGATTGGCATGCTTACAATACACTGAAAAGGAACCAGTGTCTGCCTGTGGCGCTCCGCCGATTTCTTGCAAGCTGGGCTGGATACACTCTGCATATGTTTGCTGGATGAAATTCCATTCTCACAATTTAATGTTTTTCAGATTTTTATTTAAATATCGTCTTAATGTAATTACAGCGCAAGAAATCATGGATTGCAGGTTTCTTGATTAGAAAGTAATGTTCTTGGTTGGCTTAAATTACGACATAGAATTCTTACATCCAGACTGTGGGGCCAGACAAAAATTTAAGAGGATAGTTTGGATTATTTGATGTGGGTTTGTTTGGTGTACTTCAATAGTCAGTGTACTACCTACAGTAGATGCCCGTTGGCACTCCCCCAGTAAGAAGAAGCAGAGAAGAGCACCAGTATGAAAGCTAAGTAATGTACTACTACTAAAAAATATTTTAGCAACATAAAAAGGTCAAAAAAAAAAAAAAAAAAAAAGAATGTCAGTTTAAGTTTACAGTATATTTAGAGTATTTTGGCCACTTTACTTTGGCAGCACATGGCCTTTTCTGATGGGAAGCTGCTGTTACATAAGCCAAATATCGTGCTCTCCAAACTCCATAGGCAAAATAAGTAATTTTACTTTGCAGAGCACAGGGGTTGCTGGTCTTCTGCTGCCTCAATCTGTTAGTTTGTGTTAGTTGTGAGACTGTGGTGAATTCTTTTAGAATAGCAAAGTCACTCAACAACACAAACAAACTAACATTTTGAGGCAGTGGTAGACCAGCAACTTCCATGTTCTGTGAGGTAAAATTACTGATTCCAGCTATGGAGTTTGGTTGGTTTGGAGAAAGCGATATGTGGCTCTGATACTGGCAATTTCCCACTGGAAAAGTCTGTCTAACAGCAAGGTAAAGCAGTGAAAATATTCCAGATATTGTGTATAATTAAACTGATACAGATGTTTTTAGGTGGACCTCTTTTAAGTGGCTAAAATACCTTTTGTTGCTGAACCTGTCCCCCATGTAGTTAATTTCTTAGCTTCTGTTCTCATACTTCTCTCTGCTTCTCCAAACTACTTACTGTAGGTAATACAATGACCACCTATAAGTGCCTCATGCAACCCCACTCCGCATAATCCAACCTATTACTTTAATGTTTTCTCCAGAACTGTCAAAACCGAGAGCTGTGTTTCAGACTAAAAACCACTTATATCGAGCACTGCTGATCCTGCTGAGAGCACAGCACATAAATCAGGCAGCAGATTTGGCTATAAGATCAATAATTTTTTGAATTTTTTTGACATCATTCTACTTGATGCTCCATGAAATTGGCTTACAAACCTTAAAAGCCCACAGGTCTTGAAGCGTATCTGCTAAAGCTGCAGCAAATTGTCAGATGATTTGATGTATTACAATGAAACCAAACGCTCAAGGACTTGTAACGCACATGTATGTGTACGTTTGAACTGCTCTTTGATGTTAGAAAATCTGACCCAAATTTGGTGGTTGTGGTAGCTTTTTCAGCTGGATTTTGGTCAGACCGCTCAGCTCGAGGTGAACCGCTGTAAGCTGTTGAAATCAGTTCAGGGTTCACCTTGAGTGGATCTGGCTCTGCTCCGAGCAGACAGACGTTCATTGGTTTCCCCTCTTCGTCTTCTATAAACACACTTTCACTCTCTGTCTCACACACACATGCACACACCTTTCTGCTGGTATCTGTTTTCTCTCAAATATGTTCATTAGGTCCAAGTCTCTCACTATCTGACAGTAACACTCCCTAAGCAGTTAGATAATATATATATTGAGGTGATAGTGCTCCAGTCTCAGAGCTGCATTCAGGGCCGCGCTCTGTTTTACTTGGCCCTCAGTCCCTGCATTTAACCTCACTCAGGTGGCTACAAGTGTTGGGTTTGTTTTTACTCTAATAAGACTGATAGGAGATGGACCACCCTAGTCAACTGTCCTTCACTGACTCTTAAGTTCGCTTACTGCTGTTAGCTAGAGACCAGGGATGTTAGGCTCATTTCAGTTTATGGGCCACATACAGCCCAGTTTTGATCTCAAGTGGCCTGGACCAGTAAAACCATTGTATAATAACCTATAAATAACAATAAATTCCCCCGTTTTAATAAAAAGAAGTAAAACTATCTGAAAACATTCACAGGATTAGGGTTTATAAAACTGATGATGAACAGCCTGAGATGTCTTAAGAAAAACAAGTGCAGTTTAAACAATAAAAATCAAAAATAGCTGTGCTTTTTAACTCAAAAATCACACACACAAAAAAAAAACCCTTCAAGGCACTCATATTTAAAACAATTAAAATACCTTTATTGTTGCAGCGTGGTCGTGTTAGACCTTAAACTTAGGCCTTTTGAGAGGGAGTCAAACTGAGTTTTGACTCTCTACTGTAACATGACCATTTAATTGTTCTGAAAGTGAGTGCTGGGCTGAGTTTTTTGTGATTTTTGAGTACACGTGTCCCTACCCAAGAGTATCTCAAACACAAATACAATTTGTGTCTAGGAAGTATGCCTACCCAAACATTTTTTGAGCTGTACATTTTAATTGGAAAATTGAAATGAATGACTTGTCTGCAACTTTCATTCTCTGCGAAGTCATCAAGTGGGCCGGATTGGATCCTTTGATCGACCGGTTTTGGCCCCAAGGCCCTATGTTTGACACCCCTGCTTTAGACCCTTTTAGTGCCAACGTTATGATTATGTCACGGTGTTAGATAGAGGCAAAACAAGGGAAAATCCAAAATTGTCATCTTAGTAATGGCTTAAAATTGAAGTTGTATTGCATACCAGCTGCCAGCTGCCAGTAAAAATAATCAAAATGAACTCACAAAATGTCAAGAGAGGAAATATTCTCACTCCTATTTTTCTCATTAAACAGAAAACTGCAACAACATCCAACTCTGGTTTGGTGGAAAAAATTGGTGGGAAAAAAATCTGAATTAGATCGTCTGGTTCAACAGGCTGTTTTCCTCTCATTTGTCCTCTGGCTCAGTGGGTGTGTACTGTGCCGCTGAGTGTGTCACAGAGCAGTCGCCTGTCACTTGTGCAGACCATTAAATTAGCAAAATAAAATGACTAAAATTGACCCAAAAAAACCAACCAGCATTGGATTCAGCCAATCACCAATAGCTAGTATAGTCTTCCAATTGCCCAGCCCCATAGCAATGGTAGAAAGCTGGCCAGTCTGGCCCCATCGGTTAATGTTAACTTTTTCAAGTAACACTCGTGGTCCTTGTGAGTGCTTGATCGCTCATATTCAGAAAAATTCGCATTTTCTTCAGTCATTGCTAAGTAAATCCAAAAAAAAACTTGCTAGCTAGTGTTAGCTAACATGCTAAGTGATTTGTTTGGTCTCCACCTAAGCCCCAACCACAAAAAAACATCATAATATTTACCAACAGAAAAGGGGTCTATAATCACTGATGGATGTAAAAGGATACATCTAAACCACATGGCAACCTGCAGTGGTTAGCTATTGTTGGTAGCCAGCAGTTAGTATTTCACTAAAAGTGATGACTGTTGAAATGTGAACATTTTAAAAAGACTGAAAAAGTTCTGGTAACTACTTTGTATCAGAAAGATGTGTCAGTCTCAGTACTTTCCCCTATCGTGCATCGACTTTATTCAGTGATGGCTTCATTAACCACCACAAATGTTTTTGATTAGCTGTGAAACCCCAGTTTTCCTAATTTTGTCCAAGCAGTTTTATTATAAATGCTTACCTTGGGTATATTTAAAATAGTTGGAAACCCAAGTTCTCCCATGCACATAACTTTGTTACCCAACAGCTCGCTGTTTCCCCCGTCCCTGCACAACTATGTGGAAAATATTCCTAGCATGCTTCCCTTCCTCTCACACTGAGCTGGCTGGAGGAGTCATTTTATACACTCCCTCAGTCTCACAGCGCAGTGGGACCGGACCTGCTGCCAGAGGCCTCTGGGTTGGGAGGTGGGCCTCTAGGAAATGTGCATCAGGGGGATCAGTTAGCAGAATACACCGGGGACAAAGCCCACTGTCTCTGACAGATTTAGGTTTTGCGGCCGGGCTCTTTCTCTCTTCTAACTATGCCTGAGAAACAGAAGTGGCCTGAGATCATGACACATATGAGTCTATATTCATTGATTATGTATATGTACAAACCATGTGATGTTGTTTTCACCTTGTGAAAACCTATGTTTTGTTTCTCATCACCTGTGTGTGTCATTGTGGCAAAATGTGGTCCTGAAGACACCTGCTGTTGCAGGAACTACTAGAGAAGCGTTTTTGAGGATTTAATATGTCTGTCAACACGATAGCATCACAACCATGCATGATGCAGTCAACTTCACAGGTGTGTTGGTGAGAACAAAATGAAGGCTGAGTTCAAAGATGGGTGTGATCCAAACATAGCCACCGGAAGCAGGGGGGTAGGATGCTGAAAAGTGGTCATTGTTTCCCCCACTAGACCCACATTCGTTTGAAGTCACGGATCAGTGTATCTCAGTTTCAGTCATTACTGTCCAGTCTTTAGACATTAGGTAGAATTGAACTTGTTGAGTTTGTGTCTATGTGTGTGGAAAAATGTGGTCCTGGAGACTCCTACTGTTGTGGGAATTACCACAGAAGTGGTTTTAAGTGTTTTATTTTTTAAACTTCACAGTGTGTAGCTGAGAACAAAATGAAGATAAGTGTGGTCTGACCCAAGAGGACTGAGTACTCGTGTAATAATATAATAATGACTACTGAGTACTCATGAGATGCCAACACGTCGATGGGCATTGTGGCTGGTGTGATCCCATCGCAAGATGGTCTCTTGTGTCACTGTGTTTTAAGCAATGAACAGCTCAGACAAATCTTATTGACTTGGTAAACATTCTACATTTGGCTCACCCCTGTGTCTAATTACACCAACATAGACGCTAGCATGGCTGTAGACTCTTAGTCTAGTTTTATATGATCTTGATGGATCAGCTCAAGTATAACCTTTGAAGTGAAAGTCTTGTTCCGTTTCTATCTAAATTTCATGCACAGGGCATTTTCCTCACCATCATCCTCCAGAAATGCCTGTAATGTATTATGGACGCCACTGCATGCGTGTGTGCATGCATGCGTGTCTTCCAGTTGGACCACCATAGCAGCAGATTAGGTCTCTAATCACTGGCTCTCAGGTATAAAGACTTTCTGTGTGGAAGCAGCAGCCTCTCCTTGTCCTGCTTGACTCTACCCGCTAATCTGCCGCATGGAGACTAAACACTCCGACACCAGGTCCTGTACCAGAGGCCGAAGGTCAATCACCATTAAGTGTCAAAACAGGGCTGATTCACTGATCTTCAGATGAGGCAGAGGCAGGAAGGAGAGCTGGAAAAAGGAACACATTCATGTAATCAGAAGATTAGCGGACATGCTTACTTTTATTGGTTTTTAAGCTCATGAGCGGACACAGTGTTTTAGCAGAGAAAGTTGGTCTGTCTTCATTACACAAAGTTTGTTTCTGTTTTCACTATAAATGCGGGTTGTGTACTTTGTTTGACAGCTGAAAGTGCTCAGTTGTGATAAATGATAATGTTTTGTAGCAGAAAAATGATCCCAAGTATTACATGCAAGTAATTAGGTTTACTTCAACCACTGCCTGTGTCACCGTGCCCTCTGTGGTGTGCTGCTATGGAGTGTCTAAATAAACCTGTAATAGACCCTTTTAAAATAAGAGCCTGACTCTTCAAGGAGCTCTTGAGGTAAAGTGACATGAGCCAATCCATCTTGCTGATGGAGATAGATGATCATTGGTAGCCCATTAGTGAATTCCCGGTTAGGGGTGAAGGGTCAATGACACTGCTACTACAGCTGTCTGTAACTAGTTGAAAGTAAGATGTAGGCATTCTTAATGTCCCACGAGATAGGGCAGGGTAAAGACCAGATGGTCTCTTTTTCTTCTGCCATTTCTACTGTATAGTCAAGTCAAGCCAAGTTAATTTTATTTATGTACTGCCAAATCATAACAGAAGTTATCTCAAGGCACTGAAAGTCTAGACCATACTTTTTATAACAGTATTTACAGCTACCCAGTTTCCACTATGAGCAAGCACTTGGCAACAGTGATGAGGAAAAACAACAGTGGTCTTACTGCCTGTATGAGTGATGATAAAATATATCCATGAATTTGATATAAACTGCTAATTTCATGTTGTAAAAGGGTTGTAACTGATATTTTTACTTAGCCTTTCATAGCTAACCAAAATTTCAATAGCCTAATTTTCTACTGACTGTATAGAAAGTAGGTTAGATGTAAATAGCTACTAAAAGGATAAGATTGACTGCACTTTTGTTGGTGCCAACAAATCCCATGAAAAGACTACAATCGACATCACGTTAGACCATCTCTTAATACTTTCCAACTTCTTTTGCCTGTCTGTGCATATAAATTACATATAGGTGAAATGACAGTAAAACAGAAACCTGGGGTCATGTATCTCTGAGAGGCAGACTCTTTTTCAGGAATATCTTATTCATACTCAAGGAGTGACACAGTTTGGGAATTAAAATCAATAAATTATTTCTAATTTTGACTCTGCTCTTTGACTTTCCCCACCTGGACTGGGTGATTGGCGCATATGTGCGGTCAGGTGTAGGAAGGGTTTTAGATGTTCATCGGAGGCAAACACCTGGAAAGTAATACCCCAAGTAATACTCTCTGTGAGGGTACTTAAGTATGAAGCCACACAGAAGTATTATGCACCTGGCCGAAGTGGCACAAATATCATTGCTAGTATCCGACTGATGCAGTTGTCATTTTCACCCCTGGTGCCCATTGGGGTGTTAGTCTTGAAGTGAGGTGTGGTCAGGTGCATTGCTATCTTCAGGCAATAGACACCGGTCAAAGAGTCACCGATTGCTCTATTGTCAAATAGAGTTATTGATGGGACAGAGGATTGGGAGACGGTGGAGGCAGAGGGTAGACCGGCCAAGGCCCGCATACCTATCCTTCAGTGGAGACGAATTTCTGCTGTGAACTTTGCTTATCCCGCCAGACTGTAACAAATATCTGTAATCTCCTGTCAGATGATCTGGAGACAAAAGCTAGCTGTCCATATACACTCCCCACTGCTGTCAAAATCAGTACTGCATTTCTTTGCAAGTGTGTCATTCCAGCATCCCCTGAATTTGCACTCAAGCCTTTCCTCAGCAGAAGTTCACTTCTCATTCCAAATGGGGCATTTAAATAGCAATGCATCAGACTTTTAAAGGGAATGGAGGATGACACTCTGATTGGCTTAATTCATGTTATGGCCTAAACATACGATTAATCAAGGGACGTAATGCAACCCCTTTGTGCTTTAGTTTGCACCCATATTTTGTGCCATTTACCAGCAAAAGTAGAGTTGGACACTCTCTAAATGTTCTTACGCCATGCAATTTAGACCCTGCTTTATAAATAGGTTAAATATGGCCCTAAAATGTTAATTAATTACCAGCAACATAAAAGATATACTGTTATATAACTTGAATACCACCATGATTAGGTCTTGTGAGGCTAAACCAGAGGGAGTGATGCAGGAGGTTATAAAGGCCTAATGAAAGGCATCAGATGAGGTGGCATCGGCCACCTCAGGAGTGGCACATGCTGGATGATGAAGTGTTCCAGCCTTACAGATTAGGGCCTTTCGAGCTGTGATCTCACCCTATTCAGGCCCACACACGGTGTTGCACTGCACGTGTGTGAGAGAAACTATGAGCATCCAGGGTAAACAGAAAATAGACTTGCCTTCTGGATCATTAATCAACACATGATTATTGAACCGTGATGACCTGCTTCAAACCATGAATAAGAAACAACCACTTATTCCACAGAACTGGACCCCAGAGAGAATTTTCTCCCTGATCATGACTGATTGCATGACTTTTTGTCATGCATTTATTTACCACAGTTTTACTCCTTGGTCGACCATGAGAGAAGCTCAGAATATGCCTGTGTTGAAGCGCTAGAGAAGCAGGGAGGAGAGAACTGGTTTGGAATTACACTGACCTCATGAGGAACGTGGCAAACATTTGGGATTAATTCCACCCTGGACTTTGAGGACCTTGTATAACAATATAGAGCTCATGTCTGCGGAAGTTTGAGAGCCAGTGAAAGCAAAGAAGCTGTAGGGCACAGTAGACTGTAACTCCAGTTTTCCAACAGTATCCTTTAGTATAATAAATTATGTATCAGCAAAACCTCAACATAAATCCACAGCAGTGTTACGGTTTACTGTATAAACATGGAAAGTAATCAAGCTAAATATATGTTTTGAATAACTGTCTACTTGACTAAGACTACCTGGACAAATTGTCTGTGACCTGGAGTACCGGGGACCATTGCTCATTCAAACTCCCACAACTTTCCATGACTTGGAATAGTGTAAGGTGGTTGCATTTGGCTCTTTATTAGAAAATCCAGTTTGTTCCACTGTGTCAAGAAACAACCATGAAATCATTGCAAACATTTTCATTTAGGCTTTTGGTCAGACTTAACGGCAGTCAGCCTAAAAGCCTGCCTGGCAGCCTCCGTCACCGTCTTGCCTCACCTTGGAGATGTTTGGCTTCAGTCAGACTCGGGCGGGTCAAGATCCAATCAGGATCGGTGAACGCGGTGGTATTCTGGTCCAGGCTTTGTCAAATATCTGCTGTCAGTCAAGTTCAGGTTTTCAATTTGGACAATTTCTATAAACAACACTACATAGAGCCTGAGGATGCCATACATGGCACAGTGCAGAGCAGGCAGCTGCCAGTGTATGGTGTGAAAGCAGGGTTTTACTGCTGCAGCATAAAGCAAGCTTATATCATTGTCATCATCATCATCATTTTGATGTCCTTGATTCTGTTTAAGAGCTGGGGGATTGCTTTAACATCCTTGTGAAATTTGCTGTGGCATTTTTCATTTTAAATCATATTTGCACAAAGCAGTAATATCAGCGTTCTATCGCAGACAGATTAACCCGCACAACACACAAGAACCACAGACTCTGAACAGCAATCCACTTTAGCTTTCCTTCTAAAGTCCTACCTAGGGTTGCCACCAGTCCTATATAATACAAGACTGTCCTGTATTAAAAAATAAAATGCACTGTCCCTTACTGAATTGATACAGGATGCAATTTGTCCTTATTTGCACACTCTACTCTAATGCATAATGTGACGTTTTGGACTTGGAACACTTGGAATGACATGAAATGAGAAATTATAAAACCAAAACAGTTTTATGAGACAGGAGAATTATAGGAGGAATTACAGGAGAAATAAGAGAATTGTTAAATCAAAATGACAGGCAAGTAGTCTGTCACTCAACAACATCATTGTTGCCCTGGTTGCGGAGACTCAGACACACTTTAAAGAGACTGAAGTTGGCAGGCTGAGACCAGTTTCCCAAGGATCCTTGCTTCTTCACTGTCAACAACCTCCTATTGTACAAGCACACAAGCTAGCAAGGCTATCAAAAATTAGCCTGCTTAGGCCTGTTGTTGCCTCCGTCGGTTATGTGACCCTTGCTTTGCAGGTCAAAGAGTTTCTTGCCAGGGCTCAGCCTGCCAGCTCGTGGTCAATCAAACATGCACACTGCCACACGCCTCCAGAAAATGACGCGAAAAGGAACATTTCTAATATTTCTTGGAAAACCTTTTTTTTCTTCTTCCTTTTAATAATGTGATTTCAGTTTGACTGTACTGGAGCCGCTGAATGATGCATTAATACAAGACTCTCTCCATCCCCACAAAGGACAAAATTATAGAGCACAGTTCTGTTTGGCTGCTATCCCCACACCATCTCCACTGGTCTCATTTTGGTGCGCAGTAGTAATATTTCACCATCCCACACTGGAAAATACGACTTGCTTAACATCCCATGAAGCTTATCTGATACTCTGAGTGACTCACACGCAGCCTGGTTTGTAGTTTTAAAGCAAACCCAAAGGTGTCCTAACAGCATGGAGCAGAAAATTCATTCAGCATATGTAACACAAGTTGGCCGCATCGTCTGGACTGGCTTGTGAAAATGTGAAATTTACAGAGCATTAGAAATAAAAGTGCATAAGGATATGCAATTTAAAGTTGTATGGATTATGGCTGTGGCATTATTA
Source organism: Lutjanus argentimaculatus (assembly GCA_034769285.1). Lineage (NCBI taxonomy): Eukaryota > Metazoa > Chordata > Actinopteri > Lutjaniformes > Lutjanidae > Lutjanus > Lutjanus argentimaculatus. The sequence goes on along the minus strand of JAWZSL010000025.1, from coordinate 8,056,597 downwards.
TACAGTATTCCCACTGGATGGCGATTTGTAGCAACTTGCCAAATAATTACATTTTATTGGATTTTATTGAAGGATACTGTCATAGGAGTAGTTGTAGCTCCTTTAAGGAATATTGCAGTGGCTAATGTGTGTGTGGCATACAAGTGACGGAGAGTGAGCAGCAAACTGAGAGTGACAATGCTGCTAGCGGAGCAGAAACTTAATCTTAGAAGTAATTTGTCAGTCTGGCAGTTAATGTGCAGCACAGGTTCTAGTGCGTCAGTTACTTTCGCAAGACCATTTTTCCATGCCATTATTGTTACCATGTTGATCGCTGTCCACTGGCAATCCCATGATGCCTTTGATTGAGAGTTAAAGGCTTTGTTCCTCACTTGTCATGTGTGACAGCTCTGATCCATCAATGTATTAATAGACCAATGTGCTGAAATGTATTGCATAATCGAACAACATAAGCTTTCAAAATAAAATTTGATGGTAATGAGCTCAAGCCCATGGCACCACATGACTGCAGTAATGCAGTAATGCAGTTATCAAGACATCCTTAGTATGGATTTGGCTTTGAGAAACTCTATTAGAACTATAAAACCTAGAAGTGGGAGAGGTTGGTGAGTTAAATATGATGCCTTATGGTATAATCATGTTTGCAAATGTTGGCCACTTCCACTACTTTGTACTGATGCGCTCTGTATGTTTTAACAATGTTATCTTTTCTCCACAATTACTGTTGCAGGAGCCATATAAATCCTAAAGGAGGCTTCGAATTGAAATAGAGCTATATCATTTCTTTATTGCACTTGTCAGAAGCTGAAATGTGCGCGATATTGCTTGGGTGCCAAAGCACATGTTGGAGGTGGCTTTTCAAACACTAATGTAGGAGGGCTGCCAGCGCCTCAGCAGAGTCATTTCATGCCGCTGGCCTCATTCCTGTGTGACTTGTACTGTAGCAGCCAGATGGATATGTATGATGTGACGCAGTGCATGTATGTAGCCCATATGCAGAGTTAAATGGAGAGTCACACATACTGTCAGGTGGGATCGTGACCAGATTTCAAGCTTAATGTTGCCAACATTATCTTTATCATTGCCCTTATTAAAGCCCACTTCACACATGTGGTCTATCCTGAAATGTTCTGGAACATTTCCTTCATGGGGTCATGTGTGAATGGGAGAAGGGATCAGTATTCAGGAGAGTCAGTAATATCAATTCCCAAACTCAAGACCTAATTACATTTCAGGGAAAATGTTGGTACATGTACTGTGTTGTGAATGAAAGCAGTGACATCGCAGGTACATGCACTGTAAAGGGTTACGTCCGTCTGACCAAAGAAACCAATCAGAAGACTCCAGTGACATGACTGGAGTCACAATGGCTCCAGACATCCAACATTTTTTTAATGTTCCTTTTAATCTATCAAATGCATTTCTGATTCAAGTGGATCAAGAAAAAAACATGACTCCTCATGCAAAATTGTTGAATATTAAATATGCTACAAAAGCACCAATCTTCTTCTGCTTCTGTTGAGTTTTATGGCGATTGCCACCAATAAGTTGCATTACTGCCATCTACTGGACTGTCTCTTACCCCATTTATTCCGGCATTGCTGAGGCAAGTGCTCCTGAATGTAGCGACATGTCAATAGTGAAATCACTAACGGAGCCTGAAAGGTAATCCCAGTAAGTTACAGGGGGATATGAGTAAAAATAGGCCTCCCTTTAGCATCTGCCATAACAGATACACAATGAACTGAGGAAACCAATGGTACAACTGTACCAGAATTACCTGTTTCCCTGCAACAACAGCTCTCCATATGTAAAGAGGATTCACTCACTCACGATTTTTATCACAAAAATATTGTGCATGAAAATAAAGACTGACCAAAAGAACAAAGAGTTTACAATTAAGTGTCAAATCTGGAGAGATCAGCTGAATTGTACACATGCTAACCACTGCCATCATGCTTGGAAAAATACCTCAGTAATTCATCTTATCCAGCTTTGTTTCCCCCTGGATTGAATGGAAACTCCAACCAAAATTTCCCCGAGTCACAGTCCAACCTTTTTGGCACGTTGCAAACTACGAACCCTGGCGTTTTCTTTCCCTTTTCAGTGTAGTGTAAAACTCACATTACGGTCTAATGGAATGATGCAAAAATTACAAAAACACCAACCCAATCGGATCCAAACAGCTGCCACCACTTCTTGGGGCTCCAGTGAAGCTCAGTAATGGCCCGAGGAAGCTCTTTGGACTGTGTGGATCCATGAAGACGATGGAGCTTGACAGTTTGTGGTCACGGAGCCCAACTGATCATCTGATTAACTGCAGTGCTTGTTTTTCCAGGTGTGGCATTTTATGATCCAACTCCAGATGCAATTGGTTTTGTTTTTTTTCTGTAATCACAAATTACCATGGAAGAGAGGGGGCGGTATGGGGAGACTTCACACATTACATCAAACCACAAGTACACCACGTGCTCTGATGCAGTGGTAAATAAAAATAGGGGTGAACTTTGACTTCCAGCTGGGGAACAAACCAAAGCAAACCTTTGAATACTACAAGCCAAAATCACTTGTATGTCCAGATTTATTTATTACTCTTTTTGCATTTTTGTATTATGTACACTACACCACAGTCCTCATAGCAAATGTGAAATTTCCTTAACTTGTTTTTAAAAAAACAGTTGTTTTCATGGCTAAAAAGGATTTGTGCTTGTGTGTGATGCTGCTCATGTCCCGTCTGACACATCAGTGTTGATTTATTTTAACTTACATGCAAAAGTTACATACACGTTAACTTGCGTAACATAACTTACGTCAAATAGGTAAATACTGTATGTAAAGTAACTTACGTATGTAACTACTGTTTAACCCAAACTATGAGTTTTTCCTAACCCTAACCAAGCACTTCTGGTGTTTTAATCTCACCAACTGTGGCTTTTTCACAGCATTAACCAAGAAGGTTGGGTACTAAGAAAACAACATGTTCTCGAGTCATTAGCAAACATGCTGTTTTGTCATTTATCTATGAGGATGTGGTGGAAATGCTGTTTGGTTTTCTTGCTGAGAGTTAGATAAGAAAATGTATATTACTCTAATGTCTGGATGTATTTAGCTTAGCATGACAACTGAAAGCCAGGGGAAACAACTAGCCTGGCACTGTCCGTACTTACCACTGTCCATGTCCATACCAAACAAAATTTGCCTACCAGAACCTCTTAAGCTCACAAATTAACACATTATATGTCTTTTGGAAAATGGAAAAATGGAAAAAACGAGCCAGGATTACCATATCCCTCTGCTGTCAGCCGGGAGCGCCTCCAGGTCAATTCTTAGCAAACACATGCAATTAATCTGCTCATCTGTCTCCCGGTGAGAAAGTCAAAAAGCGTATCTCCCAAAATACCTACTGTTTCTTTAACAAAGTAGCTGTCCTTCCAACCAGACAAAAAAGGTTGCCTAACCTTAAACAAATATCATTTTTAAAACATGATCTTTACCTAATCTTAACCAGGATGTTTTTGACTAAATTTGGCCAAACCTGAGAATTCAGAATCTATTCATGCTGTTGCCATTAACTCATAACACATTAATATGGAAGCATGCTGGTTTAACAATCTTGTGTTAGCAAACCAGAAAAACTGTGACTGAAACTGGGTCAGCCTCATGCTGACGTGGGACACTCCTTACTGACGATAAGTGCTAAGTCAGCTAATCACACATTAAGCGCCATCCAACTGCACCACTTCCATATCTGCACTTAGATAAGACTTTTGTAAATGGTACGAGGCCTGCAGTATGACACTCCTGACACTAATATCTCTTAACAGCTCCACTTCTTATGTGTCAGTTCAAACCTTCCCTGTGCTTAGTTAATGGATGTGGTAAGAAAGTGCTAAAAGCTAATTTCTCTTTGTTTTGACAGCTCCATCAGCTCTCAGCTCAGTTTTGGCTGTGAACGTTTCGTAGTTCTTTCATGTGTTTGGCCCGAGGTTAGAAACTGAAAACTTGAAGATATCCATCTGCACGGGCTGCGTGAGTTGTGGAATCACTTAAAAAGGTTTCCATACTGTGAACATTATCTTCAGATATCATTTTATTTCATTTCAACACAGCATTAAACATAATTGAGCCATTTCAGTTTCTATGGGCGGTTTGATCTTCCCTCTCTGATGACTGAAATCAGAGATAGAAAAGATGCGTGTGAATGTGGATTAATAACTTTAGTACACTCTCAGACTTGTCATACTTGCCAACACACACTGTTTTTCCCAGGTTTCTCCCGTATTTCAAGACTTGCTCTGTTGTTTCTCCCAGGAGACTCCTGTAATTTGCATGGTCCTCAAACTTTATGATGAATAATCCTCATATATGGATCCATGATTTTTATGTTGGTTTGACACACAAGTTGCCAGACTGTCTATGAAACTTAATCTACACACACAATCCACACTCTACCCACAGCCTCACTTGAAAGGCGTGTGTGCTGCTGCTCTCTGTGCACGCAGACGGGCCAGCTAACTTAAGTTTTCTGTTGTCAGAATGTCCTGGCAGGACCACGTTCCACCTAAAAAATCTCAATACACCTGCAAATATGAACAGTTGGACTGAACCGTTTCCATTTATAGTCACCAGAATAGTGGCCATGCCTTTTTCAAAGCCTGTAAGGTTGGTTTTATTATAGGTCATCGGAGGAAAAGTGATGTTGAGTCAACATATCAGCTTCCAAAGGCACAAGTGTGCCAGAAAAAAAAGTCTGTTTTGAAACCTAAACATTGGCAGGTATGCTTTAAAGGAACAGTTCACCCCAAATCAAAAATACATATTTTTCCTCTTACCTTTAGTGCTATAAATCCATTTAGATTGTTTTGGTGTGAGGTGCCAATTTTTGGAGTTATCAGCTGTAGAGATGTCTGCCTTATCTCCAGTATAGTTGGAGTAAATGGCACTTGCTGCTTCTTAAAGCAAAAATGAAAATTCAGTCATTATCTATCTAGATTAAAAACATAAAATCCTCCATACGATTTGTCTGGTGTAGTCAAAGTCTCCTAAAGCCCCAACATGCAAAGTTGACTAAAAAAATGTTTTCACCATGTTTTTAGCCTGTATCTTCACTGTAGATCCTTAAGCCTGGAGCCACGTTCATGTGCACATGCACTGTGTGAACAGGGTGTGTGTGGTGAGACGATGTGCAAACAGCATGTCAGGATGAGATGAGTTGTATGAAGACATTTTATGTCTTTTTTTCCAGTTATTTTTTATGTTTGAATAGGCTTTGTGATTATAAAAATGATTAAAGTATCGTGAGCAATCAAATTCCACGTTGCAGTGAGACTAAAACCCACAACAGGCTTATTTTGGCCTGAGTTCAGAAGTTAAGATGTGCTTATTATTCAGTGTTTAATACATGGAGGCGCCCCAGCAAATCTGCTGCATAGTTTGCTTCCTTTGCAAATTGATAATGCCTGTGAACTGATAATTTTACATATTTGAACAATGAAAGAATAATTTTGGTGGTCTTGATAAGACCTATTTGATCCCAGCAAATGTGTTGTAATAACATTATATATAAATATGCATGACGAATGTGATTTATGTAGAGTGTATTTTGGCAGAGCACACTGGATTTCGAGGCAGATCTCTGAAACCATCCTGATGTTTCACAGCATTCATATTTCCCCTTGTATGAGGTCAAATTATGCACTTTTATATTACACTAAATATTTATGTTATGTACAATAGGAATGAGGTTGTTGATTATTCTGAATGTACATTTAAGCTCTTAATTCCACAGAGAGGATTCAGGGTGTCAGTGTCACTTTGCAGGAGAAATGACCATTAATAAACACATGATGGTGATCTCACTATGAGATGATGGTTTTGGTGGTGATGTAGACTAACTCTCCAGCCCTCTGTCTGACCTCTGACCACTCTACAGGGATGGGATTTGACCCCAGGTGACTTTCGTTTTTGACTCTCTTTGATCTGTTTTCATTATGTGAGACTTGACCTCTCCCCCGGCACCCTGAGCATCCACTTTAATTTATACCTCAGCATTACATCAGTGAGAGCTGCAGCTCCAGTTTCCTTGTTAGAGAGTGAAAAATGTCACCTGCAGAGCAGTAACGTGTTAACAAGACACGCATTCTTGTGTGACTGGTGGGAGAATTGCTGAAAAGCAAATTAGTACAAAATAAGTGTAGAATGAATGTATATATTCAAAAAAATGACTAATGAAGTAGCATTAATTATGAATCTCATAATGATCACATCATTCTTAATTAATAGAAATTATTATAATGTAAATAGAAGCACCAAGCCCAGCACAGCAGAGAATGGGGGATGAAGATGACTTTCTAGGCCATGAAGTCCTCGTCTCACCTGATGTGGCCAACCCTGGGTGCCACAGCCATTTTAATCCATGTACCTGAAATCAATATACCATGAGTAAATCATATTCAATATGACTTTATCAAGACTTTCCTCTTAAGAAAAACAACAGCAAGTGTCTTAAAATGACATATGTTTATGTTCAGGTGACAAAGTCCTCTAGTGGCAGTGGGAATTGTCAGGATTATTCTGGTAATGTTAGTCAATATATAGTATATATATTTTTTAGTTTTTTTTTTTCTAGTCAACCATGACCATGATCACCCCACAACTTCAACCACATGGTTATTATTGTAACCACAACGACAAAGGCTCCTAACCTTAAAGGAGTAGTCATTTTAACCCAAACCACAATGTTTCCAATGTTTCTAACACAGTCCTCATTGTAACCCAAAGCATGATCTTCCCCTCAAGCTAACCAAAAGCTTAACCATAGCTAACTAAATGAACCTCAGTCTCTGGGGTGAGTTGGTACAGAATACCACAGGTATGTCCAAAACAAGACAGTTATCCAGGTTAATGGATTACAGGATACTTACAAAATATCAGTATAAATGTGAAGGCCTCCTGGCTCATACTGCAATGTTGGAGAGACCAGCAAGAGTAAGATAGATTATGAAAGTATCTGCAGCTGCAAAAATCCCAACCACTTCTCCAAAACACATGAAGGAACACTGCCAGCTACTGCAAGGGGACGAGTCGGCGAGAGACCATTGATGACAGGAGCACAGCTCAACGTTGTTATCTCTAACTATATCCAACAAGATGAAAGAAAACACTTAACATTATTAAGATGAACGTAAATAACAAGCCCCTGGCTATAGTTAGTACTCACAGCTGTCAAGCTAGCATACAGACAGAGACATACGTAGACATGGTAGGCCATCCAGTCATTTCATTTGGCCCGAATTAAATGATTGGATTGACTTTGTCAGAGCGACTGATTTATTAATTGCTGAGGGGATGTAAAAAAATCAACATAAAAAAATTCTTCTGATACACATCATCTTCCCTAGCTGTAAATAGACTTGAGAACATGAAACGGATAGTACGTTACAACAGTTTTTTACTGAGTGCCTGTGTTGTAAAATATGATGGTTTTAGCCACTCACTTAGTGTCATATCATACATGAATTATCTCCTTAGTAATGTAGAAATGGAAACTCTTAGAGCATTTCTCCATCTGTTTTATAGTGGACACTAGCAGCTCGCCTGCCACCACCCCAGACAGGCCTAAAATTGAACACACATTTTTCTGTTAATGTCATAAAGAATACAATGGGCCATAAATCACTGTCATCCACGCAGTGCTCAATGATTTGTGTGTCCTTAACCTGTCTCCTATCGTCATGATTTTTATGTCTGTTTCTCATGAAAGGATGACCTATTTTAATATTAGGGGATATAAAGTTTTCTTGTATCCTCACCACTGTTGCTAACTCAAAGCAGCATTTTCAAATAAACACGCTCCTTGCGCAGTTACTGGCTGCTTGCTTTCGAATATGACTTTGCCTAACCCCAACCCACACGAAACGTCATTGGCGTGCCTCAAATGTCAGGATGTGTGTGAAAAGGCGAAAGAATGGAAAACCTGGTTGCAGAGGGCTGAGACTCCTCTAATAGCCAGCTGGGTTCATCAGGTCTGTGCCTCTGATTCCTTTAGCAGGGCCTTTCGTGCTGGAACTGGCCTTTGCCTGCTGTTTCTTGCACCATGAGTTATGTAAGGCTGGCTGAGAGAGAAGTTGGACATCCAGGTTGCTGGACACTCGACTGAGTCTCCTTCACCCGGGCAGCAACAGTAGAAGTCGGGCTTCGAAACCCATGAAACTCACACTGTCTGGTTGCTATTTCCATCACCTGCAGGTCGGCCCGTGTCAAAGATTCCGTGCCTTCTTGTATTTTGCCTCAGCGTGTTACCCGAGGTAATGACAGGCCAATCAGATTGGCTAAACTGTGTACATTTTGGCCTCAAATTCTCAAGAGTTTCCCCTCTTCCCCTAGTCTGGAAAAGCTTCACGAAGGAAGATTAGTTGTTGTGTGGAGGCCCGGGCTGATTTCAGTGGGCTGCAGTGGAATGACGTGGGGGTGGGTTATGGTTTTCCGACGCCAGGGACTGGAACCGGTTCTTGCTTGTGTAAAGAGAGAGGGTGAATCAGGCAACTTGTTGAATACTTGTAATGTGATGGAATCGTGTCAAAGTCTGAGCGTGCCATGGAGGGTGGGAAGCAGAAGAAGAAGAAGAGTGCATTGTCTTCAGAGAGTCATCGCGTACGAGAGAGAGGAGGGTGTGAAGGGGAAAAGAAAGAGAAGGGACTGGAAAGAGAATTCCTGCCCGTCACGTTTCATTTCCAAGTGATGATAGCTGAAAGCTGAACAGAAATTACGGGGTAAAGTTGCTTCTTGCTGTTGAGATAAATTCCTAGAAGAAATACACAAAAAACACACCCCTCAAGACATCCTACAAAAATTCTGATTGAACAAACAGAGGGAACTGAAGGCTTACACATGCTTAGACAGAGACCGAGAGAGGGATTATGGTCGGGATAATTCTGTTTGTTGAGCTGATGCTAAATTATTCACCCACTTTCCGGATCCCTTTGTCATTTCTATTTTTTTTTTTTTTTTCCTCATTTTGTATTTACAGAGCTCTTTTTACTTTTCCCACAGCTCTGCTGCATATTTAGTTTCTTTGACGATCATCTTTTCCATTGCAATTAGTTATTTTTAAAGTGGGCAGGAGTTTGCGACAGCCCAGGCTGCTGCAGGAACATGGTCATTGATTGGCACTGCCAGACCCCCTGTTCTCGCTGACTTTTCTTCTTCTCCTCTATTGGTTTAGGCAGTTGCTTGGCTGCTTTATGCGCTGCAGCATGAGTGCGTTATTTGTGATGCCAACAGCTTCGCTCCTTTGGCTTTACTCACGTAATTGCCTTGGAAATGATCAGTATGAGCAAAACCAAGGGTGCAAGCTAAGTAATAAAACTGACTTGCTCTCCCGTTATGTGGATACTTATAGGTAACTTACAGTTTTGCATAAACTGACATTAAATTCTTCTGTTTCCATGGAAAGCCATTAGCTTATTAAATACCACTCGGGAGAGGAAGCAAGAAAGTTGAAACCAGCGGTCTCACTGCTTAAATATTGTGCTGTCAGTCTGTTTCTACAGCCTGTGGTCAGATACCACATCCAGTCATAGAAATTACTCTGTCTCCTTATGAGTGTACTGTATGTCTGAGTGCATGTGTTGGTGTGCTGGGACTGTCTCATTTGATGCTGTGCTGGTCCCCAGAGGACACTCTACTCACCTGATGTGATGACAGACAAGATGTGTATTAGGCCCAGGCCGGTGTCTTTTCAGTGTGTTGACAAATTGGCTATTGACATTCAATACAACTGAAAACATGGAGCCAAACCCAAGACACTGGTTATCCTCACATCATGGCTGGAGATGAAATGTTTGGTTTACCTTGACAGGGATGTAACCAAGACTCCACTGTTGCCAGAAACATGCTGGAGTCTCAAATCCTTTCAGGTTTCTGTTTATCCCCAGTTGGCTGCTGGGAAACCGAGGTGTAATGAAAGCACTGATGATTGTTCTGAATGGTATTAAGTAGGCTACATATGCCCAGTGTTGGGGATGCTATTTGAAACTGTGGGTGTTGGTGGTGAAGCTACAAATTGCCCCTCATTGGAAGTAGTTATCAACACTATTACAAACCAAGTCAGAGGCTCCAGCCTGCAATTCAGTTTAATATACTTAAGTGATAAATGAATGGCAAATAACTTATTTAAACAATTACCAAATAAAGTGCAGTTTAAGTTTAAACTATGTTGTTGTCATGCTGGCATCAGAAGCTTGTAGGAAAATCAGAGTTTCTTGTTGTCCCACCTGCCATATAACTCTGATATATAGTTACACGTTTGGGGAGAAGCACGTAATTACTGCAACTGCAAGTGGACTTTGACATCACTTGTGACCGTTTTAAAGCCTTGTTTGGCATTAGGATGCGGTCACACATGCAAAATCTTGTCTTCACTTGAGCTTGGAGTTCAACTTCGGTAAGATTTGACTGACAAAGTTCCAGCCACAACCAATGGCAAAGACGTGTGCCTTGTTTGTCACAGAAGGGGCATTTGTGACTGCAGCGTCATGGCCGCCAACATCTTGTTTTTTAAGCAGCTAGAAGTGACCATGTTTGGATGAGAGGCTGGAGCTGAGGAAGACGCGTAACAACTTAACAGGTCATCATGGTAGCAACTTGTCAATCACAATGTAGTAACACCCTAAAGCATATCCCGCTTTATGTCTATTTTACTCTAAAGAGGACTATGATTTACAAAATGAACATCATTGAAGAAGACTTGAAACTAGAGATTGAGCCCATAAACTCATCAGGAAACTGTTTATTGAGGTTATACATCAAGTGAGAAGTAGGGTCATTTTGCCATAGACTTCCATATAATTGGGCTTCTTTTTATAACCAGTAGAGTCACCCCCTGATGGCCATTAGAAAGAATGCAGGTTTAAGGCACTTCCACATTGACTCCCCTACCTTGAAGCTATGCTGGCTTTTCTTATAAGTCTATGGGCGTAACCCTTGCTGAGGAGTAATATGTTCACATTGGTGTTTTGTGTCTAGACTCATCACTCTGACCTCATCACTCCCACAAGGAATTTCAACTCAGCAGGAAGTGGGGAGTGACAATAATAACAAATTACTGTCTACTTTGTGGCTGTGACTGAATTAGACCAAATTTTGCTACAAAAATGGGGGTTGTCCAGCTGCAATTGAATTAAAGTAAATAATCGTATCAAACAATTTATTTTAAGTAATAGATAGGACTCCCTATATCACAAGATAAGCACAATATATTAACTGGACTTTGATTGATTATACTCTTGGACTGATACTGATTGAAACGAGACTGCTGTTTATCCAAACGAACAATATTCATTGAAGAGAATACATTTCTGACAAATTGCAGCACCTCAGAATTTGTGGTTTTTGTGTTTTCTTTGTCTTTGTTTGTGACCATTTGAACCCTTACCAAGTGGTGGGTAGATTAGTGTATTTTAATGAAATTCTCAATGTTAATCTCTTGTTGTTGGCAACTGCATGTTTTTGTTTCTGTGGAGGCCTGTTGAACTTCCCAGATTTAATAAAATTATGTCTCAAATATCCCAGCAGCTTGCTTTGGCAGGAGAATCCAGTGTTAATTTTGGAGTCATGCTCCTGTTTGAACCTGTTTTAGAAAGCCATGGATCTCCACAGGAGAGTTCTACCATTGAAAAAATGTGTTTCTTTTTCTCTAAAAGGCAGACTGTGTCTTTGATACCTCCCTGTTTTATGTACCATAAGTTTCATACAGTGCTAGAAGTTACAGTTTAGAACTACTTCCTGTGTAGGACCCCAGTATTCTACACGTCACTGCTAACTGAGTGTGTAGGTAGCGCTACCACAGTCCGTGACAGTGACATGATGGGATTACATCGCTCAGAGAGCTAAAAGTGTCTCACTATCTCTGCGTGTGAATGCCTGCTGGTTTACAGTTACTGTCATAACCCCATCTGAGGGACCCGCAGCTTCACATGACTTGCATAACCTTCCTTGTTGCATAACTGAGATACAGCTCTGGGTAAATGAGAAAGTAATTAGTCTAACAGTAACAGTCTTCTGGGGCCAATGGCAGCTCCAGCCAGCTGATGGCCAGAACAGTTACAGAGATGGATGAGCTATACGTCTCTGGCTGGAGGTATACTTGCTTTGTATCCATGCGTTAATTTCTGAGGACACTCTGCACAATCATTGCTCCAAATGGACGCAGGATACATGAGGTAGCCATGATACATATGGATACGCATGCAATCATGTACTCAGAAGCGAGTATATCTTCAGCCTTAGTGTCACTTCTGTCCTGTACAGGTAACATCACTGAGCAGTTAACAGATAAATCTTAAAGGGTCACAAGATGATTACACAGATAAGAGGTACATTTCTTTGTATTTTTCTGCCATCTGTCTATTTTTTTTTTTCTTGTGAAATAACAGAAACATGCTGGACCGCTCCACTATGACAGTTGAGAAATGTATCAAATGTTATTGGGCCATGTTATGCTTTAATTATATTCCTTGCAATAACTGTGGTTACAATCTTCAAATGACTTTGTAATATACATCATCAGTTGGTTCTGAAGCTACTTTTAGACGTGTAGTAACATCCCAGAGACTTATTTTGCCTTGTGTACTTACTGAAAACAAGACTATTGCCATGCAATCATGTTCTTTCTCTCACTGAGATTTAGCATTGATTGCATTGAGCTGAATATTTGCAGTGGAAGTGATTCTGAAATATTTTGAACAATAAATGCGTCTTTATGCCTGTGTTGAAAGGTCAAAAGTAGATATTGTGTCATGTCAAAACATTTGGAAACCACCGGTACAGCACATCTACTGGACCTGAGAGAGGATAATGGTACCCATCATGTACTGGGTAAGTGACAAATGAGCTAAATGCATATAATAGAAAAACATATAATGGGTGACATGTAACCAATTGTTTGGAGCTTTGGCTTTACCTCTGAACAGCTCCTGAAACATTAAATTGCTCAGTCCATGTTACTGCTCTCCTCCCTCTGGGCAGAGTCACACTGCAAGATGTTGGCTCCAATTATGCCCTTTCAAACAAATTTAGAAAATCAAGTGGAAAATCCCCTGTCATAATTTTTCTCAGGGGACACGGACCAACCATACAAACCTGTCTGTTGTGGCAGATTTGGAGCTTAATTAGTTGGAGAAATCTCATAGTGCGTGACTGACCTTTCACACCATTTTCACAGTCTTTTCTCTGTGATTTGTGTCTGCTGTGTCAGTTGAACCTTATGTGGCTCGCTAACTGAGGGCGTCCGGCACAGTGAAGATTAAGGTTATGCAGTGGGGGTGAAGAACAGTGGTGGTGTTTTGTGTGGACACGGGTCAGCGATCGTATGCCGGCCTCCTCATGGGGCTCGGGAGTTTTTCGGGGTCATGGTGTGGAAAGCAGCTTTTCCTCCTGCCAGCTCCCGCGGCCTTCCACGGTCCCCGGGGTGTGTTTTGTGTCGGGCTGCAGGTCAGCGGTGGTGCTGTTTCAGGCCATCAGGTTGTTTTCTTTACCCTCTCTGTTCTTGCCACACTCTCTTACAGAAGGAGCCAGACATGGCAGCTCAATGCTTTGTGGCCCTCCTCTCATCTAGAAAATGAGGCGACTGCTATTCATTGCGGTTGTTTTAGCAGCAGCAGTCTGACAAACACACATTTCAACTCTATAAGCATCAAAGTGAGGAGAAGTATGTGATTCCCAACCACAGGCACTAGTGCCCCAGTACTTTATTGTACGTTGAAAGATGATGGAGTAGCACGTGCAAACCTACCGTGATGTCACACCATTTTGAAGCCACGAGTTTGACATTATAGGGGTCGGCAACTTGCTTTTTTGCAACCAGAACATATGCAGTACTGACCGTGGATGATGCACCACGAGTTTGTTGGTGCTTGGTTTTGGCTCGTCCATTCAGCAGGGAAAAATGGGGGCCTGTCTGGTCACAAAGTTTCAAATAATTGGCTAAAAGTAATGGCTAAACAGTTCAAACTGGTTGCTAAAAGTGATGATAAACAATTCAAATTGTTAGCCAAAACTAAACAGTTCAAATATTTAGCTAAAAGTAATGGATAAATAGTTCAAATTGTTAGCCAAAAGTATTGATAAATAAAATACATAGCCTGGCAAAAAGTAATGGATACATAGATGAAATAAAAGTTGAACTACAGTACTGTTTAAAATAGCCTAGCTCCAAGTAGGCTAATGAATACGTGGCAGATAACTAGAATCAACGGTTTTGGTGCTGCCTATAAAGAGGCACTTGTTTATCTGACAGGGCAATGGGTGTACTACAACTATGCGTTGTTTGCTTTTGTGTAAGCTTAACAACTGTAAAAGTATGAGAGGGTGGAATTTTCCTTCAAACCTCAATGAAAATCCTAACCGTAAACTTGCAGTAACCCCTTGAAGAAGGCCAAAATGACTTCATTTGCCAACAATGTTCTCACACCAAATATGTAAATAACATCTCTCTCGCTCTCTCTTTTTTCTCTTTAATTTGTCTCCCTCTCTGTCTAACACACACACGCAACACACAACATAGTGATGCTTTCATATCAAACACATCCCCAAGACAGCTGTTGTACACTGTCAGCGATCCATTAAAGATCATCATTATCTTAACAGACAGTGATGACGGATTTTAAACAGAACTCCTGACATCATGAGATGCTGTAGATCTTTGCTGCATCTCTGTACTTTAGATCTGATGTGATTCCTTAGGTAGTTTGTGGGGTTTTTTTTAACTGTTAAAAGGTGCCACAGGCTTTCCAGCAGCTCTACTTCATGGTGCTTGTCAGGGTCAAAGGTCATGAGGTCGACAGATCCTCTGAAAGTGCAGGGTGGCAGAAAATGAGAATTGGATGAGGAGAGAAAGAATAGCGAGTGGAACCTGACATGTTTTTGGTAACCTTCAGGTTGAAAGAGATTAGATATTACTGCCAGCCTGTCTGTCTGCTTTGATCCATCTCCAGCGAGTTGTTTTCCAACATTCATAATGTGGGGTCAAACTTTCAGCCCCAACGCTGCTTTTTCCCTAAAATATCTCATATTGCTGTTGCTGGCAGCCGGCTCATGTCCTCCTGGTTTCAGGTAAACACACACAGCAGGCTACAGACACAGACAAAACTAGTCCAGCTCCCTACAGGTCCCTTACAGCTGTGCAGACATTTTTAAATGATCTACCCATGGTGCATTTCAATCGGCACTCATACATTTTCGTGACAGATGTTTAGATGTGCAGATATATGCAGATGTGCGTCATTATATTGCCAGAAAAGTTGAAAGGTGTTTTAAAGGACACATGCCAGATGTCTGTGGCCTAGTGACCTTTATGTGACCTACGGAGCTCTTTGCACGGAAAGAATGAGAGTCATGCTTTCTTTCTGTCTCTTCTATCCCTTCTTCTTCTTTTTCTCTCATTTTGTCTAATGTAGCGCTGCAACTATACAATTATTCTCATTAGCAATTAATCTATCAATTATTTGATTAGCCATTTAGTTGATTCAGTGTCAGAATGTGGTGCCTTCAAATGCAGTTGATCAACTCAAGTTTAATGTGGAACATCTCTTCTTTTTCAAAGGTATGTTTCTCTCATAGTTTTGATTTTAGAGCTCTCATCTTTGTTATGCCAAAATGCAAAGCACTAATGTGAGCAGTGGTACAGAGAAGGAAGAAAATTGCATTTACTGTTACTTTTTTAAATTTAAAAGCGCTAATATTCCAGTTTCTAAGGGAGTGTCTCATTTTTATGTCGTTAATAGCATAGCCAAAGTTACGAGTTGTTCAAATTCAAGCCTTCAACATACTGTAGCGTCTCTAAATGCACAGTCAAGTTCGAAAAAAGGAGTGTGTGAGCTCAGCCTAATTGATTAGAGATTAGAGAAGACAGTGTTTACCTTTGGAGAGCAAACATGCTTTTCCTTGGGGCCACTGAGCTTAGTTGCCATGTGTGAGCTCCTCCGCCAGCTAACTGAAGTCATGTGGCCACAGCACCGACCAACTGCGTTTCAGCTACAGGCACTAACACCTCAACTTTCACAGCTTCCACAAATTTTTCCTCAGCTCCTTTCAGATCCAGGTGTTGAACTTGTTTTCTAAAAGTGTATTTTAAGGCACTGCCCGATGTATACACGAGGGATGTTGTGCAGGTTCGCACTTCACAAGAGCTAGCTCAAAATTTAGTTCTTTTTTTTTTTTTAAATGACCTGCTCCGAGCTAGTCTTTTTCAATAAAACCTCCTCCTATCCATCCACCCCCAGCTCCAAATCATTACCACTGCTAACTTCTCAAGCTAAGTGAATTAGACTACTGTATACTACTTTAGACTCACAGTTTACTTTTAAAAGCCAAGACAAACTAATGTGAGTCACTGGTCCTTTTCAGAACCCTGTGCAGGAACGTTGTGGCTGTTGGTTTGAGGTCTTTCCCTGATTTCTTGTGGTCATCAGTCACTTGCAAATATTTCCCAATGTTTCAACCCAGTTTCTCATTTCTAATTTTTGTTGCCGGTGATTTTCATAAGAAGTGAATTCAGCATTACCGGTTGCTTCGTCTGAATTGCCAGTTGCACCAGCCACGGGCCGGTATACTGGCATTGCCAGCTGACGTAAAACAATGTTCCTGCAGGAGATAATGATGCTCACACGTATGTTCATTTTAACGTTCACCAACATATGAGCATGCTCAGTGAACACGCTCTTTTAGTACACTTATGCAAACACTGATTTCCACTTATGAATGCTGATGTTGGCTCTATAGATGGCAATGGTGATCTGTTGGTCAATGGGTCAACCAGTCTCAAATCTCAGCAACTATTTAATGTATTGCCATAAAAATATCATGGTACCCAGATGATGAAGCCAACTGACATTGGCGATCAATTAGATTGATTGCCTTGAAATTTGGTAGACATATTCATGTACCCCTCAGAGGAATTGTAACAACTTTGGTGATCTCTTAACTTTTGATCTAGTGGCATAATCAGGTCAAAACTGTAATTTCCTTAACACTGGCTTATGACGAAATACCCAAACAACAATTGACATACTTTATGTTTAGCAGGACTGCTACAATTTCAATAATATGTCAAAAATCAATCAAAATGTGCTTACAATTAGCGATTCTTCCAGTATTTCTTTTTTCTTTCCACCCTGCCAGTCATTGTGAGAACTGTGATATCCCAAGCTAGTTAGCAGAGGTAAAGGGAAGGTAAAGACGGCAAACATGTCAAACATTACCCGCTAAACATCAACATTAGCATTGTCATTGTGAGCATGTTGCCATACTGTTGTTAGCATTTAGCCCAAGTACAGCCTCACAGAGACATTAGCATGGCTGTAGACGTGTTTTTTTCTGCTGTGTTGAATGGAAACCCAGGCTGAACTGTACCCCTGGCTTTTCAAAGCATTTTTATGTGACACTTTTACGTCTTTCTCTTCATCTTACTGTATTTTATTCTTCCTTTTAACAATGTGTCACGCTGTTTTCCTTTGACATTCCTCCACTCTTTTCTTCCACAAGCATTGACCTCAAAATGGTTTTCACTTTATGAGCAGATTCTTACAAATAGTGATGTTTTTACTGTCACTGGCACATGTGCGAGGTGTTGCCCCCATGCTTTAACCAGATGGGTGAGTTGGGTAGGCAAGACGCTGCAGCTGGACCCCACGCATAGAGATGATCTCTTTATCCTGGGATTGTCCCGGAGGGAAGGACACGATGCCATGGAGCAAGGAAAGGAAAGAGGGAGGGTCAGTAGGAGGGGGTATTACTGAGATGAATGAATATCTGGGGAGCCTCAAGGGTCCAAAGCAAACTCCCTGCAGAGGCCCTGTGCTCTGAGCTCAACATTAAAAATCCAGGTGCCGTCAGTATTCAATCAAGCCCTGGTCAGAAGAAAGAAAGGCAGAAAAGAAACTTCAAACAGTCTCCAAGTTTGAGCTTTTAAAGCTGTTTTTCCTTCAAATCTTAGATCTGAAGTTTTTTTTAAGTACAAAGTGCTCAGGAGTTGTTTAACTTATTGTGTTGAAATTGTTATTGGCAACTATTTCAGTGACGTTTTTCCTTCACAAAAGTAGAGCCTGACATAAAACTTGAGTGAGAAAGAGGACAATTGACTTTTTGAACATGTATAAAGTGTGCTCTCTTTCTCTTCTCTTCTTTCTTCTACAGTTAAGTTCTTCTATTTGTTTTTCTGTCTTCCAGGGGGCTGTTCATCACTATTCATGACCGTGGCCACATTGCTACATTGCTCCAGAACTGGCCAGAAAAGGACATCAGGGTAAATTATATCACTAAAAACAAAAGCATGAGCTCTCACATGAGTATTGGATAATTTACATGTTGTTCTAGTACTCCCTTATTACAAAACCCTTAGAAAACTAAGTGAAGGGTACATCTGGGTTCACTTGAAGGGTTCATTTGACATTTTTATTTAGGTTTCCCTAAATCATTTTTTGTGCGCTCCAAGTAATATCAGTGCTGGGTAGTTTTGATAAGATATCTTTTTCACATTACATTTTTTTTTTTATTTTTTTTTTTTTTTTTATTAATCTCTTTTTTTTAGTTTTTGGATTGTGCTGGGGAATACTCATTTTAAAAACGTGTGTTTATCTGTTTTTGCAAATGAAGCCTCCTGGTCTTATTCTGTGACTGCACCATTAAAGCTCAACATAACAAAGTATGTGTTAAATTTGTGTAAAAATACCTGAAATTTGTGGTCGATTGGCCCGCTGGTCGATACTGAATGAGTGATGAGGACACAGATATGAAAGTAATCCATTTGTGCCCTTTTCCTGTTGTCAGCAAATCACATGAAAAGACCTCATCCAACAATGAACTGATCCTAGTAATAAGTGTAAGCCTGATATTCCTAGCCATAAAACTGCCTTGTTGTCCAAAAACTGTTAAAAACACAAAAGCCGCACTCTTGCACTGGGTGACATGTTCCTTCATTAACAATAAAGAGATATAAATACATACTAGTGCACTGAAATTACTCCCCTGAAATACATTATTTAATCCTGTTTGAGTAATGTTTGCCAAAAAACTAGAGTGCCCAAGTGTTTTAAGAAAATTATTTAGCTTTTAAAAATTGAAACTACTATATTTGGGACCCTTTTATGGCCACAGTAGGAATGAATGGTCTTAGAGCTGAAAGTCAGAGACAGGGAATTGAAGTAAAGTATTGAGAGACGAACTACTGCATTGGTTTTGGTCTTTTCATGGGATTTGCTGACGATTCAAAAATACAGAAATTAGCAGGCTTGTCCTTTGATGTATATGCATTCAGCATACAAAATTATTTTAATTACAATGATGGTACAGTATGGACAAACAAAAGGGCTCATGTAACACACCAAATTTCAAGGTAATTCGTTGCAGTATGAAACAGCAAAAAAGTAGGAAATTGATGTGCCCAACACATCCACTAACAACACATGTTGCTATGATGTGGAAAAGACAAGATTATCTCTATGGAGTTAGACTCCCCAAAACATTATCTAAACTAGTTTCACAACTCAAGCATAAACTATCTTGAGTGAAAACAGTTCGCAATACTTAATCATAACAGTGAGGAGAATGAGAACTGTAATATAATCCCAAATGACGTACAATGACATTAAAGATTTGCAGTGTTGATTGATTAATTTTACTTAGTTTAAGTTAAAAGTAGTGAAAATAGTGTTTAAAGGCATACTACGCAGCAGCAGTTTCTTGAATTGAACAGCATATTGACTCATATAAACATACTGCTTCTACTTCTCATCCACTGGAAGTGTGTGATGGCTGTAACTGTAGAGAGCCTCCCCTCTGCAAGTATTTTCTCATTTTTTCATGATTTGCGGTGCTCAGGACGTTTCTGGGCTTCAGCCTGTTTGGCAGTGGTCTGTAGCACCAGCCAATACAGTGTGCAGGTTCCGAGGTTGAAACTTTATAAAAATGTAGCGACAAACAGTTGCATTGCATTTTGTGTCTCTTTTCCCCTGCTCTCTATTTGTGAGAGCTGCAGAAAGAGATATACATGTACACACATAGTCACACATGCAGAACAGACTGAGGAGTGCTTCAGTTGCACTCACACAAAGTCTGGCGTTGTGTGCAGGTGTGGGCCAGAAAATAAGGTTTTATTTTTCCGATTCACTGTTTTGTTCTCGTTACTGAGGCTGGTTCTCTTAATTCGCTCTCTATAGGCACTTTACCACCAACACGGAACTGGCCCTGTTCTGGTTCAAGCACTTAATTTTGAAACCATTTTGAGCATTTCCACCAAAAATGAACTGGTTTAGAACCGGAAAAGTTGGTTCCCAGCCAGAATCAAAAAATTTCAGGTTTTGCTTTGTAACCGAAATGGGCGTGTCATATTCTACAGGTTGATGCAATGCCCTCTGTTGATGACATCCTTGATTACAGTGCTTCCACTCAAAACAGGTGGAAATGTGGGCTGGTTCACTTGATAGCACCAAATTTTCAGGAATCTTGAAAGGAACCGGTTCAACAACTGGGCTAATTTGGTGGAAAAGGGCCTAATGCCAACTTTAAATGGCTCGTTTACAAACGATGCTGCATATTCTACCTTTAAACTACATTAGCATACTTAATGTTTTTGTAAACTGAAGAAGGATGACTGTTGTGGACTGTCTACCTCACTGAGCAGCATGAATACATGGTTTTCCCGTGAGAAATTGTAAGTTAAACGTTGCCTCCTACAGTGTGTTGGTATTTCATTATGATGAGAAACACAGTGTTTTTATTATTTTGAGTAATAAAAGGTGAGTCATCTAACAGCAGGCTGTTATATTTAAAAACATGAGTGCAGTAAAGCCATTAATCTGTATAAGAGGTAGAGGAGTTCAGTATTGGTTCTCTTGACCCGCCGTATTGGCTGATTTCCCAAAAACGTGAAATATTCCTTTAATCTTCTGTAAAGAGCAACTATGTGCAAGTCATAATCTAGTCATATTTAGAATGACGAAACCAGTCGGCATTCCTGGCATGTCAAATATACCTGCAGCCTCAGCCACCTGTTCACAGCTGTCAACAGCAGGGCATTTACCTCCGCACTGTCATGCCGCCTCTCATTGTCAGGGTGGTCTTATCGTAAACTCACCTAGTGTGACCTACTTTTAACATTTCCACAGAGAGAGGGCAAACAGGAGCCAAGGCAGTCACCCTCTGATAAGCCTTGGCAGCCTTTCTGTCACATATTAACAAGTGATGGTTGAAAAAAAGCTCCTAATGGTGTCGAGTTTGGTCATTATGGATTTTAAACATTGAAATGGGAAAACTAATGACACTCTTTAAACCCGTCAGATTGTGGGAGGAACAAGGCTGTAAAAGTGTTGTGCCAGAGTTTTCTGCGTCACACTGATGGTGGAAAAAGAAAACACTCAGAATTAGGAACATTTCAAATTAAACACTTCTGCTGCTGATATTAAGTGTTACATAATTGATTTGTTTCATGCTGTGGAATCGACCCGAAGGAACGTATTTATTGCTTAATAAGTAAAGTGACTGGTGAGTGGAAAGCCAGGAGGGTGTAGGAGGACCTGGCTAACATTGAGGGGAAAAAAACATGTTTCTGTGTAGCAGGGTGGACTTGTTTTGTTAAAAAAGGTATGAGCTCATGAGATCTTCGTTCATTTTCTCATTTAATTGTGTATAAATGTGATGTTAAATCTAATTTAAGAATATTCTAAATGTCTCAGCATTATAGACAGATTTAAATTGATGAGGCGGCTGGTGTGGCTACTGTATGGCTGACAGTTGTGTTTATTAACAGGCTGTTTGTGTGACGGACGGAGAGAGGATCCTGGGGCTGGGAGACCTGGGCTGCTATGGGATGGGCATCCCAGTGGGCAAGCTGGCCTTGTACACAGCCTGTGGAGGTATGCCGCCACAGCAGTGCCTGCCTGTTATGCTGGACGTGGGCACAGACAATGAGGTAAGAGCTGAGAGCTAAATATAAGTGACAGACTATACAGAACTATAAGCAACTTGTTATATTATGTTATTTTTACATGAGTGTACATCCATAGGAGTTGGAAAGTAACATTTATTCATGCACCATACATTCAGTTTCACTTTCCTGTCCTCCTGGCGTCTGTGAGCCTGGTCAAAATCTGTCTCATACTACATCTAAACAGTACATTAAAATATGTTTCTGAAAACATCTGAGGTGAGAAAAAGTCAAAGAGGTAACGTAATCTTGATCCATATTTGATCAGCACTGCCTACTTTGATGCAGTCATGCTAAGGGCTCTGTGAGGCAGCACTCAGTGCTTGCATGCTGGTGTTTAGCAGGTATAATGTGTTTACAGTGTTCACTGTCTTTATTTAGCATGTTAGCATGCTAACATTTGCCAGTTAGCAACAGCACAAAGTATGGATTTATCAATCAAGATATAGTGTTAATTAATGGAATACAGACGTGCTGGTAGGTTTGTTACCTTTGGACA
Organism: Lutjanus argentimaculatus; assembly: GCA_034769285.1. NCBI lineage: Eukaryota > Metazoa > Chordata > Actinopteri > Lutjaniformes > Lutjanidae > Lutjanus > Lutjanus argentimaculatus. Next base: position 8,034,119 of record JAWZSL010000025.1, on the reverse strand, counting down.
GGTCATGTCAGGTCAGGTTTGGAAAGTCTCCCTTTCCCCAGTCATTATGCTAAGCTAAGCTAACTAAATCCATTCTGGAGCTTCACATTTACTCCACAAACATGACAGAGGTATCAGTCTTCCCACCAAACATTTGGAAAGAAAGTGAACAAGCATATAGTAACAGAGAGAAAACTGTCAGTGACACGATATGCAAGCAAGACTGAAATGCTAGCATATTGCCTGTAGCTAGATAAAACATTAGATTTCATGATGATTAATGGCTTTAGCACCCTATATTTAACAGAGAGAAAAATAGGAACACTCAGTATTGTTGGTTTATGTAAGTATCCCTTCTCCTTACTTTGCTTTGGTTGGAGAAATGAACTATTTGATTGACTCACCATGTAAGATCATCATTTAACCAAACAAGGATGAAAACCAGATCAATCTCTGCAAATTAGAAACTGTAGCACTCACATAGACAGTCACAAGCTTCTAAAAACTAAAGGGTTCTTTAGCCTGCTGGGAGTGCATCCCACCACACAGCAGCTTTTAGACATTTTTCTGTTGTTTGTTAACGGAGGGGAATGGCAGGGGAGGCACCTTCATGTAATACAAAGTCAGTGGAGAGCAGTGAATTGTTTTCCTCCAGGTGTGGGCAGGCGTAATTGTGCTCTGTCTCTCTTTCCTGAAACAGCGAACTGTTGTTCAATTAAGTATAATTTGGAGCATGACTTCTACTTGAGTTGAGTATTTTTTATGGTGTGGTTTTGTTAGTTCTGTTTTTACTAACATTTTCAGGTTAGCCCATCAGAGAAGTGCCAACCTTTAACCATTCAAGTACAGATGCTGAATGAAAAACAGTTTGTTTTACTGTCTTGCTGAACTTGAGGTGGATTTTCTTAAATTAGATGAAACTCTAATCACCCCTGTGGGGAAATTAGGTCATAATAGTCCCAAGTTATAATGATCAAGTATGTTTTGTCTTCCTGCTCACCTCTCAACTCTACTGCCCCAGACCCTTAAACTCAAAATAATGTTCCAACAAATTAACATGCCAAGAGAATGTGATACAGTATGCCAGTAAGGAAATGCTGTTTATACACCGTAGCCAGGCAGACCTTGCCTCAAAAATCAGTCGAGAAAAAGAAAATAAATTTCACACTTTACAACCAGGAAACACCCTTTGCATGAGTGAGGTACGCAGCTCCATTGATGGATGCCAGCTGGGAAAGCACCTCTCCGCTCTGCCAGCCTGTGAGTGCAGCAGCCAACAGAGCTGGAGTTACACACCTATGGTCTCTGTTCTCCATGACAGCGTCTTTGAAAGATGATTCAAACTTTGGGCAGGGCAGCACGTGTGTCTGTAGCCTTAAACAGACTAAGAATAGTCTGTGTGCACTTCTATATATACACAACTTTCGGTCTTGGCCAAGGGCGTGGCAGCCTCAGATGCCCAACACAGCTGAGCTCAGCCTGTCAGGAGCTGTCGTTCATTTTCCAACACTGTCTTCACATGACTCAGTCTCTTGGGTTTGGTTTCAACCATAGCAAATGTCTCAAGTGGATTAAGGATGAGGATAGATGAGTTTGCACATAAAATTAAGCAGGAAATGTATGTGGCATTAAGAATGGAAGTTTTAAACAAAGAATAAAGAAATACACTGATTTCATGCAGGTGACAGTGCCTTTGATGGCCTGAGGTCCCTCTGTGACAGCACTTTCCCAAGATACACTTCATCAAAGTTGTCTGGGTCACAGCAGAAATCCCTTGCATTTTAACAACAGACACACTGCAGTCTACACAGATAATCCCATAAAAGATATTAGATTTCTACATTTGGCCTCTTTGTGCCATTAGAACTGGATTTAGAGAGCAAAATCATCCCTCAGTCTGCCAAGTCCTTCACCTCAGCTCTCTATCTTTATAGGTCTGCAGTATGTACTGTTGCTCTACCTTCTGGCCTCCTCTTGCACCGGCATCTCTTTGCATTATTAGTTTCCACATTGAGCCTAATAGTCTGTTTGAGTGACTCTGGTTGAGGGTGATTATGCCATCTGCAGATTAGATTCTTGAGTGCACCGCAGCAGTTTTAGACATTTATGGTCAATCACAACACAACTTTAAAAAGCTGTCTCATAGTCTTTGATCCATACTTGCTCCAGTCGCCTTAAACATGCTACCAAAGTAGGAAGAAAAGTGTGTGTATAGGTACAGTATGTTTGTGTCAGCAGGCATGGATGCAGAGCTCATGGATGATCAGTATGTTGCAGGTGAGGCAGTGCTGTTGGATCGTAACAACATCAAAGGATGATTTAGGAATAATTCAGTGAACATATATTCATTTTCTTTCAAAAAACTGGATGACAAGCATAGACTATATAAAACATGGAGTCCATGACATCACTCATAGGTTTCTGAAAGCCATTGTGAACCTCTTGGTAGGGTGACTTTGGCTTTCACCATCTTGGCAGTGCCTGACTCTGCTTAACTGTTATTTGTACAAGGCTGTAACATGTTTATCTATGCTGTAAAATTGGGAATTTCAATATAGACAGTGGGTATTAACTTGGTTTTGGTGCCAGCCTCATGTGGCCATTTGGGGAACTGCAGTTTTTGGCACTTGAGAGTTGGCTTGGCTTTTTCAGCCCTGGAGTTTGCTGCTTGATGACAAGATTGATTGTCATCAAGATTGTCATGTGTTGAAACTGGTTCTGTCCAAAGTTCAAAATTATGGCTCCCAGCAAGTCTTAAGCTCACTTATTATGGCATTGTAAATAGTTTGTTTAATCTGTACATAAACAGAAGAGTGAAAATGACAATTTGTGGTTTTCATGTAAAGTTACATCCTCCGATGCTCACCGCTGAATCTGGGAACTCACACTAAAGCACATCTTCTTAACCTCTTGGATAGAAATACAGTAAGCTTATTTCCCAAAATGTTCAAGTATTTCTTTACTGTTATATTAAATACAGGCCCTAACTAATGGTCTATCAGGATCTAACAGAAAATATATATATGCACAGGGACAAACTTGCCTGTAAGCACATATTAACATGTGTAATATTGTTGCTTAGAGATTTTATTGTGGTCTGCCTGGCTTTGGCCAGCTTTTCCAGTTTTCTATTATTCTGAAGAGATGACAGGCTAAATGAGTTGTAATGGGATAAATTGGCTGTGTGTGCATATGTGTGTGTGTTTGTGTGTCTCATGTGTAGTTCTTCTGGACTTGCTTCATATGGGCAGCAGGCTAGCCCTCGGTACCCCGCCTCACTCTGCAGGCCTGACTGTGAAGGCATGATGGGAGCAGATGGAGGTGGGAGGCTATGAGGTAGTGGTAGCTCTAGCTAATTATTAAAATGACTGTTATTATGGGATTATATTTGTCCTTGAGTGGATGTGGGGGTAGAGATGGAGGCAAGCAGGCAGACATCCAAACAGTGAAGCAGGCAGACCCCCTGACCCCTTTCTTTAAACAAAAGTATTTTTGAATTACACTTATTAGCTTTTGTGCCAAGAGTTTGATGAGAAGATTGATACCACACTCATGTCTGTGGCTAAATATGAAGCTAAAGCCACCAGTTGGTTAGCTAGCTTAACAAAAGACTGGAAACAGAGGGGAAACGCTAGCCTAGTCCTGCCCAAAGGTAACAAAATATATGTAGTAGTAGCTCTAAAGTTCACTAATTAACACCTAATAAACTTTTTATTCCTCGTGTTTTCAGTCTTTGTGCTTAGCAAAGCTAACCAGCTGCTAGCTGTACTGTAGCTTCATTTTTGGCATACAGACAGAGTGGTATCAATCATTTCATCTAACTCTCATCAAGAACTTCGATTAGCATATTTCCTGAAATGAACTATGCCTTTAATCTTTTATCAGATTGTGAGGAGGCTCTGTGCCTGTAAAATTACTGTTTGGCTACTGCTTAGTTGTTATTCTTTCTGCAGAGGAATGTGGTAGCTTTGTGATATCGTGTGAAATTCAGCAATAAATACTCACTTCCTGGACAGCTCTTATCTCTTTCGCTCAGTACACACAAGACATATTATAAAGACATGTCTGCAGGGAAAGTTTTTTTTTTTCCTGTATCATCCTGTTATCTGCCTGGGCTATATCTGTGTGTGTCTCCCTGGGCCTGATGTCACCTGGAATAACCTCAACACACACACTGAAAGGAGAGTCAATGATGTCATCCAGGACAATATGCTGTTTGTGCGTCTGTACTGGGTGGTCTTTCACAAGTCCAGTGCCGGGTGTCCTTTATCTCAACAGGTCCAGGCTAATCATGATCTTTGGCCTTGTTCCATCAATAAAATTCTAAATTTTTCATAAATTCTTTTTTCAAATCACATTTTTAACACTGAAAGCTGCATGTGAAACTGCTTAAACTTAAACTCGCTCATCAAAAGCACAACAAAGCAGTCAAATATAACTTTATATTATATAAGGACCTATATTCCTGGTCCAGCAGTCATCAGCTTGAAACAGTTGCAACAGTGAAAATGAAGCTTCTGTGTCTCTACCAAGCATGAACTGTAAAGCCATACACGAGGACTAATCCCTTCTGAGAGAAAAGGGGCTGAACAACACAAAGGACAGCTTAGCCAATCAACAGTAGATAATCTGGGACAGAAAGACAACTCATGTCAAAGTTCAGCACAGTGTCAACGAGGTCAGCCCACTTGAAACCCACTCAGGATTACCCCAGTCAAATTTAATGCACCTCTATCTATTTCACCTTTAAAGACAGTCACAACGTGTAAATGACCAAATAATTAGGGTTTAAGATTTTCCTAGTCGCTAGTAGTTGTTAATTTAAGCCATTAGTTGATTAGTCGTAGCGAGGATATGATATTAATTATCAGAATTATCTAAATATATACATTTTTGGGGGCATCAGAAAATCTTTAGAAAGAGTATGTAACATTGTTAAACTGTGCTATATTACATAAAAATTCAGAGCCACAATAATGAGCCTTTAAAATACAAATTTGTCCAATGGTGATGGCAAAAGCAGTAATGATTCTGTTTCCATTCAACTTCCAACATCACAAAAACAAGTATCTACATACTTATCAACACTATGGATGGATTCCGCTACAGACTTGCTCCTCAACCGACCTGGTTGGACCTACTGTGAATCACCTTGGTACTGTATTCCCTGTCATCAAACTAGCCTCCATTGGTCTTGGAGGCTGTGTCCCCACCCGGGTAAACTAAACTAATCAAAGCTAATAACTGCTAACTGAGCTGACTAGTTAATGGCAACTATAACACAGATTGCAGCATTGTGCTGGTAAGTTACTTCTGGGTTACAAGAGAAAAGGACTGTGTTGCAGCAAGATACCTTCATCCCAAGAAACTGCAATGCACAGCTCCTGAATGTAGTTTTTTCCCCCTACAACTAAGGAACTAATGAAAATTTGGTCGACTGAGACTTTCCTCACAAACTGACAGTTTAGTCAACCATCGACCGTTTTCACAACCAGCATATTGTTATGAAATATTAGGGTAAACAGGTGTTACCAATGATACTAATTAGTGTCCCGTCCCATTTAGTGTAGTGGGTGCTTTCCAGTGAGCCTACATGCACAATAGCAGCACCCTGCTCTGTCATTTCAAAATGGCTGCTGTGAAAAGGTTCTAGCAGGGACCAGCCCTACAAGTAGTGAATGAAAGAAAAACTCGCTCAACAGAAGCCACATTAGCTGCAAGTAAAACTCTACTGCAGAAGTGAACAGATCTAAAATAGCTATTTCTATCTTTCTCCTTGCATGCTCTTTCATCATCTTGTGAAATTCACCAAAAGCTCTCTCTGATATCAGTCCACTTCTCTGTGGGATCACATGAAAATGTTTTGCTTGTTTTGGTTACAGTTGAACTTGGCCACCTCCAGCCTATTACTGCCCATTAAAAGCTTGCCAGGAAATGAGTTGTCAACTTCAAATAAATATTGCCTTAAATAAACCTCTTGAGCTGTTCTTGGACAGGGCAATTCTTGACCCCGCCATGGAAAGGTGGCGGCTGGCTTCTCCAAGCCGCGCTCATCTAAGTGGCAACCTCTAATTATCCATCTCCAGAAGTAAAGGTTGCCTGTCCCAATGAGGCATGACAACATTCCGGATATAGATTTCCTCGTGCTTTGAGATCGAAATCTCTGGAAGCCAATGTTTTCAGAGCGAAGATTATGAGTTTATCCTCCAAAAATCTGCGTAGGTGGGGCTCTGCAGCTTGTTGTGTGTTGAGACGCCGCCGTGTTATGCCGGGCAGGTGCAGCGTATCAAAGATCTGATGAAATATGTGCCAATGGCACAAAGCAAAGTCTGTGAACAATCTATCACGGCTAGATGTCATTTACTTCCACCTAATTCATCACAGTCACACTCTCTCTTTCATTCTGTGTCTGTCTCTCTGTCTCGCACACATGGCTTCCCATCAACCTCTGCTCTTAATTTCCTCGCTTCCCTGCTGTATCCCTCTCATTCTTCAAAATACTGAGGTGCAAAGGTTCACCGTGGTGCTGCTCTTTCATCTCTTTCATGCTGTTAGTTTGCCTTTGAAGGACTGTTTAGTTGATGTGACTGCAAAAAAACAATGACCCCTCTGGTCCCTATAGTCACATATTTATATTGATCAGTCCAGTTCGTCCCCCACCAAGAACTAATTGAATTTCCATCTCTTCCTCCGCTTATTTTCACTTGGAGATGGCAGTGTTTGTCTGTTGATCCACTTTGGTCCGGACTGAAATATCTCAACAACTATTGAATGGATTGTGCAGACACTCATGTTCCCCAGAGAGAGAATCCTACTGACTTTGGTGATCCTCTCACTTATCTCTCTCCACTATGATGATGACATTTTTCTCACATCAACTATTTGATGTGTTGTCATTAAATTTAGTATAGACATTTATATCCCCCTCCAGCAAAATAAAATGACTTTAAATTTGACCAATACTTAGGTTTATAACCTAATACCTGCAAAACTAATGACATTTTCTTCAATCCTAAGCTGTACTTTTGGTGGTAATGAGCAAATGTTAGCATGCTAACTACGGATGTTCCTTGTAACTAATTTTCCTGTCAATTAAGTAGAAAATCTAAATTTAGACCTGTTTAAAAGTAAGAAAACAATAAGAAAACTGTCAAATTGTCAATTGAGTACAATTACTTGATTCATCTGAAATAATATTGTTTGTATTTAAAGAGTCATTTGAAATCATTCATCGCATTCTTCAGTATTCTAATCATAGTTTAAATGCCACGTTTTTTTCTGGATGTGAGATTTTTGCACCCTAACAGCATGTGTTTGGGCTCAGTAATATATTCCATTATTTTTCAGAAGTCTTTGCTTTCAATAAAGTTGAGTGGAAGTGCGTCTTGTAAACTGATAGTGGTTTGTATTCCTTTCAAACCAAACCGGATCACAGTGTCTGCGGCCAAATAATGTTATCTGGGTTTGCAGAGTGTGGCTAACATTAGCAGTGCTAGCACCAGCAGCCTGCTCTCCTTGCAAGTTAACATCCACATGCCTGAGCTGAATGTAGTTAAGTGTTGTTCCGGTCATGTGAGTAAATGCAAATTTATTCAGACACATCCTTCATACAACCTTATTTTCATCATTTACATTAAAATACTGCCAAACCGCACTGGTTTTATGAGATGTCATCTGGCCAACTTACCACCTTGCTGGTTTACAGCATCTGGGTCATCCAGACATTAGCGTGGGGGCAGGGGGCTGCCGCTGTAGTCACCACAGCTGCTTTCTTGGCTGTCATGTTCACAAGTTTGGTAGCCCCATCCCTTCTGGCATGATGTAGCCAAGATGGCAACCGTTGAGGGCAAGAAGTGTCCAGCATTCCACACTAAATCAACAGTTTCAAATACCTAGGGCTCACCATAGATAACAAACTCAATTTCAATGAACATGTCATTACCACACACAAACGTGCACATCAAAGGCTCTACATCATACGCAAACTGAAATCACTGTCTGTCGCCCCCCACCTACTCTTACTTCTCTACAAAAGCATCATCCAACCCATCCTAAGTACTGTTCCCCCTGCTTCTTCACCCTGTCTCACTGTCACCAGCAAAAACAAACTCCTCAAAATCCCACACATAGCAGCCAAGATAATCATCCTCCCCACCCCCAGCCTTGTCAGAAACAAATGAACTTGCCATTACATCGCCTGGCACGTGCAATAGTCAGCAGCCCGGACCACCCCCTGAACCAACACTTCACTCTCCTCCCATCTGGCCGCAGGTACAGGGTACTAGACTGGAAAAAAGCACATTTTAAAAGAAGTTTTTAAGTACAGCCTCAGCTGATACAGCTGATAATGGCTACAGACTTACTTGCTGATATCTCTAGACTGAACAACATCCTTAAATTGCTATTCTATGATATAAGCAGATGCTATCCACTTCAAAAATCTGAAACACATAATTCCTGAAACACTACAGAACACTACAGAATTTGGATGCACTTTTTAGACAAAATGTACACACAGATGCACCATATATTTATACCATATACATTAGATACAGTAATTCATTCCTCCTATGTAATAATGGTTTCTCCCGTAAAACCATGTGACAGTGATGGATATTGCAATAAAACTGACAACCTTTGCCACAAGGTTAGGATTTGCTGTACTTGGAGATGTATCTGCACACTGTGTGTGAAGTGACGTGACAGGAGGTGTTTCTCAGCGCTGTGAAATCCCACACATGGCTCACATTATAGCAGAGGTCTAAGGTCTCCAGAGACACAGGTGTATGTATGTGTGGGATGTGTTCATATACTGTGTGTGTCTCTCCTCTCTCTTTAATTTTCACATCCAGCTAATGTCAAGACTGGACAGAAATCAGACCGCAGACTCCTCAGTCTCATACATTCCCTGAGTTCCTCTGTTGCTCCTGGTACAGAAGGGTCTGCACTCTTTACTTATACCGCAAGACACACACACACACGAACACACACACGTATACACCAACATGTATTTTTCATTTTTATTTAGGAATTGAAATATGATAAAATACTCTTGATGATGTCATCAGGGGCATTTGTGCTTTAAAATTTAACAACTTTAACACAAAGCCTGTGTGAGTTTGAATGACAGGTGGGTGTTTACCAAGCTAACATTGTTTATAAAGACACTATGAAGTTTCATGATGGGGGGTGTAGGTCTAGTGTGTATGGGGCTTGACCAAGCACACAATTAGTCTAGTCTCAGTCTACAGTCAGGTCTTAATTTTTAAGAAGTTTAGGAAGAACTGTGCAGTTTGGTACTAACTGTAACAATACAGTATACACTATGAATTGTCTTTAAAGAACTGCTCCAATTAAATTTTAGTAAATAATTCATTATATATTTATAATTGGAAACTTTTTTCTCCATGTTGGCTTGAATTCTTGACTGTAAACAAATTTCACATCTTCAGCTGACCTGCAGTGCACTAACTGAAGACTGACGAGGTTATGGGAGCAATTTGTTGAAAATCAGAAATTGGAAGCAAATGAATACCAAATTACATGTTCACAAGATTGTTAGGAATTTACTGTTAGTTGTAATTTACTGTTTAGTTGTATAAAGCCTTTGTGTTTTGTAAATTGCCTCACATGATATCACTTGAGTCAGCGTCAACTGGAGCTGAAGACCACAAGTTTGGAAAATAAAAAAGAATTTGGGGGTAGTGGTGTTAGAAAAAAGTGTTCTATCCAGACCTCTGTACCCATTCCACCTTAACTGTGCTTGGTACTAGCATTTCATTGGTACATTTATGGCTAAATTCCACCCGGTGTGGCTGCGTCATGTTACAGCTCCGCCACGTCAGCCAGAGCTGATTGCAGCCATTCTACACAATGCCTATGATTCCACCAGCAGCACCTCAGCACGTCCTGGAATTGGTTCTTTGCTCCATTCCACTTCAAATACGCGCCGTGTCTATTTTTGACAGATGCCGCACCAATTGGCAGAGAGTAGACTGAGCTGGCAGGAAGTCAGACACACAAAAGGCAGGGAGAATTTGGTTAATTTTCAAAAAAAAAGACCCTGTGTAGACTCGCGATCATAAAGACAGACAGAAAAGAAACTATTTCACCATGTAGCCTGTTTATCCATGGTAGAAGCACAAAGAGCAAAGACAGAGGACCTAATCAACGAAGTCTGAGCAGGTGAACATAACCAGGCGGGCAAAATGCTCCGCTGCTGAAATTCTTCTGAAACGCTGCTGGTGGGGCTTGCAGCCGTGCGGAGGACGGATCAGAACTGTGGCGCAGATATTCTGTGCTTGGTGGAATCAACCTGTTAGCAATACTAGCATAAAATGGAGCAAACTGTCAGTGATCGCATTGCATTGTGGGCAATGTCAGGTTTTGAACAAGGAAGATGAATGCCTCGATGAAAAGGAAGATACCTCTGGTTCTGCTGCATCAGTTATATCATTTTTCATCAGAGTGCACTTCTAAAAAAATCCTCTTGTAGTTGATTAGTTCCTCAAATAGTTGTGTGTTACTAACTGGCACAGTTAACCAAGTGCAGCTGTAAAGACAAAAATATGAAGTTGAGCTGGAACATTCAAAACAAAGTTGCCTATCCTTTCTCCCTGCTTCTTGTCCAGTCTTGCTATTAGTTTCATATTCTGCCCTCTGCCTCCATGTGTTTTTTGCAGGCGCTGCTGAAGGACCCTCTCTACATTGGTCTGAGACATAAGAGAGTTCGAGGCCAGGCCTACGATGACCTGCTGGATGAATTTATGAAGGCTGTGTCGGACAGGTATGATCATATTGGCCTTGAATTCCTCGTTTGCCCACTCCCTTTATACTGTCTGCTATTGTCATTTTAATACAGAGAGCACATGGTGCTGTTAAAAGAAATATGTTAAGCAGTTTAGCATGGTCAGATCATGCAGTGTGATTCAGGGGTCTGGAACTTCAGTCACAGATGATTCGGTTTTACTTTCTTTGAACTAAGTTTTGGTTGCTAAGCGATGTCAATCAAAACTCTGCTTCCTGGCTGAACAGCAACATGAGCTTATTGAAAAGTGATCAGAGAGCCCTGTTACCCATCAGTGTTATTGATTTCATTGGCATGATTCTCTCCAGGCGGATGCCTGAGAGCCCAGCTAACCAGCTATTCAGAAAATGGTTCAACTGTCAGCAGCTGAACTGAACACTTGTATGTTTTTCACTCTTGGCAACACAATACGGTCTATTTTAAAACTGTCCGCAATGATCTGACCATCTTATTAGTTCACAGAATTGAATAAGAGATGACAGGAGAGCTTCTCTGTTTGTAGTAAACAGGATACGTAGACATGTAAGTATGATTATTCTGAATGTTTAGAGAATAATTTAGCTTGTAAACAGAAATGCCTACAGCTGTGATTTCCAACCTTCCTTCTTATGGGTCTCCTTTTCTATCATTGAACTGTTGACCTGTGACCAAGTGACATATTTTATTGGTATTTCATTTTATATTCAATGTACAACAATAACAGTACAGAAAAACTGATAAACTACACAATTAACCCAAATAGAGACAAGCAATTTATATGCATTGTGAGCAGATTATTTCCTTATTTTCCATCTTTTCATACAATTGCCTTTCTCTATTATGTTTTTATTATTATTATTTAACAATTATACATGCTTTATAACCTTGTTTTATTCTTCTTCTTCCTGACACTTGGTCATTGTTCTATTAGCTCTTTGGCTGTGTTAACTGTGTACTTTTTGAATATGCAACCTTTTAATATAGGTTGTGTTCAGGTCTTCCCTGTGCCCTTACCCTGTGAGTTTTTTGAAAGTTTATATCTTTAATAATTATCTAAATTTAACATAACAATTTCATTTAGTTTTAGAAATGAATGAAATACTGAGAAGTTGGCCCACTGATTTTTTTTTTTTATTTATTATTTTTTTAATTAGTTTTTTGATGCCTCTTAAAAATCAAGAGGGCTTTGCAAGCTCCCATAAAGCTTCTGAGACCTCTGCAACGTCAATATGATCAATACTTTCCTGAAGAATCTGTTCTGCCCTCTGGTGGATTATCAGTGCACTGCAGGCAGCAGCTTGCCTCTGAATGCAAAATCCAACATGGCTGCCTCCACATCGCATCAGTTGCACATTTTTGGCAGGGAAATATTTGCTATTCTTGAAAAAGTTACATTGAGAATAACAGTCACGTCATTAGTTATATTCACTGTATTGAAACAACCTATAATTACTTAATATTTTGTACCTTATTTTGTAATAAAAGCATGTTGAAAATGTGTGCATCAAAATGATACAGCCAGTACTTAAGATAATATATTTGTACATTACTATTATTATTATTCTATTGAATTTCATGATGCAATCTGCATTATTCCTGCCACAATCACAAATACAATCTTAACCAAACTAATTTAAGAATGAAATGTCACCTTAAGGTAAATTTTGAGTGGAAATTTAAGTATTTTTATATGAATGTTTTGTAGATGCAACCTGCTCCCATTATAATCACTTTTATGTTGCATATAGTTATGAGCAAGTGAGCACTCGCTAATAGTTGAGTTTTTAATTGATTTTCACTGAAACCATTCCTGGGCTATCATAATTGTATGCTATAATGACCAATTCAGTTTACACCGACCGAGCTGTTACTGCCAACCACAATGCAAAAAAAAAAAAAAAGGCTCCTGTTTGAAATCTGTGCCAGATTTTCCAAAAGTAATGAACAATACCTGTTATTGTTTCTAAAATAAAAGTTATTATGATCACTGAATTTTCATTATTGGCAGATATTATATATGTAAATGATACAGTTTTTTTTTTTATTTAGTCACATTTTAACTGCAAAAAAGTAGAATTTTCTGGCAATTATTTCATCTGTCAGGCTTTACAGGGACTGAGAACCAGTGACAGTACAATTGAGAACCAGGATATTGTGAGATCTGTGGTTTGTGGAAGAATCTGTGCTTTTTCTCTTTCTTGACTCCAGTGGTCCAAGTCCAGGGGACATATCTAGCCATATCTCCTCCACGCACAGAGGACGCATAATTCTGATTCATGATGACATGTTGACATGCTAAACCCTGTTTTATTCAGCAGAGGATCACAGTGTGGGGCTCCTTTGAGCTTGGCATTGATGTGTTAGTAGTCGGTGTAGTCACTCATTTGATTTTCATAGGTTGCTCTTATCTTTTCTCTCCTCTCTGATATGAAATTAGATGAGTCACACTGGTTCCCGCTGGGGTTTGTGTGTTTACTGCAGTCCTGTTCTTAATGGGACTTTTGTGTATGTTTGACTTGCATGCATGCCGACACGTCTGTGTATCTATTTGTCTCTGTGTGCCCATGGAGCTGCTACAGCCACACACACATGGGCCTGGTTAAGACTCGTCCTAACCCAGAGAGACCAGAGTCCAGAGGGAGAGTCCTGGGTCTGGGCCCCCTCCAACTGGCAACAGGAAGCCATGACTCTAATAACCGGGTAGCTTCTCAACTACAGGGAACAGCGGAGCTTTTTCCCCAAAGGAGCCAGATTGGCGGAAAATGAGTAATTATGGGCTCAGAGATTGAATGAATGATTACAGCTCTGCAGTTTTTCAAGTAATATTCATGTTTAGTTTTCTAAGAAACTACACATAAATACTTTGGATTGACTCATCATCAATAAACAGCAACCGTCTCAGGGAGTTTTTAATCCATCATCAAAAAAGTTGAAGAAGAACAGTCAGTGATGCAACAGAGTGTTTGATTTCAGGCCAGCCTCCCGTTCTCCAGCTCCACTGCTCCTGTTGAATAATCAGCAGGTGTTGTCTGCTGCTTTTGTCTTCAGGCAGAAATGAATTATCCTTTAATCTCACTGCTCCTACACACACGCCCACAACATTTAAAAAAGGATGAACCAGGCTTAGCAAAGCTTTTAAAACTTTGAACTCAGCATTTTCTGTGAGGGAAACACTCACCTTTTTGTTGGTGCGTGCAGATTTCGCTGCAAGAATCCTGCTGCATATAGGTAATGGGATGAACGTGGAGGAATGTGCGGGAACTGAAAACTCCACACAAGTAGTCATTAAAGGAGACATATGTAATATATTTACTGTACTAAATCATAAAATTACTATGATATGTCATCAGAGATTAAGGAAACATGCAAAGCTGAAATGCTGCCTTCTCCAACCACAGCTACAGCCAGCAAGTTCTCCTTTGAAATTTCCATTCTTGTGCAGAATGTGGTGCAGAACGTCTGTTCAAATTAGTCGTCTGTTTATGGGGTGGGGGGGGGGGGGGGGGGGGTGGGGGGTGGGCTTAGCTTCACACTGACACAACTGACATTATAAAAAACTGATCAACTTAGAGTATAATGAGTATAATGTTCTACTCGTCTTGTGCTCATCTAGGTTGAGTGTCCTTGCAGTCTGCAGGCAACCTGCCCAAGCTTTGAGTCTGGGGAAGAAGCGATGGAGGGAAATGTCTTGCTCTAATATTTTGAATTTGGACTGCAACACCCATTTTAAACACTTGCTGTGCATGTTACATATATCTATTGTATTTTTTTAATTGATTGGCCAAGAGATAGTCCCTCATAAAACCACAACTTAGAATGTGTTAATTAGTGAGTCGATTAGTTTTAGAGGTGCTGGTAGGCGGATTCTGTTGCCTTTGGAGAGAGCCAGGCTAGCTGTTCCCTATTTGATTGCATTTGTTGGAGAGGATCCACGCTTTCTGTAGACAAAACAACCCATTCTAAGGTAACAAAAACACAACAATGATTATTTTAAGGTTATTATACATAATGAGAACATACTTTTTTTAAATATTTAATTTCTGCCATATTCTGCCAATAAGATGCCCCTAAATCTTACACACCAGACTGCTGTTAAAGTACTTGTAGACCTTAGGTAGATACATTACAAGTATATTTTTCATGCAGCCAAATATACATTTGACTCAGAGGCATTTTGCGTCATGATGTCAAAATTATTAATGTTGGAAACGATGGTACAGTGTTTGACAGAACAGGCTCTAGCGTGTTGTCCATACAACTCTGAGTAGCATGCAAAGACTACAGGAATGCCATCAACTATTTTAAAGTCTTGGCATGGAAAGAGTAAGGAACAGAGAGACCAATGGAGAGATGGATGGAGGGATGGATGGATGAAAGAAGCAACAGAGGAGAGGAGAAAGAATGCAGAATGCGTCTTTGTCCTTAATGACGGCTCGGGGATTTGAGAAAATATGTGTGCTGAGAGATGCTGGCTCTCTGGAGAGCTTGAGGGGGCTGGGGATTTATTAAGGCCTCAGCCACGAAGCCACGAAGCCATGAAGGCCCGTAGGGATGGCGCTAACAGACAGCCTGCGTGTGTGTGTGTACACAAACACACATATATGCACACAGGTTCGACAGCTGTGTTTGGACAGAGCGGACCCTTGTCTGTGACCTTCTTTGCAGAGGTCCTCCCCAGCTCTGAATGCGCTCATACCTTCTCCTCTGGTTTTAGTCTCCCCCTGAGTGTTGGAAGTATATATGACATCCATCGACTTCCTATAAGCTGCAGATTCAGATTTCATCACGTCTCGAATGAAGCCAGATCGCGTTTCCTGAAGGAGCCGGGTCACTCGTTAACTCCCTCGTCCTACAGACATAACACCAGCCGTCTGAGTGATTCTCCACATGGGAGAGCGTCTGTCGTCTCATGTCTCACGCTCTTTTTCATACCATCAAACATTAATAACAATGTCACAAGCATTTATTTGAAATATATGGGACTTCTCTGACAGTAAGCACCAAGAACCCCTGAGAATACCACTCCAGAAAAGAATGACTCTAGGTATGTGTTTTTCATTCTGCCACTGTATTATAGTGGCAAATCATAAATCACAGCAAAATAAAAGTTAAAGCACAACGGAGCATTGTAATGTTCCCCAGATAGCTTAAACAGCGCCATGGCAGGAAAGGTCTTTGTCTCGTCTGCAGGTGTCTTTTTGCTTGTGTGGCTGTTTCCAGAACGTGAAAATCAATATAATCAAAACACCTGCCTTCATATGATAATTTATATTGTGCGAATGAGTAATGAATGATGTGAGACTGGCTTAGAGACAAAGTTTGCACTATTATAGTCTTTAAAAGCCCCAAATTTACTCAATCAGCTTCTTACAATAAGTGATTTTCTGCCAAAGTTGGAACAGTATAGTTATTTCAAACGTGAGATTTCAGCCTGTGCTCTTTTCACTGGTCTGGAGTCGGGAGGGCTCAGTTGCAAAAAAAAAGGTGATGTCAGTTATTTCTGAGCACCAGCCAGATCAGGGTTTGGCAATATTCAACTCAAAATGTGATGACAGTTGTGGAGTGGTTTGCTTATGTTACCAGGCCACAAACCTGATCAAACTACTCCCACAAAGTCTCGATGAAGCAGATAAGGCTTTTGAGAGTTTGATTGTTGCATGTTAAGTTAAGTTAAGTTATTATCCCTCTCACTCCCTCCATCTCCCTTTCCCTCCCCCTTCCCCTTTGTCCTGTGCACAAGCACTACTGCAACCTGTTGCTGATTGGCTGGAATAGAGTTGTGTGGCTTGGTCCGAGCCACTTTTTGTTTCCCACACACACAAAACAGACAGCTGGCGGACCGTGGGGAGATATTTTGCTGAATTTGACAAAAAGTGTGTTGGGTTACAATTGCACACCCCAGCTTTATGACTGGAAGTTTTCCGGGGCTCAAACCTGCAATTTCTGATTCATTG
Organism: Lutjanus argentimaculatus; assembly: GCA_034769285.1. Taxonomy (NCBI): domain Eukaryota; kingdom Metazoa; phylum Chordata; class Actinopteri; order Lutjaniformes; family Lutjanidae; genus Lutjanus; species Lutjanus argentimaculatus. Next base: position 8,017,400 of record JAWZSL010000025.1, on the reverse strand, counting down.
ACCACTTGGAGCCAACGGGAACAAGCTGCAACCACACCTTTTATGTTGATATGTTGTAACCTGTTAGAAAACAGTTGTCCACTTCCATATTCAGCAGAAACTGAGCAATGTTACAGCATGTTTGTCCACCCACTGAACTTTCAAAGTCCAATATTTACTCTTCTGTTTTGGTCCCCCCCAACTCCAAAGACAAATATAAATATAAATGCTCCACTATTTTCAGCAGCTAGTCGCTTACTTTGTCTGGGTGCTATTTGGTGATGAGCAGGTAGTGTACAGTAGGTCTTAAGAGATTTCTTGCTGAAAATGCCTGCTGCAGCTCAAAAAATACCTGTCTTGAGAAGTTAGAGTTAACCGAATCACTGAAGTTGCTGGCCAAAAAAACAAAACAGAGAAACTAAAATGCTCTGTAAAGCTGAGGGGAACTGCAGAGTTTGGAGATAATTCTCCACTCACGAGTGGTCATGTGATTTATTGTTGCTATAGATACTTTAGCTATACAGGTGTTTGATTGGCTATTTTTTGTCAGATTAATTGTTATGAGAAGAATAAAAGAGTTTTACTGCTGTGCACTAGGGGTTTTGTGATATTGCTAAAATCTCCTATCATGGTATAGCCTACCAAATATCACTGGAACAGTACGATACAGTAACTTATTTGTTCTGTAAATTCAACTAAAAATGGCTTAAAGTAGCCTCATACTATGGTCAGGGTGAATACTCTTTCCTGATAGGCTAGCAGGTGTGCTTTAAAACCATTTAACACACATGTTGTTCAGCTCAAGTTTAATCAATGTTTGAAATTCATCTGCTACCCAACTTGCAAACATAGCAACATTAAAGAGCACAACTGTCAAAGCTTACTGGTTATCAATTTGCTACCTCAGCTGGCTCGCCACAGTTGATAAAGTAACAACTGCAAAAGGAAACACAGAAATGGCAATAATAGAATACAATAGAATACAATAATTTCGCAGAAAAAGAAAGAAAAGCAGAGGAGGAAGAAACAGACTAATACTTTCATGTCACATTGTTGGCCAATGACCATGGTATAAGCAGGTTAATCAACTGGTCAGTGTGCGTTAAGCAGTTTGAAGGCATGACGTGGAGGCGAAGAATCACCCAACATGAAGCCTCTTACATACCGTAGCATTTTTCATCACATTTCATTATTTTCTTCTTATATTCGGAACTTCCAAGCAAACAAAGATAACTGTCTCTCAAAACCGTTAAACTAACTTTGTTTCAAAGTAGGATCTTTATGGTTCCAAATAAGAACAATAATTGCAAGTGTTCCGGGTTTTAAGGTTGACAGGTGCAAATAAATGCCATCCTGGGTGGGATGCCTCCTGCTCTGAATTTACAATTTCACTCACTTCCTCCATGTTTTCTTGCCACTCTCTTCTTCTGCGGTGGTTGGCAAACTATTTGAGAGGTGCATTACCATCACCAACTGTCACTTTTTCTTGTCACAAGAGAACGTGGTGAGCAGTTGTGCTACCTTGCGAGGCAGCTGGTTTTGTACAGGAATTCTGAGATCGCACAAGAATCCAGAGCTGATCTGCTACAGCCTCCCCGGAATGCCTTTTTTTCCCCCAAGATAGCAAAGGCATGGCCTGCCTTACGCTGACTGAGTGGCCAGTACTCTTTGCCATCATTGGTTTGGGTTGGTTAGATTTAGGCATAAGGAGTGAGTTAGGGTCAGGGCAAGAATATCAGGGTAAGCTGGGAAAAATATCTTGCCTCAAATATATAGCAGAGACACTAAGGGACAGCTCCCATGGTGGAATTGGTGGACACATTTACACCGTTGTACAGTAAATACCGACATGTTGCCCAACCCTACTGCACACAGTGAAAGCCACCTCAGATTCAACAGTTTTCAGTGTCACTGTTTTACATCCTGAAGCAGGTGTTGGCAGGATTTTTCCTCTCTGTTCTCACATTGTAGTGATAGATTTGAGTGCATTCCCACCGGGCCCCTTTTTGGTCTCCGAACTCACTGAACAGGCACTGCTGTTGACAAAGCACTGGACAAAGAGACGGAAAGCGATCTCACTGCCAAATCTCAACAGCAGTGATACAACGCCTCTTTCTTTTTTCTTTTTTCATAAAGGTGGAACAAAGTCACTGCGTTTGGCAGTGGAGTTTGCAAAAAGTCCTGTACTCTGCTTTGAATTCAAAGTCATTATGTTACTTTTGATCAGATCTGATGATATGACTGTTTCATTATATTTTAACAGAATTTACATTCACAATTTCATAAAAGTTTGGATGTTGTTTAAAATGCACATGAAAAAACAGAATGCAATGATTTACAAAAACTTTTCACCCTATATGATTGAATACAGTGCAAACACACTATATTTAGTGTTAAAACTGATTAACTTTATATTTTTTTGTAAATATGCACTCACTCAGCCTGCAACATGGGCATGTTAACCACTGTGTCATCATCAAGCATTTGGGAACTGGAGCCACTAATTGTTGATGTTTTTGAAAGAGAAATTCTTTCCCATTCTTGCTTGATATACGACTTCAAGTGCTCAATTGTCTGGGGTCTCTGTTGTCTCGTATTTTTTGCTTCAAAATGCACCACACATTTTCAATGGGAGACAGGTCTGGACTGCAGGAAGGTCAGGCTAGTACCCAAACTCGTTTACTAGAAAGCCATGCTGTTGTAACACGTGCAGAATGTGTCTTGAGCTAGTCTTGCTGAAAAAAGCAGGGGCATCTCTGAAAAAGATGTTGTTTGGATGGCAGCATGTGTCGCTCCAAAACCTGTATGTGCCTTTCAGCATTAATGGGGCCTGTTTTTGAGCAGTCCACCACTTTCCCAGTCTTTTGTTGCCTCTGTCTCAACTTTGTTTGAAACATGTTGCAGACATCAAATTCGGAATGAGTGTACATTTGCAAAAAACAATCAAATTTAACAGTTTGAACATTAAATATCTTGTCTTTGTACTGTATCAATTCAAATACAAGTCAAAAAGTATTTGCACTTCATTGCATTCTGTTTTTATTCACATTTTACAGAATGTCTCAACTTTTTCGTAACTGGGGCTGTAAACAAAACTTATGTATTTTATAGCTATAAAGATACATCCTTCTTTTAGGGCTCTACATTTTGTTCCTTAGCCTAAATGATCATGTATATCATGATAATGAGTCATTCATATTTTTAAAAAAAAGTTTTTACAATGTATTTTTTGTAGAATATTATAATAAACAGCATCTTCTCATTTTTTCCACTTTCATGTGTTGTTACCCAGTAATACCACACCCTATAATTAGTAAGTAAGTACTCAGTAATTAAAAAATAATGCTAGTAGTCTGCAAGTCTATATTCTTCCTCCCTTGCACCTATTTGTGACAGTATAGCTACTTAGCAAGCGTTTTATTGATGCCCTACAAGTACTAAATAATGACACTGTAATTTGCAGGCTGTAAAGTGTTACCTAATAAACTTGGATGAATCATTTATTTACCCTCTGCCAATCCAAAACAACCTATGGCGCCGGATCTATAATAGAAGTTCCAGGTTCAAACATCTGTTGAAAGCAGTTATGGTACTTTGTGTGAGAACAACCATTCTTCATTCTTGCAATCAGTTCTCCTGTACCCCTTACAGATTAATGGATTTCTCTCAGCACAGTGAGGAATAAGGTCTGTGTTTTTCATCTTCTGGGTGTGCCCTGTCTTGCTTAGGTTACTGCCCTTGATGCTTCAGCTTAGATACAAAAGCAAATCCTGCTTTCTTTGTCCAGGGATTTTTTTTTTATTCAGCTGGCAAAGAGGAGCATTGTCAGATTTTGGCGTTCCATTCAGATGGTCGTCAAGGAAAGACAACAGACTTTCAGACAGAATAGGGACGATGAACACAAATGGCCTCCAAGGGGAGCTTTGTTCTAAAAGCTTTGTGGCAAAACACACACACACAGTCAGAAACACTCCCCCTATCTTTATTGGCTCAGGCCAAGGACCAAAGAGCTTTGCTCTGGGAAGATGTTACTTTTCTTTCTGCAAAACCACAACCACAGATAGTCACTCTGTAGCTTATGGTCAGTGGATACATTTAAATATGCATGTGTTCACAGCTCAGTTATTCTGAGATCTGCATCCCGACTCTCTGATCTTTCTGGGCTGTCATTAAAAAAATAAAAGAATGACTTTAATCTGTGACATTTTTGTCACTGTCTTTTCAAGTCTTAAGGGAGAAATCTATAATATATGTTATATAATCTGTCATAAAATGACCGTGGTATGCCACCACACATTAAACAGACATGTTAAACTGAAATATTTGCTTCTCTGACAACAACACTACAGCTGCAGTGTCCTCCTTTGAAATTTCTTTTGAAGGTCAGAATAATTTTAGTTTTAGTCTGCCTGCTTCATGTTAATTAGAGTTCAGATTGATGAAGAATGTTCCCCGAATGACTAAGTGTCTGTTTATGAGGTGTAAGAAATCAAAATAATCTTTTAGAAGGAGTAGATGTTTATAACGGTTAAATTGAGCAATATGTTAATGGAGTCTGGCAGGCAGTCACTGAACTCCAACTCCAGATTGAGTATTTTTCAGACCTGTGGGCTTTTATTTTCATGATAATAGGCTGAGCTTTACATTGACAGACAACTGACAGTTATAAACAGCTGATCAACTTACAGTATAGGACTCTTTGTTACTTGTTATTATCAAATTACAATGTTGCACTTGCACAATCTTGCGCTCCTACAGTGTCCCTGCAGGCTGCCTGAGCTTCCTTGTGTCTGGAGAGGAGGGACAGAGAGAAACGAGTCGCTTCAACCATAGATCCAATATTAAATGGGGATTCAACCTATTTAACATACTTTCTAAGGCTCCAACTGGCTACTTGGACTGCAGTACTCATTTTTGGACATGCAATTTCTTTGTATTGCTCCTTTAAAAGTGAAAGCTCTGTTTTTACTGAGAATACTTGCAGGATGTGATTATCAACTTCTGCAGAAAACTCCACTCCCACATCCACCTCTCTGGACTCTCTGCAGGAGCAGCTTGGGTCTGCGTGAACTGGTGTGACCTCTCCAGCAGCGAGCTGCACCAAACCATACCAGAGGGCGCTGCGCTGGCAGTGTGGCAATGCCACATCTATCCTCGCCCCGTCGCCTGTCTGCGTCTCCTAAAGCCCCAAAACAATGAAAAGTTTATAGCTCCCTTCTTGGCCTCATTATTCATTTTCTTTGCACAGACTCTCAGTGCTTTAGTACTGCTCTCTGCTTGATAGAAAACACATTTCTCTCCTCAGTGCTACTGCTGTGTTGGCAGTAAGTCAGTGGGGCTGTCAGTCTCTGTATTAGGAATTTGTGTCTTGCAGTGTGGCAGAGGGAAGGATAAACAGTGACCCAGCGATGGCACTCTCTCATCAGGACATTAAGTTTTATTGCAGTTGAACTCAGGTCGCTTCTCATCCTGCGTTTCTTTCTTGTCCCGCTTCCGCTCAGCCTCATCCTCCTCCTCCGGCTTAAAAGTTTAAGCAGTCTAGCAGCCACTGTAACAAGTGGGAAAGAGCTTTAGTGAATTGTACAATAACAGTGCAAACGAGGATCCTTGTCTTTATTAGGTACGAGGCGGGGTTTTATGAAAAGACTGAAAAAGGGAGAAAGAAACAGACAGTTAAAAGATAGAAAGAAAAGAAAGCAAAGAGAGTCTGAACTATGCAAGACAAATGCGATGTGGAAGGATTTCACCTCCTCCCGACAGGGCTGCAGGTGTTGGGGCGGGGGCGGAAAGGTGGAGGGGTTCGGAGTAGCTCGGCCTGTCCCCAATTTCCTCCTTGATTCACTCACTGAAACACAATCTCTGCTCTTTTTAATGCAGGTTTCAGACAGCCTCACCCTTTTCCTCCCATTGTTTCTAGCTGACAAAAAGTTAGAATAAAAAGTTATTTTGCTAAACTGTTCTTTAGAGAGTCACGTCATTCAAATGGCATTATGATAGTTATCCAAATTATCTCCAGGTTTTGGAATTTGTGCTGCAAAAGGATTATTCTCACTTGTTTGGCCTTTTCGTTTTAAAGTCTTTTATTTTTTTTTTAATGCTGTTTAAGCTTATGCAAGAATTTTCCTAAAACTGACTACTTGCTAAACCCATCCCCCGAACAGTCATCGTCCAATCGCGGCTTAGTAACCGCAACCAGGCACAGCAGGTCTGTGAAGCTTTGGATTTCAGCATATATTGAAAGGGTGTGTATTGAGCTGCAATAAGAGCAATACCTGGTATCTCAAGAGCTTAAAGGCTGGTGTTTTTTAAGCCTGCAGATGCAAAAGAGTAAGGAGTGGATTAAAGAAGGGATCCTCAAAGTTTTTATGACTGACTGCCAATTCAGGGAGCTAGCATATGATTGAGGACTGAACAGGAGAATGCATGAACTTGTCATTAATATTTTTTTGCACCAATTTCACCTGTTCGCAGATCACTGTAAATGTGCACTGCCCAAGTTCCAACCAAGTAAGAGGTCATCTTTTTTACAGAAACCTCCTTTTCACCTCAGCCATACAATATGTTTTTCTGTGCTCACTTCCACATTAAACTGCAGAGTTGTCCAAAGAAATAAAGCACTAGCAGTGATGACAGAACAGAATTCCTGCAAAAGCTGCAAGGTGCTGCTAGTTAGGGGAGCAGAGTTTGAGGCAGTAGCTGAGGGTAGATGAAAGTATTGAAATAGAATGATTAAAACATAATTCATGCATATCATGTCACATTTGGGAGTCACACAAAGTGTTTATGAGGGCCACACTTAGAGGACCCCTGGATTTAGCAATGTGTTTTTCTACTCTAATGTGCAAACATTAGCATGTCCTAGCTTACTGCAGTAACCTAACATAGCATTATTTCCAAGACCAAGGAGCATTTCATTGGCTAACTACGTTTTGCGGAGTTTCAGGTCACAATATCACATCATCTATGCAGCTCCCACTGTCTGGAAGCCAGTCCTTCTACTATATATTTCAGAGTTTAGGGAAACGTTCGCAGTTTATTCTGGGTCTGTTATGAATTCATGCAAGTTTACAAGTTTTTTATACAATTATTTTAAGAGAAACCATGAAACAGTAGTTGATTTACTTTGGGGTTCAGTTGCAAACTGGATTTTGATACTAAATATTACACGATGACTCAGGAAATATAATATTATATTTCAACAGATCACCAATATCTGTAGAAACAGTATTTTCTCAGCATCTATCTGCCCTTTCCGACATGACGCACATGTTTGCCAGGTCCTTCTTTCCTTTTGCTACAGCTGAAAACCTGTCTTTCATCTTGAAAGAGCAGGAGCAGTTGCTCTGCAAACATCTAGTAAATTCCTGAACAAAAGTTCCATGTGTTGAAAGGCATGGGAACTCAGGATTCCTCTTTGTCGCTGCTAAATCTAATTTACAGACTAATAACACAGGTTTATAGTTTATTTTTGTTGTATGATGTTTTTGTAGGAGCTTACTGGCTCAGGCCTCTGTGATGCTGTATTGACAACATGTGATAGGTGGTCTGAGCAACGTCTTGTAAAATTGAACACTGCTGCTTTACTGTTTGACTGGGTGGGCTCTGTGTTCTTTTCCTTTAAGTTTGGTGTTTTTGCGAGTCCCATCCTTTGTGGAGGGTTGACCTCCCTCACTGATGCTCATTGTGAGGTGCTGTCGTGAAGTTTGGAAAAGCAGGTGTCAGCTTGTCAAATGTCCATTAAACGAAACAGCGGACAGCAGTTCAGCGCCTTTCATTTTCACTTTGGACAGTGAAAAAGAGTGTTACTCTCTATTTATTGAAAACATTTTCATACAGCTGTGCATATTCAGAAAACTGAATTCAACACTCTTATAATTGTGTCCTGAGAAGCCAGCATCACTGCTCTTCATGTCTCACTGTGTGCTTTGTAGGTGTGGCGGGAGAGCGCCCCCTTCAGGACTGAAATAAAGAGAAAAAGCAGAGAATATTCTCTTCATGTGTGTTTGTGCGTGCAAAAGTCTTTTAAATGACCATTCACATTTATGATAACAATCAGCTTCCTGTTTATTTCTCTTTTTCTGTCTTTTCTCTTTTGGTTCATCAGATTAAACGCAGCTCTTCTGTTTTCAGGTATGGGATGGACTGCCTGATTCAATTTGAGGACTTTGCAAATGTTAACGCTTTCCGTCTGCTGAGCAAATACCGCAACAAGTACTGCACATTCAATGATGACATTCAAGGTAACTCAGTAACAGACAGACACAGATACACACACACACACACACACGTAGAAATCCTCTCTGTCCATTTAACCCATTCCTTAAATTCACTTTCAAAAAAACAGAATTAAAATGCCTTCTAAATGGGATACATAACTATTTTTCTGCCTTACATCCAGGTTACCTTCTGTTCTGAGGTTACTGAAGGTTACCTGGATGTGGGGTGAGACCACCTTTTGCCCAAGACTGTGGTGGCATAGTTTTATTCTGGGTGCTCTGCTTTCCTCCACCTCCTAAATTAAGGTTTGCGATTTGCTGCATGTCATCCCCACTTTGCTGTCAGTCTTCAGCTATGCTATGTACTATACTAAAGGTGAAATACTATAAAAATCATTTTCTTATCATTTACTCTCCAAGTTTGAAATTCTTTGTGCGTGTGCAAAAAGGCAACCCACTGGTAAAAACATTGTTAGAATATAATTGTTAGTGTATTAATGATACATGCAATTTACAGAGCATATCTAATTCTTTAGTAAAACCACAACTAGGCAGAAGTGCTGCCCTTGGTGTAGCACTCAAAGTTCAGAATATTTCAATTTTGACTTTGGTTGCCGCTGATCTTTCGAGGCTCAATGAAGGAAAAAACAGCTGTATGTCACGTCATATCTGGAAGCGACACATAGAATCAGAGGATGGAGACAGTGATGGAGGAAAAGTGTTTCAGAGTTCCCCAAACCCTTTAGCACAACATTAAGAACGTACCACAATCTTGCCAGAAAAAGTAATGCATGGCGAAATGTCAGCAATCAGATGGGGCTTCCAGATTTGTGAATAGGCCTATAGTTAACAAACTTGGCTAAATCCAATGCTAAAGTTAGCTTCGCTGTTTCTGTACGCCAGGACGATATGACATATAGGACTGCGCTTTGCCTCTGCAAGTCTCTGAACTCTGCCTCGCTGTGAGCCAAGAGCAAATTTCTTATCATGTGAAGGCAGTTTAATGGAGCAAGTTTCCTTGTTAACTCAAGTTATCTTGAATGAGTTGTAATAGCATGAGTGTCATAAATCCTATGAGTGAATATCAGGTAAACATGAACTGTTAATGTTGCTCTTTCATACTCATCAGGTACTGCTGCGGTGGCAGTAGCTGGACTCCTGGCCGCCCTCCGCATCACCAAGAGTAAAATGTGCGACCACACCATCGTGTTCCAAGGAGCAGGGGAGGTATGTGCAGCGCACTGAAAGTGAATTACACCCAGAGAATACTTTGCCCTTTTTGATTTGTGTGCAGAGGAATGGTTTCTATTTACATTGCTCAAGCAGAAAGAAAGAAATTTTGTGATTTCAGATCAGGTATTCATTCAATGAGATTGATCCCGTTCTTTTGTCTTGCTCCCAGGCCGCGATGGGGATTGCTGAGCTGATCAGCATGGCCATGGAGAAGGAGGGACTCCCTAAGGAAGAGTGTTTGAAAAAGATCTGGATGGTTGATTCCAAGGGTCTCATTGTCAAGGTGTCTGCAAACACACACATGTACAAACACATGCACAGGTGCAGGTGTGAATACAATCATCCAATGTAATCTGACCACCGTAACTGAGCAGAATGAATGGTCCAATAACATATATTCTATGTTTCATCATGGAATCTTAAAAAAAAGGTAAGAAGTTGGAAGATGTCAAAGAAATGAATGGCAAAATGCACAAAGCATCACTGGGTGATGTTTAGGTTGAGGTTAAGAATCTGTAAGGGTGGATTTTCCTAAGCTGTTTGACATCAGTTACTCCAAAATCAAGAAAAAACATTTCCCATGGTTCATCAATTTATATGACAGAGGTCTTTCCTTGGAACTGCTGCAAAGACTGTCCAGGAGATTAACATTAACATCTGTTATACATCTGTTTTGTCCACAATATCCATGTCATTCATCCTTCATTCCTCCTCTTCACTGTCCGCAACTCCACCAGCAATAATCTGTCTTCCCCTTCTCCCCACCTTTCCTCTTCATATTCATCTCTTCACACCTCCTCTTTCCTCCCTCTTCTTTTCCAACTGTCAGTCCTCCAGTCCAGAGGAACATTTACAAGAAATCCTCCAGTCCTTTAGCACTGAAACTGGGAGAAATAACATTGACTCCGAGCATTAAGCTGTTTTTACAGTGGCTGGTGTTTCCACATGTCTTTAATGTCATACTCCTCCTCATCCGCCCTCTCCAAATCCTCAGGGTCGCGACCATTTGACTCATGAAAAGGAGAGGTTTGCTCATGAGCACCCACACATAAAGAAACTGGAGGATGTGATTCGAGAACTGAAGCCCACAGCTATCATTGGTAAAACCACAAGCTTCTGATATTTTCATAAGACATAAGACTTTCATTAAATTGTTGAAAGAAAGGACTGATGTTACCTTTGCAGACTTGAATGAAAGTTTAAGGTTATACGGAAAGTGCTGAAGACAGAATTTTTGTACGGAGGAAAGCTGAAAGAAAAGCTCTTAAAGAATCAGACTGAAATTGGCTATATTGCATTTTGATGTCTTTCTGTCTCAGGTGTGGCGGCTGTTGCCGGAGCCTTCTCTGAGCAGATCATCAGGGACATGGCTTCCTTCAATGAACACCCAATCATCTTTGCCCTGAGCAACCCGACCAGCAAAGCCGAGTGCACTGCTGAGCAGTGTTACACACTCACAGAGGTACTTGCTCTGATATATTAAACCTGGCCGAAATGTCAAATAATGAGGTAAACTTGTGTAAAGTAAGTTTTTTTATTCTACTTTTGGCAAATTGAAGAGAGGAGGTGGCATGTGTGAATTTCTTTGTATGGTCATTGGCTGCAGGCACAGCAGCGTGCACAGTACACCCACCCACTTAGACTTTAGTGTTATGAAAGCGCTTTTTCAGTTGCGAAGGAGTTTAATATTTCTGCTTTTGCCTCTGATGTCCTACTGCTGCTCAACCCTCTGCCATTTACAGAGTTTCTGATGGACGGGTATCTTTACTTGTTGGTTAAGTAGCTAACTGCTACTGCTACAGTAGTTAGCCTGCACCCTGTTGGTGTTTTTAGCTCCTAGTACAGCAGAGTCAGTTGAATGGAGCTAATTAGCAGTTAGCGCTTAAAGTAGCTAACAGCTAACAACAAGTAAAACATCAGGAAACTCCATAAATCACCCACAGTGGAGACAGACAAGCCATGGGACATCAGAGAGAAAAACATTAAACATAATAATACATCCATAATAAATGATCCAGTTTCACTAAAATCAGTAAATAAAATTATAAAGTTGTGTGCTTGTGTACAGCAATCCCAGAAACACTCCAGTTGTCTCCAACCAAATCCTTGTCTCATTTGTGGTCTGATGAATGGTAAATTATTAACATTTGTGTCTCATGTCACTATTTTCCATGCTAAGACAGTACTCAGAAGCACCGGGTGCTGTAATCGGACCAGACCGATCTGAGTTAACTAGTGGTTCTAGCAGCTAACAACATGCAATCAGAAAATTCTGTGGCATAAATCTGCAAAAGCTGAGGCAGAGCAGCCGGAGGACATCACAGGGAAGACCAGAAAATGTTCTCTATGATATATAATCCAGTTTCACCAAAATCAGTGACTAAAGTTGTGTTTTGTACTGTAATCAGTGATGCCTGGCAGCCTATACCACGCTGCAGGCTTGTCGGTTCCATGCTCACATGGCTCATGAGCAGAGAGTGCAGCTCCTCAGCAGGCTTCCAAGGAGTTGGCCAATCAGAAGAAAAGTGGGCTTTCAGGAACGTGGGCCTTACAGAGACAAGAGCTAAAACGGCTTGTTTCAGACAGAGAGGCTGCATTAGGGGCTGGTACAAAATAAATAAGCAAAGCTACCCTAGTGGAGCCCTAGAAAGAAACTATATAACTGGAAATGAGCATAATAGAACCTCTTTAACTGCTCATCTCAAATGAAAATGTTGACTTTTTGTCTGTGACTGTACCCATTGTGCTGCAGGGCCGGGGCATCTTCGCCAGTGGCAGCCCATTTGACCCCGTCACAATGCCTGATGGGAGGACATTCTTCCCCGGTCAGGGAAATAACGCTTACATCTTCCCTGGTGTGGGCCTGGGTGTCACCGCCTGCGCCATGCGACACATTAGTGAGGAAATCTTCCTCATTGCAGCAGAGGTAACACGCTGACAGACACAGTATATCACACACTGTCTTCTAATCTGAAATATTGTTATGAGATGAATGCATGAATTTGTACAATAAATTGTGTATCGTGATTCATGTTATCACTGAAACTCCTGAGGTCTCATTAAAGGGACATTTTACCCCAAATGCAAAATATATATACTAGAATACATTGGTGTAAACTAAGATGGACACTTGATGGTCTACTGATTACTCAATATATCCACAGACCGTTGCCAACCACATCACCGTGCAGAATGAACCGTGCATCTACTCATGGATGAGAGGCTTGTGACAGCAGAGGATGTAAACATTAATGGTCTCCTCCTCGGCTGAGCTATAATCTCTCAATCCAGGAGAAGATGAACACTTCCTTCGCACTTCCTCCTCTACAGTAACATTAGCTGTGTGTTTACTGTTTAAAGGCTCTTGCTGACCTGGTGACAGAGAAGGACCTGCAGGAGGGAAGACTGTATCCTCCTCTCAGCTCTATCGGGGACTTCTCTCGCAAACTGGCTGTCAAGGTGAGATCTAAGTGTACACCGGAGGTGGCAAAACTACACACATTCTTCACTCAAGTAGAAGTACAGATACTGAAAAATACTCTGGTAAAAGCGGAAGTACTGATTCAACTTCTTACTCAAGTACAAGCAAAAAAGGCTCTGAAATTTACTGATGGACATTTCTACCAGCTGTTTCTGTGCAAAGATAACTGAACCTAAACTTTTCCTTGTGGTCGAGTTTCCCTCTCTGTCCATTTCGCCTGGTTATGTCTTTTTTGTCTTTATTCATCTTATACGTAAATTTTGTGTTATATCTTTTACATTGTTTTTTGTCTTGTTACGTCTTTTTGTCTCGTCATGTCTTTTTCATCTTCAGCTTTCTCCTTGTTATGTCTTCTTTGTCTTTTTCATCTTCTTACGTAGTTCTTTGTCTTGTTAGCCTTATTTGTCTTTCAAGTAAAGTACAGTACTCAAGTAAAGTACAGATACCTGAAAATTCTACTTAAGTACAGTAACAAAGTATTTGTACTTTGTAACTTCCCACCTCTGGTATACACACAATATAGAGCAGATGTACATGTGCCTCACCCTGTCAGTCTGTGTCCAGTTGTATGACGACTTGTGAAACTGCAAACACGCTTTAATTTCCCTAAACCTGCTCATTACAGATCATAGAGTAGCCTATGAGCACAACATGGCGACGCTCAGCCCGGAGCCGTCCGACAAAGAAGCGTACGTGCGCTCGCTCATCTACAGCACTGATTACGATGAGTTTGCTGTGGACTCGTACCGCTGGCCAGAGGACAGTATGACGGTGCAGTCATGCAAACTTTAACGCACTGGACAGAAGCGCGATGGTAACTACTGACATGCAATATGGTGTGTAGAATTTTCTCATTAATATATCACTGTGAAATTAATGGTGACAACATGTAGTTATTTGACTTTATGTCTTTGGCGTCTCCCTCTGCAGTAGTGAAAAGTGTAGCAGTATAAAAATACAGTTTAAAATAGTGACTTTATAAATTATTTACATAGGAGGGAAACTTATCAAATGTGAAACAGGAAACAGTATTTATGAATATTGCACTAGTTGTTGTTAACACATTACATTTTACGATAATATATTTGGGGAAAGTCCTTCACAGGTTACTTTTACTTGTACTGTAATAGGCAGTTACTTTATGACTGTGTATGCTATAAACCAAAACTCTTTGTCAAATAAAAAGTTTTCTTTAATGTTTTCCATGTCTGATTACTAGATTTGGACTGTCAAGGATGCATTGAGCGTTAGACTTACAAAAAGGATCTCTAATAAAGATATTTTTTAAAGTAGCTTCCATGGAGTTTTTCACTGAAAAAAATGTAAGTGACACACGCTTTGGTATCTTTTTGTTGCTTTATTATCAGTGGTATTATCAGTATCACTTAAGAGCCTTTATCAGGCAACAATGGGCCGATATGATTGTGCATCCCTGTAATGAATTCCTTCAACCCTGCTCTCTTTCAAGTATAATAACTGCAAAGTCAAAGCAAAGTCATCAACAGCACTTTCCTGCACCACAATGAGGGCTTCCTGCTTAGTGATGAGAATCGTCCTGGTCTACTTAACCAGTCTCCTGGACACCTTGGCTGTTGTTGCTAGGCAATATTGTCTCCGTACTGCTCATGGACAAGATCAGACAGCCGAGGATGCTTGGTAATATGAGCGCAGGGCCACATTTCTCAGCACCATGTGTGTTGAACGAAAGGAAGAAGTATGGAGTTTAGCTTGGAACATCGCTGATATGCCGACCAATTTAGACATGCCCTGAAATCTCTGAAAACTGACCTGAAGGGGCCAGTGGTGCTCCAGTGTTTGAGTCAGACTGGTTGGGCGACAGGGATGGTTGACACTGGTAAAACCTTTAGAAGGATGTGATCTTTTGCGGGGTTTCACCCTTAAAAGCTGAGTATTTAAAGACTACTTTGATTTATTCATTGAAATAATATGAAATATGCAGTCACATAACATTTTACCAAATCAAAAAATGTGTATCTTTTGTGTTGTCCTCTCAGTGCAAGAACAGCCTTTGAGTTTTCATTTTAAGAGATGTAGCTCCACCTTGTGGGTATATGGAGTCTCTACAGCCTTTCAGATGGAAAATGGCTGTTTTAAGGAAATAAAGTGAAAGACTAAACTTCTGTTGCTAATAATTTAATTCCCTTTTCAGGTGATGTTTTGATCCACAAGATCTCACACAAATTTTAAAGAGACAAACAGGTTTTTAACACCAACCAAAGGCTTCTTTTCATTGATGCAATTCTAAAAGCAAACAAATGGTCAATGTGAAATATAAAACAGCCATACATATATACAGTACGTGGTGTATATACATGCAAGCAACAATAAAAGCAGCAGGTGAATCAAAGCGGCTTGTGGTCCAACAGAGTTTTTTTTTTTTTTTTTTTTTTGTCTGTCCGGTGTTGTCTAATCTAAACTGAGGATGATTTTACATTAATTAATCAATCACAGGCCAGACAGTCAGTACCAGAGAGGCCTTGGCTGGCCTGCTGCCCATCCCAGTCTGAAATCAATAGAGAAGCCACCAGACCAGTCAGCGTTCAGTGTTGAGCGTCTCACCCCAGGCATAGTTTTGAGAGACCTTTTAATTCAGCCCTGGGCAACCACCGCTCGGACATGATGATCAATATGTCTCGATGTCAACACCATCAGGTTGTCAGCTGTCTGCGGCATAAATGGTACAATTCCAGCAACTTTCGCTTGGTTGTGTATCCATATATCAGGATATGTATCTGAATTAGATATTGATATCTGCTTTACAGAATGGATTAAGAGAGGCAGGAAAGATTTAAGAAGAAGAAGACTGTCATGTGAGAATGAACTTTGACAGCTCACTGAAATTTACTTAAAATACCCAATGTTCTATATGAGTGTTCCTTTTTTGATTCCCCCCATTCTTGTCAAATTAACTAAAGTGGACCTGTCCATTTTGTGTTCATTATAGGGATTTTAAATCGGATGACATTCAACATTATTAACTTCATAAACGTGGTATTCTTCATCTAACTGAGCTGTAACTGACAATGGGTGTTAAAGCTAATTTTGTCAGGTTTGTGTTCTTACTAGATGTTTAAACTAAATCCATTACAACTTTTTTCTTTTTGACTCATTTTAATAAGTATGTTTAACAACAAAAATGAGGTGATGGTGGTGGTGTGGGAATGGTGCGATAACATTTCCTTTCTTGACATTTTATGAGTTCATTTTGTTTATACTGTTGCGGCACACATGTCCCAGTTCTCGTGTTCTTGCGTTTAACCTTCTGGGTCTTTTTTTTTACAAAAACATGATTTAATCAGGCATATGAAGGTTTAGTTGTACCCTCAGGAGCCGTCTCACTTCCTGTTTTAAAAAAGCCGGGAATACTGTTCAAGCACCAGTGAGTTTTCTAATTTTTGATAAATTCATTAATGATATTGCTATGAGATGTGTCTCAACCATAACACATCAACTCCATAGCCCTTATAAATAAGAATTATGGTTTGAAAATGTGGATTTTGATTAGTATTAGCAAGGCTGGTTTCTACCATTTATCCACTAGGCTACTTTTAGGCTACTTTTAGCCGACTTTCTGATCTGTATCATTTCTTTAGCCTTTCACAGTATTTCAACTATTTATCCATTGGGCCTACTTTTAGCTAACTGTTTCCCCTTTATCCATAAGTTTTAGCCAAATGTTTCTACCATTCATCCACTAGTTTTAAACAACAGCATCGGTTTCACCTATTTATCCATTAGCCTATTTAGCTGAGTTAACTTAAGAATTCTGTGCTAGCATTTATTCACAATATGTGGTGTTCAGGTGCTTTAGCTGACTAAACATGTATATGTGTATTGAAATCAAATTATAATTTCTTTTCTCTCAAATTAGTCAAACTGCTCTACAATGTTTCCATGTAGGCCCACCCACTGGCAACTCGCAGAATCACCCCCTGGGGACGACAACACTTTGCTGGGAATCATGTTCTTTTAAGCTACTTTGCTATGGCTGACTTTTATTAAAAAACACTGTCATCTCCTCTCTTTGTCTCCAGCTCACTCCGCAGCCCTCTGCGGCACCTTGCAGGTCGCAGACGTGCCCGGTGACTGACAGCTGTAACCCGACATCATTTTGACCTTGTTTACAGTCTCACATTAAATGGCACATTGCTGAGACCTTGTGATCAGTGCCAATCAGTAAAGCCCCTGAGGGAATGTCGCCTGTGTGAGTCTGTCTACCCATCCACCCTGTCGCCTGTCTGGCATTAAGCCCAAACACCCCTCTCCAATCTGCCCGACCACCACCGCACACTTGTCCTGCCTGCATTCTTGTGTAACCACAGCAGAGATCATCAGTTCACTTTCTCTTAGGAGCCCTTAGTTGGTCCTGTAGTTATTCCTCTGTCACAACTTACTTTGTTTCCTTAATCACTTTATTTTGAAGAAATATTCCACATGATTTATGCGCTGTTCTGACCATTATAACTCTCTTACATACTCAGGGTACCCGCAGGATCTTAAAAGTTTAAAAATCTCAGAATAAGGCCTTAAAAGTATTGGATTTTGTGTACAAAGGTCTTTTTTTTCTTAGGCTTATAGAAATACTGTAACACCACAAATAGCCTATAGATTTGTTTTCATTGAGATATTATTGAGTTTATTTAGTGACTTTGCAGTTGTTGCTGGTCTAGAAACAACATGTAGTTATATTTAAAATATTCAGTTACATTTCTGTTCTAAATTGATCCTTTTGTATAATAATATATTTTTAGAATGCACTTATTTAACCATGAAAAAGAACTGAAGAGTGGCAGTATTTGTGGCAAATATTTGGGGGGACTTAAGATTCACACTAATTTTCCAGTCTATCTTTAATACTATTGCATATATGGCTGTGGAGTTGACATTAAATTTCATTTTGAGTTTTATCAAAAAGGTCTTAAAAAGTCTTTAACTTGGAGAACCCTGGAGGTACCACGATACTGAAATGTGCAGATCTGTGATTGAGAAGAAGAGCCACCACCTGTAAAGACCAGCAGAGGGCGCTCTAACATATTGTTTGAGCAGATATCAGTAATTCAACATCAGTGACAGTAATGATTTGGAGGCACACATTTTTCTATTATCATCTTTTCTCACCAGCACATTTTCTTTTTCCTGTAAGTCAGCTGAAACTTGTGCTCCTAATGCATGACTATAATGACACGAGATAATGACTGCTTTAAATGCACCAATAACCCCCAAACTATGAATCACTGCATTTACTCAGGGCTAATTTCACCAGCTATATCTTCATATGCATAATAGTTCAGACTCCTGTATTGTTCCCGGTCTTTGTAAGTCTTTGTATGACTGTCGCCACTGATGGGCATTAGCTTGGAATATATAGCCTGAGATGATGATTGGTGAAGTGGGCAAAACCTATGTGGATATTATAATTACCTATAATAGGTTAAATGGAATAATTTACTTGATGGTAAGACATTATTTACTGCTGGTCTGTTCACAACTGAGAATGGCATTTCTGATGAATATATGCTGCTGTCTGGCTGATAGAGAAATCCATACTTATAAGGTTAAAGCTACTACAAGGAACTTTCATATTTTATTCATTTTAGAGGCCCCTGTGGACGAAAGCAGAAGTGTTTCTAAGAATTTAACATTGAAAATAAAATACTTTTTAAACCAACCAGGTGGCAGGTACTGAGAGTAACTTGTTTGCTTATTCAGTTCAACTAGATGTATCATCATCATTAGACTGAGACAGTTTTGTAACAAGTTAAAACTCCTTGTAGTAGCTTTAAGAACACTACTGATTCTCTGGAAGTTTTACTAAACTAAGATATTAGATTAGCTCGACAACAGTGACATTTTTACAGTTTATCATCATTTCTCAATCAGCTGATAAGCTGCAGCTGTCTGGAGGAGAACAGAAAAATAATAGAGCATAATCCGGGATTTATCATCCATTCTTCATACTTGGGAGAAATCCTGTCCTTTAAGGATTTATATTTATGAAATCTATGCAATTTGTGAAATATTTTGGTTTGCTTTTATTTGTTTAATTTCTTAAACTTGCTCTGTGCCAGAAAACAGCCTTGTCCCAGACACAATTTCACAAATTCAAATGATTTAAAAATGTGTTTAAAAACCTTCAAAATCTACAACTAGCATTACCTACTGATAACATATGTATCAAAAACATACAATTCTAATCATCTTTGTTTTAAAATATATCTTTATTGAAAATGTTGGCCCTTTAAAGTTGTGTTTCTGTCGACTCCATCACATTTTCACAAAGACATGATTTAATCAGGCGTAAAAAGGTTTAGCTGTACCCTGAGTTCCCCTGTCTCACTTCATGGTTTAAAACAGGTGGGAATACTGCTCAAGCACCGGTGAGCTTTGTATTTTTTGAAAATTCACTGAACAATATTGCTGTCAGATGTGTCTCAACCATAACACATCAGCCCTTCTGAATCACAGCTTAGTAAAGATTGTGGTTTAAAAATGTGTATTTTAATTTGCATTAAGAGAATTCTTGGCAACTTTAGAAAATAAAATGGCTACTCACTACGACTATGCTGTGAAATGAAAAAAAGTCAACTCCATCACACGTCACCGCTGTTCGATTTTCAATCTGATGGAGTTGACATCTACATTTAATTAAAACAATTAATAACAAGAAGGTCGGCCCATTGCAAGGTTCAGTAGCCAAGAGTTTGAGCTTTTAAAATATATCGTCCAGCATAATTGAACAGAAAAATCGAAAGCCCCCCAAAATATTGTTTTGTCCCTAGAATGAGTGATAAATAAATTTGAAAAACGCTTTAAATTTGTATTTTCTATCTGAAAAACCTTAAGTATCTGTAAGTCGAACTGTATAAAAACCTCGCCTTGGTAAAAAAAAAAAAAGAAAAAAGAAAAAAAAAGCGATTCTAAATTATTTGTAAGAAGCGCTTTGAAATCTGTTCGTTTCAGCCGTCAAACATCTGCTCCTTGAGTTGTGAAGCAGCGCTGCAGTCTGCTGGACAACAGATTAATTCAGATTTACACAAATGCCTTGTTCATCGTCATCATTTATTGTCACAGTCATATAAGTGAAAGCAATAACTAGCAGGAGGCATGTATCTTGCTGAAGGTGGCTGCTTGAAGAGTTGAACGTATTGATTCAGAGTACAGTGGGACATAAATATCGAAGCAACCGACGTTAACTTTTCTAGTCTTTTGCATAACTATTCATGGTGGCGGCTATAAGTTGGAGAGAAAAGGTCTCTGTACAAAAGTCCCTGAAATGAATAATCTTGGAAACCTTGCATCCACTTTTCATGAACGTTTGCATCACTTTAACTTTGCTTTGTTGACTGAGTACACACAAAAATCAATGTTTCACAGCAGACCACGTCAGTAAAGCTTGGGCTCTGCATTGCTAGTATATGTATGGAAACCTTATTGCCGGGTATCAAGTGAGGAAATGCAGTCCTCTCGTACATAGTGAGAATAATGTGTACCTGCATCTAGCTTTGGCAATGAAGGTTTATTACACTTAATCTTTCTCTTTAGGTAGACTAAGTCACACAAAAATCATGCTTTGAACAGTCATGGTTTAAAGACCATTAAGATTCTTAAAACTGAGCTCTGATTATTACTTATTACTAGAAACTCCATTAATTTGAACAGACAAAAACGGCTACTCCGGCCTGCAGCTGAAATTTCAAAGGCATAACATTGTGGTCGAAACATGAGTTGTGAAACTGAATTTCACTGAACATGTTCCTTGATCTCTGATGACATAATGTGATCATTTTATGGTTTATTACAGTAAATATATTACAGATTTCTCCTTTAAAGAGTAAGACTAATAATTGGGTATCAGTCTAATTAAATATATTATTTTTCCTCAACCTGCCTTTGAACCAGATCCCGTGTTTGTAAATGACTTTGATTTTTGCAGGTCATCACCACAACAGCTAGTTATATGCAATGAATGTCCAATAATGTAAAATTATCAAGCTAGCGTTAAGTGAACAGCATGTATTGGACATTAAATGCACTCTACTGCATGTGGAGAAAGTGACATCTCAGCCACGCCGAATCGATTTTTCTATCTGAACCTCACTGTAAATTCTTGAGGTTTTAACCAGCTGTTTGCTGTTGATATATTTGGCTCTTAATGCTTTTCTACAGGCTTAAATCTTACAGCTAGAATGATTCATTGATTAGTTATAGTTGAAGAATTTTCAAGAAAAAAAAAAAAAGAAACAAAAATTCTCTGATTTCCACTTCATAAACATGAATATTTTCTGGTTTCTTTACTCATCTAAGACAGTAAACTTAATATATTTGGGCTTTGGACAAAACAAAACATTAGTGGACGTCACCTCGGGCTTTTGAAAACATTAATCAACACTTTTCACCATTTTCTGATGTTTTATGGACCATACAACCAATCAATTAATCGATAAAATAATTAACAGATTTATCAGCGATGAGAATGATAATTAGTTGCCGCCCTGTTAAATATTAGCTGTGACTCAAAGACACAGAGTGGATAAAGTAGGAAAGTGTGGACACTGTTCCACCTCGCTGAAGAGTATCTGAGCAGCACATTATCAGCTTCAATCCTGACCTCTGACCTCTCTATAGAGATCCGTCAGTAAACACGACACAGTTAACCTCACACGATCAATAAGACTGACATTATAAAAAAGCATATTTTAATTAAATTCCTTTATTCTTTGTTTTATGCAACATAATTGGCTTTTTAAGATGGCCAGAATCTACAGTATTTAAATAACCCCTCATAAGTCTTGGTACTTGGTTCTATTTGTAGTGTGAGTCAACACAAGTTGTTACACCAAGTGACCTTTATTTTCTCAGCAAATTCAGAGCCCTGCCTGCTGGTGGTGGACTGAATGAGGACAATTATAAAAACCACCTCTGCTCAGCAGCTTTATACCGTTCTGCCGTTCCCATGAATGATTCTATGAGTAATCTAAAGAGACGTCTCTGTTCCGCAGACAGTTCGTGAGGCCTTGCACGTCGCACAGGTTTTAGCCTGAGAGGCAGTGGTGGGCGCAGGTTTCCGACAGCCTGTTGTTTCTCGGACGGGTACCACGCACGGATACCAAGCAGGAGCGCCAACGCCTTGACAACTTTTCCATAATTAGATGAAGCCTTGCGCTCAGCGTGAGGATTCCTGCACTGAAATCTAACGTGACATGTGTGATCACGACCCCAAAGTCGGGTTTAATTAATTTTTGTTGCAGTGCAGGGCGCACAGACATTGTTCCCTGCAGCTCTCATCACTGAAAAAAAAAACAATGTTCTACTAAAATAGGCCACTTTGTAGCATTTGTGAGTAATTATATGTATGTTTGCTGAGCCGAAGCTTTAATTTAGGCAAAATTCAACAAGTGACAGGTCCAGATATTTGGATTTTAGGATAAAGACTCTGTTCACCTATCAAATAGTTCGAGAACAGGGAAACTGAACATGTTTTAGCCTAGTTTAGTTAAGCTACGCAGCACGTTGCCTGTAGCTGTTGAGCATGTCTTTGCCGCCTTTTGAACGTCGGCACATGCTAGCCAGGCT
Organism: Lutjanus argentimaculatus; assembly: GCA_034769285.1. NCBI lineage: Eukaryota > Metazoa > Chordata > Actinopteri > Lutjaniformes > Lutjanidae > Lutjanus > Lutjanus argentimaculatus. Next base: position 7,994,897 of record JAWZSL010000025.1, on the reverse strand, counting down.
TGTGCTTATTATTCTGCTGCGAGCTCCAGATGGATCAACACATGCTGAAAATAAGACATTTGCATGTGACCTAAATCCCTCACTTCTGCTCCACCATGCAAACAAGTCAGTCCAAAGACATCATTTCATGACCCCGGATCAGAACATTTGCAACATTCAAAATATTTTCCCATACTGGGTATTAAGATATGCATATTTGGTATTGGTTGATTAGTTCACAAGGCATGTTACTGTATATGTACACTAAAAACAAAGATGGATGATTCAAAATTTTTCTCTTATTTTTAAGATCTTAAACTTGGTTAAGAAAATGAAAGCAACCTGTGATGCTGTAGGTGAAAAGTTTATCATACTACATTTAGTTTATTATTTAGTTTATGAGTAAAAGTTTATAGTGTTATTTGTACTATGCTCATTAGTCTAAATGTCACAAGTCAGGCAGCTATAAGAGATACTTTGTACAGGGTAGAGAATAATAGGATTAAAATAAATTCACTGTTTTATTTGTTTAAATGTACAGTGTGTAATTTCTGCTGCTAAGGGTCTCTCTTTTTATTTGTTTGTAGAAGTGTGGGATCATGGGAGTTGTTGTCTTCATTGCTAAACAACCACCTTTGCTGATGAAAATTTATCTGACATGACGCAGAAATCTTGCTCATGGACTTGGATGCGTGAACAGAGCACTTATTCAGGGTTTAATATATGTTCTCCCATTATGTATATCGAGCCTGCTCAATGGTATGATTGCATACGTCAAATACTTCATCATAGGTTAGTTAATGACTTTATCAAGTAAATGAAATGTGTGCTGATCGTGCCTCTAGATCGAATCAGAAAAGAGTCTTAGTGATGGTATAACGAAAGTTTTTATTTTGAAAAAATATGTCCCTACTGTAAAACACCTGCTCTTAGAATGGAGTTCGGTTTACTAGTCTGTCCACTTGAGAAACTGCTGGGAGCAGAGGGTATGTTAACGTGCAACCTATGCTCTAAAAATGAACCTTGTAAACAGCATACAGTAACGTAGGAGGTGGAACTAAAATACTGAATGTTTAATCACATTCGCTGACTCCCTTACTCACTCCGATGTATCCCGTGTTTCTCCTGACTCCACTGACAGGCGACTGAATGATATACCTTAAATAAAATGACAGATTTCTGTGTTTGAACATTGTTGAAGCTTTTGGGATAATGTAAGTACACAGCTCAACTAAATATATAACACACTGTATGTCCAGTTGTTTTTAGACATTTAAATATTACATATTACACCTTTTATGTGTATGTGTGTTTGTATGGGCTTTTTATTTTAATTTGTACTATATGTGATAAATTGATGCTTTTAAATTTTGAATTTAATCTAGCATGGACCATGGTCCAAAATAAATCACACTGATTGGTTGACAAAGAAAGGTAAGCCCACCATCACACTTGAGACCCTCAAGACCAGTAAGAGAGCACTGATAATAAGCCTGAATCCACTCTGAGGCCCACTATTGTCTGAAATCACATTTAGCATGCATGCGTTTTAAGATATTAACATGCATGCATTTGCTACAATAGCCGTGGCTGTTGTTTTCTAGATCTTCATTAATTCTGTAATTGTTTGCTGCCAGTGATTTACTGCCAAGTTCTGTAAACATCAAAGCGTTTTCCCTTTTTTTTTCCTGAAACCAGACATAACCCATTAAGTTAACATGCATATTACATCTTGAGCTAAACAAGTTGCCTAATTAATTGTGAGAGGCAACAACAGCTTCTGGTTGTTGTGGGTTTAGAAAGTAGTTTGTCCCTCTTAGCTTGTGTGGTCACGGTGCGTGTTCGCCCTGCCGTCCGTACGTTCAGTGTGTGTGTGTTGCTGATTATAAATGAGGCCAGTGAGGTGTATGTGATGGTAATGCAGCCTCCAGTGCTCTCCTTGCCCATTAATAACCAGGTTCTCTTTGATGTGGTCACGATGAGCAAGGTGGCCCCTTTTTTCTGCATCAGTTGCGGCATGTAAATCCGCCTGCTGTGTTATCTCCTTAACTGCTCAAGGGTCCACCTGAGTTTGTCCACCTGACGGATAAATTAAAGAACCTACAAAGGCTGTATTTTTTCTTTTTGATCAGTACGCCACAGTGGCCTATCTACATATGAATATGCAGAATCTGTAGGCAGGGGACAAGATTTTGGGACCGGAAGCTTTCTGGTTTCCATTTGTAGTCCAAGTTGTATCGACCAGCCATGTTTGAGTGGATTTCAGTGGACTTTGCTTCAGGTAAAAGAGGCATAACGCATTTTCTGTTGCTGCTTTTGCTTTTTATCACTGTAGCTTTAAAAAAAAACAAAAAAAAACAGCATTTATTTGCAGATATCTGTTTACAGAGATTGGCCTCCGACCCAAGTTGCAAAACGGACTGTAAAGAGTGACTGGCACACAAAAAAAGGAAGTCTTGGCCCAGATATCTGCTGGCTGCTCCAGAAACTCTGCAACACTGGCTGATGCCCCCAGAGGCTAAAACATCGTCAGGCGATGGCTGATTGGTTCTCAGATTGCAGTGCCGTGTACCATACCAACATCACGCACTGTTTTGACAGTGTTTTGCAAACATTGTGACCATTTCAAATTATGTCAAATGCACCTTTGAGTGTTTTATTACGTGCTGCTATAAAGTTGTGGGATTTAGTTACATTTCTACTGGAGCAAATCTGATGGGTAAAAGTTATTTTAGATACTCGGATGCCCAGGATGGAAATAAGGTTCCTAATAGAATTAAAGAGACTAAAAACGCTGTCATGTTTAGGGCAAAACTAGCACACTAGTGTTTGGATAACGTACCCTTGTAAACAGTTGTGTAGCCAGAGTTGTATGTAGCACATTTATTGAATCAGTTTTAGTATAATAGGACATGTGTATTTTAGTCTGTTGTCAGAATACTTCCAGTTTTTGCTACATGGGAGAGTTTTTTGTATATTAGTGTTCTATTTGCTCCAATATTTACTCCACTATTTTTTGTGTGCAGGTATGTTCAGGCCCACACATGCACTCACACATCTATGCCATCTAATTACAACGAGGGCCACAATAGAAATAAGTCTCAGGACTTTATAATAGTCAAATTCTAAACAGCAGTGGCTAAGATATCCTGACTTTTAGTTAAGTCAGTTTTACTGAGCACATTTCAAATCAACAAACATTAACATTGACAAAGAGACAGAAATGAGCCCATAAAACTACACACATATAAGTAAATTAAGAAAAGCCTAGATTGATGTATTTATAATTAAAATTAAAGACGGGATAGGTAATTCATTTTTGGTGTCATTGAACAAAAGGTCCAATGATGGGATGGGAGACTTTGGACAATCACAGGTTGGTAAGATAGTTGATTGCTGAATCTCATTCCCATTATTTAACGACACTCAGCATTTCACCATCTTTTTCCAGAATCTTTAGACGTGTTTAAAAGATATCAGTGGAGGAGGAAGATCTAATTGTCAGCAGCAAACTGTTCTCCAATTTAGGGCCAACAAGTGAAAATGCTTGATCGAATGTGTGGAATGGAGAGCAGTGATTGGTTGCAGATCTGAGGGGAGGGGGCGTGCTGCTTTTGAGAATAGACCAGAGCTAAAGACCAGACACTTTAAAAACAACCAGATAGACAATTTCTGTGGAATGGGTATTTGATATATATTAATTTCCCTCTGCTAAATTCTATAATATAGTGTGCAAACAGTCTGAGAGGTAACCATTTTTATACCCCAAAGGTTGTTTAAAATAGTCATCTGTTGTGATGGTCACTGAATGTCTCACAGGCCTGTAGAGCACCTGATCGGGCTCTTGACCTTGTGCTGAATGCTGCCCATGCTTTACTCCACTCCAAACCTAAATCTCGATCCAGACACTGAGGGAAAGTAGTTCAGGTCAGATTATTTCATGGCAAAAATAAATGCAAGCAGAATAGATCAATCAATGACAACTGAGGACAACACTGGCTCAGCGGCTGTGTACCTGTCTTAGTAATATCATACTGTGTGTGTGTTTAAGTGTGTCTGTCTTCTGCTGGCTGCATATGGGTGGATGGCTCATTATCTATTGTTTGCAGGCACAATGGCCTGGAGGCCAGGCTGCGCTGGCCAAACAGCCCCGAGTACAATACCTGTAAACAGTGAGCAACCTAATTGAAAACACAGTGTAGCATCACCATGTTGTCTCACAATGACAGCGCTGATGAATAGGGAGGTGGGCTTATAAAAAAGACAAGCTTTATGTGTTGAAAGGTGGGAGCGTGTTCCAAATGAAAGGTTGTAACAGTGAAAGTATCGAGCGTAACCTCCAACAAGTTGTCAGATTTATTTTTTTACTGGTTCTCAAACTGCAGGTGCTCTTATCAATACAAATTTTGGTCTCACAGTACAAGACGTAACAAGACCTTACTATGTATGAAATTAGATGAAAACTAGACAGAATTAGACCTTTTATTAGAGCCTTGTTGTATTTTATTGGAGGGTAATTAGGGACACATTACAACAAAACTTTACAGTTAACCAAAGTGTAGTTTAATGTAATTTCAATTAGTTTACAGTGCAGGTCTAACAGGTCTAACAGTGAAAAATAATACACTTTACTTTACAGTACAGTTCTGTTGACATGTGTCCATAATTACCCTCTTATAAAGCCTAATAAGGGTCTAACAGTGGGGAAATAATGCACTTTAGTTTACAGTGCAATTCTGTTGACATGTGTCCATAAATACCTTCTAATAGAGTTCTAATAAAGGGTCTAAGACTGTCTAATAAAAACATTATTTCTAGTTTTTGTCTAATTTCCTATAAAGTAAAGCTAGTGTACTTAAATAAAGTATGACCCTAATTTCAAAGTGGGTGTTGTAGATGCACTTAAATGAAAAAATACTGACCCCGCTAACTTAAGATAACTGTACAGTCATGATTAGCCAACGTTAAAAACAGAATCAGATGACGCACAGCATTGATTTGCTCGCTTTTAAAATGTTCTGCATCGGCTCACTAATGCATTTAACCCTAATGCTGATTGGTACCAATGTGGCCCTCATATCAGCCTCTAGGCACTGAAATCAGAGATATAATCGCCCTGTATGTTCCAGATGAGGCCTATAGCTATGTCCTTTAAATGACATACACGAAGAGTGGAAATGTCCTTCATGTAGGTCAGTGAGTCCACATCCATCCATCACCTCCACCCACCAGGATCTTAAACAACATGAGAGAGAGATGAAGTGAATCTAAAAAAAAGAGCTTTGGGTTACTCACGCTCTGCTGCATGTGGTCTAAGTAACAGTAATCCAATCAGATAAAAGACTAGTCAACATACAAGTTTTGCCGGATATCTCAGCCGTTGCGTGCCCACCACAAATTCACTAGTTCCCTGTCAACTTGTTGGCTTCCATTACACTGAGCCCTGACGTTATGGACCTAATTCTTTTGACGCTGTTCTTTAAGTGGGTTTTGCGATTAGGCTCAGATTTCTGCCTCTGTTTCCTCTCATGCGCAATAAAGAGCCTCCGCCGTGTCTCCGTCTCTGTCTCCATGTATCTTTTTCCTCTCTCGCCAAGTGGCTGCAACGCTTGCTCTGATTTGTCCTTGTTTGTACAGTGAGCCCGTATGCAAAGCCATAGGCTGGTTATTGTAGTATACGAGCGTCTCATGGATGCTGTTGCTCAGCTGCTGAGCTTCACTGACAGGTTGTGTTGAAGTTCAGTGAAATGGACAGACTGGTGAAACAAAGGTGAAAATATCATCACAATCATGCACATTCTGAATGGCTTCACCTGTAGTATTTATTGTGTTGTAAAGAAAGACTAAGCAGGAGTGTGGCCACACATAGACTACTGCACACTAAGAAAAAAAGTCCAAATTCTCTGATTCCATCTTCTTAAATGTAAATAATTTGGGTTTTCTTTAATCTTCTATGACAGTAAACTAAATATCTTTGGGTTGTGAGCAAAACAAGACACCAGAGGACGTCACCTTAGGCTTTGGGAAACATCGATCAAACTTTTTTTTTTGACATTTTCTGACATTTTGTCAACCAAACAACTATTAATCGATTAATTAAGACGGACCATTTAATCTGCAATGAAAATAATTGTTAGTTCTATCCCTACAGCGCACACTGCACTTTTAAACTTGAAACTCTGGTTATAAGTTCTTATTTAATGAGTGCTTGACTTATGATCAGTTTATTTGTCCCTGTGAGAGCTACTCAGCTGGTGAAAACAGCTGCACAATGTCTTCTGTGGCTCCGGAGAAGCTTTTAAAAGTCTTTCTAAAAATAATTCCACTGTAATCAAGGCTTTGCAGGATGGGCTTGGAGACTACATGTTTATCTTTAAAGGTTATTTTTTGGGACTTTTGCCTTCATTTGACAAGGACAGCTGAAGAGCATACAGGAAGGGAGGTAGAGAGAGAAGGATGAGGTGCAGCAAAGGGCCAAAGGCGGGAGTCGAGCTAGCGGCTGCTGCAGATGATTCATAGCCTCAGTGCATGGGGAACACGCTGTATCAGCTGAGCTACAGGGGCACCCCAAAATTACATATTTATTAAAGAAAGTCTGTGTTATAGAGTTTGCAAGATTACCTGTCTAATGAGGAGGTGCTCTCAAGTTGCATTAGGCAAAGTGTAGGACACAACCTTCTTTTCCACCTAGCAGCCAAATCAGCCGTCACCGTCCATAATTGAGAAATCCGCTTTTGTCTGGCTGCATCCAAAATTCCATTCTAACATGCTCTTTACTAAAATAATATTTCTTGGTATGCCCAAACCTTAGAATGAAACCAATAGTATATGAAATGCATGTTATTTCTAAGGGTAATAATATAGTAGCCAAGCACTGGACACTACGCCACCGTAAATATGTCACAACGCAATCCAGTAGTAATGATAACAACAACATATCAGATAATGGCAGACAGTGACCAAGACAGGTATGCTGTAACGTCGATAACAGTTACGTTTAAATGTTTGTAAGGTTTCACTTTGCTAGGTGTAATATATTTTTTTTAATTAGTTGATTGTTGGCATGGGTTACCATGGTTACATGTCTTCAGCCGGTGAGGAAACTCTCAGGAAGTGAACATGCTTTGCAGTGTGTCCGAAAAGACACATACTACTGTTTACTCACACAGAAGTATGTTGAATTATACTGGTGATGTGCATAATACGTGATTTCAGACACAATGTGTGCCCGAGATGCTTACAAGTCAGTTTTTGTTTTTATCAGTTCAAGTCAAGTCTCAGGTCTTTACGTTTGTAATGAGCGTTCTATCATCTGCTGAATGTCATCTGGTATGCTTAGAACACTCCATAGCTATATATCTAAAGGCCTTTTCACATGGCACTTAGCCCCAGGCTAAGAGGGCTGTTAGCTCCAGTCCAAGAACTCTTTAGCCTAGGGCTTGCTGGCCCTGCTCAGGGCTTTTCATACTGTATATTCTTAGCCCAGGGCTATGGATAGCCCTGGGCTAAGGTGCCACGTTAACATGGTAAACTGCTGTGGAAGAGTAACAGACATGACGTCAGAATAGCAACTAGGTCAGGCGTCAGAATGGTAACCAGGTTAGCCAAACAGTAGTGTTTCTTCAATACATCCACTTGACTTTGCTGAAAGAGCAGAGGTTTTCATATGTGCAGAAAAGTTGCATTTGAGATCCCCTAAACTGAAACACACCCAAAAACTCGATCTCTCATTCTCTCTCTCTTGATCTATTCTTGTGATACGATTTTTGCTGCCTTGTCAAAAAATGCTACCATAGCACAAATCAATACCAGAGTAACCCCAGCCCTAACCCACTAACCCAGATAGCCACTAAGAAGCTTGGTAATGTGCATTACCTGGATGGGTAACATATATTGACAGAACACTATCCATGTCTGCCTATTTTTGTCTCTCTGTTATTTCTTCCCCTTCCTAAACTGACCAGCTCCACTTCAGCCAAAGGCACGCCTCCTGCTGCTTGCGGCGATGCCCCCCAGATGTTTCTTAGTCCAGAGAAAACACAGAAAACAGGGAGGGGTCATCATGTGTCTGACCATGCTGGTCTTTCTGGGTCGGTCAGCCTCTCTCTCGCGCTCCGCTGCTGCTGTTTCAGTTCCCTGAGGGCACCAAGTCTGGTCAGCGAGGCCACATGACCCAAGGCTATGGGTAAACTCAGGCAGGTCTTGGTTCCAGAGGCGTCACCTCAGATTTGCAGTTAGTTGGTCTGAAGGGCCTCTGTGATGGGCCTGGATGTGATCGGATGAGAGTAGCACTAATCTACTGGGCTGGTTGGGGCGGGTTGGGACTCTGGTGTCCCATTAAGTTTGGCCTGGAGGATCATAAGGTTACAATTTCAAGATTCTGGACTAGCCTTGGGTAATGTGATCCGAAGGTCCACAGTGAAGAGATACTCAGAAGACTACCAAGGAAGAGAAGAGCTATTACAGTATCAGAGTGACAGACAGAGAGAGAGAGATGGGAGAGTTAGGAGAAGAGAGGATTCTTCAGCTGAAAAGCTTTCATACAAACCTCAGTCTTGTGGACTGATCATTGAATGGAACAATTAAGAGAAAGGTATTGTAGCATGTGTAGTTACGCATGTGCAAGTTTTTAGGTAAAGCATTATGAGAACATGCACAATGACCAGGTCCTCAGTTTGTCCATTGTGGGAGAAGTATTGTGATCCTTTTCTTTAGTAACAGTAGCAAAACCATAATATAAAAATGCTCTGTTACAAGTAAAAGTCCTGTGTTGAAAATGGTACATAGGCAAAAGTAAGTAAAGTAAAAAAGAAAGTGCTAAGAAAGGTGTAAGGTTTATTATATTTTATATCATATCAGTCATTATTACTGCTGATGCTTTAATGTTTAAGATGAATTTTACTGAGTAAAAAATGCAATATTTCCCTCTGAGTTATAGTGAAATAGAAGTATAAAGTTGCCTGTATAAATGGAAATAGGCAAGTAAAGTACAAAAGTCTCAGGTTTTTATGATGTCAAATGATAAATAAATCAGGTGGACCACTATGCCCATGAAATATGCCTTCGTCAGTGCAGTTGCCATGTGATAGAAATTTATGGGATAAGCTTCAACCATCCCACTCAATAGAAACCAGGACATATAAGACAATAACTGAATGACTGTATATTATTGACACTTAAGGAAACAACCATCCTTTTATATTCGACAATAACGCTGGCACATCATTGGTGGTATTGGTAATACACACCAGTGGAAAAAAAAGTAGTAGTTTTCTTATTTTGATCAGTGAATGTGTACATTTTATCTGCATCTGTATCTGCATCTGTCAGCGGACCATCACAATAAGAATGGGCATAATATTACATTAATTCCATAACAGGAGAGCTATGATGTTCCCTGCTATTAAGTAAAAAAGTATGCACATATATCAGTACTGGCACCTGCAGTCAGCCAAAATGAGTTGGAAAACATCTGCAAAAATACAATATTGCCCATCCACAATACTTAAGTAAGTATAGTTACCATTGGTGGTATGAAGTTGTGTATTTAGTTCAAATTTGATTTGCTCAGGTTTTGAAATTGAGTGAGACTTCTGCTACAATAAAGGGAAATGTATCAAAAATGGTCTCACTGCTCAGGAGAGTTCACAGACAGTCAAATAAAATAGATTGTGATAAGTGTGAACTTCCCCTTTATTTTTTATGTTAATTGTTGCAGGATTTGAATATACAACTGTTTGAAAAATATTTAATGGGTTCAAACAACATCTGCTTGAAAATGGGTAAAATTAACTATCTAATTAACTTATGTTTCAGAATCATCTTTCCTGCTGACACACGACATTTGCAGGTGAGTAATTTAAGATCAGATGATGTTTAGTGATTTAAGACTTTTTTCTTACTCTAACGTGCATACCTTCAAGACAAACTCATACCCTCCAGGCAACATTGCTCAAATTAAAGCTGATGTAATCAGATTCAATTATGTCCTGAGGAAATGTCCCCGTTAGGTTCCAATTTTTTCTTTTCTGTTTGAGGGTTCAGCTCATGATGTTAATTGGGTCCCATCCCTGCCCACTTTATTGGACATGACAGTCAAAACAGGCCTGTCTTTATATCTAACAATATGGAGGAAAACGGAGGAATGGGAGGAGAAAAAAAAAAGAATAATTAAAAGGAAATCACTGACCAGTTAATTTGGCAATTATGGTCAATTAGCCAGCACGTGGGGAAGTGTGAAAATTATAGCAGGCCGTGATCCTCAAATGAGCTTTTTGACACTGTGACCTGTTTTAGCCTTCAGGGGGCAAATGGATATTTAGGAGCAGTGCGTGATGTGGGGGCAGAATTCTCACCATCTCACAATAGACACACAGAGTTATTATCTGAAATACTTTTAGTCTCCAACATCTTAATTTAACTAACAACACAGACATTTTTAATGTCATAGTGAGTTACAATCGGAAAGTGTCAAACCATCAAGGTTACATGATAAATATAATACAACTTAACATTCTTACGTACTTTAAAACAAGTGTTGGTGTGAAGACTACAAGTCTGAAAATTAAATGCACCACTGTTTCCATCTGAATAAATGTTTATAATGTTATAATGTGTGCAAAAAAAAGTGGCTGAAAAATGGCTAAATGGCTGTTTAGCCATTTAGTCAATATAAGTTGACCAGTAACTTTGCATGTACGGGGAACTCATCCTCTGAAGTACTGGGCCACATTTAGCCCTGACAAAACATAGCAAAATCTTTATTTTAATGAAAACAGACTTGGACGAGACCCCACACAACAGTTATAATAGTTAAAAACCTTATTAAATCAAGGCTAACTAAAAGACAAACAAAAAGACAGTATTGCAGGGCGGAGGCAGGCTCCACCAGCAGCTCTACCGCTGCCTCGATTGGTTAGTTTCTTTGTGTTAATATGTGAACTAACATTTAAAAAAAATAAAGTCATACAATAGCACAATCAAACTAAACGACTGAGGCACAGCGGCCAGCTTATACATCTTTTAGGCAGACCAGGTGAGCTGCATCTCCCTGTTGATCTGACTCGTCCCCCCAGGCTCCTGGAGGGAGAGGCCTGCTCATACTTTGAACACCCTGTTGTGTACGCAAGCTCACTGCACTGCCTTTTTAATATGGTGGTGTTCATATGCAGTACATGTGGCTGCTGATTGGGATATCACCTCTGACGCATCCATCGAACAAGAGCAAACGTACCTCAAAGCCACACCCTATCACACCCTTTCAAGGAAACATGTCATTCATCCTGGAATCCATAGCAAAGTGATATACACCGCTTTCAGAACATGTTTTTTTATAGATTTTAATTTCATCTCATCAGTGAATATCTTAGGAAGAAAGTGTGGGTATGTTTCTATCAAAGTGTAGGTGTCACAAAACCCATAACACTCACAGGTAGGCTTTATATCCTTGTAAATTGATTCTTATGAATAGAGATCCTTATGAATAAAGAGTCTAAAGGTCTGTCTTTTTTGTACCTCATGAAGAGTTTACTAATGTTGTTGCTTGACCCAGAAATTGACTGGGGTCTACTGGTCTTTGCACTTATTTACATCATCTTGCATCAGATGCCTCAACACCATTTATTGGTGGTTGGAATAACCTTAAAATTTTATATACATAAAAGAACAGACTTGTCAGGATTGTCCATTTTGAAGTGACTGAATATATTGCATGCCCCACACTCAAAACGAGTCAACACTTGTGTATACGTGTATATGTATTACTGTGTTGTTATTGTGTCATAGTGTCATGTTTATAGTTATGACGTTGTCTTTTTACTGTTCTATTTCATACAAACTATAAAAGTAAACCATCTCTATTAAGTTATAAAAGATAGTATTCAGGCTGCCTTAAAATTCTAGGTTGACTAAATTTAAAAAGACAAGTTGAGGTAGTTTTGTAATGATTCAAAACAAATGAACTTGATATTAATTTGGTTGTATTTGTGAAAACATGTTCAATAAGCTTAAGATTTTAAGTTGAACCAACAACCCTTCAGTCACTGATAAACATTACAAACACATTTTTAGTTTTCACCATATATGTTTCGTTTAAACTATAAAAAAAGAAGGATTTCAGGAGACTTTCACCTCTCAAACAGTGCATGCTGGGAAGCTGGCTTTTATGCTGATCATGTTTTTTTAGTCACTTAACTTAATTAGTTGATTGAACTCTGTACAGCACATTGATCCAACTCATCATTTCAAGTCAAAAACGTATTCTGAAAACAAATACTAGAAATCTTAATTTTAATAACGTAATAAATAAAATTTGTATATTTACATTAGAGAAGCAATATGTAGCAATTGCTGTCTTAATAGACAGTATATTAAATAGATTGAATCCCTATGTGACGTAGGATTTGTGGCTGAAGCAAGTTGCTTCCCCCTGCCCCATCCTCCCCAGACTTGAGAAAGCTCAGGCAGGCTGCAGGAACACTGCAGGAGTGCAAGACGAGCGCAAAATTGTAATTTTACAATATCAAGCAACGGCGAGTTCTACACTGTAAGTTGATGAGCTGTTTATAACTGTCAGTTGTCAATGAACTGTAATTTTAAGCACATTATCCTGCAAGCAAAAATCTAAATACCAACAAATAAACACTCTGGAGTTGCAATTCAGTGACTGCCTGCCTCACTGCCTACCAGACTCCATTAACATACTGTTCTATTTAATAATTATAAACACCTGCTCCCTCTAAAAGATTATTAATAATTAATAAGCTGTAGCCTTGTTGTCATAGAAATGAGCATTTGAATTTAGCATGTTTACTTAATCTCTGATGGCATATTACAGCAATTTTATGTAAAATTATAGTAAATATATTACAGATTACAGTTAATAAGAAGCAATTAGTTGATCTTTCGTGTTACAATACAAGCCATAACTCACCTAAACTAGCAATATTATTGAGCCAAGTCTATTGAAGTCTTTGTGTTATGTATTTCTGCTACAGAGACAGAGTAAAACAACCTGCCGTGTGAACATAGTGGCACTCGTGCTGTGCTCTGTTCCAAACATAACAGCTTTCGTATGGCTCAGAGGTTACTGAAGGGATGATAAATGCTTCAGTTCCCCACAGTAATAAGCAACGTTAAACAGTCGCAGACAAATGAAAGTTTGTGTCGCAAAAAGGCAGCGTATTAATTCCTGCTGGTGATTTTGAGTTTTCTCCGCCTGCGCGTTCATTTCTCACATGTCAAATGAACGAGCAGACAGACGAAGTGCTGTGTTTCCTCATCGCATTTAAATGAATAAATTCTGTCTCCTTCTTCCACCTTGATGAGAAGACCTGAGAGGAATGAAGTCAACCAGAACTGTACGTCTTGTTAGGGCACAGCCAGCGTTATCTCTTCAGAGAGATCTTCAGAGATCTGAGGGAGCAGGGACATTCAGTGTGACACCAGCAGCTCAGGGAGGAAGATAAATCCTTCTTTCCATGCTATAGCCTTTTGTTCTCCTATTTACACCAGTTTCCTTCTTCCTCTGAATTCAAAGCTTTTTGGATGCACAGTATATCAATTAAAGAGCTTGTTCTGTCGCCTCGGGGGATGTTGGGAGTTCAGGTCTAAATATTTGGAGAGGAGGGTGATTTGGCGTGGCAGAGAGGTCATAAGCAAGGCTAAATGGCTGAGAAGAATCCCAGTGGCAACGACCCCGAAACCCCGTCACAACCAGCACACACAGACACGTTTATGCAGCCGCGCGGTCTACTCCTGCCACCTCTCACCTTTATGACACCTACAAACTAAATTCATGGGAAATGCTGCCAGTTGACAGCAAAAATCTTCGCCAGTGGTAAAAAGTGAATGTGCCATTGTTGTAGTTTTTTTCCTCTGGAAAATGTTGTTGTGGCACAAACCTTGAAGCAGTGGTGAGCTTTATTTGCAGTTAGATAAAGGAATACTTGTATCCCAAGACCATGGAGTGACCTCCTTCATAGCTCATGGATTGATTTGATTCAGAAGTGAAGAATTAGCAAGGCCAGTGTAAATTGTTGGAAAAGTTCTTTGAGAAAAATAATCAAAATAGCCAATTTGCCTTGCAATTTCTTAATTCTGAAGGCAATTTGTTCATACCACAATGCCCTGCACTGTATGGCACGCTTCAATAGGGGTGAATGTGTTTACATGAGTCTGACTGCTCCTGAGGTCATTTGCATTACTTGGTGCCAATCCTTTCAGTTTCCAGCTGACTAAATTTGTTTTTTCTTTTGACAAGTCACTTGATATCTCTGCAGTTGAGTGATTTCTAACAGTAAGACGTCAGGTTCTTCTTTGTATGAGGTGTGAATGAGAGGGGGAACGCGGAGATGGACACTCCTCACGGGGCCCTCGTTAGAGTGAGAAACTCTCGGAGACCTCAGTGTCCTGACCTTAGTGACCTCCAGCTGCCGCGACTCTGAAACCCCCCAGAGGCAAAACACAGACTACAATAACACTTGAGTGTTGACAAAAACACTATTTATTAATGCATGGATCACATTAGACAAATATTATTTGACTTTTTGATGTGTGACAGCATATGAATGATAATAATATAATATAATCTTTAATGATGAAATAATGAAATAACCATAATTGTAAGTAAAAAAAACAAACAAAAACAAATGCAATTTCAAATTCTCTTATTTTGAAGGTTTTTGTGAAAAAGTGTAATTTTCTGTTGCTATGTGATGCACATTTGTAAAAATCTGACAAATATTTATTAAAAAAAAAGGCCTCAATGACAGTACAATGTATCATTGTGTAAAATCTATGATTTGTTTATTTTTCAGATTTTTCAGATTTGATACAATTACTCTTAATTTGAAAAAAAATCGATAACACACTTTATAATAACCATCATATATAAATAATAAATTATGTTTTTCTAATTATTAGTAATGCTATCATTTATGTTACTTTATTATTAATTGTGTAATATATGTAAAATAATTAGTTTATATGTTATATGTTGTATCATCGCTGATAATAGATTATCATAATTACAAACTGTTAATTGTTGACACATAACATTTTATATACTCTTTTGATGATGGATGGAGTGTGTTCGTCATTACCAAAGGGTTTGTAAACTTTCAAGAAATCATTACATAGAGAAATGACCAGATATTTGCAACACTTTTGTTGGTGGTTAATAATTAGTTTGCAAACTGTCTACAAACATTATTTGGCTGGCTATAATTAAGTTGCAACCATTAATTATAATACCTTGCGTACTTTACATTAAGCTATGTTACTTTACGTTTTGTTGCGTTACATTTTGTTGCGTTACATTTTGTTGCGTTATATTAAGTTAGATACGTTACCTACGTGAACTTGTGTAAATTAAGTACTTATTTCAACCCAAAGCATTTTCCTCAACATTTTCCCAAACCTAACCTCAGTAGTTTTAGTGCCTTTATTTTGAAAGTCTACCTGACTGTTGCATATTTATCACTATTGCTATTAGCACATCTATAAACATAATTTGGATGGCCATTATGATATTGCAACTGATGTTTATAAAAGCTTAAAAAAACTGCTTAATAAATGGTTTATAAGGCATACATACATGTTATTTGAATGTTTGTGAACAGAAATATAACTATTAACTAAAGTAGCAATTTACCAATGATTTTAATAAGTTTTTTAAGGTTATTATAAAGTGTAATTTTCTTGCAGGGATGTAAATCTAAGATATTATAAATAGTTTAACTAAAAATGCACTAAAACATAATAATAATACATTTTGTTGTGGGGGAAAAAAAAGAAATTTTATTATTTTCCATTACCAAAAACAAATGCATTTTCTGTAAAACTGCATCAGGATATCAGGACATTCATTTCTGTAAGAAGCAGGAATAATTCAATTAATGGAGTCTGTGCTAACAGTATGGACAGAACATGGACGATGGTTCATCATCAGGGCATCACTGTCATCCAGTCAGATCAACTGAAGAGCCAATTAGAGTGACGAGACACAGGTTGCAAAGCTGGTTAAAGTTAGTTTGAATCGTGAAGCGTTCTCGTGTTTTAAAATTCCTGCGAGGGGAACGACTGGGGAACCAATTATGATAACAAGAATACTTCCTCAGGAAGGCAATGGAAATAATGAAAGAGGCTTCCCATAGCTTTGTTCTGCTTGATTTGGTTGGTTTGCTGAGGCCAAGATATTCAAAAACAGCACTTATAGCCTTAAGCAGCATTATTAATTCATAATAAAAAAAGAGAGAGAGAGAAAGAGGGAGGGAGAGGAAAGAGCATGGGATGCACGGCAATAGGAAGATGTTTCCTTGACCATGCACTTGAATCCAGTCCGCTGCGCTTTTGCACAGCGTGGTATGCCCGTCTGAGCTCACAAGCCAATCCTCCCTCCAGGTTTGAAAACTGCTCTGGCCTCACACAGAGCCCAGGGCGAGGCATTCATATGGCGGGCGAGCCGCATATTAGACACATATGGTGCCGAAACAGATTTAAGAAATAAGCTGTCATCAAATAATCAAATCATTCATGTTTCACAGAGCAATAATGGAGGTATGTGAGCAGATATGTCCGGGACCTTTCCTAGTGGGATGCCTTTGTGTGTGTTTGGTGTGCCTGTGGACAAAAGGCTTGTTACTGTCTCCTCTCCTCTACTATTCATGGTCACACAGCAAGACATGCAAAGCAGGGGAAATTACAGCAAACAGGCTGGATACTGACAGGATGCCAGCTGCTGAAAATTAGATCAATTTTACAATCACATTATATCCATTTCTAAGAAAGCTGATCAGATGACAATTTCTTTTTGTCCAGCTATGGGGGAGAAATTCAAAAAGTCGAAACTGAGAGACATGTCAAGCATTTAGCGTAACTGATTCTTTCATTTGCTCATCTCCATTTTATTCAATACTTTTATGTCTTGCTGTTGTCTTGTACTGTGAAGCTCTTTGTGACATCTGATCTAGAAACATGGGTATAAATAAACTTCACCTTCCTTCTACTTTTGCTGCTCTTGACACTCAGCAAATTTTGTCTGTACTAAAATACCCAGCAAGTAGACAAGTAGACCTGGTGTGGGCTGAGCGATTTTAAATCTAGTTGTGATTATTTTGAATGGTGTTGCAGTTGCAATGTGATTTGCAGTGTGTATTTTTGCATCATTGTCTCATTTGCATCGAGAAAAATGTTGAAATGATTGTGGTGTGCTTTTTGCAGGGATCTGTACCAGGCAAAGGTGTTTTCCTGGCTCCGCTGACTGAGATATCTCTGTAGCACTAAAATATGTAATTTGGAGTGATATTTTGACATACATTTTGCCTTTGGCAAGTGTTGTACCTCCTGCAATTTGAAAACTGTGGTAAGTCATGTTGCGATTAATTGTTCAGCCCCAGTTGGGTGCCATGTTTTCCCTTTCTAACAAATCTATAATGCTATGGCACTGAAATTGGAAATTTAGTAGTCTATAGTCTGTGCGTGTGTGTGTGGTGTGGTGTGTGTGTGTTGTGTGTGTGTGTGTGTGTGTCTGTGTGTATAGGTGCTTTTTGGTCTTATTTTTTCTCCTATTTTAAAATTATTTATTTCTGTATTTTTTTTTCTTTGTGTTTCCCCTTTGTGTATTTCTAACCATGCACAGTATATCCAGTTACTGTTGTTTAGATTTAAAGCTACTACAAGGAACTTTCATATTGTGTTGATTTTGGAGGCCCCTGTGGACAAAAGTGGTACTGTTTCCACCATAATAGCCACAAAATATGACATCAAAAATAAAATTATCTAAATAAAAATCTCCTGCCTCTCCTGGGTAACGTACTACTCACTGTGACTTTGACTGGGAAAATGTAAACACCGGCTCATTTCGTCTTTTTATCTTTTATTTAAAGGAGAATCTGACCTGGTGGCATTAAGAATAACTATATAGAAATAACCAGTCTTCTCACTTATGGTCTTGTTAATTTATATATGTCTTATAAAGGCATTCATATTAAATAGCAGTGATTTCATAACTAGTTAAGAACACCATGCAGTAGCTTTAATATTTTGTGAAATCATCTCTGCAATAGTGTCGCAATCTCGATATTGCGGTATTTGGTCAAAAGTATCTTGATATTATATTTTGTCTATATCGCTCAGCTGTCAGTGTTTTATCATTATGTTTTTGGATTAATATTACTGCTGCATTAATATGTGTGATGCATTTTACTGCTACAGATGTTTAAGGTTGAGCTAATTTTGGGTAGTTTAAAGTTACTCGAGGGAACTTTCATATTTTGTTAATTTTGGAAGCCCTGCGGACAAAAGCAGTAACATTTCCATTGCTCCATCTTCATTTTAACTGGCTAACGTACCACTCACTGTAACTTTGCCAGCGAAAATGTAAACGCAGACTTGTTTCATCTTGTTTCAAGGAGGATCCGACCTAGTAGCAGGCATAAAGAATAACTAGACAGAAATAACTAATCTTCTCGAGATTGCTTATGAAGGTCGTATAGAGGCACCAACAATAAATGAGACTGTTTCATAACCAGTTAGAACTCCTTGTAGTAGCTTTAATCTACAGCAATGCATCATTTTCTCCAAGATGATCATATAGTTGCATTATTTGAGAATTTACAGTATGTATTTTTTCTGAGAAAACGTGTATATCACAATATATATTGTTTATCGTGAAAGTGCCTAAAAATATTTAGGTATTATTTTTAAGCCATATTGCCCAGCACTAGTATTAAGCAGTAATATCGTGGCTGAAAACATGTGAGACTACAAGTACTGGATGACTAAATGTTTTTCTTCCAGTCACAAGTAGTAGCTAACACTTCTTTCACTGAGATGATGACTGCTGATCAATTCCCACTGGTCCAGATAGGCACTTAAATTAATTAATTAGAGCCTCGGCCGAGCAGCGGCTGGATATGATGCACACTATGCAAGCACTAGAAAAGACAAGCCAGTGCTTCCTGTACCCTGTCTGCACTCATCGCATCAACGTCAGCAGATCGCAGCGTCCTCGCTGAGAAAACAAGCCGGCACCGAGGAAAAGGGGGAGAAAGAACATGCACCACCCCGCCCACCAAACCCCAGGCTCTGCTTTTTTAAACCCGCGCCTCCACTCTAGCCCGTGCCCCGCCCCGCCCGCTCGCCTGCTCACCTCCCCCCCAAAACCCTCCACCCCGACTCATCCACCCTCCACTTGCAACCCTAGGCAATGAGTCCAGGCTGTGCATGACAGCTCGCAACATCCCCTGCCACAAATGTTTTCCCAAAGCATCCACTTCCGTGACCCTATCAGCAGATAAAACCTCCCCACAACCCCTGATGGAGTGTGCCTCTCACTTTTCTGAATGTGTCAACAATTTCTGGCTGGCTGGCCAGACATGGCGTCCTGGCGATGTCTGCTGTGTGTGTGTGTGCGCGCCTCTGTGTGTATATCCATGTATATGTGTGTGTTTGTACTTGCTTATGTAGGTTTGAATATATTTACGTCTTTGTGTCTTTTTCTACATGAAGCAGGAAAAAAAGGGCCATGTCATTCTTCCACAACTTAATCAGGAGCTACACACAGGAGAGGGCTGCTGCAGCACGGACCTCCCTGATCATGTTAATGAGGTCCCCTGGCTATGCAGTCATTGAAGTATAATTGACTTGTTCGTCTCTTATCTTCCTAATAGACACTCTGACCCAGAGCACGTTTATTTCGCTATGAGAAATGTCAAGAAGGATTGGAAGTTTCCTCAGCATGCCCATTAAAACTGAAGGCATGCCACCCTGTCTCCAGCCAGCCACGGCTGCCATTGGCTCCCTGCCTCATTATGCAGATGCCAAACGTAAATAAATGATTTGCAGATCACTGCTGCCCCCACCATCCTCCCCCCTTGCCCTCGCCCTCTTACCCAAACTGTGGTCTTCTCTCCTCTCCCAGGACTGAGAAAAGGAGGGCAGGAAGGAGGGAGGGAGGAGAAGAAAAAAAATAACGTCCATGGAGAACCGTGACGATTTGTCTCTCTGGAGCACAATAAATAATACATAGGTAGTAATTATAATAAGACATGTCCCTGACTTGAAAACCTGGCGAAGCGCATTGATGTTGTTACAGCCACGTATGTCTCCTGGCTTTCAGGACCCATCAGAATCAAACGGGCCCGCGTGTAATGTGGAGGGACCAAGAGGCAAGCTGCGTAAGCGGGCGCCAGGCGAGGGCGAACCAGTGACTGCGGTCACACGCTTGTGGATATGAGGGGGAACATCTGTGCGTATCAGCAGCCTATAGCCTCCCCGCATGTCCACCATGTCCGCTCGGGCCAGTTGCAGAGTCATGGAGAAATTGCTTTTGGTCACAAAGTGTGTTTTGCTGGAAACTGTCTTCTTCAGAGAAGCCGAGTTTGTGCGCGTTACAGCTTTTGTGTCTCGACTCTCCCGACATTGCGTGTTCTACACTCTTAAAACCATCCTTGCTTTAATAGAGTGCGTGGGGTTTCAAGGTTTAGGTGTTTTAACAGACAAAATTTTAATTGGATATAATAAAAAGATGTTGAAGAAAAGGAAGAATACTTTGTTCTATCTTAATCATGTCATCCAACTAACTAACACTACACTAAAAGCAACAGAGCGTTGGTAAATGACAGCAGTGACACAAACACGTGCACACAGATACAGGCAAATGATTCATAATAATCAATTAACTCAATGCAAATTCCTTAAATCTATCACTTTGTACACACTTATTTCAGTGTGTACAAAGTGATGGTTTGAATGATTTTAGTGTTGTGTTGATAGGCTTCTGTACACAGTAGTAAAAGATGCAGCATGTTGGTTATTTTATTGTTTTACTGGGAAATGTTTGTGGATCTGTGATAGGTGAAGGGCTGCGATATTCTGCCAATCTAAGAAACAAGTACACACTGAAAAACCCGTGATTCCAATTTGTTACAGGTACTATGTGAAGCAGTTCTCATGCAGTAATTGCCCTGTACTGCCAATGTGTGAATGGACTGCAATGTAAATTAAAAAATGACGCCTTCCTCGGCTGTCTTGGTTGATTTCTATGAAATGACTCTGGAGAGTTTTTCTGGGAAAATCCAAAGAAGGTGACATTTATGCGTGCTCCCAAGTCCCTTGCCTCTCATCAGCTCCCCTGTAGCACCAGTGGTGTGCAACGCTAGCTAACGTAGAAATGGAGTTTGATAGCTTCAAAAAATAACCCATGGCACCCACCGCAACACAAGCCAAACTTCTGCCCTGGCACTGCGGATAAAAGTGACCAGTGTCATTAATAACAAGGATTCTGAAAATTCTGCATAGTACTTTTAACTGAAAAGTTACAGTTTTGTCAACATCTGACTAAGACAGCCAGGCTACCATTTCATAAGTCCTTTGTTACATGTACAAGTGTTTGATAAATAAACCTGATTTTCATAATATAGCATATTTAACCAGTGATGTTAGACATAAAATTAGTAAAATGAGGGATAACTAAGCATCCGGCTCCAAGTGTAGCTAATGGTAGCTAGCATTTAAATTAGATTAACGTTGCGGGTACTTGAAAGTTTAAGTTAACATTAGCTCAAAGCTAACTGACACATCAGAGCATAATCTATTCATGCATCTTATGTTGAAATGCTTATGCTTAAGAGACAGAGAGCATTAATGTGCAAAAGTAATGTCTATTTAAGAAACAGTAATACAAATCTGACTTACATGGCCAAAATTAAAGTTGTACGTGATTCTGGAGAAAGATAGTGGAATGTAGAATTCCTAGGTCATTAAATACCAATGTTTAACCACTTTTAGCAGCACCTCTAAAGCGATTCCACCCCAGAATGATAATCCACTCAATATGTACTCACTTCTATGCTGATGTGAGGATGGGCGAAGATCTTCAGTTCACAAAACAATCCTGGAGCAGAAAACAGGGTTGCAGCCAAATCCAGTACAATGGCAGTGAATGGAGATCAAATGTAAATGTAAAATAAAAAAAAGAACACAAAACAAACACAAAATGTCTCCATCCTGTTGTGTGGTGTAATCCAAGTGACATTAAAATTTAACCACAAAAGACACCATTTACCATGTTTTTAGCTGAAATGTCAACTGTAGCCTCCCAGGTAGCATGTAAACATGGCGCCGATGTATTGCAAGACTCTGTATATCTCTTAATGGATGCACGTGTGAAAATATCGCGAGATATACGAAGTCTCGAGATACATCGACGCCATGTTTATATGCTACCTGGGAGGCTACAGTTTTTTTCAGTGGATTATCATTCTTGGGTGGAACATCGCTTTAAAATTTTCATCTAATTATTTATTCTGTCAGTTTTAAAAGTGGTAAAAATTAACCTAAAACTATCAGAATCACCCAAATAAATACAAAAAGCGACTGTGTGTCTTTTTAAATGTACTACATCTCCACATTTACAGACAGAATACAGACCACAATGCCTCAGTGTCCTCAACAAAACACTTAGACAATAGAGGTCGTGAGTCCAAGCACACCAAAAAGCCTCCTTTTTCTCACTCTAGTTATTCATTTAACTTCATTAATTTAACTCATAATAACTTTGACTACTGAAACACAAATTAATTGATTTGTTTTTTGTCTTTTTTCTAAAAATGATTATTATTAAAACAAAAGCAAATAAATGAGCCCAACATGCAGAGTATGTGTTAAATGAAAACTCCTCAAGCCATTACACCCAAATTCCATTAAAAAATACAGAAACAGGACCTTATCTGTAGAACTGCTGGTGTACGAATATACAGTAATTATGTTATCAGTCACACAAGTGATTTTATTTGTAGCAAGCATAAAAATGTTCTTATTTCCAACATATAACCTTGATATTATTCATAAGAATACAATACAATACAAACATGTCTGTCTACCTCACTTCATATTTATGAAAGGCCAGTACAGATCCTTCTGTCATTTCTCCTTATTTAGCATGCATTAATGAGATGACTGTAGCTGCCTTGTGTGCCCCTGAAATTTTTATTTTCTGATCAGCTTCTGTGTGATCGCGGCACTGGCTGTGCCCTGACTTGGAGACATCATTATAGTAATTACCACAAGCTCTAGTAGTTGCAGGCAAATAATTCTGCCGGGTTCTTTTTTTTTTTTCCTCCCTTTTGCTGCAGCTCCACAGAGGAGGGGAAATTACATTTTTCACCAAGCCTTTCTGTTGTCTGTATTGTGACAGCGGTCATACTCCATCACATAGCCCCTCTTTCAGCTATGAGTATCCCACAATCGGAGTAATGGTGAAAAAAGAAAAAAGAAAAAAAAAAAAAAAAAAAACAGAGCAAAGGAAACAGCCTATTTACTGCACAGTCCTATACCACCTTCAGCTTGTGAATAGAAGAATAGGTTTAGTTCAGTGACTACCTTTCATTTGCATTCATCTCAGTGGTGGTTCAAAGATCATTTTTAATTAAATGAATGTGAATGCATTAATTATGAATCTTTTGAAGCATCTGTGTTGCCACAAGTTAATAACATCTTTCTTGATTCAGCCTATCTTAATCTTTTATTTGATGGTTTATATTTAATATTAAAAAGAAAGCATCAAGAAAAAAAAACGTGCGCCTTGGATGACTGGTTTCCATTTGTTCTGTGACCCTTGAGCCCCTTTTTAACTCAGAGAAGGCAGAGACAAATCCTCCAGTGATACAGTGTGTAAAGTTGAGATGTCCTTTATATGTTTTTTAATCATGTGTGTGGATACAAAACAGGAAAAAAAAAAAACAAACAACAACAACAACTCACTTTTCTGTCATGCAGTCTGACCAGCACAGAAAACACAGGGGAAGCATCTCTGCAGCTGCAGACCCTTTGACCTTCGGAGATGTTGTGCAGGAGGGATGAGGTGCTGCAGGTTGGGGGGAGTTTGGAAAAGCTTTTTATTATCTTGGCTCACTCACATCTATCCTTCTTCACAACCTCAAAGAGTTTCCTGGAAAATGAAAACAGGACAAAAAAAGGACCAACCGCCATCATTGTAGCACCTACAGAGAATTTAAATGTAATTTGATATTTGTATTTTGCTGGGTGGAAAAGAATGAGATATAATTTGTAAAAAAAAAAATACTTTGAGAGCTTGTATTTGTGTATTTGAAATGCTTAAAATACATCATTCAATATATCAGTTTATTCTCAAATAATAAATAATATTATCCCCAGGTTTAAAATGGAGAAAAAAATATACAAAGAAGAAGAATATAAGAAGTTGTGAGGAGAGATGCTGTTTCAGTGTTTGGTCATGTTTTGGGTTATCATATACGTCATGTTTCGTTATTGACGTCACTGACAAAAAGTAACTCAAGTAAATTAAAACTTTAAATAAGTCCATGTTGATTTATGGTTTCACACGGGACACAAACCTGTCTTGCTCTTTACACTGCTTATGATTATGACGACACTACAGGATGCTGACTGCAGTTCATTTAACAGCCACCAGTGTCATTAATAACAAGGGATTTTCTGAAAATTCCATATGGTACTTTAACTTAAAAGTTACAGGTACAGATCTTTGTTTACACATCATTTATATTATTTCCTAACAAGTGTTAGATACACTTGATTTATGCCTGATTTTAGTAAGATAACATTTAATTAGTGATGTCACTCATTACACAATGATATTAGTAAAATAAGGGGTAATTGTGTAGCATCCAGCAAAAATTACAGCTAATGTTAGCTAGCATTAGCGTTAGTCAATCTATATTATGACCTTTCATACCTTTTTTTATAAATACTGAGATAAGGCGCACTGTTGGAGCATTAACTCTGCAGGGCACTTTTCGGTTGACAGTTAACATTAGCTCACAGCTAATTAACACATCAGAGCATAATCAATTCATGTGTCTTATGCTGAAAGGCTAACGTGAAAGAAACAGAGATGGTTAATGTAGAAGAGAAATGTCAAACTAAAAATCAGCAAGCAGATGACCAACCAAGAGACAAGTATACATAAATTAAAGGTACTTTAAGTTGATGCTTATCCACCAACCCAAAGCACTGATATTTGATGACCTGCGAATGAGACAGAACAATCAATCAATCTTTTCCCAGAACTGCTTATAGCACCTTTAAAATTTCATCTATTTAATTTTACATTAAAGTAGTCAAATTTAATCTAAAATGTTAGAATCACCCAAATAAATACCATCCATTTGCCCTTTTGTTTTCTGCTTTTAAGTGGATATTATTATCACTGTTTTTTGTTTTTGCTATATCAAACATAGTTTGCGTTATTTTTGTATTATTCTGTATTTTATTTTTGAGTTCCTAATAACTAATAACCTCTGGGTTTTTTGTCTCTCCCTGCATTGTGTATTATTTGTCATCTTCTCTTATTTTTGTGTATATTTTTTTAATTGTGCAAAATAAAACTAATCACACTGAGCATCTTTCTTGCTCTTTATGGAGTTCCCGTCATAATTACGGTGAATTAAATAAGCTGCTTGCGCACACAACCTATACAGCTGTTTTTCTGGTGAGGACAGGCTGAAACCACCCAGCACCCACCCCCTAAATTCACAGCCTCCCACCTTCAAGATATCCTGATTGGCCACTTCAGATCTATGATGTGGGAAATTAGCAGAGCTCATCTTTTCACTGTAGAGGGGTTAAGGTCAGACCCATATTGAGGCTACCTAAAATATGATTATATCCATTTGTATTTTCATAAATTAATTGTATTTTAATTAAATATATGTCCATACCAGTATTTTGTTTTTTATTTGAATATATTTGACGAGCAAGTACTTGTAATTTGTAACAAGATACTTGATGTTATTTGTTCCTCTCTGTCACTCACCTAATCTATCATCCTTTTTTCAGTGACCAGCATGTCTGAACCAATTGTTTGCCGTGTAATAACAAACATAATTAGCATATCTTTTATTTTTAAAATGATTTTTGATTAAGCACTAAAAACTGCACTTTGTCACCGTGCTGAAGTGTGCTTGAGTGTTAGCTTGTGTGCAACATTTCTGAAGTGCCATTGTCGCTCCTCACTTGTTGTGCGCCATACTAACTCTCTATTTAACAGATGAACAATTAAGAGAGATGCAATTAATGCAAAATAGATAAAGCAGAACTGGTGAAAAGAAAAGCATAAAGAAAACCCAAACAATAGCGGGATAATATTGGCTGAAAAACACATTATATGGAGCTGAATATCAGCAACCACTTCACACACACACATACACACACACATACACTCACACACATGCAGATCCATGAGCTCAGGAGGGACTGAAGTGTAGGCTTTATATCAGCAGCATAAAATATACAAATTGAGAGTCTGTCCCCTCAGATGGTCAGGGTGAGAGTCTGTTTGTTAAACCTGACTGTAATTTTGGAGAGCGGGCTGGATAATTTTTCCACTCTGTAATTAGGTATTCAAGCCAAAGCCGAGCTGGTCACTGTCTACATCTTCTATTCTAATTAGCCCAAATTGAACCATTTATTTCTCCTTTCAAACCCCAAATCATCCCCTAATATAACAGTCATTTACATTCAGAGGAGTGACAGCAAGTGACACTGATAGACCTCCTGCTGCAGCTCTTCACAACACAAGCACGTCAGAATTGTGCTGCTCATAATCACCACCGCCAATTAAGAGCTAAAGGTGCTACTGCATGTGTGGCAGTTTGTGGACAGCAGTATTTCCCATAAAAAAGACTTCCCATATGTTGCATTTTGCCTTTGACTTTACATTCGACACTTCATACTCACACTATGACGCATACACCAGCATTGTAGTTGAGACCCCCAAACCAAGACCAAGTCGTGGACAAGACCACAGTGTATTGGAAACAAGATTTTGAGGGGCTGAGACCAATATCTGGAGATGGTCTCTTGGCATTGCACAGTGGCTGCCCACTGCTCCTAATACTAGGATGAGCTCCATTTTTGAAATTATGCACACATAAACACAACACTTTTTGAAGGTTTAGTTTATGTTCCCCCTATCTACCCTGTGAATTGTATGTTAATTTTGTTTGGTGAAAACAAGCACTGTAGTGCTGCACCAGTCAATACACGTAGTGTGCATATGTGGCAAAAACTTCATCACAAGTTAGTTTATAATGTTACTGAGTATGTGGCATGTGTGCCGATTCAGCCTGTGGATCAAAATTAATCAGAAAAGAGTCTTAGTGATGGTGTAACTAAAGTTTTCACTGTGAAAAAATATGGCCCGGGCGGCACGGTGGCGCAGTGGTTAGCGCTGCTGCCGCACAGCAAGAAGGTCCTGAGTTCGACTCCCCGAGCCGGCAGGGCCTTTCTGTGTGGAGTTTGCATGTTCTCCTCGTGTCCGTGTGGGTTCTCTCCGGGTACTCCGGCTTCCTCCCACAGTCCAAAGACATGCAACATAATAGGTTAATAGGCGACTCTAAGTTGCCCGTAGGTGTGAATGTGAGACTGAGTGGTTGTTTGTCTCTATGTGTCAGCCCTGTGATGAACTGGCGACTTGTCCAGGGTGTACCCTGCCTCTCGCCAAATGTCAGCTGGGATAGGCTCCAGCCCCCCACAACCCTCACGGATAAGCGGTTACAGAAGATGAAAATGTGGCCCTACTATAAAACACCTGCTTTTAGAATGGGGTTTGGTTCTACAGTATGTCCACTCGAAAAACTGTTGAGAGCAGAGGATATTTTAACGTGAATAATTCACATATATTGAGCTGACCTACTTCCTAAAAATGAACCTTGTAAACAACATAAATTAACATAAGAAGCGGGGACAAAATTGGCCTGTTTTCTATTTCTCTCTGCTCGCACAGTTAACATATTAAACTCAAATCAAAATGGAAACTGTGGTGTGCTCCGCTTCGCACTACAGAATAACACTCCCCCCTTCTGATGTAATGTACTGTAATTATATATGCATTAGCTACATAGTTTCTGCATAGCTGATTATAACAAGTATAAGCATAGAAACTTAGCTAGCTTTATAAAATGTACACACTGCTGTGTGTTTTATTTGAAGACTGTTTTTCAGATGAACTCTTTGGTTTAGGTAGCCAAATTTTATTGCAGAAGATTTGGCTGGCTCTCTTCCAGACAGCTTCTCCTCCTGTCTCCCACACTCAATTTTTTGTGAAGACAGGGACGGTCAAACAGCCATTGACAGTAACAAAAAATTCAAATTAGAAATGAGTCAAGTTATTGGTTGCATTTGAAACAAGTTTTACAGTAATTATGTTAACAAATAAATCAGACAATGCACAGGCTGTGGTCTTGACCAACCTTGAAATAAAATCCGGAGTCCTCTTTGTCTGAGACATCGACAAGACCGAGTAAAGATGTGGTTGATTCCCAGACGAGACCTTCAAAAAGTGGACTTGCGATCAGTCTCAAGTACTACAAAATACAACAAGAAGAGAAAAATATCTGTTCCATGACCTCACAGGGCTACTTTTTACATTGTTGTGATTTGGAAGCTGTTGTGAAGTTGAATCAGAAACAGTAGTTAAATTGAAATGAACTCTGATCCAGTGACAAGAAAAATGTCCGCTGTCAGTCTTTTTTGGTTATGGTTTTATTTGTTACCACAGAAATACTTAGGTAGGGGCCATAAATAAGCTCCTCCAGGGTCCTTGTTTTTCTCTTGTGCACTACAATGTTTCTCTGATGTTCTCTCTATGTTTTTAACTTATGCCAATAAAGTCTCAACGCAAAACTGAACAACTGTGTTATGACAATGGATGAAGTGAAGAAACTGTTGATGACTGTTGATGACTTCACATGTAGCTCATCAGTTGTGATTTCTATCTGGTTCTCTGTACCTGCACAGGTTCTTGCTAACAGCAGCTAACAGTTACGTTTATATCAAGCATCAGCATCAAGTAAGTCATCTGTCCATCAGTAAATTCTAACTAAATAACCGAGAGTGGAAGCTAGTCACCTGGTCACCATTCACTTCCTTTGTTTGGGAGATTCTGCAACACTGCTTTCCTGTGAAGCTCCAGCAGTGTTTTGCTGGCTAACAAAATAAACCTGACCCTCAGTCGGCATGAGGGTGAGTAGATAATGACTGAATTTTCATTTTTGGGTGAACTATCCCTTTAAAGTCAACTGTCTGCACTCTGAATTGAAAAGTTCCCTTGTATATTTTTTGGTGGAGCCACAGTGTTCCCAGTGAAAAACTTATTGTGGGGTTCGAAATGAAATCTACTGTATCTACCCCTCTGTCAGGTCTTAATCGACTTAAGCCAGAGTGCACAAAGCACAGAAATCCTAAATCATGATGAGTGCTGATGAAGGCTATCTTCTCTTGTCCATAATCTTATTATTTTAACCTCAGGCTACCAAATACTGCATTAAAAAAACCTGTGGGTGTTCACCCAACTCAACACATAAATGACCATGACGTTTTTCTCACTCAGGTAAACAAACACCATAGTTAAATTTCTATGGTGTTTACTTTTTTACCATCTCAGCATTTGATTTTCTGTTTTGAGGCTTTTTTACAGAGACAATATCAGCCCGAGATAATAAATTGGATTATTATCAATGGCTGCATTGACGGAGAAACCTTGGCTACTGCTTTTATTAAGTCTTATTTATTTAAAGGGCAACTCCATCTGCATCCTTTTCTGGGTTTTTCAAATGCAAACTCACATTGAGTTGGGAAAAAAGCAGTGACATAGGTTAGAGCGCTGATGCCCTTGGCTGCCCTCCCTCAACGGAGGTGATTATATATATGTACCAACATCATCATGTAGAAACCTGTAGCAAGTCATGTAGGAAAACAGTTTCAGATGGGCTCCGGAAAATAACATTTCGACACTAAAACATATGTACTTCAACCAAAATTTGATTGTAATGATTTGAATACATAAGCAACACCACTGGGAAGCGACAAAATATAAAAATCTAAATTTAAAAAAAAAAAAAAAAAAAAAGTGTTGAACTTGCCCTTTAAGTGTAAAAAATCATACTCCTCTGAGCCATAACTCAATCTGAACACACACATGTGAAAAACATTTGGATATCATTTAGTGTGAGTCACACCTTCATTTATATCTGATGTGCACTGTGAATAAACATCCAGAAATTATGCAAGAGAAGAATTTCAGAACTTGCCTGCGAATTATCACATTTTTAAGTTTCCTTGAGTCTCAAAGTAACCCGGTGAGAGCTGGCTGTTCCTCCATGGGAACACTTCAAGTGGGAACTGCTAATAGTAAATCTGACATACATTTAAGGTACGAAATTCAAACAATCTTGGTGGATTAAATAAGTGATTTATTAAGGTAGATGCAACCTAGAGCTCACTTTTTCAAATAATAATGAGAAACTTAGAAGATAGAAAATAGAGGAAATGTCCATTTCCATCACATTATTTGTGCTTTCCTAAATAACGCATTCGGATTCATACCTAGTGGGCATGTTTCCATCTATCAAAGATTTGCAAAACCATTTTTGACCTTCTCTATTTTCTCACCAAAATCAAATTTCACACTGAGATAATTAAGAAAAAAAAAAAAAAAAGAAAAAAAAAAATTGAAGCGCAAGCAGCTCTTTCTGTGGAAAAACTCAGACTCAACTCATCCACATTAAAATACAAGAACAAAGTTCTGAATGGAAGTTGAATTACAAGAGGACCAGTGAGTTCACAGAAAAACAGTTGGTAATTGCAGCTGTTATATTTACTGTGGTAGAGGTGAAAAATTACCTTCATCGTTCTCTGAGCAGAATTAAAATCCCTGACCAGCACAGATGATGTTAAAATCACCTCAGTTCCCCCTAGAGATATGAATCCAGTCTCAATGGGGCTTAACTTGGATTTTGTGCAGGCAGTGAGAACCACACTTGCCAACCTTGAGACTGCAAAAATAGGGAGGATTTTGGTACCAAACAATTGGAGCTTCAGAGACATTTCCTGTATCCTGGTGACTTTTAAAGAATGAAAATAACCCAATAATAAGTACACTGCAACAGCAATTTTATGTTGAATAATTTTATTAATTTTACTTTTATTTCTCAATAGGGAATACAGAATAATTAGTCCCTATGGCATGATCTTGCACAAATCGCAGTTTTCTTTCTTTCATTTAGTTTTTAGGGCTTACACAAGCTGTACAGTGTCAGAAAATGGTTGTGATAATGAAAAAGGGAGTTGTGAATGAGTTTTACACATTATTCTGATCTAAAACTGTATTACTTATGTGTTTTGTTTATATTGTCATTGTATTGCATGGGATACACCTAAAAAAAACAACACACCAACATGTGTGTGTGACAGTGACCTCTGCCCTTTCATTGATAACCACAGAGCATTACCACTGGTGTTAGTAATCACTGCTCGGACCCTCTGCAAGTGCCTCTGTGTAAAGAGTGTGTTTGTTTCTTTTTGTGCATCTGTGTTAGTGTGTTTCCATTTGTGTATGAATGGATTATGACTGTGGGGGTGCACGTGTCCTTGAGTGTGTGTGTGTGTGTGTGTGTGTATACGTGAGTGGCCGTGTGTGAGCGGCAGGGTGTGTTGAACATGTGCTGGCGTTCTCAGAGGAACAGCAGGGCTCTAATAAGGACTAGTCCTGGACGGCAGCTGGTAAACTCTGTCCTCAGAATAGGTGTCCTTTATTCACACACAAAGGAATGCAAATTAGTCCCAGTGCCGAGTGGACACTGAGAACGGATCCACATGGCACACACACTCGCTCTCGAACGCGGCATTGAGGGTTGCACCGCAATGCAACTTCCCTCAATCAAAAGAAAAACAAGCAGGGCTAATGACAAGGCCCACCCGCACAGCTGTTTTGTTTGTTTGCGAGAGTGCGTGCGTCTGCGCATGTGTCTGCGTGTGCGTGCGTGTGAGTTTGAGCACGTGCGGTCACCGGGGGTCATCTTCCTGCTATGGCTAGAAAAAAGTCTTGCAGAAGATTCAAGAACTCAAACCACACACACAAACGCACACAAACATGCACGCCCACAAACCCAGACGCGCAATCAAAGCACCTCATTTTAAAACCGCACCAGAGAGCTAAGTATGGAGTACCTACTGGTGACCTCATCATTGCTCTTGTGTTTTTTTTCAAATGCCTCTCATGCTTTTTCACCACTGTGGCGCTAAGATGGCAGATAAATATCTTTTATTGATTCAAACAATGCAGCCTCAGCCCTTCAGCTTCATTTTAGAGTTCATATAAATATCAAGTGTGTGACTTTCAGAGCAAGTCAGACTATGCCATTCTTCATGCGCCATTCAGACTGTTCCAATTTATCTTATTAGAATTTTGCGGGGAATTGATTTAATAATGGTTTTCATGGTTAATGGTATGTTAAGAACCAGAGGCCTTGAAAACAAGTTGATGGGTTGAAGGAGAAAGCAGAGATGTGTGTTCACAAGAGAGGAAATGAGCTCTCGACAACATATAAAGTATGTATTTAAGTGTGTAAATGTGTGTGTGCGCGCATCAAGGCTCATTATGAAAATATTTCTTTGCATTCTGATATTCATTCAATGAACATTTCATTTACGATCTTGAAATCTAATACCCAGCCATAACCGTATATAATTGAGATGTTCTTAAAAATACTTAAAGGTGCGCTAATGAATTTGCTTATGTTAATAATAAATTCAATTTGTACGTGCGGTGTGAAAAAGGTCGCTTGCCATGGCAAATCCACAGAGAATTATATGGCTGCAACTTCATTGTTTTGGTTCAATGTCACCGCTTTGATTGACCTTGTTTCCAACATCTGTTACAGGTGACCATTGCAGACAGCAGAGAAAAAAAAAAGCCTCTGATAAACAGACTGTATGTTACATATCTAACAACAAAAGTCCAGCTGACAAAGTTAGCAACAAGCTGGTGAACATAGTGTAGAATTCAGGATCACATTTTAATTTACAGGTCCCCTAATTCCATAGTAAATAGGTGAGAATTACTAAGTAACATAATTGAAATTTCTTCCCGCATTTTCCCCCCAAATTTCTTGGTAAGTATGCAATAATTAGCAAGTGTTGTTTTAATGTAATTTTATGGATTTGAGTTTTCTTTCAAACTACCCACAAATTTACAAAATTTCATGGTAAATATGTGATTGATTAAGTATCATAATTAATCAATTATCACACGCTTACTGTGAAATCTTGGGGTAATCTGCAGGTAAATACAAAGAAATTTACTTGGTATTTAACACCCACTACATGAAAGCAGCACTTGCGAATTATCACATGCTTAACCATGAAATCTGGGGTAAATTCTAAGAATTTCCAAATATGTTACTTGGTAATTACGACCTATTGACCATAAAATTAGGGGACCTGTAATCTGAAGCGTTACTGAATTTATTTCCCTGGTGGAAACCAAATCAGAGCTAAAAGGAGAGTGAATATTGGACTTACATTCGTCCAGTGGTCAGAAACATGACTTCAAATGGATGTTAATGTTGATCCGTGTCACAAGAACTTGATCAGATGAAGATTTGTCAGTCTTGTGTTTGCAGACTGTTACACTGCCCCAAGTGGCCAAAAAAGAAATAAATTAGTTCAACTTCATAATAGAGTGCTGCTGCGTATTTTTGTAGGCCAACCCAGTTAGCATTGCTCTGGTTCCCTCGACAAAAAGCCAGTGGGATTTTTACATTGGATTTCCACATTTCCACATCTCCACACTGGGAGTTGTGTCTGGTCTGCATGCCCGCGGGGACGCCGTCCTGGAGATCCCTCAGACCCGGGTGACTGGAGAGTGCTCTGCAGTGGTGTGGAGTCTGCTCTAGTCTGTCCAGGCTGAGGGGGGCGGTCTCTGTGGCGGTGCTCCCTGTGGCTGCGGACTATGGTGCCTCTCGGTGTGGATGGCCACCCATAGGTGGCTTCTCCTCACCTGGATCCTCAGTGCCATGCCATGTTACCAGTCTATATACTGCATGTGTGAGTGTGGGCGTGTGTGCAGTGTGTGTGTGAGTGTGTCTGTGTGTGTATGGGTGTGTGTGTGTGTGTGTGGGGTGGGGGGGGGGTCGATATGTGGGGATGGGAGGGACGGGATTTCACTTTTTATTGTTGTATGTTTTGTCATTTCATTTTTCTTTCTGTTTTTTCTTGTAAAGCACTTTGGGTTGCATTTTAAGATGTATGAAAAGTGCTATATAAATAAAGTTTGATTTGATTTGATTTGATGATTTGATAAAAGCTTCACAGTTCAAGACTGGGGTATTTAGTGATGTATTGTATGTCAAAATGTGAAAATTTCCTAAGTTCATGTAAACCACTGAACTTATTTCAGGCATCTAAAAAAAAAAAAAAAAAAAAAAACAAGCTAACATTAACTTCCGGTCAATAGAACCTGAGATGCAACTATGCCAACTCAAGTGTTGTGTCTTTTTCTTCTAATGTTAGCTAGCTAGTTGCAACATTAAGAGGGATACAGCACATACAAGAAGCTACGTGATGAGGACAGATGTAGCACAGACACACTGCTCCATATTCAAGGTAATAATTACACAAGTAGCTATGCAGTCATTAACATTTAGGTTTTCTCACATCTTACTATTTGTTGGCAGCATGTTGGCCAGAGTGTTTTTGTACAGGTTATTGATCAGGTAGTCTGACTCACCAGATGTAGACTGTGGGTGTAAGCCTGCCACTGGCCGTATTATTTCAGGCATCATCCACTGTCTGTGTCCCTGTCCCTGTGAAACAACAAAAATCTCCAAGCTACCAACCTACACGCTAAAAATGGAAAGTTAGCACATGGTCGCTAACAATACAAACATAAAGAAGCCAGCAGCTGTTACCCTTTTACTGCAGAGATTTAATGCCAGGGCTCGCCTTCCCATGTGCAATGTTCTACCAAAACAAGTTGCCCTGACACTATTTTGCAGTGGCAGCATCGCTGTGTCCTGCACTGCTCAGGACTATTGTGATTAGTTTAAAAAAATATAAACCAGTTAGAGTATTTTTCCCCTACAGCAGAATGATAATGCCAGACCTTTCTCTGGCACAATGCTGTGGAGATAGGTCTGGCTGTGTAAGACCAGTGTCGTGCGTGAACGCACTGTAAGACTGGCATTCACTGAACATGCTCATATTTTTTGTGAACTGAACGGATCGGTTTGCAATCAATGAACGTGGGTGACGTTCATTCTTGAGTGTGATAATGGCACTCACATTGTCAGCTGATTAAAAAAGAGCTGTGATCACAGCAGAGAGAGAAGGAGTGTGTGAATATGGACAGAAATGTTGTCGTGGTATAAAAACTTTGGTTTATCACGTAGCATGAAGTGTATGAACTACACTGCATACTGGAGTTTGTGTTTCAATAAGAAAAGGACAGATCAATCCACATCGTATTTGCTCGTTTCCACTGTCTCATCTCCTTCTTCATGTCCTGGCAGTTCTCATGCATTATGTTGTGTTCAATTTGAACTGGAAAGTTAGAATTTTGACTTGCCTGTTGAAAATTTCAGAGCATGTTGGTGTTCAGCATTGCTAGTGTAAAATATTCTCAAATTGCTGTAAACTGTTGTCACTAACTAAAGATGTAAGTAATCCTGTCCAGTCAGCATCCATGTTTCAATACAAAAACATGTGTAGTTCATTTTTGGGACTATGAACTAAGTTCAAAACTATGAATGTAAACTAGTTAATTTTAATCTCTGTGAACTGAACTTTAAGCTAGCTCTTTTTAAGTGTGAACTTGCACAACATTGTGTAAGTCTTTTGACCAGGCTAAGTAAATCTGGCTACATTGGTGGCTTATTTACAATCTGCTTTATCAAGTAACCTGCAATTTCCATCAGGCACGGCTGCGTCACATTACGGCCGCACCGTGGCAGCCAGGGCAATCTGCAGCCATTCTAGACAATGCTTGTGATTCCACCAGAAGCGCGCAGTGCTTCCCAGAAGTGGCTCTGCGCTCCGCTCTGCTTCAACTTTGAGTCTGGTTTTGATGGATGCTGTGTCAGTTAGCACAGAGCAGATTGAACGGGCTGGAAGTCAGACACAAAAAAGGCGAGGAGAAACTGGTTAATTTTCAAAATAAAAGACTCACAATCATAAAGACAGACAGAAAAGAAACTATTTAACTATGTGGCCTTCTTATCCATGGTAGAAGCAGAGAAAGCAAGGAAAGAGGACCTAATCAACAAAATCTGAGCAAGTAAACATAATCAGGCTGGCAGAACGCTCTGCTGAAACGCTTCTGAAACGCTGGTGGGGCTTGCAGAGGTGTGTGAGGTGGACAGATCAGAACCGTGGCGCAGATGTGCCGCGCTTGGCGGAATCAACCTGTAACCTGTTTCTAACCATGTCTTGTTTCATTACCATGTTGCATACTTCAAAAATGATCTATATGACGACCCAGCAGTTCATGAGATAGCCACAAAATTTACTGATAAAATCATTTTCATGAAGATGAATGTCGTGTACAGACCCACAAAGTCCATGTAAGGAGGGGTTCAGATGGATGGATGACTCAAATACAGGACTTTTACACAAGAGACCAAGGTTCGTTGTGCATGTGAAAGCCACTATTGATTATTTAAACTAAAGGAAGTTATTTTTTAACCCAAACCATGATGTTTTCCTAAACCTGTGATGGTCACCTTTAATGTTTGTGATAAGCTGACCAGATTATACTACAACAAATGGAGAACAAATGGAGGTTTCACCTGGCTACACAGAGGTGAATGTGGTGGATTCTTTTATCTCTAAAAATAGCCTGTGGCTGGGTCTTTGTGGTGCATATAGAAAAAGGCATCCAATGGACCAAACAGTCAAAGCATTTCTGTAATTTTGGTCTCTAGGTGAGAGTTTTGGGTGTCAGGAAGCAGTAAAGGAAGCCCCTGATAGATATTTGCAGCATGGTGATTGAAATGATTTCAACGTCCTGAGAACAACATGAATAGATCCCCTGTCAGATGCAGCAGTGAGGGTGACCCAGTGCGAGGCCAGTCAGACATCAAAGGGTGCCAGCTGTTTTCTCAAACTGAGGGGGGCTGGAGGAGAGGAAAGAGTAGGGCTGAAGAGGAAGATTGAGATGACACGTCGGATCTCAAGGAGTGTCACTTTGTGTAATAGGTGAGTGGCGGGTATTCATCCGCCTCAAGAGAGAGGGAGACAGGGAGAATACTCTACATGGACTTCAATGAGACTTCAGTAATTACTTATTACTGCACATATGGATGAGATGGCTGATGAGAGGACTTGAGGCGCGTGCGCGGCTCTTCCTCCATCTGAAAACCACCTCCGGGGTGACTTCAAGAACATCCCTGTAATGCTCCAAGACAAAAGTCTCATTACAGGTAATTATGGACTGCCTATATCGCCCCCACACCTCACCCTCCCCTTTCTGCAAAAGCCCTCTGCCTCACCCCTTGCTACTTTTATCCCCTCATTCAACAGGAGGAGCAGCCTGGGAGAGGGAAGCAGGGATGGAGCAGAAGGGGGGAGGGTATGGGGCTATTACCTGGGAGCAGACAGTGATCATGGCCGCTGACGCTTTACTGCACTTCCATTCATGTGGAGTGGCTCACTTGTGGGTAGCAATTACCGACCAAATGATCCAAACTGGGCCTTGTGATGAAGTAGCTGGACTGACCGAGGGACTATAGCTGCACTGTCCTTCTCTGTCTGTGTGCACGGTATTGTTCTATATGCTTTTAAACAGAGTAGAGCCACTGGGGGAGTGTATGTGCATGCACTGTGTGTGTATGCGTGCATACTTTGCGTGGACTAGGAATAGACCTATACATAGACTTACAAATCTACACTACGTGTTTTTTTTTGTATGCTTGATTGTTTGTTTTTTTATATAATAATTTAAAGGTTGTGTAAAGCAGCAATAAATGTGTGTTCTGAATTTGTCACACCAAAGAGGCATGTGTTATTAACCACGCAGCCAAATTTTAATTATTAAAAAAAATTGCTAAGTATATAAAACCAGGTCCCAAAGTAATGAAAAATCAGTTTTCCCTGCACTTAAACACTGGAGGTGTGTCCACTCCACCGTCTCAGTGTCAAACACTTCATATACAATGATACTATTTTTCTAGTATGTCTGTTTTATTCTTTCTATGCACAGCTGCGTGTCAGTCCAACAAGTAAAAATTACATATATCTGTGTAAAAAAAAAAAGAAAGAAAGAATACAATTATAAAAATATATACCTCCTTGTACCAGAGACAATACGCAGCAGACAAACTGTGGGTGTTTTGACATTGCACATTAAAATAAATCAATCAAATCAATGCAAATCCAAACCCTACATAACTAACTGCATTATTATGAAGTATGCTATTTTAAATCCCATCAGAAAACACAGCAGGAATGCATTTACAGACAACAGAGACTGATTTCAGTGTAGCGTGATGTAGCGTAACCCTGCAAAGCCTCACGTGTTTGGGCCATACGTAAAGTTGGTTAAATTATATTTAGATAACGCTGATGTAGTTTTACACAAACCCTGGTCTCATGGGTGAAAGTCTTGTACTTGACCCCTCCATTCACAGTGCCTCCTCCATACACAGACTTTCTTGCTCTTTACTACGTCACCTCACACGGTTACTTGAAATCCCGGCGCATCTTATACAAGGGCGTGACAAAGTGTCAGTATATGACGATCTCGAAGTGAGCAAGGGCTGTAAATGTGCCATGCAACGTAAAATAGCACACTTCATGAAATCCAATCCAATCTCTCTCCATAAAAAGGTAAGAATTAAGAAGCAATCTTTATCAAGAAAAAGAAGCTGCTACTAAAAATAAAGGAAAGCTGGGTTTTAGAAAGTGTGCCTTTTAATCCTGAAAGGGTTCTGAGAGCATTCAATCTGTGAATTTTAGCAGGAGAAAGTCTACTTTTTCTGAACACTTTACTAAGGACACATGTTGCCTTAAAATGGGGTTGTGTTTACTGTGTTCATGAGAAGAGTCCATATGAATGCCCCGTTCTTGTGGTATTCACAACCTTGTTAAAGCTCAGAGTTTACGAGTCATGTACACAACTTCCTATATCAAAACCACAAGTTCGGAAGTTGCACTTGAAGGCAGCAATCTTGACCACATTGGTTTTTAACAATTAGTGATGAAGATTATGTGATCGAAAGCTCCAGAAGAGGTACTAAAGAAAGATTCAACCATTTTACTTATTGATGGTTGATGATAATAGTATGAAAGCTTCCACCAGATTCCACCCTGATGACAGTTTGTAGGATAAAGTCAGAAATGTTGACTCTACCTTCCACTTGGAAGGTATAGTAGGTCACAAGCTGCTCACCCTGAAATAATTTGATCAGCCTGGGTTTCAGTGGTGATGCTTGATGATTTCATACTTCCAGTAAGGAAAAGATAATCAGCAGACTCATACCAAATGTCCTGGTATTGGTATTTCCCTTCAAATGCCTGTTTCATGTCCTGTATACATCCCCGCGCGCACGCCCTGCTCCCCTCACACCATGAGCTCGCCAGTGTGGAGCTGGTGCAACAGGCAGGGCTGTCATCCACAGATCAGAGGCAACAATGGTGCCTTCCTCGGTCGCCTTTGAAAATGTCACTGTGGGAACAGCATAATCAACCCCATGTCACCACCAGCTGCTCCATCAGGACCGCATTAGAATAACCAACAGGCAACGAAGAAGCAGAGGTATAAACGGAGGAGACAAGTGGGTAGGAGAGAAAGCAACACACTTGTCTTGTCTCCCACCAATGGAAAGATGATATTGTTCTGGGTTATTTGGCCCGTTGTCAACACCGTGCTCCACCTGTGGCCACTGGTGAATGAGGAGGCATGAAGCACAACTTGAGCCAATAACTAAAGGGAGGCGGAACCTCCTCTGCTCATCTGCGTGGGGCATCGCAGCCTTTAACAGAAGACACTGGTGGTGGTAGTTCAGGAACAACCCTCATTTTGTATTTCTGATTCCCTTTAGGAAGCTAAAGCCTGTGGCACCTTATGTTAGCGCAGATTTTCCTCACTTTTGGATGATTTTTTTCAACACAGTCTCATAGTAGTTCATAAAGTAGTCACACAATTTATGGTGCGTTTCATTTACCTTGGAAGTTGGACATGGGAATGACATCAGGCCTGAGTGTACCTCGTTCCAGTACAATGAAAAGGAAAACAAGTTCTTTGTGCTTGATAACTACCTATTACAGGCTATTTTGCACATACAACACCACAGCAACATGTCCACAGATATACCTTGAACAGTACTGTGTATACAATTGATTTTATGAGACACAAAAGACAGAAGCACTAATAAACAGTATATTCCTACAGCTTTCACGACTGTTGATGTGCGAAGCAGCCATCTTGGATTTTAAGTTTGGGCTTGGTGAGGTTCTTAGAACTTTATGAGTCAGAA
The DNA here is from genome assembly GCA_034769285.1 of Lutjanus argentimaculatus. Taxonomy (NCBI): domain Eukaryota; kingdom Metazoa; phylum Chordata; class Actinopteri; order Lutjaniformes; family Lutjanidae; genus Lutjanus; species Lutjanus argentimaculatus. The sequence goes on along the minus strand of JAWZSL010000025.1, from coordinate 7,954,605 downwards.
ATCCCGTTTCAGGGGGCATTCCAGTTGAAATTTCCAACTGGAAAATTCCGACTTCAAATTTCAAATAGGACACACACCATTAATCCATTAGATTCGTGTACACTGACACAAATTTACCTCAGCACAATGATAAATACTAATGTCTTATCCATTCATTTACATTCTGCAGGCAAGTTAGCAATAAGAAATATGCAACACATGATTTCAAAATAAATGTCTTATGTCATGTGCATGTGTCAGGCACAACGACTAAAGAAGATAATGGACCCAGACATGCAGACTGAGCCTGAACAGAAAGAGTTCGAAGTGATTTAATAACAAAAAGGTAAATGAGGAACAGGCTTAGGTGGGTAACGGAGTAGTCCAGAATACAGAAAATAAAAGCAAAATCCAAAATCGTAACAAGTTTAAAGTCCAAAATGATAAGGAAAACACAGACAGGTCTGTAATACTCAACACAGAGGACAACGACGAAATGACACAGTAACAGAAAAACACAAGGACAAATAGATAAGCAACTAATCAGTCACAGGTGAAACAAATGGCAATCAAAAAGGGTGGGAAATGGACGAAGGCAGGAAATAAAGTCAAGACATGACAGGGACCAGGACTACAAATTAAAACAGGAAATAACTAGCAAAAAAATACATTTAAAACAAACAAATAAACAAAAAAAAAACAAAAAACATAACATTTTGAGCCGGTTAGGGCACCAACACAACTTTGACAGTTGTGGGAAAAGCTCATGCCTTGGGTTGAAGTAACATCCAGTTAGTCTTTCAAATTTGGAAAAGATCGAAGTTTGGGTTACTATAACTATCGTCTGCCTAACAGGATGTACACTGCTGATATAAGTCTGCTATTGGCTGCTTATTTTAAGCGGCATTGCGGAATCCACTATCTACATTTTCAAAGTCCCCGGGAAGCAACAACAAGTTGCTGAGTTGCAGCCTATATGCCTGAAACCGCAAATTAGCACCTGTGACTCTAATGGCACGAACAAAAACAAGCCAGCAGCTGTTACCTTTTCATTTGCAGTGATGTAGTCATCTTAATCCCCGAGCTCGCTTCCCAACGTGCAATTGTTCCACCAAAGCAAGTTCCCCCTCAACACTATTTTGTTGCGTCGCTGTATCCCAGACTTAGCACTGGCCAAGATGTTTGTCACTGGATTAAAGGAATGCAAATGAGGCAGAGCTTTTTTCCCCCCATAGCAGAATGTGTATGTGTGGAGCATTGTGGAGAGAGGTCTGGTTATGCACGACTAATATGACCGTTTCCTAAAAATAGTTAACACTGACACAGTGGTCTCATATGAGAACCAAACCCTAGTCTCCTGTGTGAAAGACCTGTGTTTGTTTGATCCGTCAATCCATCCATAGACATATGTGACATATACATAGGCATCACATTGTACCACTGAACAATACCCAGCTCTAGGCCTATGTATGTCCATATGACCACCCATCCCGCCTCCTCCAAATGCTGACTTTCTCTCTCTTTATACTAAGTTTGTCTGTATTACTTTGAAAGTCATGCTGACTGTCACGAAAAGTATTGAAAAGCCATGTACGTGAACAAAAACCTACAGACTGCATTTTGTGACTGTCTCAACTGCTTTGCTAGTGTGCTGGGTTTTATTCATGCACATAAATGTGTGGTAACAGTTTGGTTAATACAGTTAATACAGCGGCAAAGATTTACCAGTATCTCCTTGGACTGCAGATAATGGAGAAGGCAAGAGAAAGAGGGATGAAAACAGTAGTCCAAGCACCATGGCCACAAGAGCCGCCATTGTTCTTTATTATGAAAGATTTCAGGCAGGGATGTTTGACGATAATGGGGTGTCCTTGGAAAACTCAGACAGAATCTGAATGGAGGTTTTGTCATCATCTTTGACAAAGGACCAGCTCTACCTGTACAGAGGAGGCTATGCTTCCAATTTCTCCAAGGTCAAACACAGGTCACCCTCCAGCAGGCCAAAATGTAAGATTTTGAGGAAAGCATTTCTCCAAAAAGCCTCTCAAGAACTCCCAGCAGTCAAAATATGTTGAAGTCACCTTGAATAAACATTGAGGGAGTAAAATTCCCCACCAACATTTTCCCATATGCAGTAAATTATATTAAATATAGGTTGTGTGATGCATATACCACTCCCTATTCATCCTGTTTGAAGTGCCCTCTCACTGCCAAGATCTCTTCTCATCTCCAGTACCTGTGAATTATACAAAATGATGCATTGCCATTGATTTTATCAGTCCACTGTAGTCGCTAGTAATCCCATTATAACATGTCTGTTAGTACAATAGCCAGATATGGCCTGAATAAAGGGAGCCTTTCTTTGCCTTGTCAAAGGTAGGCTGTCTTCCAAATTACTTCTTCAGAAGTTAAAAGGCCCACTGCCTAATCAGTCTATTATACCAGACTAATAGATGACCAGTAATTGCAACTAATAACTTATTACTCATCTACACAAATATTCTAATAGCTTGTATTTAGAAGCCAATTTTTTTAAATAGACATAGTAAGAAAGAGGGGGTCCTATTCACAAGCCAGACAGACAGCAACACAAAGAAATACTCCCACAAAGGAAGCTGAGAAAGCAACCTGTAGCATGTTTTTTCTTCTCTTAGCTGGATTAATATCTAACCTTATTCATGGGGATGTGAAACCTCAGCTTCGTCTTCATCTCCAGAGCTGTCTAGCAGCAGGGCTTTGTTTGGTGCTCGGGCCCCTTTTGAGAGAGAGACGGCGCGGGGAATTATAGATAATGTCCCCCATCCTCTCCCCCTGCTAGCCTGCTAGGCCTCAGACACAGAGCTCAGTGGGGACCAGAGAGGTGGACACACTGTACATGATTTGAGCTACAGCAGCCATTGTAGTCCCGACAGGGCTCACAGGTGGAAATGCATTCAGTCACAGCCAGGCGGCGAGGAATTACCTATGTGACAAAATAATAAAGCCTAGTGTGCAGTACATGGCGCTCACATTTGTTTTGTTACGGCATCCGCCGTGATGGGACAATCTTCATTTTGTGTGATCTATAAAATGCCACAATGTGTCATGTCAAACAATATTAAGATCATGATAAATTAAGTTAAAAGTTTAACTTTGTCATTGACATTTTAACTTAATTCTTATAATGCAAAATAAAATTAAAAAGTCTGTCCCTCCTCTCATTTTTTGTAAATTTAAGTTTTTCACTTTCACTTCCGGTACACGTTTTGAAAAACTTCTCCTCTGTTATAAAAGAGTTAACTACAGAGAGAACATAAGCTGGGCGAGTGTGTGTGCGTTGGCCAAACGCACCAGGTGCTATTTGTGTTTTATTGTTTTACAGAGTCAGATGTTTAATATGCCTCTGCCCAGTTAACAGTTCTTTAAGACAATATGTCCAGCATATGCAAAGAATTATCCTCTACCAAAACTATCAAAAACTATTCAGCTGTGCTGGTTTTGTTTGAGTTGGACACCATGCAAGTCCTGTTACTTCACCACGTGGACAGAATTTCTGGAGGAATGTGTGCAGTCACATCATGAGGCTAATGCTAAGCTAGCTGTCAAACAAGCGTTGACTGTATGGAAGAGCATGAGGGCCAGGCATAAGGGGAAAAAATGAGAGGCGAAGGAGATGAGTTGGTGACAATTTATATTAACGTGCTTGTAATTTGAATTTGCGTTAGCTGATATATAATAAGGCCCTTATGAGATGGTCATTACCATTAATGTGTTAATAAATGTCTAAGTGTTAATAATAGCATAATTAACATGTATATTATTAGATTATGCAAGAGCTGCAGCCGTCTGCGCCTGTCACCAGAGGAAACTCTGAGGGTGAGAGTTTTTTGTGTTTGAGAGAGAGAACAACCAGAGGACAGACAGCTTATGGCCTTGGCACATTGATGAGTTTGTAACACCTTTTGAAAAACTTCTTCCCAGGTCTTTGTAGTTCAACTACAACGAGTTAGTTAATATGTAATAAGGACCTCATAAGATGCTTATTACCATTAATATGTGTTAATAAATGTATGAGTGTTAATAATAGCATTATTAACATGTTTGTTGTTAGATTATAAGACATTTAGAACTTATAGACTGCTTATGAATGTTAATAAGAGGCTTTTGAGTTTCTTATAATTGTTATTACAAACACATTTATTAACTAACTTGCCATGTCATTGTTAAACTTTTACTAAGCTTTAGTTTTGCTTTATTAAGATTTCTGCATACTTCATTATGCATTTATTAGCAGTTCTTAGCAAAGGAAAACAACATTTTTTTAAAAATTATGGATAACTGTTAATAAGTGCATAATAAAGGATTGATCAACCTTAATAAGCATTGTTCTTCTTATCGATTAAAAGTTGCATGTTTAACAAACACATCATGGTCCATAGTATGTAAACATACTGTGGACTGAATCTACACTTGGGAGGAAGCATCATTAACAAATATGTTTATTGGCCGCAGTGCATTGAGGATTGAATGGGCAGAGTACAATAGTGGTAGTTAAAGGGGCAGGACACACAAAAACCCACTGGGAGTATACAGCCCCTGCTGATCAATGACCTCATCCAGAGTCAGTTTCTCTTTCAAAGGCGGCGAGACCAAAGAGCAGCGAGGCCTTTTCAGCCCCGCAGATAACAAACCAACACCAGACACCCAATAAAGAGACTTCCACTTCATTTAAAAGCAATTAATATTCTTGGCCGGCCGGCGTGATCCCTTTGGTGTGGCAGGTCTGTACACGCCCCCTGCACTGTAATGGAGTTGACTGGTTAACTTTGAGTCTGTGGCCACAGTGTTGGCTGCCTGGGTGAGAGCACTGATGCACAGTGGGACACAGTGTTTAGATCAGAGTGAATGGACCTGTCTCACACCCCACTGCACCCCAAAAGAGCCTCCCCTTCTCCATCTCTTTCTCTATACGTGTCTTGCTCTTTCCGTCTCTCCCTCTCTCTGTCTTTCCCGTCCTCTTTCTCTCCTCCACGTTCTCTCAGAGTCCATCTCAGCTTTTGTCTCTTTTTTTCCTCCCTTTCTTTCTTTTTTAAGTTCTCTTCTTCAGTTGCTATGAATTGGCTTTCAATAGGAGCAAGGGTTTAAATAGTTAGCCTTTGTAATGTTTGGTAATGATTGTCCCCCAAGGATGTGAAAGACAGACTGGAGGGGAAAATATTTTGTTCCTTTAAGCACACACACTAAAAAAAAAAAACACAAGGTCATTATAGTTGGGTGTTAAAATTCAGATATTTTATAATAAATAGATGTACTGCTTGCCTGTACATTTACATCTGCTGTTTTTGAATATAGGACAGAAATACAAGAATAAAATTATTACAGCCTTGTTGAACGTTTTACTGTTTACATAAAGAAATATGGATTTATTTGACAGTGTCTTCATTTTGACTTTTTACTCTGAGCTGCTGCTTGTATGCAAAACCCTGGACTTTTCCCTGTTGAGCAGCCGAGAAAAACACAATTTAGATTGACATGGCAATGACACAGGCACAAAACCGCGAAAAACACACACTTTAAAGGTAATTTAAATACGCTAAAATCAGTTCACTTTAATTGAAAAGAAAGAAACCTTGGCAATTTTAATGTCCCCTGTCAAAAAGTAAACTGCGAGTACATCCATTTTGTAATGCTAAATCTATTCATAATGATAGGGCAGAGAGTCTATCCCAGCATGCATTTGTATAACACACAGAAAAACTCATTTACAATTTAGAGTTTTCAATTGACTTAACCTGCATGTCTTTGGAAAATGTCACACTCGGCCCAAGTGACTAATGCAGGGGTGGCATGAGGCATGTGCGCACACATGTGCACATTAATGAACCATTTCTCATACCTAGTTTAATAACTAGCATTACAGCATCTTATAGTTTCTTCCTGTGTTTATTTTTTTTATTTTTAAAGATAAATACAAATCATGACACAAGTGGTACCATGAAAATACAATATAAAGCTTTAATACTTTATTCTCTTAGTTCTCACAAAGAAATTGTACCTTCTTCCACAGGCTGTAAGACTCCTAAATTAATCCAAATGTCCAAATGTCCAAATGTCCAAACTATCCAAAAGAAATGTTGGCATACCAGAAATGAACTGAATCATAGTTCAGTTTGATCCAGATGGAGACCAACTCTTTTGGTAAGACCAAGGTTTGGCTGTTTGGTCCGGACCATGGTCCAGGGTAGTTTCACATCAGTAATTTTGGTTTGGATCAAACTTGAAAGTCCGGATCAAACAAGGTAGGTGTACAAGTGCTCTTAGGGATATGTGTACAATTTCATGACAGTACATCCAATGGTTTAAGAGAGTAGTTAGTTAGTAGTTAGTAGTTAGTCACCAAAGTCGTAGGATTTGTCCTCTGGAAACCATGAATGTCTACACAACCATTCATGGCAATCGATTGAGCAGCTGTTGAGATATTTCAGCTCACATATTTAAGCAACCAACCAACCATCATTGCCATCCCTAGAGCCTCACCGTATGTTAAAAGAAGGGCAAGCAAATCCATCCTATTCATAAATACATCACTGTGCATTAAGCCCTTCCAAGGCCAAGGTCTAACCACTTAGCTATTTCAAAGCTAGTGATCAGTTTGCACCTTTAAAGCTGGGTACGGTGAGTCAAAGAACTATAGATGTATTTGCTTTGAATCAAAGTGAAACCTCTACTTTCTTTAATGTAAACTTAGCACACATACTGTATATAACAACACATCAGTGAATGTCCTTGGGGATTGTGGAGAAAGGTTTGCCTTCAGAGACCTTGTCCAGTAAGTTGAATGGTAATGACTAGTGCATTAGCAGTCGCCTGGTTGTTTAGTAGGCTGAGGGTAATGAGGAAATCAATGGACCACATTCAACACATCTTTATTCACTGGTTCACACCATTGAAACATAAAGAGCTTTTCCAGCAGTGGAGCTTGTTCATCCCCAGTGCTGATAACATCTAACAGTCATGTATCAAACACATGAAATAGAATAACTCAAGTGTGAATGCCTTGGCTCAGTTACACCTCAGAAATATATCCACAAGGATGATAAGTTAACCAGTTAGCTGTTGCTCCTTTATAGAGTGGCCTAAGCAACCTGTCGATAGCAGCTTGTAGCAGCCTGTGGGCTTCAATTAAATCCAACTTTTAACCCGCCAGTTAGTCGATGAGAGCTAGACCTGCTACTTTTACTGCCTCACACTTGTGTCTCTCACAGTGCTCAACGTTAATACAGTATTCCATCTTAATAGTGACAAATTTCTATGTGATGTAACAGCTCAGTCTGACAAATTAACACATTTTCAAGCATTTGGGTGTGTCAGAGTGACTGAGAAGTTCTGCAGACTTTGAATTAGATTATTTTCAATTCAAGGATGCACCACTGTGTAATTATCTCTGCTTTCATAAGAGGTAAATGAGATGATCGGTTATCTGTCCAGAAGCTACAGCCAAGAGGTGGGTAGCTGAGCTTAACCTAGCTTGAAGGTATCAGTTTTTTTAGCTTAGCTTAGTGTGAAAGTATCAAGGCAGCAAAGTGTTTGACACTTACGGTGTTTTTCACTACTCTGAATTATGCCTCCTCGTCTCCTCTCTCCTCCATCGACCTGAAGTTGTTCCCTGTCCGCCATCATGAAGGATCTTACATTTGCTTAAATGCACCTAGAGGAAACAAGGAGTGAGGAGAGAGGAGGCTTCTGGGGGAGCTCAGAGTGAGGAGGATACATCGCTTTACCCGTCTTTTATCAAGACGCGTGATGTTGATTGGACAGTTTTGGCGATTTGTCATCCTGGATCACCAGGACACAAACAGAGAAATCAAATTCTGACTGACAGAAGTTTCTGCAGCACTTTAATGCTTCTGATGTGAATGTTTTTGTACTTTGACATCACAAAGAGCTCATGAAGAAATAACTGATTGTGAGAATTATTAGTGTAGTTAGACTGCAAATAGCTGCATGTTCTGAATAATGACACAATCAGGTAGACACAGGATGAAAAGGAGGCATCTGGTACAGTGATGATTCAGAGCTTATTATTATGGGATGACTGTCACACACTTTTTAACTGACTAATCAGGGAAAATACCCATGGTGGCGTGCTTACTTTGTAGTGTCATGTGTAGGGATCTACGGATAATAAAATAAAAGAGTTACAAGGTGAGATGCAATACAATGTGCCTTCACATTGTGTATCAATATTTAGAATAAAATAATGGGAGAATTTCATTGCAAAGAGTTGTGGCATCACACAAGACAGCAGTTTGTCTTGTTTGTTTGCTTATTCCACAATAAAGTCGACATACACATGCTCTCACACAGCTGTGTCATGTATTACTGCACTGTAAGTAGGTAGCTCAGTACCTTAATACCTTGATCTGTCTATAAATTACAGCCACGAGCCAGTTAGCTTAGCTTAGCTTAGCTTAGCTTAGCTTAGCTTAGCTTAGCTTAGTTTAGCTTGATGACTAGAAATAGAGGGGAAAAGCTAAACTGGCACAGTTTGAAGGTTAAAAAAATTATATAGAAATATGCCTAGCACCTGTAAAGCTCATTAGTTAAAACATTATATCACTTGAATATCTGATTGTGTGGTCACCTTATGTGAAGCCAAAAATCTAGGAAGTTGCTGCATTCTGCCTGGAAAAAGTCTGACACATAACCAAAGTAAAACCAAAAATTGTTGTTTTAACTTTTTGACTTCTGTGCAGATTAAATAAACTTAATGTGACGTGTTACACAGTGGTGACTACTGCAGTCATTTGACCCAGGAATGAATGCCAATTGAACCCTTTCCCACTGAAGACAAAGCCAGATGTTAATGGGTGATAGTGGCTTTTTTGTCTAATGTAAAAGGGGCTTTAGTGAGCTTTAGAGGTGCCTTTGGACATATCCAGGCTTGCCAGTTCCATGTTTCCAGCCATTATGTAAAACATCTCCATCCAGCGTATCTCCCAAAATGTCCAACTTCTTCCTAAAAACTTTGTCATACACCCTTCTAAAAACTCTTCATGTGTCTTCAACACTCTGTTTATGAAAACCACGTTTGTTTTGTGGACGGGGTTGAATAAATTAGATTACTGCAGAAAGTCACATCAGTCTAGTCATTTACAGTTAGTGTATTTATTCCCTATAAAACCAGAGACTAATTGTTCTCATTGCACCACCATCTCAGTCCCTCAGTCTTGTGGGTATATTGAGGTATTTGTTGTTTTTCTCTTTTTTCTTTTATTTTTTGTCTTCACATCATAGGATCAACAATAGAATGAGTCAGAAAACATTGGTGGAGAAAGAGTGAATAGATCAGCATTGTATTTTTTTATCCATCATTAAATTTCAAGTTTTTCTGAATGAACAGGAAGCAGGATGTGGTTTATTATTTGTGTGTTTTTTTTGCCTTCATGTTTTTCTGGTATGCATGTTTATGGTATGTCTTCCAGCAGGCAAGGCACCACTTCACATCCGCTTTGTCAGATGTCCATCATTGCCCGGAGGTCCACACATCTTCCCCAGACAGATGCTTCACATGCTGAGATTCTGAATCTACCAATCCTCAGAAAATGGTTGTTTATTTGTGTGCTGTCTGACATCAGTGTATTCTTTTTACAAAATCTGTCTGTTAACGTGTGGATTTGAATTGTGTAGGTCGGTATGTAACTCAGACATGAATAGAGTCCAGAGCTCGCAGACCTGACTGCTTGATGTGAGGGACCTAAACAATAGGCGTTACAGTTTTCAGAAACCTGTGCAAATGAAAATTCATCCTCATTATTCATGACATCAAACGGGACTGGGGCCCGAAGCGGGCTCATTTGCAGCTGAATGTGGGAGGCAGCGGAGACAGTGGCCTGTTTAGCATGTGTTTGTGTTGCAGAGGTGGTGGAGGGACGGAGGAGGAGAGGGTACCAGTGGGCCACAGCTGGTGTGCCACAGTCTCAACCTTCTACCTGCTGCTATCACAACTGACAGGCCGGGCCACGACCAGGGACTAATAGTCTCCCTGACTGAAGTTGAGGCTGTGGACTCTACCCACACACAGACCTTGTTACCTTCATGCCTGCTTCTCTATCCATCTGAGCTGAAGTTGTCATCTTGTTTCTCTCGCTGCTGTCTTTCACGTCAGCCTGTCTGCTCACCTGTCTGCCTCAAGCAGTGACTGGAAATTCCAGTACATTGTGCTCCCCAACATAACGCTGGGTGGTATCCTCCTTAGTTTTTCCCCTTAAATGGATGGTTTGGATTATTTAGTTAGTTATCAATAGTCAGTGTATTAGTAGATGCCAGTCGGCATGCCCTCAGTTTTGAGAAGCAGAGAGGAGTACCAGCACAGAAGCTAGGCAATGAACTGCTGTGAATGGAGTTAGCAACAAAAGGTCTTTTAGGCTGTTAAACTGATATTGTTTTTTTTCTTTAGGTGGACAGTTTTTAAGTGTACGCTATATTAAGAATACTTTCAGTACTTTACTTTGCCACCAGACAGCCTTCTTTCAAACGAAACCAGTTGTTCTGTAAGCCAAATAATGCTTTCTCCAACCCAACCAAACCCCTTGGGCAAATAAGTAATTTTACCTCACAGAACACGGTAGTTGCTGGTGCATTGCTGCCTCAGTCTGTTAGTTAGTTTGTGTAATTGTGTGACTTTGATGAATCCAAACTATCTTTTTAAAATAATAAAGTCACACAATTACATAGCATAAACTAACAGATTGAGGCGGTGGTAGACTAGCAGCTCCCAGCTTGTCCTGCAAGGTAAAATAATTGATTTTTGGAGTTTGGTTGGTTTGGGAAGAGAGTTATTTGACTAATAGAACAGCGATTTTCCACTATTTGAAACATAGTCTACACTTAAACTGATAATCATTTTTTTTTAGGTGGACCTTTTTCAAGTAGCTAAAATACTTTTTATTACTTAGCTTCCGTGCTGGTACCTCATATTACTCAACATCAAATAATATGAACCGTGCTGTCAAATTAAACCAGTTCCTCTTCATTTACGCTATAGGCAGTGAAAGACAGATGTCCAGCTGTCCATCTTTCTGATTACAGCTTGTGTCATTCCGTATACCTCCCTGTATAAACTCCCTGCACTTGTGTACATGCATGTCAACATGTATTTTCCTGTCCCTCTATGCTTTTTTCCCCTTGTACCGTATGTCTGTGTGTTTGTGTGTGTGTTTGTGTGTGTATCTCGTCCTCTTCTGCAGCTCTGTGAAACCAGCTGTGTGTGTTTACTCTACCTGGTTAACCTGCTCCAGGAGAGCAGGCTGCCAGCAGCCACCCCGTCACTTCACATCCAGTCTGTCGGACCCCCGTCATCGCCAGGAGGACTGCATGTCTACCTCGAGATTTACAGACATCGGATGTACAGCTAGGTCACATTTAGTTGAGGTTGGTGCGTATGGGTTTGTGCACATGTGGAGCCATTTGTTCCATCTCTCTCAAGCTCAATCTGACCAGTTGTGCGTGTTGACTCTACCTGCGTTCATCTCCTGGTCTACCTGCTCCAGGAGAGCAGGCTGCCAGCAAGAGAGCAGTCACACGACATCGGCTCTGTCAGACCCAAAACAGGCTGAGAAATGGAGACAAGCAGTCGCTGCCTCTCTGTCAGACAAGTTTTTGTTTTACCAACCAAACTCAGATAAAAAGAACCCCAGCAGTGTTTTTTTTCTTCCTGTACAGATTTGTGAACACAGAACTTGGACTGTGGCCTTGAAAAACAATATGATAACTTCACATTGTGTTTACAAGGTCCTCCTTGTCCTTTGTCTGTCTCCATTGTGAGAAAAGTAGGTGCTGCACAGTAGGCGCTGCTGAACAAGGACTATACAGTCTGTTTCCACATTTGTACTGGCTACTCTAACCAGTGGCCAAGGGTGGGTTGGTGATCTGTAAAAATGTTGTTATAATGGGCAAAAATACATTAATATAAATTCATGGGTGTGGGCACTTGTAAAATTGAACTAATTGTGGGCGGGGAGCAAGTGCAATAACAACAACAATAATATAGCAATCCATACGATCCAATATGTTTTTCCCTGGATAAATCAGAAATGCTAATTACTGTGCAATATTTTTAACGTATTCGCTAATAAAGTAATATCGAGCCAAATCAGCCAGCAGGATTTTATTGTGAAAGTCTACAACACAAGCTTTGAGCCCACATCCTGCCAAATGATGGGATATCACTGATCTGACAGTGATGTACGCCAGCTGCTGGCCAAAATTAATGATATGAAGGCAAAAATAGCCAGTGGTGAATACTAAATTGTGAACTATACATGGCTGAAGGCCAAGCTGTTTTGGAGGATTTTGGTGCACTCAAAGTAAGAATAAAGTTGACAGTGGGTTTCCTGCTTGTAAAACGTTTCAAAAAGTATTAGCTTTTCATAGCCACAAGCTAGAACCGTCGTCACCATAGAAACCAATGACAGGTCTATTTCTCCAACTGTACAAAAACACAGTCAAAGTATCTCATATATGAGTGCTGCCAGCTTGCACTGGTGATGTCATTTGGAGCCAGAGTCTGAGCAGTAGTTATCAGTGTTGGAGCTATGGTATCAAGTTCCCGCCCACACAGCTGGCTGACGCAATCACAAGCAGAGCTCATCTGTCAATCATAGCATAAAAACCTGTTTTTTAAATGATCAAATGACTAGTTAAACTCAAACTGATCAGGAAAATGAAGGCCTAAATAAACATCAGTGTGACAAGAACTATAAAATGACCTACCTGAAACTATCTTTGGGAAAAATTTTGCTTGACATGTGCATTAACAATTCAAGTTAGAGTCTGCGTGTGTGTGCTAATCATAATCAATCATGCTTTGACTCAGAGATAATTGCAGGTAATGGGGTTGGTTCTGGTTCTCAGCTTTGGCGGATGAAGGTCGGGACGAGTATGCAAAACTCGCCCTATGTAGGACTCTGGCTCAGTTCTGGTCCTCATGTCCAGGGTGCTGTTAATTGTCTGTCCTACTATGTAATTACTAACATTCACCTGGTGTCACAGCTCAAATCACTGATTAGATGGTTAAAAGCTGCAGGATCTGAGAGCCACAACCCTTAAGATTTTCATCATATCAAACTCATGTTTTTATTCTATTTACTGCCATTGTTTTAGGGTGATAGCCCAACAGACAATGACATCTCAGACAAAATATTTCAAACTCTGGACAACAAAACTGAATGCATGGCTAGATGCTACTACATGTAAGCGAGAAAATATTTATGATGGTTTGATCCACTTGACAGACTGAGCATTCTGCTTTCCTGAAGCCTTGCAGATTCAAAGGTAGGGATAATGACCTGAAACATAATTAAAATTAAGGTGTGAATTGAGAGGGAATAGAGGCAGAAAGTTATTGCGCCTGTCAAACATTGAGATGCTTGTGATTTAAAGTCCAGCTGCCTTTACAATTGCACAAGAAATAACTTGAGATTTTAAGATGGTGTTGGTAGTGACTCTTCAAGGACTCGACATTCTGTGAGCGAGCCAAACTTGTTAAGTGACACAATGTCGCCTATGAAGAAAGAATTTTCTTTTTTAATGCTTTAATCATTGTGTGAGAAACTTGACAAAACCCGAGTTTATGTTATTTTGCCAAACCAGTAGACTATTATTTAAGTTGTCCCAGCGTTCGTTGTCTCTCAACTTCCCCCATCTGGGTCGAAACAGCAATGGTTACAGTGGAGAGAAAGTGGTGTAACCTTGATGATATATGTCTAGTAGTTGTGTTGAAATCTGGTTGATTGACTGTTGACTGTCAGTATACAAACTGGTATTGTTGTATGTTGGATTATTTTGATGTGATATGCTGTCTGTTTTGTGATGGACAAGTCATCAAGCTGTTCCAGTGGCTCCCTGATACTGCACTTATGCACATGCTAATGTCAGCATGCTAACATGCTCATTGTACAGGTAAACAAAGGTAAAGGTAATTGAACTTTGTTAATTACATAATGTATATAGTGAAATGTGTTTTCTGTATTTGACCCATACTATGGAGCAGTGATTAACCACTACTGGATAACTCCAGCTCTAAAGCCCTGTTTGCACAGGACTTATATTCCCTGGGGACCTCTAATAATTTGTAATAATGGCGGATTAATCCCATGCAAACCTGCCATCCCCGTAATTTGTAAAGTGAAAATTCCACTCCAACTTGCCTACCATTTTTCACCAAACACAGAGTATATGTGATAATTAGTCCCGTGTGAATCAGCATCTCTGTGATTTAGGGTCTTTTTTTTTTCAGCATCTGTTTCCTGTTGTTAACTGAACAAGTATGAAATTTGATCACGGCTCATATTATGTTGAACAGCAGTTAACAGGTGTGCTGAAGGATCGGCTATACTGACGGTTAGGAACAAAATGTATTTTAGGTCAATTTTTCACATGCTGATGTTTAGTAGGTGCAATGTGTCATCATTTTTAGAATTTAGCATGTCTGCATAGCATATCAACATTTTGCTAATTGCAAAACACAAAGTACAGCTGAGTCTGAATGAAATGTGATAAGCTTTACAGATATTTGGTCATAAAACAGCGGCAGTACAAATCAAAATGTAACCCTGAAGATCCATCCTATACTTTCTTATAGATAGAGTCTGGACCTATTTGGCCATTAAATGCTTCCAATGGTAGAGACTGGGGACAAAATCCACTGTTCTCCTTCTATGCAAAAATATATGCAAGTTTGTTTAAAGTTACATGGCCAGTTAAGTTGCAGTCTTTTTATAGGGCTGCCCCCTGAAAATTCAAAGTTTCAAATCATTAGACGGAGACCCCTCAACTAAGATTCTTTTGAGCATTCCTTTATCATTTAGTGCGCATTACAATAACAAGATTAACCAGACAGAAGCTTAAAAATGCACACAGATAACATTTCGATGAGGACTAATAAAGAAAGAGGATCATGAGTATATATTAGATGGTGCATTTATTTTTTTTTAAATCCTCATGATAACATGTGCTGTTGGTTTACTGATGAGAGAGGGTGAATATTGTGGTTATTAAACAGGTTACAGCTCTTATGTCTTATTTTTTTAGTTGCAGCACTGTTGCATCTATGGGAGAGAAGTTCTGATTTTTGAACTGAAGGGTAAGTGTAGGAGGACACACGCATTTACTTTTTCTGACTGTGTGGAAATCTGATCTTTTCACATCACAAAAAAGGCATTAAAACTTCAGTCTTACCAGTAAAATATACTCAAGTAGGCTGACGTAGGAGTTTAGTGTGGCGCTGAACTGATAACAAAAAATTTGTTGAATATTCGTATTGTACGGCCAAACCCAATTCAACTGAAACAATTTTGAATCAGGGACAGCCCTTTCTTTTTAGCACCAAAGCTTTCCTCTTTTTGTTTCCTCCAGTGTTGTTTCTGTGCTGAGCTGTGGTGGAGGGATAGTAACACAAAGAGGATATTTGTATTGAATAGACTGTAACACTGGAAGACGCTCATTTGGTTTGTGTAAGACTGGTGAATATTTATGTAAAAAAAAAAGACTGGTGAAGCCTCATAGTATCACAGAAAAAGCTGTGTTCCCGTTTACTTACACTGAAAATTCTTCAAGAAGGAGTCAATGGCTATATGAACAGGAGGAATGATTACAGCAAGCAAAACATGTTTCATTATTCTTACATTTCTGTGGTCTCTTCCTCATAAAGTAACAAAAAAGCTCACAGGAGTGTCTGTACACTTTATAAGATATACAGCTAACTGGCCAATGTTTCAACAATACACAGCTAACTAGTTCATTGTTATGGATAGGTGTCAAACAGTGAGCTAGTAGGTTAGCTAGCTCACCTGATTGCATGTGGATTCATGGGTAGCAAACAAGTGTTGTGTAAATTAAATGTTTAGTTGTTTTTGTTTTTTTATGAATGGGCTGATTTATCTGATTTGCTAATAATATGTTGGTTTCATGTTAATGTGTATTTTCTGACATAACTTATATATATATATATATATATATATATATATTATAAAACAATAATTTGGAGGCCCCTGTGCAATAACTCTGAGGACCCCCTAGGGGTCACAGACCCTTGTTAAAGACCCGTGTTTTAAAGTATAATATAAAGATGTTTTTAATAAAAAAAAAAAAAAAAAAGATCAGTGTTTTAATTGGATTTTCTCTGTACCCTGTCAATAAACAGGGAACATACAGAAATTTACCACACCATGTACTGAAGATGTTGCTGGCTGGCTCCTTCTTCCAAGAAAATCTCTCTACATTGTGTTTACGTGATCTGTTGGTCAGCAGTGCTCCCAGTGTCAAGGAGAAGATCCCTGTGTAAATGGATGTGCACAGCATGAAGCTTTTCTGCTTCATGAGCCATTCTTCAGCCAGGTCCGGGTCTGGTCATGGCTTTCATTGTAAAGGGCACTCTTAAACCATGTGTATCGCTGTGTTGTGCTATGACACACACTGGCTGCAGCTGATCTAGAAATTGTACGTCTTAATGTAAAGTACTGGCGCTGGCATTGCAGAGAATCAATGTCAGACTTAATCGAATGTAGATCATTTTGAATACACTGAACACACACACCAACACTGATCAAGATGTCTGAGGACTGGATGTTTCTAGCTGGCATATCAACTTTATTTTTAATATTCTTTGCCATCAACTTTTTTTTTATTGCATCAGAAGCTAGTGGGAGGGGAAAAGAAAAGATAAAGGTACAAAACTCTCATTTGATTTCTGCTGTCATTGTGTCTCCAGCCTCATTCAACCATTTAAACCATTGACATGTGGTCTTAATTTTGGAAAATCAAACACCATGTGAAAATACTCTGAATTTTTTAAATAATTAACTGTCCACTACAGTCAGAGTGATGTTAAAAGGAATCCTTCAGAATCAAAACTATATGTCCTGCACAGTTGCCATGTTTCAAAGGGTATTTGTTCAGTAAGTTTATTCAGAACTTCACCTCCACAAGACTCCTCTGAACTCTTTCAGCTGAACAAATTCTTTGATGAAACATTCACATTTGCTTTTCAGCTTCAGTGTCCACCCTTTACAGTCAATACAGTGAATGGCATAGTTATTAGTTTTAAAACTCCAACATGAGTCTGAAATATCCGCTATCTTTATCGTGTCTCATGCATTGCCTGGTTGATGGAGGCAAATGGCTGAAAGGGGTTCCTGTGATCCAGGATACCCACATCAGGCTTTAGAAGAGGCTGAATCGTAGCCTGGAAACAGGTCGGTGTGGTGGATGGCCTGCCAGTGAAGTCTGGTTTTGGATCAAATTCTAGGCAGGGAGTCAAACTCTCTCAATCAAACTCTTTTTTTCCAGTGTTCCCACTAATGAACGGCACTAATTGATTGAAAACGCTGGTGGGAGGGGATGAGCGAGCAAGGTGTTATCGTGTGAGAGAGCGAAAGGGGGTTTTGAGCTCAAACAGCGGCTGGATCGGGTCCACGCTGATGTGGGGGCCCACGGCGGAGAGCCCTGAGTGTTGTACACAGAGGAGAGGCTGTAATACAGGCTGCAGCGAACATGGGAGCAGACACATAAAGGGACAGACGGATGAAGCCGTTCCCCCGCTGAGAATGAAAATACTACAATAATTTCTGTGGGCTGAATCATGGTGAGCATTTGTGGCCGACTATAATGAGAATACATGTTTGGTATACATTGTTGAGAAAGACTGTATGTGCATCACACTGGCCCTTTGTTGGTTTTGTTTTCACACTGACTACATAACAAGAGAATAAATCTGAGCCCCCAAGAAAGTGAATGCATCATGTTACATTCAGTTGCAAAGAACCACACATATTTCCTCCCTGGTTAATTCATTGTAGGGGTGGGCGATCTGACCTAAAATTTCTATCACAGTATTTTTTTTTGCTTGTTTGTCTTTAACACAGTGATGGTAATATTCACGGTATTACAAAAAAATAAGAGATACTACCACCCAAAAACATGATTCTACCTTTTTTTACTCTATCATCGATGTAAGATAACATATTTGAAAGAATAAATTATCAAAATTTGTCTCCAAAAAAGAATGAAAATGAGATATAGGACTTTTTGTGTTTTGGGAGGAGTAGCCTGCCCCATAATGTAGGTTAATTAGTAAATGTAATGTGATTCATTCTCAAAGTTATTCAAGGGTTAGATTAGGCATCTAAACAGCATTCATTTGGCAGAAAACCATATACAGTTAATAGAAATTTAAAGGGATAGTTCACCCAAAAATGGAAATTCAGTCATTATCTACTCACTCACAAGCTGGGTTGTCCACAAAACACTGCTGGAAAACAAAACACAGGAAAACTGTGTTGCAGAATCTCCCAAACAACACAAGTGAATGGTGACCATTCATCTCCATTGGGAGATTCTACGACGCTGTTTTGCGGACTAACACAATAAACCTGACCGCCAGTCGGCTTGTGAGTGAGTTGAGTGCGAGGAATGTTAGATGAAGGTGTTTGTGTTGGTTCTTGCAGCCAGCAACAGAGAAACTGGTGTACTTTGCTTGTAATGTTACCTTCCGTATCATCCTGAAAAGAAAGACTGAATATAACTCCAGTTCTATGAATGCATGCATGCAAAATCAATGTCTTGTTGACCGTGTCGGCGATATACCGCCCACCCCTAATTCCTTGCAATCAAGCTAGCTTGGGTGTGCAACCCCTGAACTCTTCTACTGTGAAGAGTGGGGTCAGGTCCCTCTTGAAAAATCTGATTTGATCACTTGTATCTGCTATTTCGTTCTCTCCAACACAGTTCAAAGCTTGTGAACAGTAGGTAAACAGAGATCAACCAGCAAATCAAAAGCTTTGCTTTGTTGTTCGCCTCTATCTTTACCATCACAGGCACCTGGCTGGCACTCAACCACACCAACCATTTCACCCTCACTAATGGAAAAATCTCAAGATATCTGCCCTGCTCCACTTTGGACAGTTGTTATCTGTAAGGAAAAGGCCACATTTTTTCAGAGGCAGAGTCAAAGTGTCCACTCAGATCCACAAAGACCAAACAGGCAGTGCCTGAACCGGGACAGTAGCCGCTGGTATAGAGTTGACTACCAGCACATTAGATTCCTGTCCAACTTGTTATTTAGTACTACTACTTTCTATTTAATATAAGTATTAATATTTTTAAAAGTGTCAGGCAAAATAAGGTAATTTCTTGCTCACACAAGCCAAAATATGAAGTAAAATTGTTTGAGGCACAATTTATAGTTTAGTCTGCCTCCAGAACTGATCATAAATGGTGCGTACGGGGTCCAGCAGGCGTCCAGTAGAAAGGTTTTGGTAACTTGTGCATGAAACTTACCATCAGTGTTGAACAGTAACACATTACTTAATAACACAGTACTGTAATGTGATTACTTCTTTTGGTAATGAATAGTAGGGCTGAATTGTAGTTCAGTACATTACAGTTACTGAGCCCAGTATATTTTGTTGGGTCAGCTTGTTCACTGTCTTACGAGAAGTGTGATGACAAAAAAGACATAACAAGACGTAACAAGACAAAAAAGACATGAAAGATGTAACAAAACAGAAACAAGATGAAAATTACATCAGAGAGGAAATGATGAAAATGTTGCACAGGATGTGTCAAGATGAAAACTACATAAAAGATGTACCAAGGCGAAAATGATATAGAAGACATAACAAGACGAAAAGGACCTAATGAGACGAAAGCTATGTATATTTCAACCCAAATGGATGGGACAATGACACATAGAAATGTCGATTCCATGGTTTATCAATCAGAGTATATCACGCATGACAGACATAACAAGACAGAAAAGACATAACAAAACGTAGCAAAACAAAAAAGACGTAACAAGACAAAAATTATGTTAAAAAAAAAAAACATAACGTAACGAAACAAAACAAAAACAACATAGGGGACATAACAAGACAAAAACTATGTAAAAGATGTATCAAGATGAAAACAACATGAAAGAAGGAACAAGATGGAACAAGATGAAAACTATGTAAAAGACGTAACAAGACAAAACCGAGGGAGACTCAATCAGAAGAGAAGAGCTGAGTTTCAGTTAGCTTTACACAGAAACATCCAGTAGAAATTTCCCTCAGAAGGTGATTTTTTACTTTTATACTTTGAGTACATTTCAGAGCCTGTACTCTTTGGCTTTTACTTAAAGGTATAGTTAGCGATCATAATCCGATGCACTTTTTGTCAAAATCACCATATTTCTCCTCACTATCCGCAAGCTGTCACTTCTGAGAGCATGCTGAAAAAAAAATCTGGTACTTCTACTTTTACCAGAGTCTCTCTTTTCACACAAGTATCTGTTCTACTTGAGCACAGAATGTGTGGACTTTTACCACCTCTCAAAACAATGGATGTGTGACAATTAGAAACTGGAAGGGGGGTCATAGTGCATCATGGTCGGACTTGGCTATTCTCTACTCGTCAAGGCTGGTAATTAAAAGCAAAGTCTATACATGGAGGACAAAACTGCGCTCCGAGAGAATGTATCTGTGCATAAAATGTGAGTGAAATACTTTACAGCGACAGAGGACCTGCACTGTATTTTGTCCACTGACACAATGGACACAAACCACTCATTATTCTGTTGTGAGCTCGAAGAAGGCGAGCAGAAAAGCGGAGGTTATGAAATGTGAGTGAGGTTAAGAATTGCCTCGGTTTTATTTGTTGTAAGTGCATTTTTAAAAGAGATGTGACACATTATTTTTCCGGTCTTCTTTTGGAACATATTTGAATGAGTTTTCTGCATTTTTTCCATGATAGAGAACTTGTACATTGAAAGTCACAAATAATGTAATGGGCTTGAACTTCTCCTGTGATTAGTCTTCATACTATGCTGCATTACATCTAATTAAATAGCTTTCTGGCTTCCTCACTCCCTTATTACCTTTTATAAGTAGTTTTATGTCTGAAAAAAAATCTCACATCCCACCCCCATTGTCCTCAAGAACAATTGGTTATCTACTTAAGCCTACTTAATCCATTAATAGATTATTTAAATAATAAATGATAATAATAAAAGTATTTCACGATGGAGTGTGGACTTAAGGAATAAAGTATGGAAGCTTTGTACTATATTTGTATGGTGTCACTCCGCTGTGCTGTGATTAGTGGGACTATTTAGCTTTGAAATACAAATTTTAAACACAAAAATAAGAAACTGTATGATACTGTAATGTTAGTAATTAAAGTAGATATGAGAAATGGTACATTAATGCTTGCATGTGTGTGCATGCGTGCCCACTTGGACTTCCCCAGTCCAAAAAGTCTGCAAACACCCCTGTGCACCAGGAGTGCAAGGTGTATAGATGGTATTAAAACGTGAGCAATGGGAGATTTATAATTTCTGGTCACATGTATAACATACACAGCATGAACATTATGAAAGAAAACAAAATGTGTGTGTGTCTGTGTGTGTGTGTGGCTTCTGCTCTATGTACTATTGAGTTTAAGTATTTGCCTAGTGAAAAGAAGTGGCGGGGACCGGAGAGACTGAATATAGTGACACTCTATAGGCAGATTCTATAAAACTTTCACAAATGGATGCAGCATGCCATGTCAAGGTCACACTTATCTTTACTGCCTTTACATCTTGGAGAAAGGAGATGGTCATTCACCAGCGGCCAATTTAAAGTATTAAATTGCCAGCGACCATCATTGTGGGATGTCTCTTCTTGCATTTATTCTACATTGTCACACCACAGCTGAGCCAATTGTGTGCAGAACAAAGCACAGATACTTGGTAGTTGTAGGGTGGAGGAAATTCTGATTTCTAGGAAAGACACAAACCCTGAAGTAAAGTCAAGCAGCAACAGAAATTTCATCAATAGAAGTGAAGTCTGTCACACTTAGATTTGGCTGGATTTCTGCACCGTTGTGTGTGAGGTGCAAGGTGTTTGACCGGTCAGAGCAGTGAAGGTGAGTGGAAGGAAGGCAGCCACTGAAATGACAGAATACCAAACGCGCTACATCCAAAATAGGAGGTGGCGGCTTTTATTTCCCTACCTCAAAACTCAGGCCTTAATACTTAATACTTCATACTACAAAATTGCAAAGGCTTGTGGGAATGCATATAAAGGAACACAAAATGCAAGCATTTAAAAGATATGAAGTCCTTGGAGCACAGTAAGAGTTTCAACATTCATATTTTGGTGTGCCCTCTCAGGAATTTTTCTTTGAAGAGATGAGTTTTTAAATGAATATTTGCAATTTTAATGGGCTTATTTGGACAAGTTAGTAAGTATGCACTTTGTTAGCAAAATATTTTATCTTTCTCATTTGCCAAAGTAAGATGATTCTGCTGGTTTAGATATTCATTTTAAAAAAGTCTTGATTTACGCCAGTGCTGTATTTATGTACACATTTGAGTAATTTGGACTTAAGTATTCCCATTTGATGCATCTTTTACTCCACAGCATTAATTTGATAGATTAACTCATTACTTTGTAAAACAAATGATAAGCTTGTAAAATATTGTACATTGTTATGCAGGATTTTCCTCAAAAAAAAATGTACAGACTCTTATAAAATAACCTCTTTTGATCATCACTTATGACCCACTAGAACGTGGTGGTGTCTATATCTGCAAACAGCCTGCAGTCTGCCTGTGTTTTCTTATTTTCTTGTTATTATCCTGTGCTGGGGACTCTTTACCAACCCAGTGCGCTGGTATTTGATGACCTGGGACTGAAACGCAACAATCAAATATCTTTCTGGTGCATTTACAAACAGCAGCTGACAAATCCTGCATATCCTACCTTTAAAGCAAAGAGCTCAACAGCGCATAAAATAGTAAAAATTGGCTTCAACTGGACAACAGAAAAATTTTCATTATACATTAATGCATGATGGGATGAAATAAAAGCAACACTCACAGGGGCCAGCATATTAGTACAAATTTGCTTATTACTTATTACTTATTATTATTACTTATTAAATACTTTTGGACTAAGTAACGTTTGGATGCAGGACTATAGAGTATTTTACACAGCAGTACTGCTATTTTTATGGTTCAATGGCTTTAGTGTAAATGATTGGAAAAAGGGGATGATCAGTTTAACGAACGACAAAATCAATCAACAAATACACTATTATCATTATTATTGTTGTTATTATTGTTATTATTATTATTATTATTATTATTATTAGTAGTAGTAGTAGTAGTAGTAGTAGTAGAGAAGAGGAAAAGACGTATTGCTCCCTTGTAGCTTTGCTGCGCCACAGCAGCATTCAGCTTTTTCTCCAAGGCAACAGGCCCGACTGACTGAAAGTCGATGCGGGTTTATTACTGCCTCATAACAGGAGTTTAACACTGTGAGACAAAACTTATTCGCTTATCTGCATATTACATCTGCTCAGCTGTAATCTAAAGGCTAACTGTGTCACACAAAACAAAGCAGCAAATTTAATGAACATAACCAGGGCTGAATAAGTAATGGAAATGGTATCTCAAACGCAACATGGCCAAGTGTAATATCCAAATGCTAGTAGCTGGACCCCCTTCCAGTTTCTAATAGTCACACATTTTATTTTTATATATGTGTATATAAAAATATATACATAAAGTAAAATGTGTTACAACCGAATATTATAAATGAAGCATTGTGGAGCTGCACGCTCCGACCTACAAATCATATTCTCCAGACGTAAGAGACTTGTTTGTCAGATTCCAGTTGAAATCACATTATCATCATTTTTATTTATTTATTTTTTTTTCATTGAAAATAAAATGCCAAATTTACCATTCCCACTCCTATTGCAATATCTGTCAAAATACTCGCAATTTTTTTTTTCAAATACTTCAGCCTTAACTTTAATCAAGTTTAAAAAAAAAAGTTGTTATTCATCTTGAACATCCCACGGATGAAAGAAGAAAACATCAAACAACTTTTGTGATATTTTAAATTAAATTTATTCCAAAAAAAAAAACCCAACAACTTAATGGACAGGAGTCAAATATTGTGCTCATAGACAATATCACTTATAAACAAACGTATACAACACTTCTCCACTGAAATGTGAAATATCATACTTTACACTTCTGTACATAGGCTATAACTGCAATCAATACAATTTTCTTTCTCTAGAAATAATTCCTTAAATAAACTGGCCGCCGCTGCTGCTGCGCCTCGGCAAGAAAGTGCAAATTTAAGTACAGCGTGTTACTCAGTGAGGCGCAGGGATTCTTTAATGAAGTCATGGAAATAAGTTGGATTATAATAATCATGATGCATCTGTTGTGTTGAAATAAAATGCCCATTGCTGTTTTTAAAGTGCAACTGACAGTTTTAGGAGGAAACATGGGCCACAAAAAAAAGATTCATATTCTTTTGCAGCTAGTAATTTCACAGACGGTGTCCTAATCGAGTCTGATGGAATGTAGTGCTCTTTTTTTTAATTTTATGGATTAGGCCTTTAGTTAAGTAGCTTTTACAAACCCACATATCCTTCCTCAGGGGGAGACATATTACAAAAGTCAGTCTTGTTATCTTTTTTTTTTTTTTTACACTTCAATAAAATATTTCTAGCATAAGACGTCTCATATTCAGCCTTGACAGCTTTTATTTTTTCTTAAATCGACTGAAAATGTCTGCGAGTGATTATTGTTCTTGTTTTGTGTGCAGTTGCTTTCATAAAGTATTTTTTAAAAAACACCACGGGAAAGGCAGATTGCATCAAAAAAGAAAAAAAAAAGAAAACAATTCAGTTGATTTGCATTTAAAACAAACAAAATTGTCTGGCTGACTGTTTTCGCGCGGTTATGGAAGCGTGCCGAAACCCAAAGGCCACAGATGCTTTTTTTTTCTGAGGGAGAGAAACATTGTTGAAGTGTCCTTAAACAAGACACTGAACATTTTACCTGCCCGATTACTAAATATATGAATGATTTGTTTTTCGGGAGTGTGTCACGATGGAGCAGCTTACATAAATATGAACAACATTTCAACTGCGAATTATTACATTTTGAACAGCTGGTGGCGCGTATCCAGGTTGGGTCGGTGTCTAAAATGTCAAAATTCAAGACTAGGTGACATGTTTTGTTGTGTACAGAACTGACAGTCCCTCTGTGGACATGTGGACACCTCAGTCATTATTTTTGCTCGACTCTTGGTCGCTCTGGTCGTCGGTGAAGCACACGTCCACGTCGCTGTCATTGTCGCTCTTGTGCTCCGCGTCCTCGAACAGGCCTCCCGGCTTGTCGTCCAGCTTTTTGACGCTCTGGCCGGGGTGTCTGGACTTGACGTGCCTCTCCAGGTCTCGCCTCCGCACCAGCACCTTGCCGCAGAAGTCGCACCTGTAGGGCGTGTTGCCCTCTGCGTGCAGCCGGATGTGTTTGTTGAGGTTGCTGGGGTCCCCGAACGGCCTGAAGCACACTTTGCACTTGAGCGGCTTGTAGCCAGTGTGAGTCCTCATGTGGATCTTCAGGCCGTATTTCCTGGAGTACAGCTTGCCACAGTACAGACACAGGTGTCCCTTTTTGGGTTTGCCTGACCCCGCGTTGCTGCCGCTGCCTGCGGGCATCGTGTCCAACCTGGTGCGGTTCTTCTCCGCGGCGATCTCGGACAGCTGCTGCGTGTGCATGGCGATCTCTCTGTCTATGTTGGTGATCGAGCCCAGATCTTGGCTCAAGGAGGGCGCACCAAAGTAAGACATGGACTCTGGGTACTTAAGGAGGTTGCTGAAGTGGAATTTGAGCGGGTAGTAAGGTGAGCTGTACAAAAGCTCCCCGTTATACACGGTGAAGGGCATGATGGGAATGTTACAGTCTCCACCGTACGTCTTGACCCCGTCGAAGTGAGGGAGGGAGAACCTCTCAAAGTGGAGTCCAGGGGGCATCTGGGGGTAACGAGATGGAGAGAGGCCGGAGTGCATCCGGCTCTCCACGTGTTTAAAGGCTGACGTCTCTTCCATGTGAGGCAGCAGCGGGAAGCCCCGGATTGCGTTAGTGCATGGCACCATGGGAGATGTGGAGTCCATAATGGCAGGTGCGCACTTGGGAGGGTGACCCCCTCCTCCGTTTATTGTCTCGCCCACGTTACGGATCGGTTTCATGCTCCCAATGAGTTTGCTGAAGCCGAGGCCGCTCAGTTTCCCGTTCGCGTCCTCTCTGGGCGCGTCCGCGCTCGGGACTTTGGAGACGCCGGTGGGTTTGAAGGCCGAGCGCACGCCCGGGTGGAAGCCCATGCTGCTCAGCACCGAGGAGGTGGCGCCGAGGCCGAGGATGTGTCCCTGGTTTCTGCCTGAGGTGACGCTCATGTCGAGGGCCCGGTCCTGCTCCTCTGTGCTGCCTTTCTTTGCTTTGTTAAGAAACGGCGAGGAGGAGGAGGAGGACACCGCCCGCCTGCCAGAGTCTGAGTTGCTGTGCGCGCTGCGAGGAGAGGTGGAAGTGTTGGGGATGTCTCCAGACTTTGGCGACCTGCTGAAGGTCTCTGTGCCTCTGGCCTGCTCACTGCTCACGAACCCCCGCCCGTTGCTCAGCGCGCAGTGGAAGTGGACGTGGGCCTTGAGTGTGTTCGGGAATTTGAATATTCTCCAGCAGTACCAGCAGATGTAGCGCTCCTCACCTGTAGAGACAAACATGACATTACTAATCAGATGGACGCGGATCATTAAGTCACACAGCACAGCGTGAAAACAGGTGATACAGGGGTGGAAGAAACGAATTACAACGACTCAAATTACTTCAATGATCGTTTTGGGTTGTACTTTTATGATTTTTTTCAAGTCTGTAATTTTACGCATAGTTAAGAATGTATTACACAATGAAATCTACTTAGTTACTTTTAAAATCTGAGCAGGCCTACAGTTTGAATTAATATTCACAAATTTAGGTTGTATTTTTGTAGAAAAAGAGGCCAAATGGGAAAATGAAAACCATGACATAAAGACAAAAAAAAAAAAAAAAAAAAAAAAAAAATGCAGGCACAGGTTTTTAGAGGTGGCCGTGACCACTGGACAGAGCAGCACAGAAGTTGGGAGTAAATTAGACTGAAATGGTCGAGAAACAGAAATTCCTGCTATTGATTGAACATCATCGGTTAAGCAGTAGCAGTCAAAGTGCAGGAGAATGCTTTGTGTAACTGTATCCTGTACTGTCTTCGTTATATTAGCAGGGCTGTAGTGTGATTGAATGTTAATAAATACCATGTGATTGGCAGAGTTACTTGACTGATGTACACCTGCAAATCTTGTGGAAGATAAATTAAAAATCCTGTCACTAAAAACGCCAGCGGTTAAAAGTAATTAATATTCTGAGCGGCTTTTGAGAAGAATAATTTGTACTTTTACTTAAGCATTTTTGAACACCTGTAGTTTCACCTGTAGTCGAGTAATATTTCAGTAATGTAAAACTATTGTGCTTGAGTACAGACTGTCAGTGCTCTGTCCACCACTGGATAATACTGATGACATGCCAGTTCACAATATATTCTCCTGCGTAAAAATCCAGATCCGTGCGTAAAATGAAAATAACAGGTTTGGCAACCTGTGGAGAAAGGACCTGTGATCCCTTCATCCCCTAATAGCACCATAACTACACACAGCACAAGCACAAACATTTAATAGAGGGTGTGATGTCATAGAAAATACATTTTGCACCGCACTGGCATCAAAATCGCGAGATTTTCATATTAAATGAACCAATATTCCCTTGAAATGTCCCTTTAAACAGCCTCATTTTTCATGAGCCACTGCTGCGCATCACCTTAGATTTAAATTCAAGCCTAATGGATGTGACCCGGCTTCTAAGATCTGGTGCCAAATGGTAATAGACCCGGGAAGCCATTTCAATGACCCCCAGACGAGCACTCAGAGGTTAATATAGATGTAATGATTTTGTAATCCTCATACGGGCCATTGTTTATGATCGCCATCAAAAGAGCAAACGCCCTGCCCAATCTGGCGCTCACAAACCGATGCATTGAATGCGGGACTTTCCCTTCTCTGCGCTCTTTCCCGTGGAAGTGACAGCAGCTGTTGCTTGAAATCGCAAGTCTCCAGAAACAATGGCTCGGGCCCATCTGTTGACGCCTAATAATGGGAGCGAGCGTATGTCCAGGAGCGCACACGGTGTGTGTGGGCCGGAGAATCAGGGCAATATACACCCCACATAAAAGTTAGCATTCATTAGGCCACAATACCTTGACGCACCCACCTAATTTACCGTGAAGCACTTGTTTTTGAATTTATTTGCTTTTGAATACATGAATATTAACGACGCGATGACATTTGTTAACCTCCGTCTCGCAACTGAATCACCAGTCTCTTCTTCTTCCACGGCCGCCAGCTTCTGCTTTTAATTGCTTTTTTTTATACAATGTTTCAAGCACCGTAATTACTTAAACATAATTATTTTTTTTCTTTCTCCACAGAAGTTTGATATCATTTCAAGCTTCTGCATTTTCAACATTTATTCATTAAGATAAGAGGCCCCTCCAGGCCCAACTAAAATGTACAATCCAAAATTCATCGTCAATTGATGGAATCCCCTGCAAAGTATCTGTTGATAATAATCTTTTCTCTCTCTTTTTCTAAACGGATTAGATCCTGCCGAGCTGGTGTTTTGCCAGGATTAGGAAATAATCCCCAAGCGCCAACGCCAAATTATCATTACAAGCCCAAACAAACAGATTAAAAGTCCCAACAGGAAACAATATTTGTAATCATTATAAAGCTGAGATTGGGCTATAGAGCCTAATTAATTGTGTTGTCTCAATATCTTTGCAAAATGGATTCATTTTTGCTGGTTAATATTTAATTATTATCTAGCCCACACCAAATAATTAAAGGCTACACCTTTACAGATACGGATCGAATCAGTGTGGGCCTCAAGCAATATTTCCATCATTTTATTTAAACGAAATTTTCCCCAAAATAGATTATTTTATTTTTATTTCATCAAAAATGTGATGTTTTTTCTCGATTCTGCGTTAAGTAAACAAATAGCAAAAAATAAATAGGCTGCCTGAGGAAAAAAAACAACGTGCAATCGATTTCCATCTCTGAGCGATAAAGGAGAAACATCACGGCTATTGGCAGACATTTAACTGTGCAGTGATGGACCCCTCAACATGTCGATGATGTGTCAGTGTCAGTCCTCTCTGTCTGACACCAGAATTAATATTCCACATCTTTATACGCAATAAAAACAAATCTCAAATTCGAAATTTAAACTGCCTTTCTCAAAATGTATGTGGTTATTATTATTATTATTATTACATTATTATTGTTATTGTTATTATTATTATTATTATTATTATTATTATTATTATTATTGTCCATCACTCTTGTCCATCCATCCATATAAAATCATCTGGTTTGGCTGACACCAGTTGCCCCCCCTTAAAAGTTGAATTAGCAGTCTGATTTACCTTTCTCGTCGTGCGTGGGCGTGGCCGTCGTGGGGATGTCGTACCACTGGGCCAGAGCGTTGGAGTACCAAACACTGAGCTCCTCTCCTGCTGGGATTTCTCTCAGAACGCGGTAGAAAATCTTCAGAGAGAAAAAAAAGCATAGACGTTAATTAAAGTGTCCAAAAAGGGGAGAGAGAGAGAAAAAAAAAATCTGACACTTTCGGCCTGCTGAGATGAAACTTCACCTGTCCGCCAGGTAAGTCCGACACAGCCTCCAGGTTTTGTTCTTGGCTGTTCCTGGCGGCCCGGATGAGTCCGATCCAGTCTGGCACGGGACAGCCCGACTCATCCACGAACTCCCCGCGAACCAAGCGGATCTAAAACAGCAAACAAACGGTCAGATTGAGCACTGACTGCTGTATGGTGGGAAATGTGAACATCAAGGCCCTTTAAAAACATTTGACCCATTTAAAAAAGTGCATTATTTCAGATTTTCTTTCCAACTTAAAGCCCCACATTTATAGTTTGAATTCTTTCATCTGTCTATCTACATTTTATTTAACGAATTTCGTCCCCTACACGTGTCCCCGTGCCTGTCTGCTTCTTTATTACCTGGAGGTGCTGCGGCCACGCATGACCAAAACGCGCTTAATGCGTCTTTATCCGCTCTGCTGATAATTTACTAAAGAGAGTGACACTACGGGCCTAATTGAGTTGATATGGGAAACGGATTTGAGGAGTGTCAGAGCGTTTCTAAACTGTTCAAGGGCATTAAAGATCGAAGCGCGACATTTGACACAGAGATTGCACCTGATGATCGGCCCGCAGCCCGGGGCCACGCATTTAGACGCATCAATCACAAGCGTTGACAGCTTCAACAATAACAGGGTGCGGTTATAGATGCGCTTATGACCGCAAATTGTTGGATCCCGTGTGTGTGTGTAAAAATAACTAAAAGTAGGTTTATTTTATTTTATTTTGTTTTATAAAGTTTCTTATATTTTAAGATTTATATCTGAAGACTTTTTTTTTATTCTGCCAGAATTTTCACTCCCCTGCACTTTCAAAATAATATTTACAACCACACTGCTGCTGATCTCAACACCTCACTGCTGGTAATCTGAATATTCCCACTCCAATAACATGAATTCAGCTTGTTTAATTTAGTAACTTTATTTTTATAACAGTTTTTACTATTATTATTATAATTTTTCCTAGCCCCAGGCTGCGGCCCCGGCCTCAGTGGCATCTTTCTGTGGCCGGATTACATTAAAATTAAACGAATCATCAGGATAACAGGCCCGCCAGGCAGTGAAATGTGAGGCGGCTGAGGGCATGAAATCCCACACAGCAGACCCGGGTTGCCCATTAGGCCGGTTAAGTAGAAGCACAGACTGACAAGTCGGCCACTAATGGAGCTCAATTATTTCCAGCCTGACAGGCCAAACCAATTAATAACCGAAGGCCCGATGGAGTTTGACAGTGCAGCTTTAAAATTCCAAATACAGTCCGTTCGTTTTTAATATTATACATGTTGTCAATTTAAAGGAAATAAAAACAGAGTGTGTTTAGAAATTAAATTTATAGCTAGGCTTCATGATGTTTTACAATTGGTGGCGCAAAATTTGCTCATAAAAAACTACAAATAAAACAGTTCGAAATATTTTTTTTTATTCTAGAAAAGCTGGATTGGTAATACATAAGTAAATAAACACATAAAAGATTATTTAAAATATAGCAATGCAACCCTTTTTCAAAAAAAAAAAAAAAATGCCCATAGCACTTGATATTTCAAAATAAGACGCATTTTTGGGGCTGTCCAAAAAAAAAAAAAACTATAGAAATCAAACCTAAAACTTATATGTAAACATTTTTAAAGTGTTTCAAACCAACCTTCTTCTTGGGTCCAACTTCTTTACGGTCTGACACGTACTTTCCGAGTTTGAAGATCCCCGGTACCGGTCCTATCCGGAGCCCGGCCGGGATGCTGCAGTCCGCAAACACACTGACGGTGGTGGACGCCCGGGTGGCTTGCATGGCGTGGGGTGAGATCAGAACCATGAAGACTGATGGAAACCGAGTGATGGGAGAGTGCAAGGGAAGGAGGAAGAGGAGGAGGAAGAAGAAGAAGAGAGGAGGATGAGGACCGGCCGATATCCGCCCTCAAAGTGACGCGGTGGCATTATGCTCTCCGGCTTTTCTAGTGATGGTGCAGAGAGGCAAGGTAGCCCCCCCCCCCCTCCTCCTCCACCACCACCACCAACAACAACCAACCCCTCCACCCCTCCCGACCTCTCCAGCTCAGGATGCAAGTGTGTGTGGGGGGTGGAGAGGGAGGTGTGTGTCTGTGTGTGTGTGCAGAGAGGTGATGCTGTACTATAAGGTAGTTTAGGAGTGTGTGTGTGTGAGTGAGTGTGAGAGAGTTGGGCTCTCCCAGCAGCTGTGAGGAGAGGCAAAGAGGGCCGGCCTGCTCACATGGAGACTTTCCCTCACCCCGCCGCATAATGAATTGCTCCAAAACGGTCAAGAGACACAAAGGGCCAGGCGACCTTCCCATCCCCAAAATCCAATTTGTCAAGGGCAGAGAAAAGAGGGTGCCGAATCAAAGGTCCAGAGCGACCATTAATCCTCAGCATGTGGCTTTGTCCTCCAGACAGTTCCGATATTTTAACTGACAAATCCACTGTATAATTTATCCATAAATCCTCACCCTTTTCCATTCTCGCCTTTCAAGCCAGGTTTTGGAAATCAGTGGCTACTTTAAATCTACTTGGCTGGCATTCTTTGGGTTTTATGCACTTCAAAGCGCTTTATTCTGCCTCCTCCTTTGTGTCCTTAGTGTAACAAAGGGAGCAGGAAAGTTTAGAGGACTTGTTAACTTCTATTGACTCTCGGCGTGTGCCGGGTTGAGATCAGGCAGGTACTGAAAAGGCAGAACCACCAGCAGCAAGAGAGACAGAGAGGGGGAGAGAGAGAGAGAGAGAGAAAAAAAAAAAAAACTAAAGAAAATAACCTTCGCTATCTTGCCAACGCACGCACACCACACACACACACACACTTGTGGTTTCCTTGTCTTCATCATTCAACACAGGTACCCTGTAATCTGCTGTGTCCACGTGAAAAAGGCAAGAAAAATAAATACAATTATACAAATACGTTTTAATGATATTTCTGATTTTTTAAAAATGTTATTTCTAATCGGCCCAATAATTATAACATTTTATAGGCCTGTTTAATTTTCAAAGTCGATCTCCGGTACCAAATTAATGACAAAAATGGAGCTATGTAAAAATCGATGCAACAAGCTAAAATCTTTACAGGATTATGTAAATGTATTATGAAGACATTAGAGGATCATCAAAGGTATTAGTAGAATATTTCAATATGGTTTTTTTTTGTTGTTGTTATTTTTGCTTGTTTGTTTGTTTGTTTGTTTTTTGATATGGTCATTTCAAATCCATGATCAAAAACCCAAAGTTACTATAAGAATATGATAGAAACAATTAAATGTTAAACGTGATTAAATGATTAATTCTAAATGTTGGTTTTTAATGACTATTTTACCTAAATGTATGTTAGCTGGATTGAATTTATTAAAGTATATTGATGTAATTTTATGTATATTAATGCCATTAATGTTCATCATGTAATGTGTTGGACCCCTGAAAGATTAACTGATTGCCATGACATCAGCTATTGTTGATCTATTAAATAAACTAATAAACTGATTGACTGACTGACTGGCTGACTGATTGATTGATTGATTGATTGATTGATTGATTGATTGATTAATTGATTGGTTTAACAGTATTTGAAGAAATCAAAATACATGGTTTTATGTATCTCCAAACCTCGTCATAAGCCAAGAAAAATTATTTGCATCTACGTGACAATATTTGGACAATTTTTAGCTGTTTTTTAAAATAGGTTATGTTATTTAAAGTCTCTCAGAAGGACAATTTAATATTTCAGCTTAAAAAATCAAAATGGCCAAATATGGAGATTTGTCTTTTTCACTGTGCAGTGTGTATACGGAAATGATAATAGTTAAATGCAACATTAGACTCAAAGATTTTCAAGAAGAATTTTGATGGATTTATGACACTATCAGTCCAGCTGTAACCATATTCAAATTAAAACAGATTTTATATTGTCATGTACCTTACTTGACACAAAATGACAAAAGGGTCCATCTAAATGACTGATTCACTTGTTGGTTGGCTGACACTTGTACCAATAGCTTATGTGTTATGATTGGAGGGGGAGCCTCCAGCATGTGGCTGTGTGCAGCAGCATGTGTGAAGTTGTGGTTAGTTTGACTGACCGAAGAAGGACAACAAGAGCCATGAACCTGCTGACCTCTGACCTGTCCACTGTGGACTTTGATCTCTGCATCTGAATCATGGCCGCTATCATCAAGTAGCCTATATGAGAGGTATAAAAATCACCTGGACTATTTTTATGAAAATATATAGAATGCAGTTCAGGAAACATGTAAATCGTTGTGATAATATCTGTATATATTATTATAATGATACGAATATCATTTATCATTTAATCTTGATAATAATCCTGATGATAATGATTAAATGATCCTTCTGAGAGAGTTTAAATGACATAAATCATCAAAAATACGTTTAAAAGCTGAAAACGGCTGCTTTTCAATGTAAGAAAACATTTTAAAAATGGATTTTGATTTTTAATTCCTTCTGATGATGATTCTGATGGGGGGATACCTGTATGTATAGACTATTTGATTTTTAATTTAATTTAATTTAATCAAATACAGAATAAACTGACCAAACACAGACTACAGTTCTGTTAAAATCAACGTATTCCTTAATTTCTTTTATTTTTAATAAATCAGTTTGTCTTTTAATGCCCCAAAACTCAAAATCTAAAACGACAATAAAAATGCAGTAAATAAACTAATAGACATTAATCTTTCACTCTCTCTCTGCAGGCATCCCATGTTGCTCCTCTCCTCTCCCCCGCTCCCTCTCCTCCCTGCGCTCCTCCACAGTCGGTGAACGACACGCGAACAATCTCATCAATAGGCGCAATGTTTGCGCCTGGCTGTGCGGAGGGGTTATTTATTAACGCCTCGCCATTTGCGGCTGGTTCCCATCCACCCCTGCGCCGCTTTAAAGCCCAGCACTTCTCCACGGTGAAATTAATTATTCTCCGAGGAGGAGGAGGAGGAAGATAAAGGGAGGGTGGAGAAAAAGGCGAAGACGTTTCCTTTCTGTTTGCGGAGAAGTCTCTGCGGTGAATCCGCGCTCCACTGTGCGCTGTGAAGCCCTGAAGAGCAGTCAAAAGGCTCGGTGTCAGAGTGAAAACAGAGCTGGAAGCAAATGGGATGGAAAATTAAATGAAATTAAATGGCTTGACCGGCGGTATTGTTCCTCCTGCTTTTTAAAAAGAAAAAGACACATTAATTACATGCTCGCAGCTTTATTCTGGGACAATATTGCGGAGTCAATCACCAGCATTCCGCAAGTGCGCTTCTCCGCAAGTCTTTAATAAACTTAAATAACGACCTGAGAAGTTGGGAGAGGAGGGAGACGTTTTTATGGGCGGCTCTGCCCGGCTCTTGCCAGCCTCTTTTTTGAGTTTGAACTGTCTAAACGGTGGGGCTCTGATTTAACTGGTTGGTCATTAATGAGCCATGAATATAGAGGAGCAACCTGTCTGCAAAGCAACGCGGTAAATACTGAGAGCAATGCCCCACCAGGGATCTCCATTCATGCTCCCTGACTATACTTCAGGGGTGCCAAGGGTTCACCACCACCTCTCCTGGACTGGTTTCAATGGCCTACCATTTAAGACCCCTCCGAGCTCAGAAGAAAACACATTTTTTATGTCGACCCATAAACTTTGTTTGGGTCTATTCACAAAGAGCCCAATCATTGTCCCACTTAGCAATGTGGCCTATTTCTCACAGATTCCCACGTCTTAGAAATGACTTTGTGTTTGTCTAAATCCATTTATTTCTCAACATGTAAGCCCGCACCTTCGGCACCTCTCACATTTATTCATTTGGTCACACGTCTTTTAATTAAAAACCCCAAAAAAGGGAAAGTTAAATCCTCTTGCTTTTGGTTTTTGTGGACAGGCTGAACTCTGTCCAGAACCTCTTATTATTCCTTTCAGATGCGAGCCCGCTCTCAAACAAAGAGAAAAGCTTTGGACAGGCCTGTTTATCTTATTTCTTCGCCTTTCTTGTCTTTATTTAGAAGCAGCGCCCGTCATATTTCAAGCTACAATGAACTTTCAAATCCTGTTGATTTTATAGTGTTTCCACCATAATAACCACAAAACAATGACGTCAAAATAAAACGATCTAAATAAAAATCCCCTTCTGCTTATTTTTCACTGGCTAATGCACAACTTGTTGTAAATTTGGCTGGGAAATATAATTACAGGCTCCTTTCTTCTGATTTCCACCGACCCGGTGGCAGGCATTAAGAATAACTATCTAGAAATAGCCAGTCTTCTCGCAGATGGTCTTATTTTCTTATTTGCTTTCACACGGAGGCATCAGTATTAAATTGGACCTATTTCATAACCTGTTAAAAAGTCCCTGTAGTAGCTTTAAGGCGTTTCCCTCCCTGAGAAACCTGGGGAAAGTTGCAAGCTGCACCAACAAGGGCAGACCAGCTGCCTTGATGCGGGTGGGACATTAGCGACGCGTTTGAATAGTAATTATGCTTGTATGGGACTCCCACCAGATGACATGATTGGGTTTTAACCCAGACTAATATTCAAAATCGCATTAGAGAGGAGCCGAATAAACGGCACCTGATTCAACGCTGTTCATGCGTGATTTCATTCAAAATGCCTTCTCTCCTCTTCTTCCCCCTCGAAGTGGGCTGCACCGTTTCGGTATTCAAAGTCTCTACAAAGTTTTCTGCGCCGGGCTTTTTCAAGCCACATTTCCCTGACTTAAACTCACTTTGTCTCGCATGAGGAGACTCGGATAAAAAGCGTGTGAAGTTGCGTGAATTGATATGTTTCGGTGTACCTTATAAATTCATACCTTTTCTCACTCGAGCGCCTCAGAAAGAACGTGTCACTCAGGCCGATTCTCTCTGCTGTCCAACGCATTTAGCAGGAGATCTATTTGAGAAGTTCATTCTAGGCAAATGTATGCAGGCCGGGCTCTGCGTGAATAGAGCAGCGTGTCAGCCGACCCTAATTGGGATTTAGCCACCCAAAGCATATGCACAAAGTGACAGAAAATCACAGGTTTCAAAGAAAGCCACAACTTTTGCCCCTCTTGGTGAATATAAGGAGCTCTTTCCCTCGGCTCAGAGTAAAACAGCATTTTTCTTATGGAATGAAGGTTAGTGACCCAATTGGCTTTGCGGTGCGTATCTGCAAACTAAAAGGGTGAGCAAAACAACTCTAATGGCAAAGAGCACGTTTAAAGACATGTAACCTTGACTGGCCTATATGTTTGAATGAAGCCAGATATTTCAGCCGAAGTCACGGTTTTTATCTGAACAAGTATCTGAAGAATTTCATAGCTTTTTAAAGCTTCTTTTCCTTTTCCATTTCTTTTTTTAAACTGTAAAATGTATACTTTCTAAACTGAGTTTTGTCGTTTCGTTTGTTCCTGGCATTTTTTGCTAATCAACAACAACAACAATAACAATAATAATAATAATAATATGTTTTAAAATAAAAAAACAGCGTCACTATTGCTATTATTAATTAATTTATTTTGACAAATCACTGTTTTTGTCTGGCAGGTTCATGTTTGAAATTTGCTTTTATATATTTATTTTGATGGAAAAAAAAACCTACACTCGTCTTTTCCAGTGCGCCAGTTTGTTTTTTTTCACTCTGAAGACGAAGCACCATGGAGAGCTCCGCATTCCACACGCATGCACACACGTACAGTCAGACTCTCTCGTCTGTTAATTATATTGATAATATATTCCATCCCATCATATTGACGAGGGGTGCGTTTATCTCCCAGAACTTAAGCCTTGATGTGTAGACGGGTTTATATAGCGTAGAGGGATGGATGCACATTAATAATTCGCTGTAACAAAATGTAATGTAATGATATGACCGTCTCGCGGCTCCTCATTATATCTCCGACTGACAGTTCGAAGTTCAAACTAATTGTCTCCTGCTTGTTCGGGTGGGATGAGCTTGTGGAAATGATGTCCGAGAGAAATATTGATTATTTCAATATGAAGCCTTTGTATAATCATCACAAAAAATGAGTTATTAAACAATGATATGGCTTTAAATACAGTAAGAAGCGGTGCATTGGCTCTAACAGTAAGGCGGGATTAAGGTAAATTCTTTTTTGTTTTTTCGTTTAGCCCGTTTTTCATTGTTGTCGCTAGTATTATAAGTATGATTGTATAAAAGTGAGTTAATCCTTTTTTTTTTTTATTCTAAATATAAAAAACAGATATTATATTATATATATTTTGCATTTCTCTTGACTATAAATTCTACTGTTTTGTTCCATGTTGTATTCCAAATTCTCAGGAAATTTGAGTATTTAACAATCTTAAAATATTGCTTAAATTAGTGCATTTTTCCAGCCCTTTTCCTTTACAATTCCCATCCTCAACAAAAGCAAAACATTTTAGGGTTCCACCTGGAGCCAGAGATATATATCAGTCAGCTGTTATTATGAGTAAATCATAATTTATTTAGATAGTAAATACAGTAAATATATTATTTAATTCTAATAATATCAGTCAGTCAATATTATCGGTTGGCCAATATAACCTACTTAACACAGCTATATTGGCATATATCTGTATTGGTGGGTACAGTATGTTTTTTACAGAACATAATGCATATTTATTTATTGTTTTTAATTTTTTTTGTTTAAAGGGAGCATTTTATGTATATTTGATCCTTTTTCTTAATTGAAGTTGTTTTATTTATGGTTTTTGTTTTTATTTATACTTATTTGTTATTCAAAAATGCCACTGAAAATTTACTGTTTCATTTATCTGATGTTATTTTTAAGTTTATATATATATAAATAAAAATACATGCTGATGTATTTATAGTGGATTTTTTTATACATTAATATCAGTATTGGCATCGCCCCCAAAAATCCAATATCAGTCAGGCTCAAGTTCCATTATATGTAATGTAAAAGCATTCCACTGTGAATATTTTTTTAATCTCTAGTTGACTTCAGTCTGATGTGTTCCATTATAATAATAATGGCACAGTAATGTTATTGCTGCTGTTCCTGTATTTTATTTTATTTTTTTTTTTACAGTTTCTGTCAGAGGGATGGTGTGTTGCATGTCTCTGCTCTCGGCCCCTGAGTGGGACACTGAGCGTGTTTGGCATCTGCGGGCCAGATCCAATCGCTCCCAATCAGCAGCAGGAGGAAAAGGTGTGGATGTGGATGGAATGAGGACAGGAAACGGCTGTGTGCCGTCACTCTGCTGCAGGACCAAATTTGACTGACGGATTCCTTAGCCCTCCAGAAAGTGTCAGGGCGACCGCCTTGACCCCCAGGTGACTCTATCTTTCTCTCTGTTTTGCTGTTCCCTCACTACATCCTCTCTCTTTTTCATTCTTTATCCTTCAAGCCAAAGCTGTGAAAGTAAGCCACGTCTCTCTCAGCTGATTTCATGAAAGTGGAATTGGATACCATTCTGTGTCCTTATAAGGCACCTCAAACACTGAAAAAGACAAAATAAAAACCATACAAGATAATTGAATGCTGATAGCTTTATTTGCGGCAAGTGGGAAAAAAGGATGGGAGGGGGTTGTAAGGCACACAAAAGTTTAGAGACCATGTTGAGTGTTCCTAGTGAGGCATGTTTAAACCCTATGATGTGAAGGTTTCACCCAGTAGCAAAGGGTCAGTCATGGTCTTCTTGTCCAGGGCAAAGGGCAAAGGTCGGTGCCCAGACACGGGGTTTGGTCAGTGCAAAGCTCAGAGGGGCGTGGAGTTTTAAGGGGCGAGAGGAGGTCATTTGGGAATTCGTGCTGGTCACTCCTCTTCAGAGTCATCGGCTGCACCGGTGATGGTGTAGGTTTGTTCCTGGTGGTCCATCTCCAGCACGTCATCCTCAGTTTTGACCGTTCTATAGGGGAGGAAAGAAAAAGGAGGGAGCTGAAGCAACACAAGAAGGTCGTTATAACTCTCAATAAAGGATGGGCCTGCTGTATATATCTAACCCTATCATAAAACAAGTTAAGACACTTTTGCCATGTTTCTATACCACAGGAACTTTCCCCAGGAACCTATGGAGGAACTCTGTGTGTTTCCACTGCAGAGATCAGGGTCTAAATTAAGCTCCAGGGACATTATTTTACCCTCAAAAAAAGTCCTTTCTGTGAGGGCTGTACAAAAGTACAAGAATCTGGGGGGTGGGTTCGCAGCACTGAATATTTCTGATTGGTTGACTGCTCATAGCATTTCATTTCCGCCACCATTTTTGAAAAATTGCAGCTGCAAACCAATTAGTTTTTTGTACATTGTGCTTTGTCACATAAAGTTACAGAAGAAAACATATGACAGATGGCCTGATGGTCTTACTGAACATTTGTGCAGCCTTGCACAAATAATGATGCCTGTCCGTTACTCTATATGGCGTCAACATTGTTTGATAGTTGCTCACAAAAATTACAGCCATTGCTTATCACACATCTAAACACTAATAAGCACTAATTTGTATAATTTTTACAGGTCTTCAGACTGCGGTCGAAGTGCAGACAACAATGGCCTGAAACAAACTTTTAGGTCCTTGAGTAGTTCAGTAGTTCCTGAGACCAAAAGTTCTGGGTACTTTCAGTGTGGAAACATAGCCTTTAAGACTTCTTTATTAATAAAAGAAACTACGTTGAGAAGAAATAGAAGAGATACCTGATGGTACCTTTACCTAATGAGCACCGTCCTCCTCTCGGTCAGCTCCACAGCCTGCTCTGCATAGGCGTCACTGTTGGCGTCGTATCCATCAGACCCATACCCCATCCCGGCACCACTGGTGCCACCCATTCCTCCACCAATCTTCCCCATTCCACCAACGCCTGACTGTGCACCTACATCAACTCCACCCAAACCCTCAGTGTCTCCACTGCCTCCGATGCCGCCACCCATTCCAGTGGGACCCATACTTCCATCCCTGACTATGCCTCCACCCAATCCATCACCCGCTCCTCCACCACCTCCGCCTTTTCCTCCACCGAGCCCTATGCCAGTGCTGCCAATGCCACCTGAACCTGCGGTGCCATCACCTGCACCCATTCCAACGCCGCCCACACCACCAATCCCACTACCCAGTCCGCCAGCACCAGAGCCGACACCACTCATTCCTCCAGCACCCACTCCTCCACTACCTCCACCAGTACCCACACCCCCTGCACCAGCTCCTGCTCCTCCATCTACACCCCTGCTCCAAATCCATGACCACTGCCAATGTCGGCCCCACCTGCCCTACCAGCAGGACCCTTCTTGTCATCTGGACCTCCAGTGCTCATTCTTCCACCCATTCCTCCAGCACCACTGCCCAGACCAGTGCCCATGCCCCCACCCATTCCTACCCCACCCCCCATGCCTCCACCACTACCACCGATCATTCCACCACCCATTCCACCAACACCGCCCATGCCTCCTCCACCGAAGCTCATCCCAGCAGCAATGGCACTTGTGCTGCAGCCGGTCAGAGACAGGGTTTGCATCATGCCAGAGAGCCGCAGATCTTCTCCTTCGATAAGTTTTCTGTAAGAAAAAAAAATATATATATTAACATATTTAAAAAGGGACAAAACTTTCATTTACATTAATTTAAATATAATTCCTGGCACTAAATCCTTTTGAAGTTATTTTTCTCTCACCTGTATGTTGTAATCTCAATCTCCAGAGACATCTTGATATTCAGGAGGTCCTGGTACTCACGCAGGTGCAGTGCAATTTTCTCCTTGGTGGA
The DNA here is from genome assembly GCA_034769285.1 of Lutjanus argentimaculatus. Taxonomy (NCBI): domain Eukaryota; kingdom Metazoa; phylum Chordata; class Actinopteri; order Lutjaniformes; family Lutjanidae; genus Lutjanus; species Lutjanus argentimaculatus. Next base: position 7,913,339 of record JAWZSL010000025.1, on the reverse strand, counting down.
TTTCAGTTCAAGCTGCAGGGCCTCAATTCGAGCCTGTTAGGTTAATAGAACCATAAAATTACTGTATGAATGAACTATTGCGGTGGCTTTGTGTCTGCATGCATGAATGTACCCTTGGACTGCACAAGCTTATCATTACCTGCAGCTCTTCCAGTTCCTTCCTGTATTTTTCTTGCGTCTCTAGGATCTGAGCCTCGAGAGCTTCATTCCTGGTCCTCAGGCTATCCAAGTCACGTTCTTTGCTTTGGATCTAGAGATGTTTTATATGATTACTGTCATTATAGTCATTCATTATAAACTGTCAAACAGTCCTCATTTATTTATTTTCAAAATGGACCAACTTACTTCCTTTTTGGCGCCTGCAATTTCTTCTCTAATGCTTCGGACCTTATCCACATGTCTTGATGTTTTATTGGTTAGATCTTCAAACTTGTTTTTATACCATGAATCCATTTCCTAAAAATACGGGATGAAAATTGTACATAAATTTAATTTGAAACACAGAGAACTTAACTTCAGGTAGTGCTGCTGAGTGATGATTTTACCTGGAGATTTTTGGCCGCAATGTCGTCATACTGGTTTTGGATCTGTTTCAAGGCAGTTGCCAGGTCAGGTAGGGTGAACGCGCTCTGAGCTGAGACGTGAGCTGCGTAGATCTGTTTCATGAGCTCATCGATTTCCTGGAAAAAAGGAAATCTTTAGTAATCATGAAAACGAAAGGCAACCTTAATGTGTGATTCTTATGTGAAGATGTTATCCACCTGCTGATGGACCCGTTTTAGGAATTCAATTTCAACTTGCAGCTGCTCCAGCTTCTTCTCCAAGACAATGCGTGAGGAGGTGGCTTTGTCGACATCCTGAACAACACACACATCATTATTATAATCTGGGTTTGGGGTTGTAAATAAATTTGATGATCACAGAGCTAATCAGTTGTAACCTACTGGACGGAAGGCTTCGATATCTAACTCGGCTTTCCTCCTCAGCTCCACTGCCTCCTCGTATTTGATTTTGATTGCCTCCAGTTGAGCAGCTGCAGAATCCTTAGCCACCACAGAGATGTCCTGAAAACCATAAAGCCAGAAGTAATATGGTCAACTACCAGATTTGGAGGTGTGTGCAAAATGTAGATCGGCCTCTTTTGCATTTTATATTTTGACTTCATTTCTGTGTGTGTGTATGTGTGTGTGTTTTGTTTTGTTTTTTTTTTCCAGTGGGGACTTAATTCTGACTGCACACCAACTGATGGAGACTTCCTGTGATGGGTCAAGTTTGTTTTTTGAGGATTAAGATGTGGTTTTAGGGTAGGGTAGGGTTAGAATTAGGTTTAGGCTAGGGTTAGGGTGAGACATTTAGTTGTGATGGGTAGGGCGAGGGTAAGGGTCAAGGGCATGCATTATGTCAATGGAGTGCCCCCATGGGGAAAGTGATACAAACACTGTGTCAATGGGCTTGTTTAACTATATTTGTGGGGTCCAAAAACTGGCAGCCCACTATACTTGTGGGGTCCGACCAGCTTTCCTGGGACCAATATGTTGGACTCCATAGTAACACTGTGTGTGTGTGTCTGTGTGCATGTGTAAATGCATAATCAAGCCATCTCATCTGTGCATAAAACATAGCTGAAGACAGCTGCACTCCATGACACCTTAACACAGTGAGGCATGTCTCCATTTGCCTGCCAGAAATAAGCCTGTTACCAGATAAAGAACCTTGAAAACACCAAGTTGACGTCTTGTATTGTTGCTTGGATGGATCCTCTACAGCTCAGTGAGGTGTAAACCTTGCCCGAAACAAAGAATTTCAGTCTTTACGCTCTATTGAGCACCTGAAATATAAAAAAAAGAAACAGGCGATGTGCAGCTAAGAGGATGCTGTCTCACCCGCTGAACTCTCATCTGGTCAGCGATCTTTTGCAGCTCCCTCAGCTGTTCCTCATACAGAAGGCGCAGACCTGTTGGCTTCTCAAAGCGGTTCTGGTAGGCCTCGATCTCTGCTTCCAGTAGCTTGTTCTGCTGCTCAAGTGATCGAACCTGCAAGCACAAGGAAAGCTCCACTGTGATTTCACAATATGTTCCCTGTCCTTGTGCGCACAGAGGTGAGAGTAATTTGCTCCCATTTTTTTAACGTAAGGCATTTTTAGCCAGGCTTGACAAATATAGTTGTTGGCACTGATAGAAGAAGTGAAATACGGTTAGTCTGAAGGCTGTTTTACCTTGTTAATGTATACAGCCAGTCGGTCATTGAGGACAATCATCTCCTGTCTTTCACTTGTGCGGGTGCTGAGGAATTCTTGGTTCTCAGCTGCAGCCACATCCAGATCGATAGCAGGTTCTCCACTTGGGCCAACACATACCATGGCTCCTGCACTCACTCTGAAAATTTAAATGTGAAATTTTCATTAAATATAAAGTACACTAAAATTTTTTGAAAGAGAACTTGAGGAAGAGGTTCTTGCCTTTATATAAAGTAAAAAATCTTAGACTGTACACTCTTAGAAATAAATGTGCTAACTAGAACCATTTAGGAGTCTTTGGCTTGTCACCATAGGAGAACTCTTTTTAGTTCCTGGTAGAACCTTTTATAAAGGTCCCACCTGGAGCCCTTTCAGAGGGTTCTACTAAAAATCCCAATCTGTGAAAGGTCCCACCGATTAACCCCTATGTCAGGTTGTACAGAAAACCCGTCAATGGTGTAATTGTACCACACGGTGCTAACAAAACCCACCCAGGGGCTTCTACCAAAAACCCTTTTGTAGTCCAAGAGTTTCATCTTCCATCCACCTTGGCTGTTCTATTGAGAACTCTTTTATGTTCAAAGGGTTTCACCTATAACTTCTTCTAAGGGTTCTGCAAAAACTAATTAGAAAAAGAAGAAGAAAAAGACATAGTGTATATTGAGGTCATCAATCATTAAAAAATCTATTTTACAATTAAAAAATGTTCAAATTGTGAAGGAATATTTGAATATTTGACAATACTAGAACATATTTGACAATTTTGTAACATCCATGCTTTCAACAGCCCTTGAAGAACTTTCGTCAGAACAGAGTTCTTTGGATGAAAAGGGTTCTTGAAACCTTTAGTCTAAAAAAGAACCCTTGATGAACCCTTGGGGTTCATCAAGGGTTCAGGGATCAGAAGCAAATGGTTTGGGTAGAACCTCAGAAGCAAATGGTTTGGGTAGAACCTCAGCCCCTCATAAAGAACCCTTCTGAATCCCTTATTTCTAGGAGTGTAGGGTATTGTATTAGGACAGCAGAGAGGTCAAAGAGAAAAGTATCAGAACCATGGAGAGCACACTGCTGGTCAAAGTTGTCATGGGATCAAATAGAGACTCAACAATAGACAACATTCAAACCCTTATTTCTAAGCATGTGTAGTCTTCATACTCATAAAAACTATCTGTCTATAGCTGACCAAGCTTACCCTGCTCCAACCATGCGAGACCTGCGTGCGGCTGAGACGGTCCTTCGTCCCACTGACTCCACACGCATGCTGCTGGCCACGGCTCTGCAGGGGTAGCTGGCAGAAGCATGACGGGCATCTCTCCTAGTGGGGGAAGGGCTGGACACCCTGACCTGGTAGGATGTGCTGCTGCTATCCTCAAAGTGACGGCGGTAGGACGAGATCCTCTCCGGGCTGCGGCTCATTGTGGCGGCAGCTACTGTTTCCTCTGGTTCTCTGAAGGGAGAAAGGAAGACTCAAACTGGTTCCGTCTGTGGTTCACTGCACCTCTCGGCTGCTCCACCTTGCTTGCACTCCCTGACTGCCAACCCAGTTTCTGGTTTTATACTTGTCATTGCCAGCCATGCCCCAGCTCTGTCAAAGCCAGCCCAGTTCATGAAGCAACACTTGTGGAATCTTGAACCTCTGCACCAACTCATGCCTGACCTGCTGCTCAGATATCTGTCAGCAGTTTGTGAGGAGCAGAGCTGGGCTGGGAGAGTTGGCTGATGGCATTAGTGGAGGGTTCACCCATCAGCCTTTCTACAAAATATGGACTGTGATCATGTCTCAGTCTAACATTTATCAGAACCATAATGAGTTTTGCCAGGGTTATGGTACATCCACCACCTCAGTGTCCACTACAGCAGTGGGCAGCAGACAGACAAGCAGCAGGCGAGCAGGCAGGCAGGGTCCGGTCAGTCAGCAGCCAGTAGGTGCAGCACTGATGTGATCTGCTCTGATGGGACGAGGGAGTTTAATTGAACGCTGCACAGAAGCTGCAGGGTGAGCTGATGAGGCTGCAGAGGAACAAAGAGCCCTGGCAAGATTTGACATAAATTAGTACTTATTAGTCTGGTCCGTTTTCAAGATATTAAAACAAGAGTGTGCAGAAAAAAGAAAATGGAATTAACTGCTTCTGAGGGAAAATAAGGAGGGGGGGTTGTAGTCTGGAGTTCACGGTTGACATGGCACAGTGATATGAGGGGAGAAAACAGTGGTCAGGTCTTTTCAGAGCGACTCTCCATCGACACCTACAAGGTCACTTGGTCAGGGGTCAGTAAACGCTGCACTGTCCTTAAAAAATTATTGTAAATATGAACTACCAGTAACATTAACCCTCATAAAAAACCCTCACACACAGAGAAAACAAATAATAACTATTGGTTATTTTTAGCACATTGAAAACATAGAAATCTAACTTTTAGAATGCTTTTTTAAAAAATCTATTGTTCTTGTGAAACACTGTCTTGATGCACTGTAAACTCCAATTCATCCATGACACAAAATTTTATTGGAATCCACTAAAAAGTTCAGGTCAAGAAAAACAACATAAAACTTTTATGTTAATTTGACACAGACACTTGTCCCTTATGAGACTGACATATAATGTTATGTTAGCGTTACATAATATTCTTATAGGCCTAGTTAACATTCGTAACATTATATTCAACTCCAGGTTATATATTTTGTTAAGTTGTGTACTTATATTATCCCAAATATTTCCAACAATGGTCAAACACAGAAATTTCAAATTTATTCAAGGCAATGATGTGTTTTCTGCTAGCCATTGTTAGCTAGTTGCTAAAACTTCCAGGAAAACACAGGATACATCTGATAAGTCAGACGGAGGAAGGAAGGCGGTAAATGTGACTAAACGTAATGTAAATATAATTTTAACATTACCTCGTCCATGAACATGAGCCTGAGTCATGACAGATGGTTATTTAAAAGTGAAGAAAACTACTCCCATGCTACTTTGTGACATCATCAAACTATGATTTTTGTTTTAATGTGACAGAGATCCCTAACAACAGAACTTAAATATTGTATAAGTTTTGATTTTTGAGTTCATTTCACTAAAATTTATAAAGCCAAAATAGCCTAATTAACAACACATACATTGTGCACTTGGCATGTTTTGACAGCTGAATTAACTAAAAAACTGTTGTAAAAATAAGTACTCAATTTTCTTTATGTTCATGTGACAAACAGTCATTGTCTTATTCAATCAAACTATTTATAATCACTTGACATAACAAGAAAACATTATTACAATATTACAAGAGTTGTAGGGTTATGTCGACCACAAAAATATTTTGGTTTCTTAACATAAAATTGCAGCCTCTTCCTGTTTTTACCAACAAATATTTTTTTGTACACACAATTTAGTAAAAATGAATCACACCAATGTTTATTTTTAGAGTGCATGAACAGACTTCCCAGCATGCATTGTGTGAGAGTTAAAACTCTCCATCTTTTTTATAGATTAAAGAAAACATTCATGATGGAAACATGCTCTAATACATGTTAACACACATTATGGTTGTTTATATTTTCACAGTAATGAAAAAATAGCAAACAATGATTAAGTTAGTATTGAATTCAGTCCCTACCCTCTACACTTAAAGTGAAATAAATATACTGACAGTTTCAAATACTGTCTTTGGCTGATGCTTTTTTCTTTTTTTTTTTTTTGTGGTCATTTTCATTAACTTAACATTCAACATTCAAATTAACTAATTTTTTATAAATTTTATAAAACTCAAATAAGACCTTAAACTAATTATTCAACTGTAGTTAAATTTACTTACATTTTTAAGTTGAACCAGCTCAAAATTATTTACAGTGCACATTTAAAGTTTTGCGTGAGAGGCAAATCATCCACAATAAACCTTTAAGTTGAGTGAGCGAATTGGCGTACAGGCATCTATTCTTTTCCACTGACCTCAGATGTTGCAGCAGTGTGGGACTTTTGGAAAGAGTTATGTGAACAATCTATCTCCACAAATCAGTTCCTTTCATGTTGCAATCAAATAACTCATCATTGTGGTATTTTCCATTGCAGTATGAAGCCTCACTTCAAATGCACAAACACAAATACACAACCCCACCTCCCACATTCAACTGCTGGTATAGACTTCTTCTTTCCACGGTCATTTTTTGCATTTTATGTTTCTCTAATGTAACAGGCCAAATGATAGGGTAGGAGATGTAGTTTGATGTGTTAGACTCAGGGACCTGCTTTAACAGTTAAATGTAACTATAAACAACCACTTGGGATTTTCCTTGCCTGCTTGGATAACATTGTTTCATATGAACAGAAATAGTATTAACACTTCTGAGCCAGGTTACATACACATGCATCTGGAAAGTCAATCAATGGCCAGTTTCCTAGTCAGTGACAGTTATTCCCGTGTGAACAAGCTGCTTCACAGTTTTATGAGGCACTTGGATTATTTTATAAATCTTTCCTGAACTGATCATGAGAATATGTGTAGTCTGTTTGGACTTTCAGCTTCAGCTGTAAAAGGGAACATTAACAGGGAACAAGGTCCATGGCCGTGGTCGACCTTGTGTAATAGAGGCATTCTTCTCGGATGAAAACAAACACATTCGTTATAATGGATGATGAAGGAACTTGTTAATGTTCCATGGAGGGTGGGTGGCAAATTCATACTGTGACACACTGGATATTAGACGTGGCCCTTCAATACCATAGATCATCTCTCTCCTGGTGGCTGTCACCTCACAAGCCACTGTGCTTATTTATAGCACAATTATCCAAATACATGTCTTCTCATGTCCTTTTTAACAGCCCTGGCAGATATTGTCCACAAAGTGAAAGAAATACAAACTAAATATTATTGTAAATCAAAAACTATAATTTTATTTATTGAATAATGTTGGCAACAAATGCACTGACAGTTAGATCTACGAGCAACAAGATATTTAGTATATACAACACAGCAACTTAAAGTTGAACTGTTCATGTTGTGCAATGAAAGACTGCATTTGAATTCACAATCATACAGTTAAGTAGTCTTTTGCATAGATAGTCTGGAAACAAAACTTTTAGCACTTCATTGTCTAATAATATTGGTAGTGAGCTTTAGAATAATCACTGGTTATACATGTGTTTGTTTAGAAGTTGTAAAGGGTTTATAAATAGTTATTTGATTAAATAGATTTACACATAAATTCAAGTAATATTTCAGTCATTTTGAAACTTTTGAGCAGCAGACGTGTGATTGCTGATGTTTGCTGAGCCCTCTTTGCTGAGTCTTTGGGATTCACAGATGAGGAAAAAAAACTTAAATCACTGGCTCTTAAAACAACAGAAAAGTGAATGAACTTTTTACAAACCCTTTACAAGACTCCTTGTCACGCATTCTGACTTTCCAGTCTGATGTCGGGTGATTTTTTTTTAAAAAGAGCTTTATATATTATTTATTTTCTGTTCCATTGTTCCTGGATCAGTTATGCTGCTCATGTTTCACCCAGTCTTGCCATCCTCCTGGGTAATGCTGGACACTGAAACGGGGAGAAAAAGGAAGAAAATGAAGGAACTGTCAAAAGGCATGTGGGCATTTGTGTTTGACTTTACTAACAGATAGTAATGCACTGCATTTAATCATTTCATTGTTAGTCTCTCAAGCTAAGTGAGCTTTTTTATCTTCTTTTCATTCAGATACTGGAGATATGGTGTGTGGCTGCTCTCAAAAGACTGACAGGTTGGCATTATGCAACAAGAGGTCAATAACCTCAAGCTGGAGAAACTTAATGCTGTCTTGTGGTGAAGTATAAAAGATATAACATTCATTTGGCCAAATTCAGCCATAAAAATGTGCTAGCACTCTAGACTTTGTCCAGGATATAATAAGGGCAAACTCTACCAATAAAAAACAAGAAATCTTAGTCAATATTTGCTATTTATGACTACAATAGTTAAATCACTTGTGCACTTAACAATGAGGTGAGAAACAATCAGTTTGACAGATATATGCCAAGAAAACATTTCTCACTCTTTGTATCCCAGCGAGACTGCTGCGTCGAGTGCATGCTTGCTCCTGACCCCTGCCAGACAGCTGAAAACGATGTTATCTGTCGGCTGTGGCATATCACCACCGTACTTTTCTTTGAACTCTTCCGGATCCAGCTGGAGGGCAGTGTTCACCTGTCCCACTGCAAAGTCAGGATGCACAAACAGGTCAAATAAGATGAGTAGTACTTTGAATATGGTTGTCAGGTAAAAACACACAACAACACACAAAAAAACCAACCTCTTGGTGGTCTAATTGGTGTCAAAAAATTGTACCTAAATATCAGGAATATCTAGGGTATGTTAACTTTAAAAAAGTTAAGAGGCATGTCCACCCACATACAATTTACCAAGTTATCTGCAGGTGTCATCCATGTTGAATTCAAGATTAGGGTCCAGCCATTACTGGACTTTTGGGACTCAATGCCAATACTGACATTAGGGAGTAAAAAATTCTGATATCAATGTATCGGACAATGCTTTATTTATATATGCAAATTCAAAATGGTATCCAGTCACTGAAAGAGTACATTTTCACTGGTATTTTTTAATAATTATAAGCAATTGAAAAGAAAATAACACAAATATAAGAACTACAATTAAATATACATAATATGCTACCTATAAAACATTCTATGAAAAAAATATCGGCCAGCATATAAGCCAACACCCAAACAGACTGATATATTGGCCTCTTGATATATCTGTCTGGCCCTACTCTACATCTTTTTACTTTGACTGAGAAAGCAATTATGAGGCAAATTTGCAATTAAATAAACTTGCCACACTTAAGGCCTGCAATTATAAGCTGGGACAGAGCAAAAGAGCAGCTACAACAGACACCATGATGTATACTTCTGTAAGAAAAAAAAAGTCAAAATTCTCTATTTCAGCTTCTTAAATGAGAATATTTTTGGGTTTCTTTACTCTTCTATGACAGTAAACTGAAAATCTTCGGGTTGCGAGTAAAACAAGACATTGAAGGATGTCATCTTAGGTTTTGATAATCAACATTTTTCACCATTCTCTGACATTTTAAAATAAAATTAAAAAAAAAACTTTTAATCGAGAAAATAATTGACTGATTCATCAACTATGAAAGTAATCGTTGGTTGCAGCCCTATTCTTTAATTTGTTCATGACCTGCAGGCAGCACAAACGATTGGATACTACGTAGTATGCTGGGCTAAGTGGATGTGATGTAACGTTACGTCCCTGCCAACCTATCTGTACTTTTCTGTGTGTTTTAGGTGGAACAACACTCACGGGGGACGTTAATTGACCCGGGGATGAAGCCGTACTCCCTGAGCTCCCAGGGCTCTCTGACATCTATAACTACAGATTTACGGCCAGCCAGGAGCTGCTTCAGCTGGTCATAACTCACATCTGTGCTGGGCGGTGCTGAACTGAACCTGCGGTGTAGCCACTCTGTAGCTGAAAGCAAAACAAACAGCAGGTCACATATATGAAAACATGGCAGTGAAGCCATGAGTCAACGAGTTAGACGCTCACGTGGGCGGTATGGATGAGCTTACAATTTAATACAACGATAAATGTAAACTCACTTATGCAACCGGGGTGAGTGTTGACAAAGCTGGACGCACAACCACGTCCGCCCTGGACGGAAGCCTCAGGCAGGACGGTGGTGTTCCACAACAGCCGCGGGACGAGCCCCGAGAACCTCCAACACCTCCTGAGAGCCATATGTGATTGATTCAACCCTACACTAATACTTTCTCTACATACACCCGTAATTACGCAGTGCTACTACGTGAGACGACCGCTAAATTCACACTGCCGACCTGCGCGTGCGCAGAAGTACGGGTCACCTTAAGGACAAAAATACACCTAATTTGACTTCAGGTCAAATCGACTGCAAGTCATTAACCCTAATATTCAGAGGTCAAGCCGTTATCCACACAAATAAGCGGGATGTGCACTAGTCGCTTTATTTACTGCGCTAAATAATTATTAAAGACATTAAATGATGTGTTCGCAGTCGTGGGAACGACAGAAAAGGGACAACCGTACCGCTATCATATTAATTTTCACCAACATTACATATTCTGGGGCTCTGTTAAGAAAATATGATTTAACGTATCTTTCTGGAGTTCCGCGTGTATTATAAAATGTTGGAAAACACGTCAATCCCTCCGTGCCTACGTATGCTCAGAACATATGACGCTCTGCCACTGAGATTTTTTACTGTCCCTGAATGCAGCGTTGGGCCAAACTGAGCTGCCGTAGTGCGTCACATGTTGACGAGGGTTTGCTAGTTGATGCTACCGAAAGCTTGACAACATTTAGAAAGCCAAACGCAAAAACGAAGAATTGTTGAGATAACTGTTCTCCTTTCGTCGGAACTCCGTACTTTGCTTTGAAATGCCGTAATATCTCCTTGTATTGTTGGATAAAACGCACCTGTTAATGTTGTATTTATTGTGACAAGCTAATGTAGCTAGCTTGTTTGCTAGCCAGGAAGAGTTGACATCTCACCGTTGGCTTCAGCTTAGCTAACATTGTCAACATAGGAGCTAAAATAAAGAGGTGAGTGCATACTGCTTCTCCCCCAGCTCTAACTATTACAAAATTATTCATTCATTGTATAAATTTCCTGGATAAACGACAAAGAGGCCTTTCACGCTTTCCAGGATCGGAAGCTAATTCAATCTTCTTAACTGTGTCATACCAAGTACTAGGTAGTTATCCTAAATGTAATGTCACCTGTTATCTGACTGGCTGTATTTACACTGAGTGAGATACTGTGCAGTCCGTTTACACATCTTCTGCTGTTTTGGCTCTGCACTGTATAATGGTTTAAAAATAGTATTCCCACTGGGGATAACTAGTGACTTTCAGCTTTAAGGGTGCCTGAGGGTTGTCCCATGTGTATTAGGTGAGCAGTATAGGAGTAGTTTCAAACTGGACCCCCCAACTTTAGGACAATGCAGCAGGATGATCATCTTAAATCTATGAGCTACCATGGAAATATTATGACCAATCAGTATCATTTTCTTCACAGGTCAGGTAACTCAGTCTTAATCCACCTGAGAAGATGTTTCACCTGTTATAGACTAGACTGGAGATGTAAAGCCTTCCTCAAAACAAGCAAGAAGTGAACATGACTGCAGTACAGGCTTAACATCTCCAGGGAAGATATCAAGTATCTGCTGATGTCTGTAGGATATAGACATTAGGGAGTCATTAGTTTGCATTTGACCTGCAGTACTTTTGGAAATGATGCCTTTATTTTTGTCCAACTAATTACTGTGTATGAGAATACATATACAAAGACTACAAAGGTAATACAGCAGTGAATGTTATTATACAAATACTTCATGACTGCGCTGTAGCAAGTTCTCAAAGTATTGTGGTCTTCAGTAAGTAAAATGATCATGGCAGTTATTGCTGGTACATTCATGTATCTTTCTCAAATGGACAGTTCGCCCAAAAATCAAAAATACATTTTTTTTGTATTTGCTCTCTATTGATTGTTTTATTTTGGTGTGACAGCATATATTATAATGGAACCAGAAGTTATGACTCAGTTATTTGAGATAATCCATAGACCTTGTTGTGAGCAGTTTAATGAAGGGACTACTTTATTTCTAGTTCTTTCTATGGTAGAAAGAAAGTAATTTAGATGGATAAATAGCACTAAAAGCCAGAGGAAAAATATTTTTAATTTTGATCGTGGGGGGAATTGTCTCTTTAGAACATAGTTATGTTGAGGTGGTTTAATTTTTTGTACTAACATTTATTGTGTGTATGTTCTGTATGTTGATCCTCCATCTTCCCTTCCAGAGCTCCAGATGCGGCTAAAGGACCCCTTCTCTTTGAAAGCCGCCGATATGACTAAGCGGACTAATAAACCGCGGAAACCTCGAGATGAGGAGTCATCAGATGAAGTCAGTGGTAAGTCATTGAAGCAGCACAGGGCACCAGGCAGACTGATGTTAGTGCTATGAGATTTGATTAGGTAGAGTCCAAAGTTAACACAGTGGATAATGAATAGGATTAACTTTTTAATTGTGCTCATAAAGCAAGTTACATATTTTAGACACAGAATAGAACTTTTTGTAAATAATGTTCAACAAGTTCATCAAGTAATTACCTGAGTACATTCATTCACTGCCCTTGACTATTTCAAGCATTGTAAACACAACACTGCTTTCAGCCGAAATCACAATGAAAACTTTCATCTCTTGCCTATTTTGTAGAACTATGAGGTTTTATACATTTTCCTACTAGACTAGGGCAATAAGCTGTGTGTTAATAAAGCCCCATGACAGTAGTGGAATGTCCATTATATCCACAGAGAATTTATCTTGCAATGAATAGTATATGCCTCTTCTATCTTCTGTGCAAATTGTCTCCCTTCAAAATAGAAAATCACTCAGAATCCCAAACTGGTCTCTAAAAGTGACTGGAAAGTAAATTTGTTTCTTACAGTACATTTTGTTTTTTAACCAGGGTTGACTTGCCAGCATGTGAGTAAGGCCGTGGACCTGAGCTCAGTGAAGAAATCACTGCTGTCTAGCGTGTGGTTGATGTGCTCAGAGTGCCTAAAGGAGAGAACCATGATCGATGGAGAGCCAGCAGCATCCCATGATATCCTGGTGTGCTTAAAGTGTGGTTTCCAGGTAATAATATTTTTTCAATGCAAACACAATACATAGCATGGACTGGGTGGGGATGAGCAATATACTGGATGTTATTGATATATTTTGGATTTTTTTTATACATCATACAAAATGGCAGCACACAGAGGGACATTATCATTTATAACCCAGGGTAGCAGTATTGTTGATATCATGGTCTTAATTCTTTTATGTATATTTACTTGGTTCTTTATTTATTTTTATATGTAAGAGAAAGCCGGCATGGTTAAGGACCGTGTCAGCCACCAAAACATTTAGTGCAAATTTGGACTGGGCAATATATGTAAGACTAGATATTTCCCAGATCTTGATTTTGGATATCTTTATATTGTGATATGCCATAAGTTTTGTCTTTTCCTGGTTTTAAAGGCTGCGTTATAGTAAAGCAATGTCATTTTTGGAACTTAACAGACTGTTCAGGCTGTTATTTGCCCTGCCCCACTTAGTCATTATATCCACATTACTTTACCAAAAATCTCATTGTATTAATATTTTTTTTAACACAATATCAGCAAATATTGATATCAATGTATGGGGCACGTGCATGTCTTCTTGTGTCTTAAATTAGAAGAATTTAAGATTCATTTCCTACATTGAAGTGATGACAGATAAATCTTGATGTATCATTTTTTTTCCAACAGCACAGAAAATCATGAATTTAATATAACTTTCATATGTTGTGACTTGTGTGATGGTTGGGTTTCTGTCTGTGTGTGTGAGATTTAGCAATGGAGAGGGAGGATATTGCAGATGCAATGCAATGCATATTGAACAAGTCCTGCAAGCAGGTTTTAACAGGGTCTAAGCAGGTTGTGGAGGAGACATTTTTAGATCAGAAGACCAGACACTGATGATGTGATAGATTCAAATTTTGAAAAAAAAAAACCTTTGGCTGGATGCCAAGCTGTATCTGAGATAATTGGTGCTACAACATTTCCTTGAGGTCAGTGAGTGTCATTAAATGTCTGAGTAGTGGCAGGAATTCAGATTCCACCTGCTACCACTACATTGTCCACCTGGGGATTTAAACCTGTGACCTTATGGTTACAGGACATGTCTTTAGACCACCAAACCGTCAGGACTCCCTGTCCCTGACAAAGCTTTCCCTGACATCAGCTCACACTAAACATTAACTTAGTTCTGCAGACAATTAATAAAATACTGCATTGAATCAAAGAGGGTGAATAATTGAATGATTTCTACCACTTAAGCACGACAAAATATTCTGCTGGTGATCAGTGCATCATAGTGATGAGCCTGAGGAAGAGAATTTCAGATGAAATCCACTGAAGCAGGCTGAGGCCTAAATGAATCAGGTGTAGATACTTTCCTTGACGCTGCCCACTGGCTGCTGAGGCAGGAAGAAGCTCATAAGTAGAAAAGCAGAGAGAGGGATGTCACGAATTTTAACAATTCACAGAAATTTAATTGAAAAAAAAATCACACATCACCTTGCTTTTCTTCAGTGTGTTGTCAAATATTTTTGTGAAATATGTTTGAAGATTGCTTATAGTACAAATTACAACAAGATATTAAATAGCACTGTGGTCTCACTGCTGACCGACTTGAACATAATTTGAAACTCTTGATATCGACCATCTACAGAATGTCTGTCTCCATTTTGGAAGCATTTAAAAGAAAACTTGTGAAGATGTTAATTAATTTTTAATTTTTTGAAAAATATATTGAGCGATGGACTTTTGAATTGACCACAGCCAATTAGGGGATATAATCTTTTTGCATGTGTGGTGCCTCCTGGAGGTGAAACGCAATGTGCTTTAATATTAATATGTTAGCTTAGCGAACACTCCTGAACACGTGTATCAGTTTTTACACTGATATCTCATTGTGTTCATGAGTAATTACAGATTTTTGAAAATTAGCTATTTCAATAAAAACTGATTGGTTCATAAAATCCAAACAGATCGACGAATCAAAATTCCACTGATAACTTTAAATCAGCAAAGTCTGTAGATGACGCTGACTCACTTTGAGGATAATTGGCCTAATTGCCTTTTTTTTCCATTTTTAAAGCAGAGGACTAATTGAGAAAAGCTGGAGATAAATTAGAAAATTAAAATGGTGAAAGAATTTTTAGTCTACACCAAGCCATTTCAAGATAATTGCAAAAATGTAAACTTGTTAGTTACAGCGCCACCTTGAGGTCAGTGAGTGTCATTTTTGTTGCCTGAGTAGTGGCTGGAATTTGGAACCCACCTGCCAGTTTTGGTGAAATTTTGTCTTACAGTTTTTGCTGCAAAATAGTCTTACTGGAGAAGGAGAAAGAAAGAATAATCAAAACAGAAACAATAGGGATCCACAGGGAGTTATGCTGCTTGGAATACAAATGTGTTATTAATTTTTTTTCTCCCCCTGTTGTTGAAATACTTGTTCAGTACTTGAACATTTTATACTCTTAGACTCTATATTTTAAATCTGATAGGTATATGTATATTTTCTATTTTTTATCTTAATTTTATAAGTACTTTATTGTTATTTTCCTATCTGTACTACTTGAGCTACTGTGACAAGTGAATTTCCCCGGTGTGGGATCAATAAAGTTCATCTTATCTTATCTTATCTTAGAAGGAATGTTTGTACTGGTCTGTTAAAATGTTATAACATTTACTCGAGGTGATTAATTGAAAATGTAGACAATTTAAAACAATAATTGACACAGAATTATTGTTCAAGACAAGTACCTGTAAAACAATTCAAGAGATAAATATCTACATTATAGTGTATTTTGTCAAAGGTCTTAAAAAATATAAGATATACAATATAAGACGTTAGTTTTTACACATATACCTCTTGCACTGCTGCATGCAAATTTGGCTTTATTGAGGTGGGGATGAGCGATGGTTTATATGCATGGGTATATGCACTGTGGGCCTCAATTTATTTTGTGCTTGTTAACAAAAAATTTTGAGCTGCTAATGTTTGTTTTAACTGTCTGACAGGGCTGTAACCAGTCAGGGATCCAGCACGCTGTCAAGCACCACCAAGCTTTCCATCCAGAGTCTCACTGCATCACTATCAGCTTGAGCACGTGGAAGGCCTGGTGAGAAACCTCAAAAGTGCATTCACTGTAAACTGTAATGAAAAAGCCAAGACTGCACACAGTGCCAATGTGTGTCAACTTGAGATAATATGCGTAAAGATCCAGTCAGTGTGTGGGCTTAATAGACAATACTGCATATCATAGGTGTGTGCTGTCTGAAAGTCTTCCTGATCCTATTTTAGTTTCGAAGCTTATATATTATTTTATACCATTTGAGTATGAATAATAAGTCTTTCCCAATAACTTATTGTTAAATGCTAATTTCACTCTGTTATTATATTATATCGTTGTGTTTATAATTGGTTTCCACTTCAGCAAGTAATTCTGTTGTCAAATAATGATTCATTTCGGTTACTTGAAGGTTTTTAAATTCCACTGCAACTTAAAGCCTTTGTGTGTTTGTCTATGCTTCCTCCTCATTGCAATAGGTGTTTTGAATGCAATGAGGAGCTCTCAACTCATTGCAACAAGAAGGCTTTGGCTCAGACCCTCGACTTTTTACAAAAGCACTCTGTCAAGGCAACATCAGGTAAGGTGTTTGGTCTCCCGGAGGTCTGGCCCCCTACTGATGTTAATAAAAGCTTGTCTGATAAAAGTTTTTATTAGACATGTACATCCTCACTGCAATTTCAGCAAGGCTGAATTTAGTTCACTTGGAGTTTTGTACTAACATTCCTTTAATTTAACAACCATGTCTTCATTTAAAGTAGAAAGTGATTGACCTTGAACACAGACAACTTTTATAATGGTTCTTAATTCTGTGTAATAATCTGCTCTGGTGAACCTCAAGGTTTCACATGCTTAATGTCATAGTGTCCACTGTAAACCATTAGGGCTGGGCAATATGGCTTACTCACTTTTTGTCGATAGATATTTCAAAATATACATTTTTGTCAAAAACATTTTGTAAATGAGGGCTGGGTTATCATAATATCATAATATTTTTGACCAAATACCTCAACATTGATATTTATTGATATTGCAACAGTATGGTAGGGGTGACTATTGGTTCTTTCACAGAACATTAATACAATGAGATTTTTGATAAATAGTTACCAGTAATGTGGATATAATGATTAAGTGGGTAAAGGCAAATAATAGAACAGCTAGAAGTAAGTAAGTAATTTCAGTTACATCATTTTAACTGTAGTGGATGTATTGTTTTTTTCATACTAGTATTGTTTGAAATTCAGGTTTTGAGACCAATCTAGTCCTAACCCCTGTGCACGAGAGTCTAATGTTACGCTGCATATTTAGATCAATATTGAGATCATGATTATTTAACACGATTACTCACTGACTTGCATCATGCATTTATTAAACTTAAAAATAAAGTCTTTCCTTTAAATTTAAATATAATTCAGCTGACAAAAAAGTAATATGTACAGCATGAACTTCACCATTTTCTTGTACTTAGTTTTATCTGTGTAAAAGTTTTCTTTAGCTCATTCAGTATTGAATGTGCTTGGTGACCAGCATTACTGTCAGCTTTGGACACATTATGCATACACAGTTGTCACTGTGGAGAGCTGATATATGCGCTGCAAGCTATCATTATGCTCATTCTCTCTTCTAATGTGTTTGTACGAGGGTTTGGGACTGCCACAGTGTGTAACGACTGTCCCTGCCTGGTCTCCCAAATTAATTCACTGTGTTGTGTGTGTGTGTGTGTGTGTGTGTGTGTGTGTGTTGTGTGTGTGTGTGTGTGTGTGTGTGTGTGTGTGTGTGTGTGTGTGTGTGTGTGTGTGTGGTGTGTGTGGGTATACGTATACAAGTTTTGGCTTTTAGGGAGCCTGTCATGGAAAGGGGTCCTCTGGATTTATAACACAACACTAGACGAGAGCATCATTGTGAAACAGAATTACACAATACACAATAATCATTTTATCTCCGTTATCCTGTTTTCATAATCCTTGTAAGATAGAATCCTAATTGAAAATAAAATTTGATTCATCAACCAATTGATTTACCTGCTCACATAGGTTCAGATTTAGTTAGTTATTCACCTACTTACCAGGAACTGACTGCAGTACACCTGCTCCCCCTGGTGGCAGTGGCCATCTGAATCTCTGGATGTAACCTGACATCCTCAGTGTAGAGACAGCCTACATGTGTTTGTATGATGGATGAGACCACTTTGTGCTATGGGCATAATTTCTTACAGATACAGCAACTTTGATTTATTAAGCTACTGAGCCAGTTTTCAGCACTTCTGAAGGACATAAAATTACAACACTGCATCTTTGACACTGAAGAGCAGTATAACTGTGACTAAAAAGTAAAAAATACATCACATACAGTGTATATTGAATATTACTTACAGTAAAGAAGAATTAGAGTCTGAAGAGAATTTGAGTTGTGTTGCAGCAGGTTGTCCTCACACTGGCACTTGAAAGCCTGACTTTCTGCTGTCAGTCTTCTGTCCTCTCACCTCACTCAGGCCACCTGAGCCCTCCTCACCCAGTCAGTCAACCATATAGATATCAACCCCCAACCCCCTCTGTACTTACTCATGTACCTTCTGTTCTGTACCTCTCCTACTTTGTGCTGGCATGCTAAAGGGCCTCCTAAGAGGCTGTAGCTGATCAGGGTGGTGGGTAGAACTGCTTTCGTTCTCACTGGCTGCCTCAGCTCAGCCCTGTCGCCAGTGGCCAGAGGCCAGCTGCCCAGGCCCGGTCAGGCTGGTCCACTATCAGTCTCTCAGCCACAGCTTCAGAGTTGTGGGATTGATTCTGCAGCAGTCCGCCCACCCCCTCCACCCTCACCCCTACCCTGCACGTCGCATGACTGCACACATTAAGGAATTAGGCACTTGAGCGATGCTTCCCGGCTGGGTTCCCTGAAGAACAAGAGCAGCTGCGTGGGGTTCAGCCACTGCTCTGCCGTTCTTTGTCTTTCCATCGCTATCTGTTTGCTTCCTTTCCTTCCTTGCTTCCTCTGTCGAGCTGCTGTATGTCTCACCACCTCTGGGCCTGTGTGCTGCACTAGTGGGAGCCAGGGTCCTCAACAAGTCAGAGCAACTGGATCCTAACAGCTGGAGCGCACTAACTCTCAGAGGACACATACTCACAGATATGCACAAACATAGCAGAGAATAGAAAATAACGGTCAACTCCAGCTATAGCCTATTTTCTTGTGACCTGTATTATACATTTGATGGCCATTACAAATGATTTTATGTTTCATTGATAAACTTAGTTGAATTTTCATGGCACAGTGTATTCATTGCAACAAAGAGTGCAAGCTCTCCTTGGAACAAAATTTGAATAACTTTTATTTGCCAAGTACATTACATACCTGAGGAATTTGCAGATTCTTTGAGTAAGATGTGTTTTTAGAGGGCCTATATAGTTTGTGTTATCCAGCTACACCCAAGCACACAGAGTTGTAGGAACAAATAGGACCTCACAGTGCACAAGAAATATCTTATTTAAGTATTTAGAAATTAGACCGACTGAACAGTTGGTTGACAAATGTTTCAAATTTTCCATCTTCCTCAAACAAACACATTCTTTCAAATTAAATTTTGTCACTATTGTTTAGTATGTAGTTTTTGAAGATACACTAATGCAGACCAGTTCTTTCAGCCAGATAACCAAAGAAGACTCTGGATGAGCAATTTGTGTGCATTTTCTATGTCCGTGTTTCAGTGAAACTGCCCTTTAGTGGACATGGTGCCAACCAGCGGTCCACGTTGGTGGGAAACGATCAGCTAAGCCGGACAGTT
The DNA here is from genome assembly GCA_034769285.1 of Lutjanus argentimaculatus. NCBI lineage: Eukaryota > Metazoa > Chordata > Actinopteri > Lutjaniformes > Lutjanidae > Lutjanus > Lutjanus argentimaculatus. The sequence goes on along the minus strand of JAWZSL010000025.1, from coordinate 7,893,622 downwards.
GATACCTACAGCTTTCCCCTTTGCCTCTTTAAATTACCTGTCACCTTTCCTGCCACCCAATTGTTCCACACCGGTTGGCCAAATGGGTATAGAGGCGGGCAGCCATTGTTGCTGCAAAATAGGCGGTTGTTGTCTGTTGAGGAGCTTGTGAAATTGCATTTCAGTATGAAGGCCATGTTTTCAGAAGAAGCTGCTGTTGTACTGTTTTTCCTATAGACCCCACCACAAAAGATCCCCAGCAAGGATTTTTTTTTTCAGAATCTATAATAATTTTGTGCAACAACAGCTCAGGGTAGAAAGAAAGTCGATTAACTGTGCTCTCTCACCATCAAGGCCTTCAGCTCAAGTACCAGAGTCCTGGTAAAAAGCGAATTGACCTCAGGGAGCTAGACTCCAGCTTGTAACACAGCTGGGGAGTCTTTGTGGAGCAAATTAAATGTTAGTACTGAATAGGCGTCTGAGCTTGTTTCTTATTGGAATCTGTGAATTCTGTCTTGTTTTATCGTAGTGATTGTTATCAGTGGCCATATCACCTTATCAGTACATTACCATACTGTAGGGCTGTACTGACTCAGAAGCATCAACATGATGTTGACATTCAATTTCTAAATCAGCATTCAATCATTTGATCAACATGTTGCACAGCGTTTTTCTGCATGCATATCATTCTGTTTAAGCTGCAGATAAAGATTAGGGTACACTAGTATTATTAGTACGCTATTTGTAGAATCAGATTTTATTGGTTGCAGTGTTGGATTGTTTCCAACTCATGTGATCCAAACATTTCCAATAAAGTCCAAAAGTCAAAATTCATTGAGAAAGGGACAGATGTAATCATTTACAAAATTCACAACATTTTTTTAGCAAACCAAATATTCTACTTCAGTTCATATTTGTTGGTGTTCAGCCTTTCAAACAACGTTCTCACTGCAGTCAAAAAACTGTTTGCTCTCCCGATTGCCGCACACTGTGGAGGCACACACCTGTATTAGCGGGCTGGTCTAGCAGCAATCTAACAGCACCATAATTTACATGCATATAACCACAATAACAAAAAAACTTACCAGCTCTAACAAAAAAGTCACTCCTTCAGGAACTCATTTAATGCAATGAATGATTATTCAAATTAAGGATTTTGTTCTGTCATTTTTTGGGGGGCGTAATGACATAAAATATTACGCAGACATTTGAAGCCTCATTTGAACACCTCAGTAAATTTGAATGTAAAAGCAGGTGCATGTGTTTCTGATAGTATAGGTCTATTTTAAAATTTGATTCTCTGTGTCTTCGTTATTGAGACAATTTATAGAAACAAACTTCAATAAGTATCCTTTTATGGAATTATTGATTTTGGTTGAGCAAAACATTTTGAAACAAAGGCTCGGCCTACATCTGTGAAACAAGGGTCTGTCCCATCTTTCAAATAAATTTGACGGATATAGATAAAGCAGTAAAGCAATTTGTGTGTGATAGATCTGGGCCATGTGACTAAAAAGTAATAACAAAGCTTTCAATTTCTCTATAATTTGTAACATTTGAACATTAAAATCTCTAAGAGTGTGACTAAACTCAACGCGAGGAAGACTTCAGTACAGTACCTCGTCCATGAATCTGATTAGGGCTGGACGTTTTTGAAGAAATAATCTACTTGCAGTTATTTTGACTGATATTGCAATTGCGATATGATTTTGCAATATTAGGGGAAGGGATCATTTTTACATCATTATTCTCATTTTCATCGAAAAACATAAAAACAATTTTTTTTTTTTTTTTTGTTTTTTTTTTTTTTTTCCAGGGATCTGTACTAAACACAGACGTCAATGACGACAATGTCTTGTGATACAGTTTTAATGTGCGAAAGACCCATGGAGGCAGAACTTCCATATTTTGCGTTTAAATATTCATGCATTTTCTTCAAAATGGCTTTACGAAGGGATTAAACTTTAAAAATAATAAGATGACTAAACACCCAGTACAAACATTCTTAATGCATTAAACATTTTTGGGTATTTTTTATTAGGGTTCACGACTTGGTAAAAAAAGATAATTAATACGATTATTTTGACTGAAACTGCATTGCAATATGTGATGTAATTAGCGGAAATGATCACTTTTGCATTACAATGTTGATGTTCACTGAAAAAAAAAAAAAGATCAATATTGTGATGATGTGATATTGAGGTATGAACCAACACACCTTTCATCTGGAGAACAAGATTTTTAGGCCAGGGCATCTCTGCAGCACTACAGTACCTGATTATAATGTGTTTTGTCAGACTTTTTTCCTTTTCCAAAAAACTGCTTTGTTCTGGTTCTGCTATGTTGATATTGCACTTTACTATATTGTGATTGCACTCAGTTGTGCAGCCCTAATTTTAATGTTATATTTTTATCTCTACATTACACTGAGCATAAGATAAATTGTGTAAAATCAGGTCCTGGCTAAATGTTAAAATAACCGACACTTGAGTCAAAGTTAAAGTAATGCTGGTGTTGGTCAGACTTACATTAAATTTCTTTATGTCTAGAATACACCATATCTGATTAAATAAATAACCAAATGTGTATTGTTTTTTTTGGCTAAAATAAACATAAAGTGTCAGATTTTAAACCTTGATTTGTATTTTTAAAAGCCAGTGTGCTGAGTGGAGTGCTGTCATGGTTGTAAGGTTATCATGAGGGATATTTACTTTTTATTTGTCTGCAGCCTTTGACTCAGAGGACACACGGAGAAGACTCAGTAGCTCTACAGTATGTATTAGACCTTTTATCTAACAGAAAGTAATTTAAGAAACAGTCAGGTTTCCAGTTTGTTCTTGTGATCCTCCCGCGATTGACCTGTCCTCCCCAGAGAGACCTTGACATCAATGTTAGAATTGATCAAAAGAAAAGTAGTTGCCAACTATTAATCCTTTCAGTAATTTTTCAAGCAAAATGTCAAACATTTTCTGATTCCAGCTTCTTAAATTTAAGGATTTGCTGCTTTTCACTGTCATTTATGATAGTAGGTAAGAGTCTTTGGGCTTTGGACTGTTGATTTGACAAAATAAGGAATCTAAAGACATCGCTTGGTATCTGGAAGTTGTTGGTTAATTGTGAAAATAATTGTCAGATTAATCAATAATGAGCATAGGCTTAACATTCATTGCAGCCCAAAATGGGGTTAGGGTTAGGGTTGATAAAATGATACAGCCTTGCATGATCACTGGACTCTTGTTCACCTGGTTTCCTGCCTCTGGTTGTTGATTTTGGAGAGCGTAGTCTTTAGTTTACTGTCAGTTTAGCTCATCCGATTCAGTAGCCAGTGTAAGATGCTTGTCCCCTGGTGGTGCTTTCATGGAGGTAATCAAGGGTGATTCTGTCTTTATTCCCACCACCGCACATGAAAGTAGGCCAGATAGTGGGTAGCAAAAGCTGTGTGTGTGCGTTTGTGCTTGTGTGTGTGTAAGTAACATGGCACTGGGTTCTCTTGGCCTCAGATGGCAAGAAAACAGGCTTTTCATGCCCTGCAGTCACAACAAATTAGCGAATTAATAAGACATTTGGTGTTGCCTGGCCTTCCTCTTGACTGCCTGCTCTGCATGAAGGGAGCTGGCCTTGGCCCTCCACACTGCCGCACTGTAAGTGAATATGGAGGCATAAAACCCACTGGCCATACAATTTAACAGCCTCTCAGCCCAACTGTGAACCAGATAAGGAAGGCTATGAAAAAGCCACTTGAGAAACCCCTTTTTATGGAAAATATACCTTTAGAGGCTCTTGTTCTTGGTTTTATTATATCAACAAAGTGCCCATGAGAGTAAAAAATGTTGTTGTGTTCTGGTGCTCTTTTAGATTGAATAGAACAGTGAATATTGGTGTAAAAACTTGAAAAGAATATGTTTTGTTTATGGCATTGTTTCTGGTGTGGTGTTGGCCTTGCTTCAATTTAACAAAATGTCAAAACCATGCAAACGCCCGCATGACAGAACATTATTCTTTTTGAAAGATTTCAGTTGAGCTTGTTTTTTTTTCTTTTGCAGGCACTCCAGCAGTGTTCTCTGTAAAAGTAAACAAGTCCCATGTTTCTTTGTGTATCTCTTGTGTGAAAAAGAGCAGGCAGTGCAGGAGGTGTTGGTGTACATGCGTGCATGTGGACGATCCTGAGCACCGTGATGCTTTCCTCTACCCTGGGGAAAGGCTCCACAGTGTCACTGCTGCCCATACTCGGTGGCTGAGCAAGGAGGGCCAGGTGGTGGTGCCGAGTGCAGCACAGTCAAGCGTGGACGCAGCGCATGCCGACATTTGCCTTCGCTGACTGCTGCAGGGAGAGGAAAAATCTGCTTTTCCATATGCTTGTGCTCGTTGCAACCCTTCCCTCCACCCACTGCCCCCTCCTGCCCTCCTCTGCCCCCTTCTCCCCAGTCTCAACCAGATGGCTCCCTGAACATTGTTTACCTTGGGTGACGGTCCCAGATGCAGAGTGTGTCCATCGGCATCCCCGTTCCGCCCAGTTAGTTTCCTCATTCCTCTGCTCCCTCTTAGCTCAAGTGCCAGTCGCAGCAGCTCCTACACTCAAGTTGCATTAAGTGTGGCGATTTTGTGTCTCTGCTCACAAACACCACAAGTACACACACACTCACATACACACTTTCTCTCGCTCACGTTCTCTTTCGCTCAGTTGTTCACACTTCCATGAGCGCATCTCTTCACACCTTCTCAATCTCATACCAAATTTTAAAAAACTCTTTTTTTCCTGATCAAGACTGTGGTCTTTCCCCATCTACACTTGTTTTCCATGCATTGTGTGTGTTGACATATGGGAGCTCCCTTATGGCTGCATATTGAAGCTGGAAATAGGCCTCCAGATGTTGCCAGCACAGAGGGCCAGATGCATTTAGCACCACTGGGTGGAGCGCCACAAAAGCATGTCGTCCCAACAAGCTGAACCTCGCCCCTTCTTTAATCCCCAAACTACAAGACAAGCCTACTTCATTTCAACATTGGTGTTAGACATTTTTCAGTTGAAGTGATGTAAAGTTGGTGCAGCCAAGAAAAATAATAATGCTGCAGACCTGAAAGAGACTGTGTGCTGTATGTGTGTGTGTTCAGGTGATTGTGTTTTTTCTTCTCAAGTCTATTTAACAGAAAAGTTGCCCTTTTTACCCCCATTCCTTTGAGTGGAATTTGGTTGAGAGTATAAAATGCAAATTGGCCTTGAGGAGGAAAAGCTGGCTGGGTAGCGGCCAGCAGTGGGCTTACCACTGCTGTAGGTTGAATAGCTTTTTCAATAAATGTGTTGTGCACAAGGAGTGGTTCTATGAATTGAATATGCGCTAAGGCAAGGCCATTTTTGTGTTGAGGAGAGGAATGGTGAGAGTAAAGGTGCAGGTTGTTATGATGATTATGATGGTCTACAGTTCAATTGAATTTCCTTAGTTTGGATATAAGCGGGGTCAGACCAGTGACCTTGCTGCCAGCCTGCTCTCTTGACTGGCTTATATGGGTGAAGTGCTTGTGGACCAAACTCTTTTTGTGTTTATCAGCGTTAAGTTGATTTCCCTCCAGCCTATGAGCTTTAAGCCCTGCCGACTAGTCCCTGTAAAAAAAAAAAGGAAAGAAAAAGCCATTTTGCAGTGGTTGGTCTTGTTATTGGCTAACGCTAACAAAGGAACTTGTAATTTCATTTACTAAACAGCAGAAAACTCATTGAATTGTTTAAGAAAATGGTTGTACTTTTATCAGTCATTCTAAGTGTACAATGTGATGGAGCAAGAAATTTCAAACCTCTGAGTTGATTTCCATCTTCTCTGGAAAGGTAGAAAATCAATCTAAAAACTTAATCACGCACTTTATAAAATGGTCATGGAAAATTTATATTTATTTTTGTGCTAATCGCCCAGCCCTACATGAAGGCAGCATGAAGAGTGTGAAATGTGTAATTTATGCAGGAAGGGAAGAAAATCGTCTCATGTGTACTCTTAATGTCTAATGTGATAAAACACCCCTTGTTTTACACCAGTTGAATTAGAAGTGCCCATCTTAAGGAGCTGTTAAGTGTTTCTTTATTGTGTTAGACTTGTTTGCATACCAAGGTTCCCCATATATGCTAGAAACTATGTAGTATTTGTGGCTAGCTAGTTACACATTGTGTTGCTCTCAGTGTTTGATCACTTGACTTGGAAAAAAAAAGCAAGTGAAATTGGCACTGACACCATGTGAGTATGTTCGTGGTTGCCCGATATGGGTTTTCAGTGGCGATGCCAGTGTTTAGAGAGGAGGGCAGTTAATGACATGTATATTAATGCTGATTTCAAAACAAAGAGAAGTCATGTATAATTCAATTATTCCATGCACGTGATACTGTAATATGCATGGTTATCTTGGCCAGTTTTTGATGGAATTTTTAAGTTAATCAGATCGAAAAAAGCATTGGGTTATGTTGTAGTTTTCAGAACATGACTGGTATTTAAAGGATCATGGTACAGTATGTCAGAAGTGACATCATTCAACAGCATTATTCTGTACATTATGATGTACATCTAATGCTTGCGACATTAGGACAACAGTTTTAGATTAGATTTGTGGTCATTTAGGGTTGGAGAAACATGTAATCGTTTAAAAAAAAAGATGATGATGATTAAGAAAATTTAGGTAAACTTTTATAGTAGGATGCATGAAAGTGACAGTGTAGTAACTTTTTCACGGCCTTCTCAAAACTCACAAGGTGGAGCACTAACATCGTTCCACAGCAGCCACACTGACAAGGCTGACTGCAGATATCTGTGAGCACAAACATCAGCCAATGCTTATTATCTCAAAATGCCAGATAATCGGCATGATTAAACAGCCAACTGATTAATCTGTCTACAACTAATATGTAGATACCGCTATTTTAAGTGAAAATGCAGCCATACTGTTGAAGTTCCCCCCCTTTTTTGGTGAAATCTCTGTAAAGACCAGTAAGTTACTGTTGTTCCATTGAGGGAGCATGTATTATTATCCTGAGCTTGTCATTTATCACAGAGCGGATCATATCCTGCATGAACCTAAATGCCTGAGATTTTCTAACTTTTCCAGTATCACATTGACTGAACACCTCTGCCTCAATTTGCACCTTCTAGAGTAACTTATCTTCCATTCATTGCTTCACTCAACTCTCTTCCTTAACCATTAGCACCACCTCCATTTTTTAATATTCTGTCTGAATGTGGTGTCGTAGTGTATTCACAAAGACATTTTTTCCCAACTGCACCTACTGATTTTTACATAGAAAGTATTGAGAAGTTTATTTATTTATTATTTGTTGATTTATTAATTATGGTGCCTAGAGTAGGAGACTTTAAAAGCACATTAGGTTTTAAAATTATCGTGTCCTTTATGAAACCTTTCAGTGATCCACAGTTTGTCAAGCCTGCATGAGAAACATGTTTTTACTCTGTTAGTTTTGTGGCTGAAATTTAGCAGATTCCATTACAATGAATTGTGTGTTTTCTTCTACATTGATTGCACATTATTTGTGGTTGTAGTTGTGTGAATGTGACTTTTTAGACTGTTACAGTATAGAAGACAATGGGGATATTAGAACAGAGTCTATCAGAGTCTATCTGTACTAAATGACTCTGCTGTTGCTCAGTGGCAAAAAGCGGAATCACAACGTACATAATGTGTTGCTCACAAACCACTGCTCAGATCTAATGCAACTTTTTGTCTCTCCTGAGCGTCATGACACTTGGGTAACAGTGCAAAGTTGAGGAAAATGTACTTTTTCACATTAGCCATTATCTACTTCACAATAACGAGTCACAGCAAAAGTTGCTTGTTTGACCAAAAGCTGCGGCTTTAATCTCATTGTAATCTTACTGTATTGATTTCTGGTCCTGGGGACCAGACAAATCTGCTAAGCTCATGTTTTCGTTTTCTCTGGCCAATAATTCACATTTGCAAATTAATCTTGCAATGCCAGGTTAAATGATTTTGGTTGAATACACATCGTTTATTTTAACTCAACTAATTGTGTGCTCCTCTACCATAACCTCCATTTTCAAGATTCCTCAACAGTTCAGAAATCAGTAGCCACTAGCACATGTACAAATTACAAAGGTAATTTATTTAACATTCTACAAAACAGGATTGTATAACAAAGTGTTAGCTGTTGTCTCTTCATGCTACTCAAACTAAAACAAAAAGCAAAACTTGAATTACAAAATATGAATAAATAATAAGTCATCAGCTGTTTTTATGGTGGAGTGCTGAGGATGAGTTCTTATAGTCTGAGGAAGGAAGCAGCTCTTTAGTCTGGTGGTACAACAGCAGATACTTCTGTATCTCTTAAGAAATGGCAGCAAGTGAACAGGCTGTGGCTGGGGTGGTTATTACAGTTGAGTTAAATCAGAAATCAATTGAAATGAGTTTTCAGTCTCAATGAATGAATCGATAGGCAGAATCAGTGATTCTCTCAGCTTTTTTTTTAAATCTCCATCCCCACCTACTTGCGGCACCTGGCAAATGTCTGAAGAAGGAGATTACACTTCAGAGGTGACAGTGTAGCTTACTGGCAGTTATATCACACTTGATGCCATAGACTTCTTTTTAAAGAAGAATTTGAAAATGTAAATGACAGCTGTCATGGCATAAAACCAATGATTGATTTTAGTATCTTTTGGACTCTGCACAGGCACCTCAGCTCCCCGATGTCACTGATGCTCAGTAGATGGGTACTAATCACATGCTGCAGAGTCTTTCTGTGCTGGACCGCGCCCATCCCATGCCAGTTTGCCACGTTTCCAATTTAGGATGCTTTCAATTGCTCCTCTGTAAAAGTTAACAAGACCTTGCCATGTGAATGTCGCCTTTTTAAATTACAGCTGTGTCTGAGTTTCTTAACCAGGGTTGAGATATGTCTATGATGTCCATGACAAGCTCTCTGTGATGTTGATTCCCAAAAACCTAAATCTGTTTACCTCCTCCACTTCAGCTCCAGTGATGTAGGGGCTCCACTATCACTTGTCAATAACATGTTATTTGTTGTTAGCTGCAGATGCATCATCAGCTCACACAGCTACCTACTCTCTCGTGTCCCCAGCAGACTATCTGTATGACACAGTTAAATTCTGACCACCTGTGTCTGAGTTTCTGTGTAAGGTTAGTTTTCATTGGTGATCAGAGTAACAGCTGGCTCTGGAGAGCCATCCCTCCAACCCCATCCCCCACCCCTCCCTCACTAACCAGCGGAAACTTCTACAGCTGTCATCTGCTTTCCCAAATGACCCAGCTTTCCTTCCAGCTGCCATCCCAGCACCCTGCTCCCAGCCCCAGTCTTGCTTCAAGGCTAAGCCCAATCTTTTCTGTATCCTGCCGCAGTCCCAATTTCACGGAGGCAGAAATTTTCCAGCTGCAAGGTCGACTTCCACCCTCAATCATAACCAAGTCACAACCCAGCCACCATCTCAGCTGTGTCTTTAAGTTTGGCTGCCAAGTCTTGGTACCAAACGTAACCTCAAAGTAAAACCAAATCAGGTGTTAGAAACATAATATTTTGTCAATTTCAAACACTGTCTGCAGATTGCACTGTATCTCTTGAATCATTTTACCAGTATACAATTCCTACAGTTTCTATTACTATGCGCTACTGACTTGTTTCATTTTCCTGTGTTCCAGGAGCATCACCCAAAATCATCAAGTTGCAAGAGGAGCTATCAGATTATACGGACCCCCCCAGAGGCAAGAGTCCAGCCATCAACAGCACCTTGGTCCCTGTCAAAGGCATAAATAACCTCGGTAACACATGCTTCTTCAATGCTGTTATGCAGGTTGGTATATTTATGAGTCAGTTCAAGCCCAAATCTTCTCTCTACTCTTGGGGAATAAACCAAGCATTTAGAAAATGGTGACACAAAAAAAAAAGCTCAACATATGGCTAACTTTTATCATGAATTGTCAGAGCTGGCTACCAAAACTTCAATACTTTTATGGCTCCGACCAAGTTGTTTTGATCTTATAGCGTATTGAAAAACACCTTGTCATTCTGTACCAAATTTCTATACTTAAGGAATAAATCTCATCCGCGTCAGTGGTCAAATAAGCACACAGCGTGTTAGTATCAAAATCTAATAATGCTGGTGATTCGCGGTCTAATGTTACACATCGGAGAGGCATGCAGGAAAATTATATTTAATTATTTTTTAACCACCACAGTTTGCACTTTTTGTTAGCTATCTTGTGTGCAGCTAACCTGTTAGCTCGTCGGTGAATCCATGCACCACATTGTCCATTCAGATTGAAGCCCTTGCGCACCCTATTCTCGTCACTGTCAGGATAGATATCCTGGAGCTGTGGTGAAGAACATTTCATGGTGTTACTTAGAGACCAAAGAGAAACACCTGAAGTTGACCGTCAAGCCCGGGCTAGCTGCTCTTTAGCACAGAGAAAAATAGGAGGTCTCACTCAGCCATTATTTCAGAGTACCACACATGTCATCTTCAGTCATTCCCTTCTTTTTCTCCTCAGGATTAAGCAGACTGCTGTTTGTTATTAATGTTCCTTTTGACAGTTATTTTTATTTTTATGTAGTCCAAAACTGTACAGATATCCCTCAATTTCTTCACTTAGTCCAGTTATCTAAGTTGAGTACAGTGTGCAGAGTAAAATTCACATCATCTTCCGAAGTGTGCAGTTGTACCACGTATGTAATTAAACATTCTTTTGTTGAAACAAATTTTATAAAATTGTTTAATTAAAAGTATGTTTAGGAACCGGTGTCCAAGTCAAGGTAACAGCATCGGTACTGGTATTGACAATTTTTGAACAATACCCAATCATATGTATTATGAAATATGGAACAGTGCTACTTATATAGAAATTAATACCTCAGGAAATAGCTTAAGTAGGTGTGATTAAATGTGTCTGTCATAATAAACCTGAAGCACAATTTAAAGTGGATTTCTCACTACAGATAACCTGCTTGCACTGCTTTATCTCAAGAGACCTTGTGATAGAGTGGAAATCCCCATCACTCATTAGACTAACATGAGAATATGAATATTTATGCCTTACAAAACACTTCTCAAGTGCTGCTTCTTAGAGGTCTGGCATATATTAAACAAGATTACAGTCTTACAATGACTGTACGTGTAAACAGACTAGGCCTTGAGGTCATTTTGAAGTATATTCAATGCAGCAGTAAATGCAGTGCTGGCTTGGACACATTCACCTACCCACACACGAGTGGCACTCAGTTGGTGCAGACCATGTTCAAAATACAACACGGCTATAGAGCCTTCTCAGTCTTTCTCTGGTCGTGTCATGGTGACTGCAAACTGACATGCCTCTTCAACAATGAAGCTGTTTTTTTTCCGCCATTTTGTTAATCACCCTCAGGGCCTTCCTCGTTGATTGAAATTTGAGTGAGCGCGCTTTACATGCTTTTCCCTCCCTCTCCCCTGTCTGTTTGTATTGTCTCCTTGAAAATTGCAATCTTTCTGGTGAAAACACATAATTGTCAGAGGACGAGCTGTGTCTGCGTTCACAATGCCAGCTCCATTGTGTGTTTTCCATAGCAACTGTCTTCATTGCCAGGATGTGACAAAACAAATATCTCTTGAAAGGGAAGGAAAAGATGTTTCTCTAACATGAAGGGACAATGACTGCTTCAGGCTATCTCCTCACCAAGGATCTTCTCCACATTTCAAACTCACAGATCATAGATAGATTTGAAAGCCTCTTTCAGAATAATGAACTCGCCACAAGTTTCCTAAACACTACTAAAATGGTGATAACATTTCACAGGGGTATTTTAATTGACCACATTGAATTGCCACATGCTAAATGTGGATATATTTTCATATTTGTGAAGGATCGTAACTTTTTTGTTTTGTTCTCATTTGATGAATAATAAACTAAGTGCATATAAGGAGTTTGATGTTGCTGATTTTTGTAAATGGTGTTCACCTACTTAACATTTGTTGATCTTATGTTATACTTGAACAATACTTTTACCAAATGCCATTCCATGTGCAAATTACTTAAAATTATGAATGAAACAGTCTAAAAATAATTCTGCTGTCCCCACAGAACCTGTCTCAGACACACATGCTCATTGACCTCATCCAGGAAGTGAAGGAGAAAGGCTACAAACTGAGGATCTGCCCACCTGTTGAGACCAATCTGGTACAGTTTGCTGTCCATCTCATCTACTTTTCTAAAGCCTTAATCTGCTTCAAACTAAACAATTCAATTCAAATCGGGTTGGGCGATATGTGACATATGCTGTGCGATGGTAGAATTGTGTCCACTGGTAGAAATTTGGCAATAACGTTTCCACCATGGCAGCAATTCTTGTGACATCTTGTGATTTGGTAAGGTAATGTGCTTTGGGCAGCTCAAATGCTTATGACATGGCTTATGACATGACTTTAAAAGGATATTCCACCACCATGATAATCCACTCAATATGTACTCACCCCTATGCCGATCTTCAGTTCACAAAACAATCCTGGAGTTTCAGCAGAAAACAGGGTTGCAGCCAAATCCGGTATAATGGCAGTGAATGGTGACCATGGATAAAATGTAAAAAAAAGAACACAAAACAAACACAAAATGTCTCCATCCTGCTCGACGCCATTTACACCATGTTTTTAGCCAAAATGTCAACTGTAGCCTCCCAGGTAGCATGTAAACATAGCGTCAATGTATCGCGAGACTTCATATATCTCTTAATGGATGCACGTGTGAAAATATCACAAGATCGACGCCATGTTTACATGCTACCTGCTACATGCTACAGTTGACATTTCGGCTAAAAACATGGTGTAAATGGCGTGTTTTGTGGTTAAATTTTAATGTCGCGGCTCGCGGACACTTGGATTACACCACACGAGCAGGATGGAGACATTTTGTGTTTGTTTTGTGTTCTTTTTTTAACATTTTATCCGTGGTCGTCATTCACTGCCATTAGCTGCAACCCTGTTTTCTGCTGAAACTCCAGGATTGTTTTGTGAACTGAAGACCTTCACCCATCCTCACATCGGCATAGGGGTGAGTACATATTGAGTGGACTATCATCTAGGAGTGGAATATCGCTTTAATGCACCAAGCATGCTGCAGAAGACAGTGTCAAGAAAACATGGAGGGGGAGAAATTGGAACCTTAAAGCTTCTGTTTTGAAAAAAAATGTAGATACTGTTATATAAAATTGCATATACTGTGATAGGACTCCTACCCCTGTAACCAAATAGACATTACTTTGCTTTTGAAATGATAATAACTAATGATGACAAAATTAACTCTGAGTTGTCCAGAAACTGTTGTGTTATATATGCCAATATACTGTGTGTATTATGTATGTATTTCATGTTCTCTCTGTGCTATGTGAACAAATCAATAGAGTGATGTAGCCAGTTAGATGGCTATACCGATTGGACAAATTACTTCAGGTGTCTCTTCATTGGGTCACGTGTGGTCAGGTTTTATTCATAATTTGAAACCTATGTAGTATCTTTTATTCAATATTTGTTAATGGTGCAGACAGAGTCTGGCTATATTCTATAGGGCATTTCAAATTGAGGAAGAAGATTGTAATGTAGATTGGTTGTGCAACTGAATACTGTAGATGGTGAAATATGGAAGTAAAGGTCTCATTTTTATTTGGTCTCTTCATATTCCAGAGTCCACTGACAGTAACGCTGCCCAGTCCAGAGCCCCTGACTGCGGCCATGTTTCTTTTCCTCCAGAGCATGAAAGAACCAGGAAAAGGTCCACTCAATCCCAAGATCCTCTTCAACCAACTCTGCCAGAAGTAAGGCAATATTGTTCATATCAGTTTCCATAAAATCGCCCACTAGCTTCAGACTCATATATGTTTGGGTTTTAGACTGACAAAAATGAAACATTTATAGACAACACCTTGGACTTTGAAAATCATTTTTCACCATTTTCTGACATTTTCTAGACATTGCAGCCCTGGATTAAATATGACAATGAACTAGCCTTTCTTATCTGATAAACACTAATAAATAAAACTATTTGTACTGGGGCAATAAAAATTGACTTTGGGCAAATAGATTTCTGACCCACTTGCCCAACCGCACAAGTAAGAAAAAAACATTAATGTTGAAACCTGCATAATTGTTATTATTGCAGTTCTCCATCATAACAGCAGCAGTTTACAACAGAGGAGCCACAGCTTTCACCTGCTTTCATTCCATCGCCACAGTGGTTATGGCCACTTTAACCAGCCAGACCCAGGTAGCACCTGGTCCCAGCTGAATGCCCTTCTAAGCTCAACATACACAAAACACACCAATTGCATTGTACCTTACTAAATGTGTAGCAGCAACGAGCTATTTTCCTTTCTGCTACTTGCCACACTGCCGTGCCACCTGTGTCATATTTGATCCAGAGCAAGGTCTGACAGGCTGTGTGCCAGGCACAAACAGCCCTTCATTTGTGAACTGAACAGTTTTTTTTGTTCTCTTTTATGAACTGTGTGAATGTTTGGTCGGCTGGGTTCTTGTTTGAGCATGGTGCACTGCTGGTTAGGTCCACCCTGTGTGTGTGTATGTGAGTGAGGGGGGGGTCTTGCACTGTTTAGTAGTGCAGGTGGGTGACCAGGACATTTGACGTCGGATGAGTGGGTACGTCTCTGGTGCAGCTTTGACAGTTATTCTGGTACCTAGCTTTCATCAGAAAGGCCTGTGTGTGCGCGTTTGTGTGTGGGAGTGTGTGTTTGCAGGCTGCCACCTCACCTGGTACCACCTCAGCCTGCAACACACATGCAGACAATTGTGCATTCAGACAGCAAGCATTGCACACACCTTTATGCATTCATTTGTGTCTAATTTCAAGTAGGGCTAATCTATTCCACTGATATGCATCTGAATAGAGTGACATGACTTTAAGCCTCAGCACCCATTACCCACATGGTACACTTATACCACAAGTGAACTTTTATTAAGGTCAGCATGTAATTGTTTTGTTCATCCATACAGTTAATACGGACATGCAGCCCTAGTATCCATTCAGACCTCTTAAAAAATGTGGTGTATTTTTCTATAAGAACATACTTGCATTGTAGGGGTGTAAATGACAAGTTTAAAGCGCTTTCAAGGTATCTCAACAAAAAAATTCTGGACTTTGAAGGCTTTATCATAGCCTTCATCTTTGTTTTTCTTCATCATTCTTCTTTACCATAGCCTTTATCTAAATTATTATGAATGCACTTACAAATTCCTTTCCTTTCCAGTGATATTATCACTTTATTTTACCAGCTCATTTAAACTTTGACTGTATGTTTTGATCATGAGTCAGGGATCACCAGAGGACTTGATGACAGGATATTTTCATTTGAAACATTAAAATATTTTTGGTTTACATCTGTATTTTGGGAACTTAATTATGATTCCCTTATGTGGAAAAAATTTAGGTACCAGACTTCTCAAGGGAATAAAACAGACTCTGCTCTTTTGTATATGTTTAGTTTTTATTTTTGATTGACAGGTGTGCAAACAGTACACATTAACTTGATATGTTTGGAAGCAGTTTATTATTTATACATTCAGCTATATGATATATCATTTAAAGCTGTGTTTGTGTCCACTTGGTGACTTTAAGTCCATTATTCACTCTCTTTGATTTATATGTAGCATTGTAACTGCTGCATTTAGCTGTATCTGCATTTCCTTGTTGATAGGATGCATCGGCCACCTGTTGAGGTGTCTCTCTGCAAAAAGGCAATGGACAAAACAAAAACTCATCTTGCATCGCCTTTATGGTTTTTAATAGTCAAAAGCAGATAAATTCTTCTCATCAGTGGCGAGCTCCATGGTCAGTGGGAGCAGCCGTGTTGGATAATGACATTCCTCCAGTTATGTACAGAATATTTTGTTTGTACACCCGCCGATGTTTCAGAGAATACTGCAACAAACAACACGCTAACCATAAATGTCTCGGTTCCGGCTTGTAGGTTGCCCGTCATCTATGGGGGCCCGTGCCACGGTGTCTCACCCAAGCATAAACAAGGCTTAATCATGATACATTATATCGATTGATGGACAACGATACAGTATTTGCTGATATCGCACAGTCTGCTATGACTCGATTTTGATTCAGTACAATTTCATTCAGGATGCCTATTTAATACACTGAGTTACAGAAGAAGGTGCCACTCCTTTCTTTTCTGCTTTTGGCCATAAAAGAAAAAAAAACAAAACAGCAGCACACAAATAACTGTAAATCATTGTAGCCGGTTAAGCACAGTAAAGTTTACTTTTAATTGACTCCACTAACACGCATAAAACATGACTTAGCAACAACAGTGAAAGACACCATTGATCAATTAATGTTATTTTAGTAATTTAATCTTTACATCCTCACAGGACCTGCAAGTACATATGTGGGTGATAAAATTCTGACATCTTTTGCCAAGAATTCAAAAGCAGCGGCTCTGTTCTGTGTGACCTTGTTAATTTCTTGAAAAGAGCTCATGGTAACAGCAGGAAGGAAAAGATACCAGCAGAGAACAAATTCAATAAAGTTGGTTCACTAAAAAGGCTGTGTCAGATGAAAAGCTTTGAATGTGAAAATGCCAAGAAGTTAAAAAAGACCTGTATTTCTCTGGTCCCAGCTTCTCAAAATGATTTGCCACTTCCCCTGTTTATACCATTGTAAATTGAATATTTGTGGAATTTGACTTTTTGTCTGACAAAAAAAGCAATCTTGAAGACATCACCTCCAGCTCTGGAAACATGTGATGGGCATTTTTTACAATTTTCAGACATTGTATAGACTAAATGTTCAATCCGTTAATTGGGAAAAAAAATGCCTCAGATTCAGGCTTGGAATTTCATAGTTTTAGGGCCAAGGCCACTTGGCCTTTGGTGTTGTCAATTTTCTGAGGGCACAACAGCCAATGTCAAGGCAACACAGCCATCAAATAAAAGATCATGATTTAAAGTCCACAGAAATAATGTAATGAATTTAAATTAAGGGTAAAAGATGATTTTATTTTAATTTTTAATTGGTTAATACTAAGTGCAGGGACGGGAAACTGGAAGTCAGTCAGATGTCAGTCTATAGAATGACTTCATACAAAACAGCATGTTATATATAATGAGTTAGTATCTTAAAATAATTAGAAACTTTCTCAACCAACTAGTCATTGAATAATAATAAGAAAGTTCTCATTATTTTGATATAATAACTCAATATTTTTTAGAAAGTTTTTTTTTTTCCATCACACTGGCAGTAACTGGCTTCCATAGAGAGAGACGTCACATCCAGCAGCGCACTGAAGAGGAGATGAGTGTAAGCTGTATAAAACGGATCTAGCAGAGACTCCAGTGTAAGTCGCAGAGTTATAGAGTAACATCAGGCTTCGTGATCATCAATCACTAATTGCAGCCCCATATAGATATTATTTATTATTTATTTATTATTAACAGTTGTGTACTGGCTAACACAAATGCACACACACAAAGAAACAAGTAGCTGTGGTCTTTTTCTCCTTCATAATTTCAAATTTTTTGATGCAGCTTAAATATGTCAGAACATGCCATTATAAATGAAGCAAGATGATGCTACAGAGATGCCCCTGCCTACAAATCAAACTCTCCAGACATAAAGGAATGTGCTTGTGTGGTACAGAGCCCAACAAACATTGCATCACTGTTTTTTTATTCTTTTCTGTGAAAATTAAATGCTAGAAATCACTGTCCCTACCAAAATAATGATTCATATTGCAATATGTGTCAAAGTAATTGCAATATGATTTTTTTGTTCTTTCAGCCCTGAGTATTACATAAAGAGAGCCAATTCGCTTCTTCTTCATATTCACATTCTGAAATTCTGATTCATTGAATGATGACCATCATGATTTCAGAAGTTTTCTCATGACACTAGACGTGACTATTCATAGTTCTGATTGGCATGTGAGAACTGGAGATTTATTGCACTTCCAAGGCCTCATCACTTATGTACTATACCCTCTAACATCCACAAAGTGTACATGATTGCAGTAGCATTATGATGCAGCCCGAGCCTCTCACATGCTTCTCCATATAGCAACTCATCTACATTCAGTCAGGTATAAAGCTTTGAGTTGAAAGGGCAGGGTCAAGAACTGCTCCTGTTTACTGGGACATTTTTCTCCAGTTTAGTGACCTTTATGATGGCTACACTCTGTGAATGTAGCCCGTCATCTTCACCTGTCACAGCAAGCTCTTGTTACTCAAAGAGGTTTGGGTCTGCCCTTGGCCTGTGGGGACTGAGAGCGCTTTTCCATTTCCCTTTCACTGTCTTTCCTTGTATGTTTGTGTTGACAGACAGGTTAATAATGCTTTCTGGCTCAGATGGGGGCTAGTTCGAGTGTTTATGTGCAGCACTGGAGTCCTATTGAAACCTAGTTTTCTTTGAGTGTGTGTGTGTTTCTGCGTGTGTGTGTACACACATGCATTTGACCTCAACCAGCTGAGTATCCCACTGCCTGCCTCTTCCTCCTGCCAGCGGAGGGGGCCTGGTCTGGACTCGGACCAGTTCCAAGCTATGTGGGTTGGATGGTCAGCACCACACTGTCTATCTGGTGCCAGAGAGGGTCCCAGCTTGTACCCAGACCTTGTTTTACTACAAAGCTTGTCAGACATGGGAAAATAACATTTAATTAATGACTCAGATATTTATGTACCCCCTGCGGGAGTCAGCTCACTCAGCCACAGTGGATTTCATACTGCCGATTTACTGCTTTTGTCAATCTAAACCATTATAAAGAATAATTTATTGAGAATGTTACTAGTTATTATCACTATCAGTCCACTGGGACGCACCCTCTCTACATGTCTTATGTATAAACTGGACAAAAAGGCCACACAGATGATTTCTTCTGCACCTGCATCTTTCAAGGGCTGATTCAATTTTCAGGACAGCCACTGGACGCTTGTTTTGCAAAGAAAAAGGATGCCTTCTCCATCTGTGCTCTATGAATAAATGTCCATGTACCCACATATTTCAAATGTTTTTCATAAGCTTTTATTAGAAGCCTACATCCCTGATAGAAATAGGGGAGGACAACAATGGATTCCATCTAGTGCTCTGGCATCCGGGACACAAACACGCACATCTACATTGACGTACAGTGCACACACAAAAAGGCAGGCCTGGCATACAGTTCAGCTCAGGAGCAAGACCTCTTTCAGGTTGAAGAAAAGAAGCAGATATTCATAGTTGGTTAAAAAAATACTAAGAAAATATTACAAATATTGGCTTGTGCGCGTACGTTGAGCCGAGAGCCACAGTCCAGGGATTAGAATCCATTCACTTTGGTCTACCTGTGAATGTTAGGAAACCTGAAAATAAGGACGGTGATGGCCCTTTATTTTTCCAAAGCAAGAAAAATTAAGTTGATAA
Source organism: Lutjanus argentimaculatus (assembly GCA_034769285.1). Taxonomy (NCBI): domain Eukaryota; kingdom Metazoa; phylum Chordata; class Actinopteri; order Lutjaniformes; family Lutjanidae; genus Lutjanus; species Lutjanus argentimaculatus. Next base: position 7,874,248 of record JAWZSL010000025.1, on the reverse strand, counting down.
CAAATACGTTGTTTTAAAAGAAGCTGATCATGAATCATCTCCTAAAGCTGGACTTATACTACTGCGTTTAATCTATGCCTTAGGTACGGCCCTTGGCAAAGCCTCGCGATAGATGTGAATGAACTCCACTGAAGGTGAAGTCAAAAGTAACCGAGTGAGCTGACAAACTCCTGGGTTGAGCATGTTGCTCATTAGAGTCTGTTTCAGATTCTCTGTATTATAATTCCGTTTTACAGAGTTTCAGCCATTGATTCAGGGTCCCACTGAAGGAACGTGCACATGCACGAGAAAACCTGTGACTGGTTTAAGTCTATTGTCATGGGTCAGATTCTCTAAATGCTGAAAACAGACCCAAGAGGAGGTGCAGAGGTCTAGTTCTGTGTCAGACCACCTGATTTACAACATGCTTAAAAGTTATGATGAAATTATTACTCAGTGATACCAAAATATTGTTGCCTACTATAGCTTTAATGTTACCTTTATTTTCACTCTTTAAAACTATATTCCAAAAAAAACTTGGGAGCCTTGTTGTGAAGTAGGAGTTCTTATGGTACAGTCAGCCAAATCAATGACGTTTTTATGAACATATTGTAAATTATTGAGTCATATTTCTATTTTTATGCCTACATGTGAGTAAATGCTGGATGAATTTGATATGTGAATTGTGTGTGGGTGCATTGTGTTGCTCATACATGTGTGTGTGTGTGTTTCGGGGGGAGCTTGTGTGGCCTTGTGTCTGGTACTAACTCATCCGGCTATTAATTGTGTTAGCACCGCAGCTGTTTGCATTGGCCAGATTGAGAGCAGCGCTACAGGGCCCTTCTGCTTCTCTCCACTGGGATGAGCTTCCAGACCTCCTCATTCCCACTGATCCCAACCAAGCTTTTCTTTTTTTTTTGTCTCTCAATACCGCTCTACTTCTGTCTCTCACTCTTTTTCTGTCTCACTCATTCTTCCCTTCGCTGTTTTTGCTTTCTATTTCTCTGTCTGTGCTTCTCTCTTCGGGAGATAGACTGACTAGTTAGCAGAACAAGAGGGGGACATTCCTTCACATGCTGTTCATTTTTAGGGCTGGAGAATTAATGACATATGTGCTCTCTACCATCCTCACCCCTCCACCCACCCTTCCCCATGTGTCTGCACGAAAAGGGCATAAGAGACAGAGATTGTGCCTGTGTGTAAGGGTGGGTGGGGGGTGTCTTTAGGCTCCTTCAGACCTCCTGGTTATGATCTGTGTTTAAGGCAGGTGGTTGGCCATTTCTCCCTTCACCACGGACATCCACTTTGGGCCACATGTCCGCCTGTCTCAGAGGGAGGACTCATTTTAGTCAATTCTTCCAGTAAGCAGGATTATGAATGGCATTAAAGATTGGCTACAAAACACTGCAACAAAATGTCTACATTGGGATAAGAATCAGAAATACTTATTGATCCACGAGGGGAAATTGGATAAAGAAACAGAAATAGCTGTAGATATTATAATTAAGTAAGAACAAACCAGATCGGCACCAGCTATCTGCTGTGTTCAAGAATTGGTGCTTTAAAGGAGCAATATGTAGCAATTGTACATGCAGAAATGAGTACCAAAAATACACACTCTGATGTCAGAGAATTTCAATTTAACATGTTTCCTTTATCTCTGATGACATATTGTGGTCATTTTATGATTTATTACAGTAAATATATTACATATTTCCCCTTTAACTCCTTCTAAAAACACCCTCAGACATCAAACAAAGGAGGATGCCACTAGTTTAAAACATATTCAAAGACAAGACAGTAGCAGAGTTACTATGGGCGTGGTGAAAGGCAAATGTAAAACACCACATCATAAATCTAAATTGAAAATCAGCTTTCTCCATCAAAGGCTGTCAACTCTGAAACACATTACCAACTGAGATCAAATTAATTCCAGGAATAACATGCTTTACAAAAAAGGTTAAGTGTTGGTTAAAAGCAAGTCAGAGCATTTTTAGCTAATGGTGCTCCAAATTCCTAAAGTCTATTGGTGTTGTTTTATGTGTATTGTGGTATGTGTATTTTATTGTATTTTTCTTATCTGTAGTGCATTGTCTATATATTAATGACACTGTAGTCCTACATGTAAAAGCCAAGAGTCACAGAGGAACAAGAGTTGAAAATTAGCAATAGCTATAAACTCCATGCGACACATCAGCTTCATGCTCTGTATTGGAACTGTGTTAAACTGCATCATCCCTATTAAATAGAATTCCAATTAATAAATAAATGAGTACCAGTAAAGGAGCTCCACAGTACAATTATAGTTGTTAAACCATCACCCCAAACATCCGCCCTCCGAACATCCTCAACATTTGACCGATGGCCTCTCACACCACGTAATATGGCCTCTCAGTGTGTGTTTTGCCTGTCGGACCAACCTGTCCTGTGGTTATGTGGCTGGCTCGGCCCAACAGGTTGCAGTGGCTCTGGCCTCGGCTGCCCATCTGCCCCTGGCATCTGTCCCCACATCTGCTTCACCGTGGACAGCCAGGGGACGGACCCAAGGAGAGACTCCCCTCTAACCGCTCTGGCTTTAATGTCCAGGATGGTTATCCACCAACAAAATGGCAATAAAACACTTAGCAAAACGTCAAGCCGATAAATTGACTGCCAGGACAGTAGAGGACAGTAGGTTTGACTGCGGACTGTTTTCATCTTTGTTCTGTTAGGAGCACTTTGGCCTTGTAACGGACCTTTGCATTCTCCAGGGATAAACCAGTGGAATTAAGATTGTGTAAATTGGCTGTTCATTTTATTTTCATTTTACCTACAGTGATTAGTCGATTAATCAAAAGAAAATCAGTTGCCAAATAATTTGATTATATTTGTGTCAGTCATTTTTCAAGAAAAAAAAAAATTACAGCTTCTTAAATGTGAGGATTTGCTGCTTTTCTTTGTTGTAGTAGATGAAGAATGTGGGGGTTTTGAAAACTTTGAAATTATGTTGAGCATTTTTCATAATTCTGTGGACACTTCATAGACTAAATTATTATGAAAATAACTGGCAGATTAATCGATAATGAAAATTGCTAGTTGGAGCTGATTGTCTGTCCTGACAGCATGAAGTAATGTATCAATAAATAATTAATTTAAATAATTTGAATTTTAGTTTACACTTCCAAAACCTTCTTTCAGGTGATGGTTTTAATGTTTTGATATGTGAATAATCTAACCTCATATAACGGCAGTTAGGATTTTCCAGATCCAATAATGAAAACGCCTTGAGAAGGGGTAAAAGTTTTCTCCTTTTTTCTTTTTCCTCTACAGATTTCAGTTGCTTGTTTTGTGGTGGTTTTCTTCCTCTTCAATTGAATATGTGTGGGTGTGATTTTTGTGGGAAAGCAAAAAGTGTTTTTTTTTTCCTTGAAGTTGGAGACTCACTCCCACCTCAATGCTTCTCTGTAACTTTGTGAAACAGTTATATGCAAAGATTATCTTGTCAATAGATCGTAGTCTCTTCTCAAACATATTCTGCTTCTTTTCATAAGATTCTGTCTCTATTGCTCTTGACTTTCAACAGTGTTTATTTTGTTTTTTTTGTTTTTTGTTTTTTGTTTTTTTTTCAGGGCTCCGCGCTTCAAGGGCTACCAACAACAAGACAGCCAGGAGCTTCTGCACTACCTAATGGACTCCATACGGGTAGAGGAAACTAAGGTGAATTTATATATATACACATATACACATACACCTCTATTTGACTACCTTTAGTGGCTTTACCCACAATTTTCCAAGCTCAGAATATATGTTAGAAATCTTTTGTCATGTTCTTTCAAAGTTTGCCAAAGTTTTACCTTTTGTTGTAGAAAGGTCCTTCAAACCCTGCACAAAGGACCCCTTGTATTTCTGATATTTGAGGTGTCTTCACAAATGCATTTTGAATGTTTGGTTGAAGACAATGTAAAAAGTGAGGACACAGTATCCACACGCTTAGTCAGGTTGTAACAAAACAACTGGCTTTCAATTTTTTTAGCTGCACTAATGCCAACAAACTCATCATCCTCTACCTTGTCTTTTGTGCTATTTAGCCGGTTTTAGAAAAATTAAAATGCTGCCAAGAACAGCCTCACAGAGCTGCTAACATTACTGCAGACTCTATCAAATATATTTTGTTTTGTGGACTACAATGAACAATTAAATCAGATAAAGAAAAATTAATCAAGCAGCGTGGTGGCAGTTCACTTAAGAGCTGCAACGATTGGAAAGCTAGTCAAAAGAAAATTTATTGCCAACTATTTTGACATTCTATTAATCATTTCAGTCATGTTTTTAACGAAAAATGTCAAACATTTGCTGGTTCCAGCCTCTTAAATGTAAGGATTTACTGCTTTTCTTTGTCATTAACAATAGTAAGTAAAGAGTCTTTGAGTTTTGGATTGTTGGTTTGACAAAAGAAGCAATTTAAATATGTCACTTTAGTTCTGGGAAATTGCGATGAGCATTGTTTTGTAATTTTACAGACTAAACAATTAATTGTGAAAATAATAAACCAATTAATCGATAATTAAAATAACTGGTAGTTGCAACCCTAGCTCACGTAAAGAGTTAATGTTGATATCTGAAATTAGCGCAGCAATGATTGATCGATTATTAAATTAATCAACAAACTGTTTTGATAATATGTGAGTATTTTGTTGTTTATTTACTATTTTGTGACAGTAAACTGTAAATCTTTAGGTTGTGGACAAAACAAGACATTTGAGGACATCATCTTGAGCTTTGGGAAACATTTTTCACTATTTTACTGACATGTTTTGTAGACCAAACAACTAATTGATTAATCAAGAAAATAACTGACAGCTCATTCAACAATGAAAATAATCGTTAGTTGCAGCCCTATCTGAAATGAATCCCTAAGCTGATAGTAGCACCAACAACAACAGAATTATCAAACACACATGCCTAGAATTCTGTGTCTGTTTTGAAAGCCATCTCATCTCAGCACATAGTGAATCATTTTTGTCACCGGGATTGTCGTCGACCTCATCAACCCTGAACCCTCCACTTGTACAAAATATTTTATATTGTAGCTCAGTAAACAACTTACGTATTGTCTGTTTAAATCAACCCTAGGCATGTGTTGCCCTGCTGTAAGACCTTCAGCTGTCTGTTTGCTGTGTGCTCTCACACAAACCTATATTTTCTTTTTGCCTGGCTAGCCAGTTTTTGTGTTTAACCTTATGGTGCCATGTTTTTTGGCAACTACAGAAAAACCCCTCCCCACAACCCTTCGCAGGGCAATTAGGAGACCCCACAGCAGCCCTTTGCAGGGCTGAGCTGCCCCCCGTGGCCCCACCAGTGGCCACGTGAACCAAGGAGGAGAAGTTAGCGGGTGTGTTTAGTGGTCAGCCCCAGACCCGAGAGGGGCTGCGGGCTGAGCTCCCCCTGCTCCCATTCAAACTTGTGAACACTGACAGTTGTGCCACTTAGGGGACTTGCAAGTGGCACGACCGGCATCATTGTGTGATCTTGGGAAACCCACAGCTGCTGAATGAGCTCCAGGGCCGTCCCATTGTGCTTGAGGGTCACCCGCGGCCCCCTCCTACAAACACACGCATACACACACACACAGACACTCACACACTCACACTCACACTCATCAGCCCGTCTCCCAATCCAATCAAGGAAGTAAAGAGGGAGGGGGTACGGTCCCCTCTATTCATTCACTCAGAAACTCATTTATCCTGCCAAGCACATTCAGAGATACAGTGGCATTTTAGCCTACGTTATTGAATACGTTTTTAAATAAATGCAAATATTAGTCCGGTTACTAACTTTTCTAATAAAGATGGAACATGTTTTGGATAGAGATGCAAGATGTGGATTTCTTTTCAGTTAACACAATAATCAATGATTACTTGCTTCTCATGGCTGATACAGACAAGATAACTGGCAATTTCACATTTTTGTATTTTAAAAATAAGTTCATATAACCTGTAGTTTATGCATAACTGAAGGTAAGAAAGGCTCAGATGTAGTGAACAAAGATTACAGATGGCCAATTAATAATGGGGCTAATAGATTATTGGCAAATATTAACCTGTCCAGCTATATCGGTCTGTATCGGTCTATATCAGTATGTGGGTATCATTGATATCAAATCATTTCATTGGAATTCCTATGCAAAATTCTCTCTAAAAACCAAAGTATATTTGTAAAAAAAAAAATTATGTTGGTGTCTTCACGAGGAAAATTGCCTGAACATTTGAAGAGTGAGAACTGTTGTTTGTTTTTGTTGTCATAATGATGTCAGTTAGATTTGGTCCAGTCAGAATTGTGGAATATTAAATAATCCATTAAAATCCATTAAACGACATCTTATCTTTTCTTACTCTTCATGTGTGCATAAACTACAGGTTATGAGTGTATCCTTTTTGAAATCATCTGTTATTATATCGGCCATGAGAAGTAGGTAATTATTGGTTATCAGCTGAAAAAAAAAAAAAAAAATCCATATTGTGCATCCCTAGCAGAGATTTAGTATTTCATAGCTCTGAGATTGCTATTACAACAAAAATAAATAACAGTTCTGACTCTTCAAATGTTCTTTTTTTTTTCTAGTTCATCGAAAAAAAATCCTAAATAGACTTAAGGCTTTATTGATAATTTGGCCTAAGAATTCAGATTAAAATGCTTTGACATAATCTGTCAAATCAGGTTTTAATATAGGCGATATTTATTGGCTGATTAATGCCGATTCTGATACAGACTGATATAGCTGTGACAGATAGAAAAGCATATCAGTATTAATCGTGCATCCCTAGTTTTGGAAGTTTTATTAGTAGGGCTTCTTCAGACACAGAACAGACATGTTTTTTCCATGAATAGACAGTATATCTACTGAGCCTGAATAAACCCAGTAATTTTCAATTGGTACACATGAGTAACTCATTAATACTGTACAGATAATATACACACACTGTCCTCTGTGTGTGTGTGTGTGTGTGTGTGTGTGTGTGTGTGTGTGTCAGAGAGGGAAACTGCTAATTTTGCAGTGGGTGTGGTGGCACCAACCTTTTAGAGGCCCTTAAGTGTTTGTGTTGATTGGCCATTAGTATCAGAGGGCTAAATATGCTAATTTTGGTCCCAGTCAATTATCACCAATTAGCTGAGACGGTAGGTATTACTCTCTCAGGGCATGGACTGTCCTTCTTCGCCCTGTCTTCATTTTAGTTTCCACCCCTGCACCCTTGTACCAGCAACCCTCTCCACCCCCTTCACCCCTCCCCTCCCTCAGCCCGTCCTGTGTGGGACAGTACACGCTGTTACACTCGGAAGAGTGGGGGGTTACTGGTAATTAATTAGTAGGGGAGCCTCAGCCTGGTTTGACTGTGCCGACTGACTGAGAGGGGTGCGAGCCGGCCGGGCTGGGATTAACAGGACTTCTGACCTAAATAGCCAGTCCAGTGCGTGGGTCCCGGGACAATGGGGGCCGACTGGTCTCGACCACAGACACAGACCATGGCCAATTATCTATTGATTGGTGCTTTACTGTGGCTGTGCCTCTTCACAGCTCTCTCACCAACACACTCACTGGCCATGTCACCTCCAATAAGAGGGCCCTGCCAAGAACTTCTATACGCACACAAACATGCACAGTTAATTAAGAGATGTTTGTGTTAACATTTTTAGACAAGCACAATAATTATTTTACACTAATGATGCTTATAATAGGTACACCTGTCAAAATGAGCTGCAGGCTACATTTTGATATTTCACTAATGGATGTAATGGCGAGAACTCAAGAAAAAAAAAAACTGAGTGAATTTTCTTTGATTGTGTGTATTTATTTGTTTGTCTGCATTGTTGTATAATTTAATGTTTGTTGTTTCCAGAGGGTAAAAGCAGGAATTCTGAAGGCTTTCAACAATCCCACAGAGAAGACAGCTGATGAGGACACCAAACGCCAAGTCAAAGGTTCATATGATCACAGCGGTAGATAGATGGCCAAGATCAATAGTCCCATCTTGTGGTAGTTAATGGAAATACAGCTCAGTTACTAATCAGGCAAAGGGTGGTTTGATGGAAGACAGGGAACAGTATATAGTCTGTGTTAGATAAACCAGCAGTGTTACTTGTAAGTTTTCATTCATATTATCAACAAAATCAGTTATATACCTGCTAGCTGTCCTGCTTGTTAAAATGTGTCTCTGTCTCCTTATTTAATGGCCTAGGTTTTACCCTTGACACAAAAAATTAGTCCATCTTGACCACTGCGCCAATACTAAGGACAGGCGGCATGGCTTATAAAAAATATATCATTATTTTTTAGGGTATTCCTCAATATTGGATATATATCTTGATAGACATTTTCTTTGAAGTAACATACCACAAATTCGATAATATTGTAGATTTGACAGTCTGGTTAGTTCAGAAAGTTACATGACTTTCCTGTAATGCAGCCTTTATAAGACAACACTTATGCCATATCACAATATAACAAAATGAAAAGTCTAAGATGATATCTACTCTCATATGATATTGATATAATGTATTGCCCAGCCCTAGCCTATACCAATATTATGAGGTTTTAAATAAATCTGATATTGATATATCAGCCAATATTGTAATAAAATCCAAAATGACATCAGGGCACAGAAACAATAAAATTCCACCGGTATTTTTAATAATTGTAAATAACTTAACACAAATAGAACAATATATATATTAAACTTGAATAAAGTAAGAAGGATCAAATATACATAAAATGCTGCTTATAAAACTAAAAAGAGGAAATAATTTAAAACTGTGTGCTAGGGCCTGGCCGACACTGGATTTCTGATGATGATATCAGGAAGTAAAAAAATTCTGATATTAATATATTGGCTGAGAATGCAATGATCCCTCAAATTTGCTTTTCAAACACTTAGTGACAAATATGTAATGAAGGCAGGATATTTTGGGGCAATTAACTTTACTGTCCAAAATGAGATCAGGGCACTGAAACAATTAACTTTCATCTGTGTTTTCAATAATTCTGTATAAATTAAATTAAAACTATACTATAAATTGACTATAAATAAAAAAAAAAAACAAATACAAAGATATATATAGTATATTAAACTTGAATGAAGAAAAATAAGGAATCAAATATAGATAAAATGCTGCCTATAAAACTGAAAAATAAAAAGAATTGAAAGGAATCTGCATTATATTATGTTTTATAAAAACAAAGTTTTAATATTAGCAAATATCCAGTATTGGGTCGATAATATTGGCTGACTAATATATCTGTCTGTCTCTATGATCTGCTTTATGTTTTATAAAAAATTAAAAAAAGTGTTCATATAACTGTATATTGAACAACACATGCACTGATATCAACTCATTTAGCTGAGATAGGCCAATGTCATCCTAATCGTATCAATAATATTATTTGACTAATACATCTGTCTGACTCTATTAGTGTCATTTTTACATCAAATAGCCATCCCATATCTGCTCTTTTAGTCCAAGAAATGTGATTAATACGGTTTTATTAAAGCTTTCATGAAAGCTTCAAAGCTTTTATTAGAGACATAACAGTGAGCAGAATGGTTTAGTGGAGTCAATTGACACACTATTCATTGCATTATTCACCTGTACGTAATCAGTTGAAAGCCGTGTCTCTTTTTTCCATTAGCATACGGGAAGGAAGGTGTGAGGATGAACTTCGTTGACCGCATCTTTGTGGGCGAGCTGACCAACACAATTATGTGTGAGGAGTGCGAGCATGTAAGTGTGTGTGGGTGAACTATAGTGAAGGATCTGTGAGGCATAGATTAAAGAGATAAAAAAAAAAATCTGAAATTGAAATTCAGTCATTATCTACTCACTCTCCTGCTGATTGAGGGTCGGGTTTATTTTGTTAGTTTGCTAAACACTGCTGGAGTTTCACAGGAAAACACTGTTGCAGAATCTCCCAAACAATGTAAGTGAATAGTGACCAGTTTTCAAACATAAAAAAACAACTGGAAGTTAAAGTCCCGACATGCCATTTGCACACCATCACAACACACACACACACACAGTTCAGATGGTATGCATATGCACGTGAATGTGGTTCCAAGCTAAGGATATACAGTGAAGATTCAGGCTAAAAACATGGTGTAAATAACATTTTTTTTTAGTCAACTTGGCATGTCAGGGCTTTAGGAGACTTGGATTACACCAGACAAGCAGCATGAAGGCATTTTATGTTTTTATTCTGTTGTTTTTACACATTTGAAAACTGGTCACCATTTACTTCCGTTGTTTGGGAGATGCAATGCCAGTGCAATGCTGTTTTCCTGTGAAACTCCAGCAGTATTTTGTGGGCTGAAAACTAAACCTGACCTTCAATTGGCATGAGAGTGAGTAGATAATGACTGCATTTTCATTTTTGGGTGAGCTATCCCTTTAATGTGTTGCCCTCAGTGAACCTATGAAGCACAACAGGGTCCACAAGTTCACACTTTCTTTAGCCAATGTCTTACTTATACAGCAATCAAAGGACCAGTGTAGGATTTAGTGGCATCTTGCGGTGAGGTTACAAATTGCAGATATCTCTTCTCTCCCTCCCATTCCAAGCGTGTAGGAAAGCCTACAATGTTGTGATATTTCTGCCATATTCTGCCAGTAAATCCCTGAAAATCTTATGCACTGGACCTTTGTTGCCATTTCTGCTGTAGCTGTTACACCCAGGTAACATTTTTGATTTTAATACCTACAACCAAACAATGATGCACTAAAAAATAAGTCAGTGAAAACAGAAGTCAGCAGGGAAAAAAAGCACTTCAAGGACCAGCTCAGACACCAACTGTTTGCAGCTGGCATGTACAATGAAATGTGGGTGCTCAAACAATGCAACTGCCACTATGAAAACTAAAGAATATCCTTGAAGGTAGAGAGCACCAGGTGTGGAGCTGGAAAGGAAAAAGCAAAGAAACAGCAGCTTCCCACATCTCTGCTATGACTTGTTGAAAATCAGCAGTCTAAGTTTATTGTTAACAACTGGCTTTGATTATAACTACTAAGTAAGCTAATCAATATCTATGCTGACAGTGACTTACTTGTGATTTCTCTTTCAGATCTCCACAGTGAAGGAGGCTTTCATAGACATCTCGTTACCCATCATAGAGGAGAGGGTGAGCTGCTACAACTTTTCATAAGAAAATCACTGAAAATAATATTAAAGGATGATGATTCTCATTGTCATAGAGTATACCTAACTTACTGTAACCTCTTCAGCTCTGGTCCTCTATACCATAGACCATTGTTTGGAGAGAGGGGTCTTTAGAAGCAGATAGCAGGTCAGCAGCATATGCAACAAAGAAGTGATCTGTATCATCTGAAAGCTGGGGAACCTGAGGAATATTTTGAGATGCAACTCTAATGTTCTAATCAACCTATTCACATTCTGAAAGGTTAGAGAGTTTAAGGGCTTAGAACATCACGATGGAAGAATTTGATGGCAAATCCTTCTGACCTGTCATGTCTCATGAGCTGGTGCAGCAGTTTTTACATTGATACTGTTTATTACACAGATCTAGTGCAAAAAAAAATTTTTATACACTGATAAAGAATTGATCAAAATGTTCACAAAATCCCTCTAAAATACCACATCAAGACACCAAGACCTTGAGGAACACCATGGAAAAATGCATGCTGTGAGTTTGTTTTCAAAAACTTTGACATTTGGAGATCTCTCTTAGAACTGCATTTTTCAGGAACTGGATGGCAAGTACCTTGGTTCTGGAAATTGCTGCAAGGCCTTCTTATTGTCAATATACCTAGGAAAGCCACCCATCCTCTGAATGACCCAGGTCTCTAGTTTGTGGTTGTGAAGTTTCATGAGGCTATGGTTATCCTAGAGGTCATTTTATGCAGTGAAGTCTGGTTTCAAAAAATGGTCTCACTTTACAGTGAAATGGCTAGAAATGAAATGGTGAGAGGTCAAAGGACCCTTTTGCAAAAACTGGCCTTGCCAGTGTTTCCCTCGCCAAAATTTAGCCCAACTTTGGTGCGTTATTTATCTCCCTCACAAGATAGCATGACATGGACAATGGTTGCCTTAGGTCATCTAGTTTTATATGATACCAGAATCTTCACTCTCGCTTTAAAACTGAGCCTGGTACAGCCTGTGAAACTGAGATACTGAAAAGAAAAATAAAGTGCCACAGTTATTTGAGAGATGTTATTGTATTTTGTTATTGTATTTTCTTTCAACTGTTTTCAGCAGAAAAAGTTGGTCATCACTATGACCATATTGTTTATGGTTCCATATAGAGCTCATGATGCTTCATTTTGTCTGCTCAGATATCAAAACCGTCCAACCCTGGTAGGCTTGGGAAGGGCAGCCGGGAGCAGGACACCCACATGACTCACAGTGACCAGGTCCTTTCTGCAGCGCACTCTGTCAACAGAAACACCAGGAAGCTGAGCGGACAGGTAGGTGTAGTGTATGTACAGTTAATGATGGTAAAGGTGTAATGGTGGGTAAGCTAATAGTTTATCTTTTCAAATGTGTAAATATCGCTACATAGTTATCAGATGTGATCGTTAGCCTCTAAAACAGAGGTTTTCAAAGTGGGAGGTGGCCTCCTCAGGGGAGGGTCAGTGAATGGAATTGAGATAATATTACATTAGTTGTCAAAAGGAGATCACATAGAAGAACCTAAATGGATGTGATTTGGTTAAAGAGATAGTTCAGAGATACAGTATTGAGGAATTTTATTGTTTTTACCACTGCCCCAGAGTCATAAACTGATAAATGCCTGAGGACACTTATGTATTAGGTGTTGTCTGAAGTTGTGTAAAACAGCAATATTAGGTTATCTTTGCTCAACTGTTGAGTGTCTATGGAATTAAATATAATAATCATGATCTCATAGACATCAAGGAATTAAGCAAAACTGAGGAAGTAAACTAAGGGGTGGTGCCTTTTTCCAAGCTTTGCCTGAGGGGAGGTCCACAGTCACAGGCTTGACAAACAGTGCTTTAAAGTATTCCATGTTGGCTCAGTTCAATTAAGATTGTATCCTTAATGGCAGTCGGAGACCCTTCAGTCAACTGAGATTCTTCAAGTCAAGCAGTTGTTTTTTTGCTTTGTTTTATTTGTTTCTTTTACAAAAATGCACAGGGAGAACATTTTAAATATTGAATTATTTTTATATTAGCTGGCTTTCTTGGTAAAAAAAAAAATTAAAAATCATCATTAAATCAACAATCATTAAAAACATCGGCTCTTGTTTTGTAGCTGCATCATTGTACACAAAGAAATGTAACAGCACGGCTGTAAACTTAACAGACCAAGTCTCAAAATAACCACAAACCACAAAACTAACTGATAGAAGCAGAAAAGAGTGATAGAAACAGATGGCAGTGGCACTTTGGACAGCAATCACAGCGCTGGGTGCAACGCTCGGAAGGAGAGACGCTCCATGGTCTACACAATATTTGGCATCTGGCTAAGACTAAGCAACACAGAATATTTATATATGAATTATGAAGCTGGAAGATTGTTTACTGCAACATGTCACAAAGCTGTCTCGCTATATCTTTGTGTTATACTGGTCCAGAGAGAGCGAGAGAAAGTTTTCTCATTTCAGTATCAGTTTCCAGCCTCAGTAAATGGTAAATGGACTGCATTTATCTTGTGCTTTTCTACCTTCACAAATGAAGTGCTTTACAACTGGCCTCTTGACGAAAATCAAAAATACATGTTTTCCTCTTACCTGTGTTATTTAGCCATCTATATAGTTTTGGTGTGAGCTGCTGAGTTCTGGAGATATCGGCCATACAGTCATACATGTCTGCCCTCTTTCAAATATATTGTGATTAAATGGCATTCAGCTTGTGGTGCTCAGAGCCCACCCCCAAATAAATTTGAAAAATTCATCACCAGCGTCTCTTTCCAGAAATCATGACCCAGTTACTCAAGATAATCCACAGACCTTGTTGTGAGCGGTTTCATGTAGGAACTATTGTCTTTCTTATAGTTCCAGTAGATTCTACTAAAGAAAGAAAATAGGTCTAAAATGAAATTGCTCACAATAAGGTCTGTGAATTATCTTGAGTAATCAGATCGTGATCTCCAGAAAGAGACAATGCTGTTGAAATTTCTTTGGTGCTTTGAGCACCACAAGCCAAGTGCCTTTTAGTCCCATTACAGTATTTTCAAGAAAGCAGACATCTCTACGGCCGATAGCTCCAAAACTCTCACAAACTCTCACCAAAAAAATGTAGATAATAAATAGCACCACAGGTAAGAAGAAAAATATGTATTTTTGATTTTGGGGGTGAACTGTCCCTTTAAGATAATTTAAAACTGCGACACCACCGTGTAAAATTGGCTGTCTGAAAGGAGCTTATGTATGTGTTCTTCTTTCCCCCAGAAGCAGCAGAGCAGGAGGTCTTCCAGCTCTGTGGAGGAGAAGGGAGCAGGTTGCAGTGCGGAGCGGGCAGAGGAGGAGGGGGTAGCCGGTGGATCAGCTCGTGGTGTCTCAGTTTGCAAGATGGCCGCTGCCGGCAGCCTATCAGATGGCAGTGAAAGAGACTCGGGCGCTCAGGACAGCAGCAATGACGCTGACAGTGAGGCCTCAGAGAGCGAGTGGGCCCCACGCACCTTCTCCTCCAGCCACAGCCACAGCCACGGGCACATGTCCACCCCATCATCCACCTCCACCCTCACTCCATCTTCTGCGTCCATCTCTGCCTCCTCCCCCCTCGTCGTCATCCTCCATGAGGCAAGGTGGCGCTGTAGAGCAGCTAGTCACCGCAGTGTCTAAAGTCAACCTCGGCTTCACTTCTGGGGACTGTGCTCCTTCTGCACACTGTTCTTCAGAGGAGCAGGGAGATTCACAGTCACGAGACAACCTCCACCATCAGCACCACCATGGGGCATTCCAGGCGCTGTCCCACAGTTACACACCCAGCTCCAAGGAGTGCTCCATCCAGTCTTGCCTCCACCAGTTCACCTCTGTGGAACTGCTGATGGGCAACAACAAGCTGCTGTGTGAGAGCTGCACTGAACGCAGACAGAAGCAGCTGCGCAAGAGTGGCTCAGCTGGTAAGATAAAACATCTGGAATGACAAAGAGCTCTGAAGACAACCAACCAGTCTGCATGTTCACTACATGGAAATAATTGATATGATGCAGTTTGATTGCAAAATTATATATTGATAATTATAAATGATTATAATAATTATAAATAATATAAATTATTGCCCGATTCCTGTACATCTGATCATTACAGGAAAGGTTTTCAATAGAAAAACTTTAAAGGGATAGTTCTGATTATTTGACATGAGTCGTAGTGTTGGAAACTAAGCAATGCACTGCTGTTCGCTGCTTTACCTTGGTGTCAAGTAGCCTTTTTCCAACAGGAAACCAATAGAGGTATATGCATCGGTCTGTCCAAAGATTCCTTTGGCAAAAACAGTAATTTTACATCGCAAATTACAGGAGTTGCTGGTCTATCCCTGCCTCGGTTGATTAGTTTATTTGTATCATTGTGTAACTTTGGTTTAAAAGCTGAGTTTGGATTCATCAAAGTCATATAATAACACAAACCTGAACTATCTATTTAAAAACCTGAACTATCGCATTAAACTGACATTCCACCAAAAATCCATCTTTTGTATATCAAACTCTCATCCTCCGTAAATGGAATTATTCTTTGAAAAAAGTTGCATAGTTTCAATCTTCATAACAACAAACCTTTTTTATATTTTATAAAAAAGCAGGTTAATTCCAGCTGAAGATGTGCGATAGTGTTTTGGCTTAACCCTACATACAATGCATTACAATATTCTGAGGTGAAATAAAAGCATGGATGACACTCTGGAGACCAGGCCAAGAGAGAAAAACCTGTTATTTGAGATTGACCCGATCCTCTTTTCCTCATGGAGCATGGCGGCCGTGGGCTACTTGAATTCTTTCACTTGCGATAGTTTCCAACAATGAACCTCTTATGTGAAAAAAAAAGAATGAAAACATCCACAGAAACATTTCAGTCCACCACTGCAGAATAATTCACATCATTTCTGTGAGCTCACAAAAAAACACTTTGCACATTTCCGCAATTATCTACTGAGAGACACAACTACCATCTCACTCCTTGACTCAGACACCAACCTGTTGAGTTCATCAGTAACAGCATGTGTTTGCACACATCAGAACAAGTGCAGATTCTTACCAGGGTCAAAATCAAGGTCTACAATCTCACTTTTTTTGTAGTTGTCAGTTTCTCTATGGTTCCAGATTTTCATATGATCCTGCAATGATCATTTGATATTTTCTGTTTGATTTCTCAAACCTTTTATTTTATTTTTTTCAAGAAGTTCATGGTTTGCTATGTTTGAATAAAACAGATTGCTTTTTTAAGAGTTAAACCCGATGTTGATGTAGGTGTTTTTTGTTGTCGGTGTAGATAAGAAGGTGGAGAAGATTTACACCAGCGCCAGGAAACAAATGCTGATATCCGCGCTGCCTCCTGTCATCACATTGCATCTTAAACGCTTCCATCAGGTGAGCAGCCACACGCTGCCCTCTCTTGGCCCCCATTTTATCACGAAAATATTTAGATGTGTGTGTTTTTCATATATCCTGTCTTTCTATTTTAAGGCAGGGATGAATTTACGAAAAGTAAACCGCCACGTTGACTTTCCCCTCGTCTTGGATCTGGCTCCGTTCTGCTCAGCATCCTGCAAGGTATTAAAACCTCTTCCACTCCTTCTCTAACTACCACAGACACATTTTTGTAGGGGGGCAGTGGATCTTTAGGGAGAGATAACAGGTCAGCAGTATCTTGTCATAATAAATATTGCGTTTTGATTAGGTGCCTCCTAACATTTTGGAAGTTCAGAATGTGTAAGGGCTTAAACCATTACAATGGCCATCCCCATGCTCTATCATGCCTCATTTTGGGGTTGATATAATTTATTACATATTTTGGCACACAATTTAACCTTTTTTGTTTTTTACCAATCGAGAATTGATAAAAATGGGGAAATGAGAAACACCAAAGAAAAAGTCATGCTATGATTTGGTTTCAAAGACTTGACATTTGGTGATTTCTGTAAAAATGAGATTTTTTTGGCAGTTGCATGGGAAGCACTTATGTTTTGGATATTGCTCAGAAACCCCCTTATTGTCAGTTAATGAAGGAAAGCCATCCATCCTCTGAATGCCCTGAATGGTCTGTGAAGGGTCTGTTTGTGTGAGGCTGCAATGCAGGAATTTTCAAATAAAATAGGGAAAAATATCACATCTATACTGTATGCAAAAACTGCATTGGGTTAGCATGAAATGGACGTATGTATGGATGTATGTAAAGGGGCACAGTTTCACTTATACGTACCCATAGAACCAAATTTTTTTTTAGATATCTTGAGGTGAGAGGTCAAGGGACCTCTTTGAGAATGGTCATGTCAGTTTTCCCTTCCTGACAGGCATGACATGATGCCAATGGATTTCTTGGGTTTTGTAGTGTCATAAGATGCCAGTATCTTCACTTTACCTTTTAAATTAAGCCCTTCTGAAAGAGAGGCAGGAATGTCTATGTCCCAGTGAAGTTGAAGAAGTTACACCCCTAATGCAAATTCAAAAATATTAAATGTACTTGAATTACTCTCTTCTATGTAAGATTTCTCTCTTACATTTACCACTTCCTTTCTATTACCATACTAAAGGTTGTATGTTAAGTTTTAATGAATGACAGAAACTTTTACCTCTGTGTCTTTTCTTTTTTTATATCGATTTCCTTTTCTGCAAATCTTCTTTTCCTCTCTTTTTTCTAGAACCTGGCAGCTGGTGAGCGTGTCCTCTACAGCCTGTATGGGATTGTCGAACACAGTGGCTCAATGCGGGGGGGCCACTACACAGCATATGTAAAAGTGCGCGCTCCCCAGAGGAAAACAGAACAACACCACAGGAACCTATCAGGTCATGGTTTGACACTCTTGAGCTTCTTAAAGATTTTTCTCTATTTTGTGTCTGTGTGTTTGTGTGCTGTTCCTGAAAGCGGTCAGTAACTTGCAGGAAACTGCTTGTAACATTGACGGTGTCCTCAAAGCACAGGATGAATAGATGTCTTTGTGTTGTATAGATCCATGTTATTTTCTCTCTTTTCTTTTTCCCCTCTTCTCAAGGAGAGTGTCTGGATTTACAGTGCAGACTAGTGCTGAAAGGTAGTCCTTGCTAACGAGCTTGATATATTGTAACTGGAGCCATTGGCAAGGTGATTACAAGGATCAAACATGTTAGAATGACTGCCGGGTGTGGTACACAGTGTCTGATTGTAACACGTACGTCATTGCAGCTCCGTTGTAGATGTGATGGTTCTGGCTTTATTTATTTGAGTACAACTTTTAGTCCCCTAGTGACATTGAGAAGGTTACGCAGATGTTTCCTGCTGGTTTGGCTTGGTCCATCTTCTTCATTTGATGGCATTAATTTAGCTTTGTTGTTGTGGAGCCACCCTCTGGAAGCTTCTCTACATATCTGTACCATTGACATGCGTGTATATAAAGATGCACTCCCACTGTACAAGAATGAGGCCAAAATACCCCCAATTCAAATGCTGCTATCTTGCACTGGTGACATCATTTGGAGCCAGACTGTGTGCAGTAGTGATCAGCGTTGGAGCCACGGTATCAAGAACCCGCCTGACTCCATCCCGAGCAGCAACACATGAAACCTAACTTGTCGGAAAAGTTTTAAAAATTAAAATAAAATAACCTGACATCGTATTTTACTTGCCCCAGGAAAGTGGGCAAACTTTATTGTTGAGCCCTGACAAGTGCAGAGTGACTCTACCTGGTAGCCTAAAAGGGTGCTAATCAAAGTTACACATTGTTGCTAAGCTATTCAATTCCTGCAGTTTTACTATTTCTTTTTCACATGTACCTATGTCCTTATATTAAGGGCATGTCTATCAAGTAAATTTACATACAGCAACAGCACAAATTCACATGCACACCAACGAGGATCACAGAGGATCTGTACCAGCTCCCGTATAACAACAAAAGCTAGCTGAGCCAACACTGCAGTATAAACTTATGCAAAAATCAAATGAAAAAACCTGTGACGGGTACCAGCATCCATCCTACTACTGTCGTTATGTAGTCAGCTTCAAATGAGGCTTGATGTTCACACAGTGTCTCTTGACTGTCCCTCAATATTACAACACAAGTCCAACTTTGGCCCAGCCTGTGGGAATAGTCACATTAGCTGCACAGTCCTCACGCCAGATTTAACAGAATGACCTACAAAATAAATACTTAAAACAACATAAAACATGGCAAATCTTGGAGCTTTCGAGTTTGATGTTGGGTCGTAGACAGTTTGTACAGATCCATCATTGAGTTTGAACTGTTACCGGCCAGTCCTTGTTGATAAAGTAGTCCGGTGGAGTAACATTAACGTTACAATGCGTATTATCAAAAATAAAAATTATCCACTCAGTTCTTCTGTCCTCTGAGGCTGAGGCCGGATGTAGCTATTTGTGCTCGTCTTTTGACATGGTGTCAGTTAAGTTGGAGCCACGTAATTGTTCAGTAAATTACTCAAAAATCAAATACATCAATGTACTTTCCAACCCCCAAAAACTGATTAAGAAGCACTTCTCTTAATCCGATGTGTACTTTGATTCTTTTAGTTTGGCCTATGTCCCATCCACTAACGTGGAGGGGGTGGAGTTTATGACCTATACTGCAGTCAGCCACCAGGGAGCACTTGTGGAGAGCTGTCATGTTGTCCATCTTTATATACAGTCAATGATCTGTACACTGAACAGGATTGTTCAGCCACTGGACTTTTATCAGACTGAAAAAATAGTCTTTGTGCCCCATGATATAAACACTCTGTGTTCGTGTGTGTTTCAGGTGCGAGGGATGCCAGCGGCAGCTCCCAAGGACAGTGGGTGTACATCAGCGATACCACTGTTCAGACGGTACCAGAGTCAAGGGTACTCAACTCTCAGGCATACCTGCTCTTCTACGAGGAAATGCTGTAACGTGACTAACAAAAGTATTTTACCCTGGATCTCTGTTTAGCTTTGTATTGTTTTTGGTACTTGCCTGTATGACTCCTCTCACTGTATCTGTGAGCAGGTGGAGGGAAGAAAAGGGAAAGACTCCACTGTATATTCACTTGTTTTACATGAGAGGATTGACCTTTGTGTCTTTTGCATACAAATTCTCAGTTAAAATTGGCACTTGTGAATATCTTAGATATATAAAAATTAAACATCAGATTTTAAAGTTATTATTTTCTGCTTTGATATAGATGAGATTTTCATTCATGTTCCTGTTTTAAAAGCCCTACCCTTTAAAAAGAGGTTGGGAGAAAAGAAAAAGTGTTACTGAACCTGAGTGTTTGTCTATCTCACGATTACGTGCCTGAGATACCTGCATGAAGTTTCGCTACAGTAACTAACAGGAAATAAGCAGAATTATCGCATGTTAAACTGCGCTCAGCACTGACTAGTTGATGTCAGATGTGTGTATGTGTGCACATACACACGTATGAGTGAATGAATGAGTGAGAGACGGGAGAATGTAGATTTAAGGTGCTATGTGTATCACTGGCACATCAGTAAACAATGGCCACATTAAATTTGAATTAGTATTATGGTCAGTGTAATTAATTTAAACTGACACGACCGACATGCAGAACATCTGCTTTCCATCTGCGTTCTACAAAACATATTTTGCATTGCGTTGCACTTGCAGGGTTTATTAAAGGGACAGTTCACCCCAAAAACAGAAGTACACGTTTTTCTTCTGTAGTGCTATTTGTCTACTCTAGATTGTTTCTGTTTGAGTTTCTGAGTTTTGGAGATATCAGCCATAGAAATGCCTGCCTTTCCTCCAATATAATGGAACTAGATGTCTCTTGTCTGGCAGTGCTCAAAGCAGCCAAGAAAATACACTTGAGAAACTCAACATTAATGTCTCTTTTTAGAATTCATGACCTTGTTGTGAGCACTTTCATGTAGGAACTATTTTCTTTTTATTAGAGATGTAATGATTATTGATTATTAAATTAATCACCAACTATTTTGATAGTCACTTAATCAGTTTGAGTCATTTTTTTTTAAAGAAAAAAAAGTCAAATTCTCTGATTCCAGCTTCTAAATAGTAAGCATCACGTAAATATTTTCTGGTTTCTTTACTCCTCTATGACAGACAACTGAATATGTTTTTTGTTGTTGACAAAACAAGTCATCTGAGGACGTCATTGTAAACTTTGTGAAACAGTGATCAACATTTTTCACCATTTTCTGTAATTTTATAGATCGAACTAATCAATTAATCAAGAAAATAATCGCCAGATAATTGACAGTGAAAATAATCATTAGTTAGAGCCCTAACTCATACCAAACTACAGTCGTTTACTGTATCACAGCGCAGAAAGAAGTGTGCATCTACTCATGGGCGAGAGGCTCGTGCTTGTGACAGTGCAGGATGTCAGACTTTGAGCTGAGCTGAGCTGTAACTGCTCATCCTTGAGAAGATGCAGATGCATACTTCCTTCTGTGCTGTGATATGGTTGGTGGGTGTAGCTCGGTAGGAGGAAAATAGTCCCTACATGAACACAGTAAGGTCTGTGCATTATCTTAAGTAAAAGGGTCATGATTACTAGAACATGAGAGATAAGTTTTTCAAAATGCATTTTTTGCCGCTTCCTCCTCCCTATAGCTGATATCTCCAAAATTCGGCAATTCACACTAATCCAGATGGGTAAATAGCACTACAGGTAAGACTGAAAATAACCATTTTTGATTTTGGGGTGAACTGTACCTTTAAGTGCTTGATTTTTTTTCTGGCAATGGCAGACGAAAGATGCCAAGAAATACCAGTAGAAAAATGAATTCAACATGTTTGCCCTTTTCAGTAAAGAGAATGACACAAGGACAAGTAGCAATATCATCTGTAACAGAGTTTATAACAAATATGGTTGTACATTTGAGAAACTAATAATATAGCACCAGTGGTGTTAAGTAGTGGCTAGTGGATGTCTCAGCCTTTGGGCTATTTATTCATGATAATTATAATAATAGCCAGGCTATCACAGCTTAGAGTAGTTTACCTTGACATGCTGGTTCAAACTGCTACACATAGCACCTTTAAGGAGTAGCACAACTGTTATTTTACAGCCTAGTTTGAATGGATTGTTCTTTTGTACATCAGAATGTATAAATGTAAGACTATCAGTGAATTACATTTTGCCAAAGATGAGTTTTGCAGCTGCAAGTCAGAGCAGGAAATCAGAACCAAACACTTTACTTCATATAGAGTTTCTTTAAAATTGGATCTCTCAATGTCATGGATGTGGTTCTCGAGTGCCGTTGCGCAAACGTGCTCGGATGTTTATCAGACCAACAAAGCACCTTGTCTGCCTTCATCGTATTTCAGCTCTACCGTTACTGTGCAGGCGCACGTGCAAACCCATCAAGATGTTCGACAAAGAGTCAGCGCTGTGACTCACAGACTTTTATTAGCGAGTACCATCAGTAGGGTTGAGCAAAAACTAAATCTAAAAAAACTAAAAGGCTTTAAGCCTGACTAGAAAAAAAAACATCTTTGCTGTAATGTGCATGGGTTAATGTTCTAATGAATGTATTACCTACTCTTGAAATGTCTATGTCAAATGAGCTGTTCATCTTTTTCTATGAAAATATTTTAGATGAAAACATTTTTTTCTTGCTTGTTGGACATTTGCCAAAACAGTAGAAGGGGAAGGTTTGAACACATGCATCAGAATCTAGAGCAGGGATACTCAAATTGCTTTGCCCGGGGGCCACTTTTGCAAAATGAAAAGAGGCCAAGGGACAGTTAAAACATTGAAAACAAGGTTATTTGTCAGATAAAATTAATAAACATTCAAAGACCCATAACTTATCTTTAAAATTCTTTATTTTCAAATTACCTGACTTGTTAAATTAACTTAACTAAATTAACTTGAAGCAATGATAGGCAGATAAATCATATTTTTCTGCATTTAATAACTGCACCTGCATTTTCGTTGTAAATGCCTTGTAACGTTTAAACATTTTTATACAGCATTAATCAGCTGGAAGATCTTCCATCATGCAATCACTGAAATGTTGGAATGATTCATAAACATAAACCATAAGCTATAGCTGCAACAATTGATCGATTAGTTGCCAACTATTAATCGACAACTATTTTGATAATTGTTAATCAGTTTTTTGGGTTTTGGGGTTTTTTTTTCCAGGGAAAAAAAAAGGTCAAAATTCTCTGATTCAAGCTTCTTAAATGTGAATATTTCTTATTTATGACAAAACGATTTGGGGAAAACAAACTTGAGGTCATCGTCTTGGGCTTTGGGAAACAATGATCAACATTTGCACAATTTTATGACATTTTATGGACCAAACAAGTAATTGAATAATCGTGAAAATATTTGACAGATTAATCGACAATGAAAAATAATCATTAGTTGCAACCCCGCCATGAACAAACTGCTCACTGCTCAGGGACAGAATGACCGTAATATTCAGGCTACACTCTTAGTATGAAATACACATTTTTGTTAGCTCCTGTTCAGCTAATAGTTGTCCTCCCCTGCAGAGCTCGTGTCTGATCCTGCTGTAGCTGTGCAAAAGTCGGACGCCTTCTCTGCTGCTAACAGCCTCATTTATCTCATCACACAAAATTGGCATATTTGTCCCTCCTTCCTGGGAAAAACAGTGAGTCAATTAATTTTCATTGTGAATTAGAAAATGGTCAGAGGGCCACTCTGCACCCTTTCAGGGGACAGATTTGGCCCACGGGCTGCAAGTTGAGTATCACTGATCTAGTGGTTTATTATTATTTTCCTTTGAAACAGTGCCTGTGCTTCAGGTTTCAGAAACCTGTGCATGGTGAGAAAAAAAAAACAGATGCAAGTCAGATGCAAAGAGGGATACGTGTGAGATATTTATGTACAGTATAACTTACTGTAAGCAAAAATAATGAGTATATGTAATTGTACATACCAGAAACAATACAAAAACATGGTGCTTCTGGCGTGCAGGGTTTTTCCTCAAGACAGAATTGTTTTCAGAAAATCATTTAATTTCACTTATGAAATTATAAAAAAAAAATGGAATGAGTATAACTAAATACTGTATCAGAATAAATCTAATTTATCAACTGAATTTTCGTCAAGACTCATCTTTCTCTTTTAGCCTGTCTTGTGCACAAGAGGGATCACAAGGGAGGAGGTTTTGTTGTTTCTGCTTTGGACTCAATGTCACCCTGCTTTTACTCTCAGCGAGATGTTGTCCACCGTCGCTCTCGGCTGTCTCTGCGGATCCCGCGGTGCCATATTCAAGCCATCCTCACCGGTGATCGGCCCTGACGGGTGCAAAGCAGCACTGCTTCAGAACATGTCGCGAGCTGGTGAAGAGGAGGTGGGTGTGGAATCGGGAAAAGGGCAACGTCCAAAAACATCGCCTTCCACGTCCTCTCGTTCCCACACGCTGTGACATCCCAGTCAGGCTGCTGGAACATTAAAACAGATTGTCAAGACGCCACCAACAAAAAGAGCAAATCTTCCCTGAAATGTATTTGTCTATTTTTAAAGCCGGAGAGGGGGCAGGGGTGGGGCTTTTTGGCTCGGGGACATGCTGCTGAAGCATTAGATGTGATTTAATCTCACTTAATGAAAGGCCCCCCTCCCCCTGTGTGAGTCAGTTGTAAGAAACTAATGATGGAATGCTCATTACTGTCCACCTATCTACCAGCAGTGGAGGTCAAACTTTACTCCTCTCACCATGCACGCCACGGTCACTGTCAGTGTCACCTTGGTTGACACCACACAATGTTAAAACACAACACGCTCAACACGTTTTTCTCACGCAGATGTCCACACACTTAGACTGCACATGCCTCAGGCTTCGCCCCTCATTGTGCATCTGCATCACCACTACTTATTAACACCAACGCAGCACATGACAACGCACTGAACAACACCTGCACATAACCCTCTCCTAAAACAGAGCATGTGTCAGAAATTTTTCAGGCATGTTTAAGCAAAATGGCCACACAGTTAAGAGCTACACTGCAGGTCATAAGTCTTGTGCGCAGTATTAAATCTGTAATACTGAATGTTCACTAACTGTAGTTTGCATTTAATTTTTGGCTTTAAAACATTTTGCTTTATGTGTTAAATGTCACCAATAAAATGTATCCAGGAGAGACACAAACACATGCTTAGAGTATACTGCCCTCTACCGATACAGACATGTGCTTTTAGAAATACCAGCACGTTAGATGAAATGTCTGGATTACCAGCAGGGCAAAGTGGACAACTGCCTCAGCATCCTCATGTGTCCCAGAGGCCCCAAGTTTACTGTGGTAATTTCAGTAAATGCCACTTCACTTTGATTTGGCTATCATATGGACTGATACACAACATAAACTGAAATAATAATAAGAAATTTATTTATCTAGCAAGTTTCAAAATGAGCTACAAAGAACTTTGCATACAATTGTGAGAAAAAGGGGGGCAATAAGCTTGTTGTAAGCAGTTACATGTAGTTTCATGTAGTTCCCATAGATTATACAGCAGAAAGAAAGTAGTTCTTACATGAAACTGCTCACAACAAGGTCGGTAACTGAGTAGCCGGGTTTTGATTTTTGGAAAGAGACATTGCTGGTGAGTTTTTTGTTTGTTTGTTTGTTTTTGGCCCTTTGAGCACCACAAGCTGAGTGCCATTTAGTCCCATTTTCATATTTGGAAGAAGACAGACAGCTCGAAAACTCAGCAACTCACACCAACACTATCTAGATGGATAAACAGCACTACAGGCCAGAGGAAAAATAGGTATTTTTGATTTTGGGGTGAACTGTCCCTTTAAGGTTTGACTGAATGACCAACAAGGGGATCTCCAGTTGCAGTGGTCAGGAGGTCAGCTATATATTCTGTAACTAACCCTCAACAAGTTGCTTTACTCGTAGCCTCTAACCCTCTACGAGCCCTCACAAGCCTTAAAAGTCATATATACCAGTTTTAAAATCTATTCTGAGTTGGACTGGAAGCCAGGGAAGGAGTTTTAAAATCGGTCTAAAGTGTTCTCTCCTTTTGGACATGGTTATGAGTCTGGCTGCTTAGTTTATTGAGGAAAGGAAAGAATGCATTATTCAAGTAGGATCAGATAAGTGAATGAATCACTGTTTCTAAGTTCTTAGTAGATAAAAATGACCTGATATGGTGTGAGCCCTGAGGTGGCTTCTGCTAATCTTGCCACCAAGATTTAGATGTATTTAGACATTTTATTGAGAGGCCCTGTGTCAAAAAATATGCTGTATTTTGAATATTTCCATTGATAATATGCATTAGTGTTGAGATCTTTCTCTTGAGAGAAACAATATCACCATGTAAAAAAAAATACTCTATACTATAAGTAAAAGCCCTGCATTCAAAATTTTACTTAAGTAAAAGTACAAATCTAGTAACAAACTGTACAAAGTATGAAAGGAACGGCACTCATCAGGTGGCAGAATAGCGTCAGAGTGTTGTTATTGGATCATTATTGCTGATACGTTACATTGTAGGCAACATTGTAATGTCACTGTTCTAAGTTGAGTTAATTTTACCTACTTAATACTTTTGGATAGTTAAATCTATAACAAAGTGGCATATTTTATAATCTGATCACATGTTTTGTATTTAAAGGACCAGTGTGTAAAATTTAGTTGTATCCATCAGCGAGGATGTACATTGCAAACCAAATGAATACCGCTCACCTCACCCTCCCCTTCCAAGTGTGTAGGAGGAGCCACAGTGGCCGCAAAAAACACAAAAGACCACATCTAGAGCCACTGTTTGGTTTGACTGTTCTGGTGTGCTGTTGAAACTAGGGGAGGGCTCAGTGCTTATGTTCATTTATGTGAGTTCTTTGCGTACAAAACGCCCAAATCTACTACCATATATTTTAGTTTTTAATGATTAATGCAAATTGTATTGAACGTATCAGTTCATATTTTAATTACAGCAGCCACCTGAGTGACTTTAACTAACTTTTAAATTTGTTCAGCACCATTGTGCCCATTATCATTAATCTCATCAGCACTTAAATCTGTTGCGCGGTCTCGATGCTGCCTTTACGTGCTGCTCGTAATTTCCTATTTGGAATGAAGTCGTAGTGAAAAGTAAACTCTGTAGTTAGGAGTGAATCTGGTCACAGATGTATAACTCATGCTTTAACTAAACATTTCACCTCTAAATAAACCAAAACTAGCAACAAGAATGGGCGAATGCACCTAATCCAGCACATATGTTTGTGTATTAACATCTAATGGGGATGTATTTTTTTGCCTTAACCTTACATGCAATCTCTGAATTTCTTTTGCTGACACGTTTCATGTGTCAGAGCAGAGGTGAATTTTGTGTCTGATTCGCACAGAATATTATAAAAATAATAAAAAGTTAGAACATTGTGCAGGAGAGGTTTGAAGCCAAAAAAAAAAGGGTTATGAAGACACAATATCTCCCCATATAAAAACGGTCATAGTTAAGTGTCAAGACTCAGTAGTAATTTAAAATTGATTTACAAAAGAATGATCATTGTACTTAGAAGTTAATGTTTACAAGTTAAGATGCATTAGCATGAGATCCAAAAAGTGAACATGAACATGAAAGGGGGGAATGGCTATGAAGGTAAGAAAATAAAAGCCTGAAGTAATCGAACTGGCGAGTTGTCCAGGGTGTACCCCGCCTCTCGCCCAGTGTCAGCTGGGATAGGCTCCATCCCCCCGCGACCCTCACGGATAAGCGGTTACAGAAGATGGATGGATGGAAATAACAATCTTCCGGACAGCCTCTGAAGGCAGCAGCAGAGCCTCGTTTCAGTTCTCACTTCCTCCGAGCAACAGCAGCGGCAGCTCACTGGTGCAGCCATTTTGATTGTAAGCGCAGCGCTGGAGAGAAACTGTCTAGAAAAGGTGGGGGTTCTGTTACTCAAAGCACAGCGCCGATATTAGTTTTCATTACACTTTCCCACTCGTACGAAATTATTTTCAATGTAACGGCCCACTCGTTGACCCAGTGAGATAAAGGTGCTACAAGCTGTTAGCTTCTCATTTTTAGCTATGCTAACGTTAGCTTGGGTGAGCTTCCTCAACGGTAGCTCATAAACGCATGACCAGAGGCAGCTTTAGAGGTTTGTACTTCACTGGCCATTAATTTATTTCAGTATCGTGTGTCAATATTGACACAAGACCTCTCATAATAGAGCTTTTGTTTCCACCAGTAACACGGGAAAAGGTCCCAAGCTGACTGGCGTTAGCTAGCCGGTTTAGCTTGACGTAAGGTTAGCACTGTTATCGAAGCTAACGCTGGCTCATTTCTGGCCATTAGACGAGGCTCAAGTGTAATGTTACACCACATCAAAGTGCTGCAGCTCTTGTCATGTCAGCAAAAGAAGTGCTGAGACATGAAATCAAAGTCTAAATACGGCTGGGCTGGATATTTCAGGTGTGAATCCAGAGGAGAGTGATGTGGGACCAGGGAGGACAGCCCTGGCCGCAGTGGCCTCTGAGCCAGCAGCAGTGGATGCAGTCTTTCCAGCACCAGCAAGATCCAGGTAAGTGAGTGATGCTTATGCACCAGGAAAGCACAGAGAAATGCCTCTGCAGGGTGCCTCTGCACAACTTATCGCTGCTCGACTGCCTTGATAATAAGTTTTTCCAGACTTGTAGTAGTCTCTGTGTGGTGCATTTTCCAATAAAATGTGTGATGTATTTTCTGGCTTTGTGAAGGTCAAGTGGATTGGGCTGCCCTGGCACAGGCATGGATAGCCCAGAAGGAGTCGACAGGAGCAGAGCAGCCGAACATTCAGCCCAATGGCCAGGACATCCCAGGCCTTGAAACCTGTCGGACCAAGCAACCACGGCGCCTTCCAGGGTGACCCAGTATTTGGCAGAATGTGGCAGCCAGGTACAAGACCAACAAGAATTTGTGTTTTCTGAATGCAATTTGTGATCTTGTGTCTACACACTTAGATACATTTTAATGGCTTAATACCAAGCCCTTCTTGAGCAGATATTGAGAAGTATAAACAGTAGAAATTCCTTTGTGGGTACACCTGGATGTTCATATTGCTTTGGCTTTTATGTACTAATTATGTTGTCATTGACAGAATGGGGAATGCATGGCCAGCCCCCTCCTCCTCCACCCCCTGAGCAGGCCTGGATCCCTCCAGGGTCAGGACCGATGGATGTGGTGAACCCCAGTGAGGACAGCAACAGCCAGGACAGCGTGGAGTTCAACTCTGAAGCCCACCACGGGGTTTACCCCCAGAACAGCCATGGGTATGGGGCACAGCCCGACAGCTACGCCATGGCCCCCATGGCCATGAACCAGTTTGATTATCAGGTATGCAGATGCTACAGTAGAAACTGTTGAAGCGTTTGGGTTTTAGTGTGACAACCAAGTAACTGCAGGGTGCCTTTGCACCGGAAGGAGCAATCCATAGAAACTGTGCCGGGTCCCAGCATCTAGGTGTATCAGTCATTGCTTTCTTGATGCGGTGCAGAGGAAAGTGTTGGCTTATTGAGGATCCAGCATGGTTTGGCATAATTTTATTAGCTGATTTTTTCCTCCTTTTCTATTTTTAAACCAATCAGGCTTTCTAGCCCAGTCAGGAGTGATGAATGAATGTGAGCTACTTAATCTGGGGAAAGCAACAACAGCCCCTCGTTCAATGCATGCCACTTGGTGGCAGTTAAGAGAGAACATCCTGTACTTTGAAATAGCTCTAATTTTCAGTTTTGTGCCGTCTTCTTACAGCATGGTGCTGCCTCATCCTTTGGCCCCACGCCCGCAGGCTTCCACTCCCCGTATTGGCAGGGTCCCCCAGGGAACAGAAGAGATACCAGACCACCCGGGTTTAGAGACCGTCCCAGATCCCCCATCCAGCTCCCTGTCAAGCAGGAACCCCCAGCGCCGCTAGGTGAGTGTGTTTTCACTCCACTGTTGGCCAGCCATCAAATTGCTTGAGGTACATGAATGTACTGCACAGTTTGTGTTACACCTAAAGAGGGTGACTTCTCTTAATTTTTTATGCAACATAAAATAATGCTTGTAGTTGTATGACAAAGTAGGAAAATTGTCTTGCCGTTGACTGGACATGAAGTACTAATATAACTGCTTTTTTTCATCAGGTACCATTCGAATCTATTTCCATTACCCCTAGAACAGCCATTATTATCTGTCCCCTGTTTGCACTATTGTGACTTAAAGTTAAAATGTGTGAAAAAACACTTTTCTCTGTCAAATAATGGTACTGCATTACTACATTAGTGCAGAAATAAGTGATTGGTGTAATGACAGAAAATTAATTTGCACCTATTTTCATGGAAAATTCATTATTTAAGTCACTTTTTAAGCAAAATGACCAAACATTACACAAATCCCCTTAAACTGTTTTTATTGCAAAAATGACCACTACAGTGCTCCTTTCAGTGCTGGACTGAAGCTCTTTACTTACAGAACTGAAATAGTACGGTGCAGTATAGTGGTGCATAATTCTCTATTTCTGATGGAAAACACAAAAAAATAAATTTATACATGTCTGTGGAGTAATGCAGGGCGAGCTAGGTAGGCTGGCCAGTTAGCTAGCCAGCTAGCACAAAGCCAGGTAATTGCTGAAATGAGTCTTTAATATCATTACAGCAGCACATAAAATACAATTAACGTTGACTATACAGCGCAACATTATAGAATCGAGTTGTTGTGCAACATAACCCTTTTAGCAGTAATATTATATTGTCAGTGACTTTTGCATTGGTAACAATGGGATAAACTCTTAAAGTAACATATAAGAGGGGACAAGTAGAGAGAGGAGGAAGCAAAAACAAACTGTCATTTCAAAATAAAGTTCTATGAACATAAATCCAACATCACATAAAAAGAAATATTTGTTTCTTTCAGGGGACACTGAAACAATAAAGGGCTGTCCACACCAAGAACTATAATTATAAAAAATAATTTAAAAATCATTCTAACTAAAGTGGCCGGTGGAGGCCACACCCCAACTAGTGGCAACCCGGACTCCACCATCTGTTTGAGTTAGAACAATTTTTACAGCAATATTTTTATAGTTAATAGTTCTTTGTGTGGAATGTTTTCTGTGTGTGTCAGCATTTTCTGTGTATGCCTTTAAACATCCTCCCAACTAGTCCCTGTGGCTTGGTATATTGGCTTTCATGTCCAGTGGCAGTCAAAACATTGGGCACTAGAGATGCTCAGCTAAAGCACCAAGCACAGCCAAACACCCCAGTTGCATAGATAACAAAAAGAAAAACATTGGGCTATAGTCTTGTGTGTGTATAGATTAAACACTGTTTATGGCTATTTGTTTGTTTTAAGAAACACACCTTTGGATGGTCCTTGACCTAAGGGTGGCCGACAATGTCCATATGACTCATTTGGAAAGCATCTCGAACTCCCAAAATGGCCATTGACCTGTATGTTTTGATGTAGGTGGAATGGATGAACAGAGAAGGAGACCCTCTAGTCTCCAAACAGCATACAAGAAGGTGTATATAGTGTCTCTATTCAGACTGATCTCGGGATCTACACAATAAACTCTTTGCTCCTGAATTTGTTCCTCCATATTCTCCATTTTTGACACAACAAGCCTTTGAAAACAGTTTTTCCAGAGTTTGTACAAAGTGTTGTGGCACTGAGCCCATTTTCAAGGTTTTTTATGTCACAACACCCTTAAGAACGGTAAAAATTCAACAGAGTTCATTTTACATGTTGCCGTTAACATGAATCAAAAGGGATTTAAGCAAACAGCATTACAGTATGTGAATAATTTGACCTGGATTTCACCTTCAGATGCTGTAAAAAGGCGCACACTACCTGCATGGATCCGAGAGGGCCTTGAAAAGATGGACAGAGAGAAGCAGAAGAAGCTGGAGCGAGAGCGGATGGAGAAGGAGCGTGCAAAAACGGCAAAAGATGACGGCAAAGAGCATGAGGCAGACGAAGAGGGTGATGGGCCACGTGTGCCCCGCAAGAGTAAATTTGTAAGTAACCCACCTCTGGCACCTTGACAGCTGAATGGTTTTCTTTGACAAAAAACAAAAAAACAGGTTACAGTTGTGTGTTGTGTTAGTGATGAAAGGACATCCAAGGGCATTAACTGCTGTATTAATTGAAAGTGAGTCCTTGGTTCTGTCTGCATCAGGACAGTGACGATGAGGGGAATGATGACAATGACGATGAAGAGAAGACCTCGATGAAGAAAGAATTCTCAGGACGAAGTCCATCACCTCCTGCAGACGACAGTGAACCTGAAATGACTGAGGAGGAAAAGGAATTCCAGCTGGTCAGTATAACCATTTTGATTGTTTCTTCTGCATGTAGACTGGGAAATACTGGATTTTATATGTTCCTCACCCTGTTTTTAGATGATCATCACAAAAACACTCCTGACAGAGATCCTTCTTGAGGTCACTAATGAAGAAATCCTGCACGTGGCCAAAGAGGCGCACCGGAAAGCCACTCGAGGTCTGCTCTTGTCTTTTCCAGTTAATGCATCATCTGTGCTTGTCACCAAGACATTATGTTAAAATCTGAAGAGATTGCATTATATACATCATAATCTCTTTTAAATTGAACTCAGTTATACCCTGTAAAGTAGGGTGATTGAGCGGCAAAACATAGGAGTATGTCAGAAATGCATTTTCAACCATTCTCTGCTAATGCATCAGAAGGAGAGAGCAGAGCAATAACAGTATTGAAAACCTGGTCTACTGGTACATGGTATTGAAGGTCCTGCTGAAAGACTATGATATGACTGAACAAAGTCTCAGCACCGAGTCTGAACAGCATCCAGCTGTAGATACAAGTGACTTCCTCCATTGAAGAGACTGTGCATTAGTACAGATTGGTTCTTTCCCTCCTGTCCGACTGTTTGACTTGGATTGTGTGACAGAATTTTGTTTGTTAACCCTCTCTCTTTTCTCCATTTTTGTTTTTCTTTTTATTTATTTTTTTCTCTTGTTACCAATGGCAGCTCTTGTGAATAGTGCTTTATCTGTGACCCCCTTCTCTAGCGACTCTTGCCTTTGAGAAAATGGCAGTATGTGTTTTAACATGTTGTTCCTGTTGTTGATGTGAATCAAAGCTCCTGCAAAACAGCTGGCACAGTCAAGTGCACTGGCTTCTCTGACCGGTCTCAGTGAGTATCCCTTTTTCTGTCATCGGGGGAAGAAAAATATTTGCGGGGTTAGTAGGAACTTGGTAAAATCTATTAGCACAAGACATAACACACCAAATACACAACCTAATTTTGAAGGCTGATTCAAATAGAAGTGGAATCTCAGTGACTTGGGTTTAGTTTTGCACTTTGATGACAGAAGCATGCTCTTGAATTAGTTTTTCTTTAAGGGCTGTGTATATGTTTTTAAGAGGTTTATTAGTGTGAAGTATAAAGTCAAACAGGATAAAGTGCCTTTCATTGGGACCTTGGGTTGGGATTGAGGGTTTTCAAAAATGAAACCTGATTATGTGAATGGATCCTCATACTCTCCAACACTCAACAACCTGGGGGCTCTGTTGTCGCAGGTGGGCTTGGTGACTATGGTTCAGACGAGAGTGACGATGAGGATGATCGCAGCGTGCGAGGGTCTGAATCCTCCGACACAGACGAGGAGGAGTTGCGTCACCGCATCCGAGAGAAGCAGGATGCCTTCCGTCGCAAAGAGCGGGAGATGCTGCAGCTGCAAGAAAAACAAGCACAAGAAGCTCTGCTTGCTCGTGGTAAGACATGATGTTCACATCTCTGCGAGTTAAAACCAGGAACACACTACATTGCTTACCCTAATGGTTCAAAATGTTTGAAAGTTGTGCTACCACAAGGATCCTAAATAAACATGATGGTAGAACGTCTCTTTTTCAACAAGGGAAGATGTTGAGACTTGTCAGGAATTAAATTGTAAACACATTTAAATCTGGGCAGATGCTCACAGTGGGACCAGGAGTGAAATGATTCAAACTAGTGCTGACTTGACCTCATCTTGAACACCGCTTGAGACTACAACTTTAAAGGGATTGTTAGAATTATTTGAAGTGGGGTTGTAAGAGGTACTTGTCCACAGTCAGTGTATTACCTAAAGTAAATGGCAGACGGCTCACCCCCAGAAGCTAAGCAACGTACTAGAGATGGGTCATGATTTTTGAATCTTTGAGTGGTCATTAAATTATAAAAAGTTGAATAGTTCATGTGACTATCGTCTTTTAAAATCTGTTTTCCCTTGTTTGTTTCCCTGATTTTACTGGCACATGGAAATATCACGATATTACTAGATCTCATGTTATTACAGGTCCAGGTAGTATTGCTGACGGGACATCTGCAGACGCTGATGTATTTTATATCAGAGTGACAGGCCGTTCACTGAACATTTACTTACTCAAAACTAACTGACACCATGTCAGAGAAGGAGCACAAATCGTTACCTCAGCCCCAGTCTCAGAGGGCAGAAAAGCTGAATGGACAAAAAGTTCATTTTTGATGTGTGTGGATTTTACTCTGTCTGACTGCTTTCTGAACAAACGCCTGCCAGTATCGGTTCAAGCTCAATAATGGTTAAACACCAGCTGTTGTAACCCAACTTCAAACTAGGAAGTTGTAAGTTTTGCTATGTATGTGTTGTTTTAGTATTTACTCCGTAGCTTGTCCTGTTGAATTTGGTGCTACTATGTTGCTAATATAATTATTCCCAGAGGACTAAACTGTGTAATTCCAGGCAACAATTAAGAGACACTTGGTCAACGTTAAGCCTTGTTTGAAGCAGCTATATAATGAAAATAGGTGATGAGATGCTGTAACTGTTTTTTAGGGCCCGAGCACCCTTGGGTGCGAGGACCCTATTGAAATTGAAGGAATTTTTTTTTTTTTCTTTGCTATTATTCCTTGAAATGAATTGCATTTTTGGAAACTTAAACAAACTCAAAAACTCACCAAATTTGGCACACACGTCAGTTGTGGTGAAAATTTACGTGTGATATGGTCTTTGGCTTAAACAGCAGCCCCGACTGCATGTTGAACCGACGTGCACGAAAATCGGTACACATATGTATCACACCCAGACGCACAAAAAGCCTCTTGGACCCATAGGCCAAACCCAACAGGAAGTCACCCATTTTGAATTTCGTGGTCAATTTTGGTGTTTTCCACGTGCCGTATTTTAATGAACTACTCCTACAGGATTAATCAGAATGACTTCAAAATCACTGTGAATTATCTAGACTACTTTGTGATCAAAATTTATTAAAAGATCGCGCTGTCGTTAAAGGACATGGTTGTGAGGTGGCGGCAAATTTTGATGTCACGCCATAAAACACGAAATTGCTATAACTTTAGCATTCATGGTCCGATCTGCACCCAACTTCACGTTTCATAATAGCACCCCCTGCTGGCGACAGGAAATGACATGTTTTAGACTTTGAGGTGCTGCTCCCAGCACATCGA
This sequence comes from Lutjanus argentimaculatus, assembly GCA_034769285.1. Taxonomy (NCBI): domain Eukaryota; kingdom Metazoa; phylum Chordata; class Actinopteri; order Lutjaniformes; family Lutjanidae; genus Lutjanus; species Lutjanus argentimaculatus. Next base: position 7,838,771 of record JAWZSL010000025.1, on the reverse strand, counting down.
CCATATCCAACTCAAATCTAATAAGACAGGTCTTCAGACCTTGGTAATGTTATATTGTGAAGATCATAACGTATCGTCAAACAGCGTTGCCCTGAGAGCGCGGCGAAAGTTCATGCCTCGCCATGAAACACGGAATTGCTATAACATGAGATTAAATGGTCAAATCTGCTCCAAACTTCACATATATGATAATAATCCCGGCCTGATGATGTCGACGCCTCGATTCTAAAAAAAAACGTTGACGTCAAATCCGGACGTCGACGCGTCGCCACCTGCTCGCCACACGCATGTGGGTGACCAAAACATTGCAGCATGGAGGACGAAACTCCGTCTCCAACCACCTCACAGCAGCCTGCCCTCCCAAGCTCTACTCTACTCAAAGAAAAAGTCACCAAAAAACAACCCGCCCTAGAGGCCAAAACGCACTAAAGGCGTCTGACGCTCGCGTTTTGAAGTACACCCATTGTTCTAAATGGCAGAACATGCACTGAAAGCGTCTTAACGCGCGTCAAACTGCCTTGACGCTCGCAATCCGAACTTGTTCGATTTCGGAGCGTCAAATGAGGACCAGGGCTTTTTTTTCTGCAGCTGCAGCTGGTGTTTGGGCCGAGTTAATGGAATGAAAAAGGTATGGATGTGAGGAGCGAGTGCTGATGGAGCTTTAGCTCCACCTGAAACCACGTTAAATAAAAAAAAAAAAAAAAAAAAAAAGACGACCCACAGCAGAGAGAGAGGGAGGGAGGGAGAGAGCGTGTGAATACAGACAGATGCGCCGACTTAATATAAAAACTTTTTATGATCATGAAACATAATATTACTGAACACTTTTGTGGAGTGTGATTTTTTTTTTTCGTCCGATTTGTTTGTAAACACTTAAGTACTCCCCGCCGATTATTCATAACTACGAAAGAGGAGAGAGAGAGCAGAGAGGAGGGAGGGGGAGCGTGTGTGAAGTGCTGACTGATATAAAACTTTTCTGATGATAAATCCTGATGTTACTGAACAGTTCCCTGACTCAAATATCTGTCTCAGTAACAGACAGACAGACGTTCGTCTCCTCCATCGTCTCTAACGTTTGTCACTGCGCTGCATTATTATAGGCTAAATCATTGTGAACTGTCCAGACGCCGTGTCTCCCTCTTCATCTCCTCTTCATCTCCTCGGTGTATGTCTGTGTGCAGTTTGCTGTCTGCTGTGGTCTAAAACATCCTCTCTGATGTAAACTGGCAGAGTGACATGTGTAAAAGATCCTGCTGCATTAATACAAAAACATGAATATCGTGCACCGTTGAGTCATTAAATAGACGGACCCGAAAAAAGGTGAGGATTTTTTTCCCCTCAGAGGACAATTTTTTATTAAAGAAATAAACTGTTGTTAATAGTAATACTAAATAAATAAACAGATGCATGTAAATAGCGACCTTTTCCTATACTGCTGGTTTTGTGGTGATGGAATGTTAAATCTGAAGCCTGCAGTGCGCTTAGTCAAAAGACGCGCGTCAAATGAAGCCTGCAGTGCGTTTTGGCCTATGGTACTGTAAAAGAGTGAACACTGACAGGCCTTCCATTTTGTATAACAGTACTTTTATTTTGTGTTAAGCAGAAAATATTTGGCTGTGAAAAAACCGTCGTATAATAAAGTAATTTATTAAGAATTTTTTGGTATTTATTTGAAATACATTATGGTTTTTATTAATCGTGCAACAGAAAAATAATCGTTAGATTAATCGTCCAATTAGTCGTTAGAATAGTCGACTATTCGATAAAATAATCGCCCGAATAATCGTTTTAAAAATAATCGTTTACCCCCAGCCCTTCTGAACACCTCTACATGAAACTCACGAAGTCACAGTCATAGTGCCACCTAGTGGGGACAGGAAGTAACACCACATTGCTTCCTACAGTGTCCGAAGGGGGTGAAAATTCAGCACCTCGTCTACCAGTCGGCCTCTGGCGGCTGGTCGCGGCTGCAGCAGGCCCCGAGTGGCGCGGGGGTGCAAGGGCCCGTTCAACGCTGCTTGCAGCTTTAATTTCATGTTGCTTTTTGTGGAAATTTATACTGCAGTGTGAGCTGCTAAGCCTTGTGTGAAAATGGGTCTCTCTGTGGTTGTGCATGCATGGGGGAATTTTTGTCAAATACTGACCAGTGAATATCGAATAGCATGTCGGCATGAAATACCCATCCCTACGACATACTGCTGTGGACATAGTCAGCCGCAAAATATACTTGAGCCACCAAAAAAAAATCAACATGATTTTAAGTGTATGCTATATTCAGAATATTTTCTCCATTGTAATATGCCATTAGACAGGATTTTCTGATTTTCTTTAAAGCCACCAGATTCCAGACAAAAAAAAAAACAGGAGTTGCTGTTTTTCTCCTGCCTCAGTTCGGTTAGTTTGTGTAATTGTGTGACTTTGGTGAATTGAAACTAACTGATTAAACCACCAAAGTCATACAAAAACACAAACAAACAAACTACTTGAGGCAGGGGTAGACCAAAATCTCCTTTGTTCTGCAAGTTCAAATCACTGTTATCGCCAAAGGAGTTTGGTGGCTTGTGTGATATTTGACTTATAATACGGTGGTGTCCCGTTGTAAAAAGCTGTCTGAGGTCAATGTAGTGCTGTGAAAATATTCTAAATACAGCATACACTTTAACTGATATTTTTTTTTTAGGCCCTAAAATTCATTTAACTGTGACCCTGTCTACAGCTGTACATTGCTTAGCTTTCCTATACCAGTACTGCTTCTACAAACTGGAGTGTGCTGACTGCCATCTGCTGGAGGTAATACACTGAACTATCCCTTTTAATAAATGTGAACGTTGTGTAGTGCAGCCATTCCCAAACTTAAGAATGCCACAGTCCAAAATGAAATCAGAAAACCTTCTGCGGCCCACCCAAAACTTAAATCACAACTTCGATCAACATATGAGACTCATCTTAGTAATGACAAGACTAGAAAGATTGTTTAATGTGGCAGCTCACCAATACAGTGTAACACCTGTTAAATTAACACATAATTTTTACACATGGATTTGTTATATTAGTTCTGATTAATTTTTAATAATTAATCAGAAAGATATCAAGGTAATTTCAGAGATATAAGAAACTTACAAACATTTTATTTTTTTTTTATGACCTGACCCCACGAGGGCCACCTGCAGGCCTTCCACAGCCCACCAATGGACCACAGACCATACTTTGAGAATCCTAGTGTAGTGTCCTCTTAGTCTTTACAGCACCTGATGTTTCCTTGTTTATTTTTAACCTGTATGTTTGTTGTTTGACTCCACAGAAGAAATGATGAAGGAGAGACTGAGCAGAGAAAAGGGGGAATATGATGAGGGCCAGCCAGAGAATCCACACAAGCAGGAAGTAAAAGAGAGGGAGGCGGAGCCCTTGGTAGAGAGGCGTAGGTCCCGTAGTGAGAAGGAGGATAGTGAGAGTAAGCACTCGGGCAGAGGGAAGGAGCGATCAGGGCGAGGTGGCAGTGATTCCCCAGCCAACGGTCACAGCAGCAGCTCCCGCTCCACCTCCAGCCACAGCAGCCATCGTTCTTCCTCCTCCTCTTCTTCCTCCTCTGCATCTTCTCGTAGTTCTTCTCGATCTTCCTCCCCACAAAGGAAGAGGAGGCGTAGCCGCTCCTCCTCCCGTAAGCCTCGCCGGCGCAGCCGCAGCCACAGCTCCCACAGACATCGCAGTGATCGTAGTGAGAAGGGCAGGGACAGAAGGAGGAGCAGTGCTGAGAGATCAGGCCGCCACAAGAAAGACCGTAGTGATTCCAGGGAGCGCAGGAGCCGCAGGAGTAGATCCAGGTCTAGAGACAGAGACAGGGGCAGAGCCAGGGCCAGAGACAGTCGGAGTCGCAGCAGAGACAGAGAAAAGGAGAAGGAGAGGGATAAGGAGAGGAAGAGGAGCCGGGATCGCAGGGACAGCAGTCACAGTCGTAGCAGCAAACACAAACAGAAGGCCTCCAGCAAAGACAGAGAGAGGAGGAGGGAAAGGAGTCATAGCCATGAGAAAGACAAGAAAAAGAAGGACAAGGACAAGGAGAAAGAGTCTGATAAAAAGAAAGAAAAGCCAAAGTCCAAAGAAAAAGAAAAGGAGAAGAAAAAGAAAAAGGAAGCTCTGTAGTTGCAGAGGAAAATGGCAAATCGAAGAAAAGGAAAGAGAGTGACTCATACACGGACTCCCAGAGTGACAAGCACTCCCGGCAGGACAGCAAAGCCAGCAAGAAGGGCTCCGCCAAAGCTAGCAAGAGGCGCTCAGACTCTGACTCAAGTAGATCCCCGTCCCCAGAAGTTAGCAAAGAAAAGAAATCTAAGAAATCCAAACGTAGTCGCTCAAGGTCGACGGAAAAATCTCACAAGTCTGGTAAGAAGGCAAGCCGCAAACACAAGTCTAAGTCACGATCAAGGTAGTATTCGTTTTTTTTCTCTTTTATTCTTACTGTATGTTTTCATTGTATGTCTCATTGTGATTTCTCTGGAATCCTTTTAATCAATATATTTTCAATAACTTCAAAAACAGAAATTATGGAAACGGTTGAGTGAATGTTATGAAAATGTACTGTCAAATGCAGTCACATCTGCCTCACTGTAAAGTCAAGTCTGATGCAATAAAGGGTTTTAATGTTTCATGACGGTTTTATCTATCAAATGCAAATTTGCCTTTTCTGAATTTCAAACAAGTCACAAGAAGCCTCAGTATTTGCCTCCAGGACTCTGTTTTGTAGCACCTTGTTAAAAACTAAAAAAAATGAACCAAACAAATTTCTTGCCTTACACTGTGCATGGTAGATTTGCTTCTCTAGAGTCTGATGAACATAAGTTTTTATGGAGATGATGTAGTTTTTTTGTACTCTGCGGGTACACTATATCTGGCGGGAGGAGGGGGGAATTTGTGCATGTTTGTGTGTTGTAGTCTGCGTGGGTGAGTGTGATTGGTGCAGTATTAATGTCATGTCCATGCCTCTCTTTCAGGTCAACATCCCCCTCCCGTCGTAGCAGACGCTGAGGAGCACAGTTAACCTCCTGATCTGTGCACTTTGCCATTTTAAATTCCATGAGTTGAGCAGGCTTGTCTCATTATAGAGGCAGTTGTGTAGGTGAACCCCTCTCATACATTTCTTTCATCTTTGTAAATATGTTATTTTTAAAGTGTGACTGAAGACTTTTTGAATGGTAGGAGTTTTCACTTGTATCATTATGCAAAGCCTAATAAGACTCTGTGGACACTAAAAACTCAAGTTGTATCATTTTAAAGCGTAACAGGATTGAACTTTTTTCTCCCAAACATTATTGTAAGATGTCCAATAAAACTGTTTGTTCCTTGCCTCGCCTCACGGTCTCTTTTATCTTAATGCAAACAGCATTTCTCAGCACACAATGTAGATTCATAATGGTGCATTTGTCAGTCAACACAGAATCACACAGGTCATAGAGCTGCGACGCTCTCTGTAGTTTCATAATGGTTTATACTTAGTTCACTAAGGACTGCATGTTTAAGAACAAAACAGGTCAGAGGGCCTACGTCCCTAAAAATGTCATCTCACTCACATCAGTAAAGGCTTTAACCTTGTTAACATGTACATGTGGTGTTTTTCATGTGTTACAAAGATATCAGGAATGAAATAAGCAGTAAATATAATGTGTGAGCAAAAAAAAAAGCTAAGGACTATATGACATAAAACTAAGGAACCAATCTTAGGAGAAGCAATGAGCAAATTTTTTTTCTTTCTTTTGGTGTGGGGATTGTAAGCCATTTTAACAGGGTCTTTGAACTTATGTTGCTACTTTAAATAAAAGAACAGGCACTTTATTATTTCTTGCAGAGTATTTTATATATTTTTTTAAAACATGACATGAGGTGCGCTTTAAAGAAAGTGCTGCAGTGCAGACTGGCGTTTTAAGATGCTTTCAACAGTGTAAATAATTTCTCATTTGAAGATGGGTTGTGTATCTAGAGAAGGCAGTGGGCCTTCACAGCAGCTGTATTGATATGAAATAGTAGGACAGGCAGGTGTAATCAGTTCCCTGATTGTTGGTAACACCTGCGTTTATCCTACTATTTCCTGAAAAAATGGCGGCTCTGAAAAAGGTTTATTGTCGCACAATCCTGATAGAGGTGACCTGAACAATCAGGATAGTTATGATCCTTGGAGAGGCACAGTTTGCCACGCAGCACGAATACTTGACGCTTCTTAAACTTCATATATAAAACCTTTTACCAGCTAAACAGCGTGACGACATGTATTATTATTTATAATAATTAGAAAATCGTTAGGTACATTTACTCCAGCCACTTGTTTCTCGTCGGTACCATGAAGGGTCTGACCAGTGGGAACTAAAATGTGTGTTGTTTCCACCCGAGCACAAAAGAAGCGAGCACGGACGGTCGAATGACTATAGTAGTGCAGTGAACAAATATACAGTAGCCAGCTGCTCAACTGTGTCATGACAGCATGTACTCGAGTAAGTGTGGCCGCCTCATGTTAGGGCTGTACAGCGAAGCGCCGCTGGCGCGCGTGATTGAGCGCAGTTTCAGCTGGACTGCGGTGTGTAAACAGCGGACACTGTGGCTGCAGAGGAGCGCCTGTCTGAAGAACCAGCAACACACCGTGCCCTGTCACTCAAGGTACAGTGGTAAATTGTGTATGGTCCTTTATGAAATCGTTTTGAATGTACAGAGTCAGATCACATGAACTGGACTTTTAGCACATCTTGCTAGAGTCTTGGTTATGTCTGGGCATTGACGGTACAATGGGAGAGCTACAGCCACCGGTTGTTTTCATCATCTACTGATCTTTCAATTAATCTTTTAATTTGTTAGTTTGTATTAATAAAACTGTGAAGAATGCCCATCATCATCAACTTTGCAGAGCCTAAAGGGATTTTCTCCAACCAACACACCAGCCAAAAAAAAAAAAATATTCTATGATGGAAGGAGGACGCAAATTATTTATTGAAGTAAAAGCAGAAATACCAGTCTAATAATACTCTATTACAAGTAACAGTCCCGAATCAAAATGTCATTTAAATAGAAGTACAGAAGAGTTATCACTGTCATCCTGTATACTTCCCGTAAAGGTAAAAGTCTTAAATATGCATGGCCTGTGGCCTATTCTTCAGAATACAGAATACATATATTTGTTTTTGCAGTGATCCCAAAAGTGTGGATACCAAATACTTGACAAAAATATGTATTGGAGGCAGGATATTTACAGTGAAACAATAAATTTGATTGTCCAAAATGATGGCAGGCCACTGGAACAGTCAGCTTGCTTTTTGATAGTTATTTTTAATTATTATAAGTAGCTATGAATACACAAATGGAGCAAATATATATTAAAGAGTTGTATTGTTTTATTGTTTATTTTGTTAATATTATTTATTAAGAAAAAGGATCAAATATACATAAATTTTGTCTATAATGCTATTTAATGTTAAGGTTCATCAATATGGAACCAATTTTAGATATTTTGTATACCTCCAGTAGCACAGTCCTGCATCATATAAGCATATCATGTTATTTTTATATGAAAATAGCATAATTGTCAAGTAAAAGTACAGTATTTGCCTCTAAAATTTAGTGGATAAAAATTACACTTCTAATAATATCAAATAGACATACTCAAGTGAAGTACAAGTATGACAAAATTTAAGTACAGTACTTGAGTAAATGTACAAAGTTATACTCCACCACTGGCTAAAACCAGCAAATGCTTCACAAAAATTGCATGTTTTGCTTGATGCATGACTGATATGATTTATAGGTCATCAGAATTACAGGCAGTTATTTTTTCTTCTCCCAGTTGACTAATTTACTAATAATTTCAGCACCAATTGGAAGATATGTAGTATTGTAGTAAATATAGTAACTTTAGTCCCAAGATATATTTCAGAGGTTTTATACTGCCTGTATTTAATGAGGTCCTGTCTTTTCTACCATGCACAGTGTTCATTCAGCCTCCCACACCACAGTGGACCCCGATGAGGTGAGGAGATTCCAGTCACTGGCCAGCAAGTGGTGGGATGAACAGGGAGAATTTGGAGCTCTTCATGCCATGAATGACCTGAGGGTGCCTTTTATACGGTGTGTGTTTTTACACTATATGCACTTCAATATTCATTATATTTTTTTTTTTGAAATGCCAAGATGTCACACCCAAGTCACTGTCAACACAGGGGCCTGATTGGCAGAGGCGTCAAGCAACTGTGTCAAAACACGGCCTGGAGGAAATCCAGCCTTGTGGTATTTGAACCCAGAGAACACAAGGGGAAGCTCTGAAGTAACGTGCATTAAAAGTGACAGGATTCCTCCACATGTCAGCACATTTTCAGCCAATAGCATTTCAGCTAGCTCCAGCGCTGCATACGTCCATGTTTGGGGGGCTGCAACTGTTGTGATTGATAAGATCTGCTGTAGGGGCCCCCACAAGATAATCATTACATTACCCATCCAGCCAAGAGCCCGTTGTGCCCTCCCCTTCCCCCTCTGTGGTCCTGTTGTTGGTGGTGGTGATGATGATGTGTGGTTATGGTGACAGAATGACAGATCCACTGCCAGTGTATGTCTGAGTGTGGCTGATTTGCTTGATATGGGTTTGCCCTCAGGGTGTGTCTAAATGAGACGCAGCAGCACCACTGCTACTGTTGCTGCTCTGCACCTTTTAGACTCTGACAACCTTACTATGATTCGGTTAATCCTGACGTTGAATAGGGATGGGAATTCATAAGATTTTGTTGATACCAGTGTCATTCTTGATTCTGTTTATTGGTCTGATTAGATATTGTCTCCCTCATTTATTCCTGATCAGTTTTAGACTAGCTGGCTGTAGCAGCACTCTGACTGTTATCATCTAAAATGGATGAAATTAGAGAATATTTATACAGTGTGTCTTTTAAAGGGATTATCTAAACGCTGCTAGAGTTTTACAGGAAAATAGTGTTGCAGAATCTCTCAAACTATTGAAGCGAATGATGACCAGTTTTCAAATGGGAAAAAAATAAAATAAAATGCTTCCATGCTGCTCGTCTGGCACCAACATGCCAAGTTGACTTGAAAGACGTCATTTGCCTCATGTTTTTAGCCTAAATCTTCGCTGTAGATCCTTAGCTTGGAACCATGTTCACGTGCGCATGTACATCGTCTGAATTGGGTGTGTGCGTGTGTGAAGTGATGGTGTGGACGTGCAAGTGAACGGCATGTTGGGGCTCATGACTTGAATTATATTAGACGAGCCATATTTAGAAATTTTACTTTGTTTTGTTTTTCTTTTTGAAAAGTCACCATTCATTTAAACTGTTTTGGATTCTGCAACACTGTTTTTCTGTGAAACTCCAGCAGTATTTTGTGGACTTAAAAATTAAACCTGAGCCTCAGTCGGCATGAGGGTGAGTAGATTTTCATTTTTGGGCGAACTATCCCTTTAATTTAGTGTGCAAACACACAATGCATGCAAACACAAATTGTATAGATTCAGCGGTCTGTATGCTTAATAATAAAAGCCTTGAGTGTTTTGCACTCTGTATTAAAGGACAGTATTTTTTGCCACAGTAGTTTTGCACATTGAAACTGTTTCTGAATGACGTTTAGAAGTAAGGAAACACGTCTCTGTTTTTTAACTACAGTGTAACAGTATTTTTTTTTTTATCACTGTCATCATAGTTCTTATGTGAATAATAGTTGATCATGTGCAGATGGCTGGATATTCCACTTAGACTGTGGCTAAGTAGCCTTTGTCCATTTCTTGCTGTGTTGTGGAGGTGGGGTGGAAAGCGAGTTAGGTGGATGTCTGCCAACACCTAATCTTCCTCCTTCCACTGTTTGCACGAATGCTCCTGCAGTCCAGCAGAGCTTTAATGAGGATGATGCATTCCCAGATCTTGGCCTCTCCTGCATGTTTAATGCCCGAGGCAGGCGATCATCGGACAGTCGTGTGTGTGAGGGAGGAAAGTAAGGTAGAGAGGAAGGAACACAGGGATGAATTTGCAGCCAGAGGATATTTGTGGTTGTTAGCTGGCTGACACTGGAGCTCACAGTGAAGTGGGGGTGGTTGTGACAGTGGATGGTGTGAGCAAAATGTAGAAATTCAAATGGTCTCCAACCTCCTGTAACCCCTCCTTATGCTAAGCAGCATTTCGTAGGCTGTGAATAGGCTGTCACTACAACTGCTGCTGCTGGACGTCCACCAATCAGTCGACCAATACTAGATTTTTGGGGCCAATACAGATATTAAGGAGTAAAGAAATTCTGATGTCAATATATTAAATTAATCGCCAACTATTCTGATAATCGATTGATCGTTTTGAGTCATATTTTCATTTTAAAAAATCTCCAAATTCTCTGGTTCCAGTGATCAATATTTTTCACAATTTTCACATTTTTATAGACAAAACAACTCATTGATTTATCGAGAAAATAATTGACAGATTAATTGATTTTGAAAATAATCATTAGTTGCAGCCCTTGCACATAATGCACCAACATAGGGTGAATAATACCAGCTCTGTCTGGCTCTGTGTGGATGATAAATTGTCCCAGAAATAACTGTGATAAGAACAATATTATTGTCATTTTAAGACTATTTTATTTGTGGTGGGAATCTCTTGGTACCTCATGATTTGATTCGATTCTGTTTCCTTACAGCTGATCGCTGCTCTGCTCCATTAGTCTCTTGGTGAGAGCATAAGTATTCAAAATACACTTCACATTCATCTTGCAGACGCAATTATTTAGACACTAAATCAAAACGTGATTGTGAACCACTGCCTTTTAAGAGGATTAAGTAGATCTCTCATTGTTAACCGCTGATAACTCTAGTGTGTGTCAATAAAATTGTTTTTCAGGGTTCTTCAAAATTTTGAATCACTGCAGCCATGAGAGGTCCTTGAGCATACAGTCATAAATATGCACAAAAAATAATAAGCAGATGGATCCAGTAGTATGTTAGATTAGCTGCAGACACGCTGGTCACACACACAAGACTGTCTGTAACATGATGGCTGTATGTTGATGATTTGAAATTTAACCCACTGCTCATTTTCCTGTTCAGGGATAATCTGCTGAACGTGCACACCACGCGTCATCCTGGGAAACCGCTCGCAGGACTCAGAATACTGGATGTCGGCTGTGGAGGAGGCCTGCTCACAGAGGTAAATATATCTGTGTGTACTCTGAGAAAGATGCAGACCAAGTGCAAACAAGGACAAGCAGACAAAAATATCTTTCCCTCCTACTATACATTCTCTGTCCGCTCAATTGTTTCAATTGCTGTCTTTCACGTCACACTGAGTCTTTTCTTTGCAGATCGCAATCTGTTGCAGTGTAAGATTCTGCTCTCAGTGCATTATAGTGCCAGTCCTTTCTCATACATACCAGTGGCCAGAAAACATTTAAACATCAACCTAATTCTCGTTCTCTTTTGATCTGACTGGTCTCGGTTTGGTGGATGGGACAGTCGGTCATTTACAGTTGTTTATCTGTTTGTTAGCAGCGATAGCCGGGCGGCCAGGACAGCCCTTCTGTCCCTGCCTTCATTTGAACTGAGGACATACCAGCCGTGTTGTGTGATTTGAGAAGACAAAATCAGGTCCTGTATTTACATGGCTCCATCACACAGGCTGCCATATTCAGACACCCACACACAAAAAAAAAAATAATCCAAAAAGCGTCTGTTAAGATTGCAACTGTAGTGGTGTCTCTGGGTGTCTCGTCACTCCTCCTCTTCCATCAGAAGGGATCAGCTCTGGGAGGATGGAGATAGACCCCTGGGCAAGTGAGTGCAGCTCACCACACAGACCTGTGTGTTTAGCTTTTGTCCACAAGAGGGTGTACTAATACACATGTAACCCCATCTCACCCTCATTACCAGCTCTTTAAGATGCTGGTAAAGCTGAGGACGGTTTACTTTCACTTCTTTATACTGAGTTCACTTTTTCAGAACCTTGTACACAGTCGGCTATCAGTTGGGGCTAAACTGTGGGTCACTTTTCATTGCTTTGACACAAAATGCATCTCGTGACCACGGCTTTTAAATTTCATCAATTGTTTTCTCACTCAAACCCACCCACCTACAAAATTATTCATATTTACATTTTTATCTATTTTGCACATATATGTATTATTTTGAAAATCAAACATAGCAGGAAATGACTGTAGTGATGACTTCAAGATGCTACATTAAGCGACATCTCAGCCAACATCTCCCTCACGGAGGAAAACATGTCAACCACGGTCTCATTTGTTTAAGGCAATTTGACCAATGCATCATGATTAATTTTATATTTGTATAATGGTATTTTAAAAATCAGCTTTCTATAATATTGTTTTGCACCACAATTCTTCATTATAACATGTGTATCTCAGTGCTTTAGGCGTAATGGGGCTCTTATTTTGTAGATAAGAGATTTTATTGTTGCCAGTTCTTTAAACTGTTGTCCTCATCAGTTGTTTTGTATAGTTTTGTTTGTTCGTTTGTTTTTAGAAATTGCAGTTCATATTACAAAATATACATCAGGACAAAAGAAGTTTTATTGTCTTCTGTCATTCACAGTTTTTTCTTTTTTTCTTTTTTCTTTTTTCTTTTTTTACAATTTATGAACTTTGTACATTTTGATCAGAGTTTTTTTTTTTTTGAGAATAAAAGAGCATTGCATGGTCATTAATTCAATACCTCCACAAAATTTGGGCTTATGAGTCTTACGCATTTGACCCACTTGGTCCAGAATTTAATGAACACATTTTTCTGAAGAGAGAAAAAAAAAAAAAAAAAGAGAGCATAGCATAAATGTCATTTACTATATCAATAATTATTCATGATTTGTAATAACATTTTTATAAAGACCGAGAGAATAAAGGTTTGATTAAACCACTTTATTTTGAAATTAAATGAATTTAACCATGTTATTTAAGAAGGCACACAGGTAATAGACTTAAGAGACTCTTTTAAAAAACTAAAAAACATCCACACTGGCAAACTAACCTGTCCTTTTTTTATAAACAGTTTCCTCACTGTCTCTGCACTGTTTTCTGACCTCACACTGTTTGAGGAACAACTGAACAACATACTGACTAAATGATTGGCTGTTTGTGTGTCATTCGTAGCCTGCTTCATTATCAAGGGATATGATAGGCTGATTATGAGCCAGGGCATATTCATAATGTGCTTTTGTGACAGCTTGCATGTAATGTATTTAAATTAAACTATTAAATATTTTATTGAATATATATATTATTGCTATTGATGTTTTATTACCTAGGCCCATATCTATCTACTGTACTGCGAACGGTTCAGCAAGTAGCCAGCGCCTTGTGACCACTTTTTTACAAGAGGATAACAAAATACCAAACATATTCATCCGGATGCCATGCCTGAAAATCAACATTTCCTAAAAGTAATGTGGAAAATTGCGAGGGCAGATTAGTGCTAAGTGTGCTTTTCAGTGCTTTGTGAAACTCTGCCCAGAAAGATCTTCACACTGGACTCCCAAAGAAATGCCAGTGATTGGTTTCCAGAAACCCACACTGTCTCCAGCACTTGGCATCCCCTCCAGCAAAATGTGCTTTCTGCTTTGGTGTAATAAGGAAACAAATAAAACACCGACCATCCATTCATCTGTTCATCCATGGAAATAAAACACCCAAACCCCACATGTGAGAGTTGGTACATTTCCACTGGAATTGACACACATCCATCCAGTCCTCATTTGTTATTGAAAGATTTGATATTGTTATTCCCATTTTTCTTTAAAGGGGTCTTGTGTTGTTTTTAAAACCTGAGGACAGTTTTCCACAATGTGGAATAAAGTTTATAGCTAAAAAATGTTGCTCTAATAAGGCTTTTTTTTTAACTTGACACACAGCAGATCGGTTTCTGACTTGTCTTTATCTCCTCTCTGCTCCTTGTCGTTCACAAGCCCCTGGGTCGCCTGGGAGCCAACGTGTTGGGTATAGATCCAGTAGATGACAGCATCGGCACAGCTCAGCTGCACTCGTCGTACGATCCGGACCTTCGTGACCGGGTCTGCTACCGGGCCTGCACTCTGGAGGAGCTCTCGGCAGATGAGGAGGAACAGGAGGCGGGCCAGTTCGATGCCGTCGTAGCATCCGAGGTGGTGGAACATCTGGCCGACCTGGAAACGTTCGCCTACTGCTGCAGCCTCGTGCTGAAGGTGTGTCCCGGGATTTTCCTCCAGCTGTTACTTCATGTCAGATGTTTCTGCATCAATACTGTATGTGTGTGTGTGTTCATCTGAGCGTGTGCTGATGTGCATATGGTGATTTTTGTTGTGTTTGCATCTGTTGTGTGCGTTTCTGGGAATAGGTTAGCGTGTGTTTTTGTGTGTATAAGTTGCATTGAACCTTGACAAGCTTTAGTGAAAGCTGTACATCAATAGTGTGACCAGATGATCTCATAGGTCAGTGCACCAGAGAAGAAGAGAGGACAAAAAGATCTTAAAGGGATAGTTTGGATTGTTTGAAGTGGGGTTTTATGAGGTTCTTCTACAGAAGATGGCGTTCAGCACGTCCTGTGTTTGGAGAAGCAGGAAGGAGTACCAGCAGGGAAGTTTAGCAACGTACTGCTGTGGAAAGGGTCAGCAAAAGGTATTTTAGCCACTTCAAAAAGGCCCATCGAAAAAAATATATAATTTTAAGCGTATGCTTTATGAAGAATATTTTCTCTGCTTTACTTTTCTGTTGAACAAACCAAATATCACTCTCTGTTACTCAACCAAACTCCATTGCGAAATATGTCATTTTACCTCAAAGAGCACAGGAGTTTCCGGTCTACCGCTGCCTTGATTGGTTAGTTTGTTTGTGTTTTATTGTGACTTTGATATTTCAAATGGTTAGTTCAGATACACACAATAACACAAACAAACTAACCGATTGCAGCAACAGTAGACTGGCAACTCCTTTGTTCTGCAAGGTAAAATTGCTAATTTCATCAGTTGAGTCTGGAGGAGCAAGAGAGTGCAAGATTTGGCTTATAAGATTAGTGATTACTTTATTAGTCCCACAACAGGGAAATTAACATAACGTCAGTTTCCTGTTTGAAAAGGCTGTCTGACAACAAGGTTAAGCGGTGAAAATGTTCTAATATAGCGTACACTTAAACTGAATTGATTTTTTTAAGTGGGCCTTTTTATATGGCTAAAACACCAGCTTCTAACACCTGCTCTTCTGCTGCCTCTCCAAACTGGGGCAGCATCAACCACCATGTACAGTTACTAAGGATAAGTGCCTTATACAACCCCACTTCAAATAATTCAGACTGTCCCTTTAATGCGTCTGGCATAACTGGACTTTCTGTCTCCCTCTCCCTCTGTCCCCAATCTCCCACTTCTGCCCTTTTATTTAAAAAAAACAAACTTTAAAATGGATCTCACTTCAGGGCAACTACCAGGGATGCCTTTTACTTGAATTGTTTGGATTCATTTATAAGAACTGCACTCTTGTACTTTTGTTCTGTCCCTTCCACTCTCTCTCCCTGTGCTCTCCCCCCTCCCTGTTAAATTTGTTAATCTTGACCGAGGTTGAACCTCTGGGTTGGCACTGCTATCCTCTGGGCTTGTGCACTGAAAGCTCTAAATCCACTCTGTAAATACCCTGGTGACCCAGGTAGATGACCTCAGTTGTGTATGTAGTACCTGCAGGGATGTGTTGTCATTGTAACATATGTTTTCTGAAGAAATATTACCAGTAAAAACTGTAAATTATTAATACTCCGTAAACTAAAACTGTTTCTTTCCCCTCTATGCAGCCAGGAGGCTCTCTCTTCATCACTACTATTAATAAAACCAACCTGTCATACGCGCTGGGTATTGTTGTAGCCGAGCAGCTGCTGCGCATCGTTCCCAGCGGGACACACGACTGGCAAAAGTTCATCAGCCCAGTAGAGCTGGAGCGCCTCCTGGAGTCTAGTAAGTCCTTCTAATTAACATATGGAGAAGAGAGCACACAGGGTGACAGGGGTTTCCCCTGATTTTTAAGTGTTAATAATCAGCACAATAAAATGAATCATTTAAACACCTCGATCTGATGCTGCCTAACTCTGAAACATGTTTCATTGTGTTTACAAGACCTGGTTTAAACATCACACAATCAGTTCGGCAGATACAAATTAAGTACAGCAGTTTATATTTTTGAAATACCTTTATTGCTTTGTACACATGTTCACATGACATTTCCACGCAGGTCAAACACTTCTGCTTATTATTCTTTAATAATAAATTGATTGGCTCATTCCGAGTTTAGGTTAAATAAAGAAGACACTTTACCTGAAGAGGTGTGCATAAGACTGTTATGACACCATCATAACCATGACAAGACACCTACCATGAACCTGAAGACATCTTTAGGAATGTTCATGACTGTTGTCTTTAAGAGTCATTTGGTCAGTTGTGTAGTTTCCAATGCAAATTTTACATTGTTTGAGATGTCCTTGTTATGACAGCTTGACATTAATCAAGCCAACAATGTCTTTGTTATTACCACTCGGACTAAATAACCTGCCTGTTATGAAACTGGCTTTATAACATTATAACAAGTCCAAAATATACCACTTCAATTAAGGTCCAGGCAATTATTCAGACATGTTATAAAAGCACTGACGATGTCAAGCTGTCACAACGAAGACATGTCAAACAGTGTCAACTTTGCATTAAAAATGACGGATACATTTATTAGTCAGGAATTTCATCATTTTCTGGGGCTGACATCATGTCCTGGTTCCCGCTATAAATGTAGTTTGAATGAGCAATATTTCACTGTGCTCTTACCTAAACAAGACAAATTATGTTACTGTTTTTCCTTTATAGAAAGTTAATTTCATTTACATTGAAATGGTTCTCCTTTAACGAGTGGCTGTTACCAGCTACTAAAATAAGCTGCACTAAGACTGTGTGTGTGTTCTTGCAGCGCCAAGTCTTAGAAAATATTCTATTTACAAGTATAAAAAAAGAGAAGTTAGTCTTTTGTGTCTCTGTAATGCTCTCTCTTCTTTTTCGTCCTCTATCAGATGGTTTCTCGGTGCAGTCTGTCCAAGGAATGCTGTACAACCCAGTATCAGGAGCCTGGAGCTGGACTAACAGCACTGCCATCAACTACGCCCTCCACGCTGTCAAAGTGAGGGACGATCCCCAGCAGGACCAGGCCGAGGAGAGCAGCCCCCACCCAGAGCAGCACACTGCTGCCACTCACAGCTGAGCCAAGCAACTGGAGAACAAGTCTGAAAATACAAAACTCATGTGTCTGTGGTGGACTGAGCCTATTGAAGGAAAAGAACAAACAGCCTTGAGATAAAATTAGAGATGTACTGTAGTTGCTGATAAGATTGTATTGTGTTGTTGACACACTGTTTAAGAAATGTTTATTGTTTGATGAGCAAAGCAACTGGACATCCTCTAATGACTCAGTAGCAGAGTTACATAATCACAGAGAGTTTCTAATGTTCGCATGCATGATTTTCAGTATACACTGTACTGAATCAGCTTTATATTTTAGCTTGAGTATTTTGTGATTTGCCAAATCTTTCTTCAGACGGTACTTTTGTCAGTTACATTTCTTAAGAGTGAAACAGTGAAATGTCTGATTTATTTGGATCTGGACGTAAACAATAAATATAATGTCATGTTGGTTTTGGCTGCATACTGCAAAGCTGCATTTTTAGAAGACGTGTCCACACATGCAGAGGGGACACTCGCGTCCTCTGGGATTATAATGGGGTCTCATGTGGAAGTATTACATAATACAAATCAAGCCTGTGGCGAGTGGAGAAGAAGTCATGCTTGCATGATGTTCTTAAAGAGACTCATAACCAGACTGCAAGTGCTTTCAAAGATGATTTTGATGATGCAGCAGCTAATAAAAGAGACTCTGGGGACCGAAGGGGTTCTTAAGAGCTTCGTATCAGCCGATAATGTAATAACTGTGTGATAATGTAATGTTATTACATCATTGACTTAACATAATTGATTATTTTCTGGGTTTAAAAATAGTTAAACATGTAATAATTGGAGCTAATAATGCAGTAGTATACTAATATCCCTGAGTTTGAGTTTTACTTATAAGTTTCACACTTCCATAACACCTTTACAACAACCTTGTAAAACCTGACCAACCCTGACCCCTGAACCTTAACTCTGACTCTGAGAAAACACACACTCACAGACTCACACAGACCCACTGTCTCTCTCAGGAATAGAGACTATTTATATGTTTGTGTGACTTGATGGTTAGGACTCATCTCTGACCTTGCCTTCGAGTCAAATATTCAAATTCTCAAATAATAAAAAAAAAGACTACAATTGCTTTCCATGAAAAATATCATCTTTGTTACATGTTTTGGTAACATTTTATTTGACAGGTTGTGCAAAAGACTGTTATTCCACTGTCATAACCATGTCATGACACCTGTCACGAACATGAAGCAGTCTTTATGAATGTTTATGGCCAATGTCATTTAGTGTCATTCAGCTAATTATGTCACTTTTAATGCAAAGTTGACATTGTTTTAGATTTCTTTGTTATAAGAACTTGACGTTAATCAAGCTACTAATGTCTTTGTTATGACAACATGACATTAACCAAGACAATATAATCTCTCAGTCTTTGTCATGACAACTTGGTATTGTCAAACTTAAAGAAATTGTTTATTTTTTATGTTACTGTATGTCTTTACGTTTGATTACACTATCAGATGCTTTTGTAATGTCATGAATAATTTCCTGGACTTCAACTCAAAGTCGTACCATTTGGATATGTCCATAAAGATGTCATTAAATGTTAAGGAGAGAGACAGAGTACAGTACCAAGGTGATTTAGCTTACAGAGTTACCAGGTGAGAGACAGCAGTTAGCTAGTTTACTTATTGCTGACTAGGCTACAGTGTCAACTGTTAGACTGTCATTAAACTGCCATAACCATGTTGGTACCTGTCATAAACACGAAGGAGTCTTTATAAATGTGTATGACTGTTGTCATTAAGTGTCAGTCATCAGTTATGTAACTTGTAATGCAAAGTGATATGTATGTGTTTAAGTTTGATAATGTCAAGTTGTCATTATAAAGACACTGACAGCAATGTTGTCTTAGCTAATGTCAAGTTGTCATAACAAAGACATTATTTGCTTGATTGATGATAATGTCAACTTTGTATTAAAAATGGCAAAACTGGCCAAAGGACACTCAGTGACAACAGTCATAAACATCCATAAAGACTCCTTCATGTTATGAGAAGTGCCATGATATGCCAGTCTTTATGCACACACCTTCAAAAAAAAGGGTTACCTATTTTTAACCCAGCAATAATGTATCATAACAACTCATAATGTAATACCTTGTTACATTATGTGCTAAAAGTTTCATGTTATTGGTTCAATTTTTTTTTTACAATATTGGCCAGATATTACATTATTGCTTTTATTAAATGGAGAATGGAAAAATTAGTACGTTACGAGCAGTTATTTCATTAATTAGCTGGTATTTCAGGGATCCCAGTAAATCAGGAAGGTTTACTTCTGTTATTTCACTTGGCAGAAGTTATCAAACTGAATGGGCTCTATGAGAATGATGATCATTACCAGTGTATTGTAAATAAATAATGGAAATGGGACAATCCCGAAAACTCCCACATATTTCACATTTGTCCAGCTGCAATAAAAGCTGCAGTGGACTTTTATTCCCACACTTGCTCAGCTGTCTACCACAACAAACACCCCTGCTCTAATGCGCGCTCCCTAAATCCGCGGGAGCTCGCACCTAACTTCCAGTAGCCATGGCTGCAGACAGTGAGGACTTTAAAGCGCATCACCGAGCGATAGATTAATGCCGATCATCACCTCATCCTGTCCTGCCTAAACACCCATCGACCTGGACAGATTGTCACCTGTTGACCGACGGGAGACGGGATTTCACTGGCACCAAGGTGGTACTGGTGGTGATGTAAGCTATATTATCTTCCAGGAAATCTGCTTTTCTCCCAAGTTGTCTCCGTCCTCCTCTCGGCATGCTTCACAAACAGACTCGAAAGACACCTGGTGGATTTATCCGTCAAGATGACCGTCCTCATACACTTCCGAGGTTGTCCCAGAGTGAGTAGACTTTGCATTCTGCCTGATATTATAAACACTTAGGCTACAACATGTTTCCATGTTTACATTCACTACTTATTCATATATTATCAACTCAATGTAGACTTAGAACAGGTGATCAGTGACCTACCTTGAATGCGCAATTACGCATAGGATTAGATTAAAACTTTAAAAGTTTGTTGTTTTTTGCACGGTTTTTAATTGAGCATATAGAGTATTAGAATCATTTTATAATAATACATTCCTTTTTAGTATTTATCTGTACAAAGCCTATATTTGTTTTTTTGGCAGTTTTAAGCCTGCAAAGTTAAAACATAAACCCTACAAACTGCGGCTGTTTTATAATACCGTGTGGGTGAAGAAGCCAACTGAAGCTGCTGCATACACATAATTTATTTTCTTATATGATATCAGACAGAGAACATGTCGTCATGTAGTGTTGTTGGCCAATGGGCAGTGTGTTCACCGCGGTGAACCACTGCTTTCACTGGGATGCGGGAGGCTCGTCAGGGCGGGGTTACTCCTCCACTGGAGCAGACAATAGGCCAGCTGCGTCAAGCTGCGCCAGTTCGGCACATTAGCACCGGATGTTCATCCGAGATCCCCTAGAAAATTAAAGCATTAAGATTTTACACTGTTATTCTACTGCTGGCTGTTATTACTAATGTATGCAAATGTTAGTTTAGGCAATAATAATCTTATAATTTTTCGACAAAAGACAAGAAGAAAACCTTGAATCAGGTCTCTTTCTGATTAAATGGTTTAGACTGTAGATTGCGTGGAACAGTCGAATTAAAATAAATGAACAGCATCTCAGGCATTAGTTTGGACACAAGTGCTGTGGCCGGCAAAGACAGATCACAACAACCGGTTTGAACATTGTTAACATTTAGAGCTGAAACAATGAGTCATTTAGTTGCTAAACAGAAAATTAATCAGCAGCCACTTCTGTCAGTCCATTGAGTCACTCCAAGCAAAACATTTCCTGGTTCCAGTTTCTCAACTAATGATCTGCTGTTTTTTCTTTTCTTTACAGCAATTTTTGGTTTTGGACCGCTGGTCAGACATAACGAGCAATTTGAATGTGCCCACTTTGGCTCTGGTAAATTATGACATTTATTTACATACTATAGACAAAACAACATCTGGAAATGAACTAGCCGATTCAGCACCATGGACAGCACTGTGGATTTATCAGTTCACAGCACAGCTAGTCCGCTGATATTTCAGAGTTACGGTCGTGGCCCTAGATTCTAACTTGCACAAACCTCAGTCATATAAAAGATCAATGAGTCAGGCATACTGGACTAACATACTCAACCAAACAACAGCTCTGCTCCTGCACTCTGTCTGCTACTTGGGTTTTTTTTTTTCCAATTGAAAACTGGTCACCATTCACTTAAATTGTTTGGGAGATTTTCCTGTGAAAATCCAGTTTTGTGGCCTAAAGAAATAATAAACCCAACCTTCAATCAGCATGAGGGTGACTAGATAATGACTGAATTTTCATTCTGGGTGAACTATCCCTTTAGGTCCTAAAGCCTGACCGCTTCCATGTGCTCAAATCATCCTCTGGTTACAGTGGACCATACTGCCTTTGCTTCAGTTTCACCAGTTCAGCAGCAATGTAAAAATGTAATTATTATTAATGGTGTTGTTTGCAGAACATTGAACAAGGCACCAAATAACACTAACCTAAACAGTGACATTTATTTTGAAAAGAGCGAGCGGAAGTCCAGCCGCTGTATTTCTCAGTATCTTGACACCGCTCACTAAAAGCTGCAAAGGGAAGCTCGGTGGGTGCTGCTGAGCATCGTCCTGGGGAGGGGGAGCAGAGATGTTTACTCCTGCAGATTTTCTGGAGAAATTTCAGCCGCGCCGCCGCCGCCATGCCGTAGACCACCCGCCGGGCGTTTAGATGAAGCCTAACGGGGACTACAGCAGGGAGGACGCGGGGTGGCTCTAACCGAGGGAAGGGAGGATGTACTGGGCTGCTGGCTTCGCCTCTTCCCGGCCGTGTGTGGTTGAACTCGGGCGGAACCACAGCCTGCCCCTCGGGCTGTGCGCCTCCGAGCAGCAGCAGTCTTTGTATGGCTATATCATCACCTTCCCTCTGCAGGACTACGGAGGCATCATGTCGGTTCTGGGCTCGGACTCCTGGTGGAAGAAGACCCTGTACATCACCGGAGGGGCCCTGCTGGCTGCTGCAGCCTACCTACTGCATGAACTGCTCGCCATCAGGTAGGGGCCCATCTGTTTCTCATCACCACCTGGCGTTTAATTCATCTTCCAGAGGTGTATTTGTTAATCAGACAGTGAGTGATGGGTGCCTCTGATAAAACCATGAATGGATATTTGGGAGTCGTCCTTCCATAGGATGTGATTTCTGCGCAGATCTCGCGTTGGTTGCTGAGGTTTCAGTCCCTGTTTTCCTCCTCCCAAGGACACGGCACTAGATGGAGAGAGAGAGAAAAAAAAAATGAAATAAATAATAAATTTAAAAAAAAAAAAAAAAAACGAGTCACGTTTCCGCTCGTGTGCCAGCTCCCGTGCCCGGTCCGTCGGCACCTGAGCGTGTCTATATGAAGCGCTCCTCCTCGGGCGCTGCGGAGTCACACCGACCTTTAATGAACTCTTCCGTGAGATACACATCTGCTGCAGAGAAATATCCAACAACACCCTGTATTTACAGCTGGGGCTTGTGATGGAGTTGGCTGAACGAGATCTGACCGGTGCCTGTAGTGTAGGGTGGACTGGGGACGGTTGGAACAGGGGACGGTCGCTACATATCTTATTCATTCAATCAGAAACATGCTTGTGTGATGATCTCACAGTGCCTTCACATGCTCCTTGGATGGTCCCAGTTTCCGAGATGGGAGATTGTTATTCCAACGTTATGATTGTAAAGCAGAGGTAGTTCGGGTAGTGAATGTTATATGCTGAATCCATTTGTAGGTTACCTAACTCGTCATCAGGGTAAATACCGATAATTCATGTCTCTAATAAATCTAGGACACTCAGTGTGGTCAGCAACTAACTGTTACATCCGACTACTATAATTAGAAATTACACGTGACCAAAAAAAATGTGTGCAATTTAATAAAAAAACATTTACTCTTGTGCGCCATGATGTCAAAAGACAACAGCTCAGCAACTCTTGTAACAAGGTTTTCTCCTTCAGAGTTGTTTTTCTGACTTGAGGAGGCGTTTACATGAGTTTACTCACTTGGGAAATAATTTTTCCGATTATTCCGACCCCACATGAATGCAGTCATACTGCACGTGCTCAAATAGGAACTCTACCCACCAAGAAGACGAGGAAACATTCAACATCTGCTCCTGCATTTACTGAAAAAAAAGTGTTTTGGAGGTATGGAAGTATTTTTTGCCTGAGCTGCATTTTTGTCATACTTTTTTATGAATTAATCAAAATCTATTGAATCCTTGTTTTGATGACTTCTAAGTGACATGTTTAGCCTGCGTCTAGGTCAGTGTGTCCAGCTAGCGCATGATCCTCTGTCATGAAGGCTTAGCTTGTGGACAGTTTCAACACATTATTGCAACCATCCTTAAGCTGAGCAGCCACATCAAAACAAAAGACACAACCGTATTGTTAAACATAAACAAGTCATTCTTCCTGTCTCACACTATTAACAGTTTGAATAGCAACTGTAACATCTGCACATTGACCCAGTGTAGGCCTGTGTTCTTCTCATAAACAAACAAAACCAATAACTGTTGATAGTTGATAAATAGGACTAAATAAATAAATAGCACTGTAATGTTGGTGTAAAACAATGCATATTTTTAGCATACAGTACTTATGAAACAAAAAGCACAAGTTATTTTTAATATGTTGCAACTGCCCTGAGGTTGTGTTGCAATTGTCCTAAGATTGGGGTCAGTTGCAACATCTGACTTATTCCTTTCAAATAAATGTTGTGAATGACATGCCACATGTAATCATCTTTAAATGGGTAAAGCAGACACATGTAATGTTAATATAAAAAAAATTGTTTGGTCTTGTCCAAATAATTTCTGAGTAACTGAGAGAAATGCATAAAGCGTCGCAACCGTCCCCAGTCTCCCCTAATCGTGATTAACTCAGAACTATGTTCAGTGCCGGGAATGCGTGTGTGTCAATGGGAGGATTATTTTGGGCCAGGCCAGTGCCGGAGACTAAGTACATCCTGTAACAGTGGCCTGGTAGTTTCTGCTTTCACTCCCCCTCCCCCCTGATAATCTGTGTAACCTTGCATTTCGTGCAGAAGCGCTGCTGCTGAATCACGTGCAGGCTACTGAGGCTGGACCCCGCAGCCTGAAGCCGGCAGCCGGCATCATCTGTTCGTGCCATGTGATGTGTCTGTTGGCACTGGCAGCAGCTCTGCCACAGTAGTCAGCTACTATTCTCCGTGTCCCCTCCATGAGAGATCCTTAATGTCTGGAAAGCATTTTGAGTGGCTCTGCGGAGTGATTTTTCAGCAGCACATTTCAACTGACAGAGACATTACAGAAGGCTGGGATGCATATAGGACACATGGGGCACAATGGTGCAGTGGGCAAACATGTTAAAGGACAGGCTACTTTTAGCAGACTGCACAGACATTTGGACCTGTTTCAGCACCATGTGGCTGCGGACAGCAACTTACAAGACTTGGAACAGTTTCAGCACCACAAGACAGTGAACAGAGACACTCCTGTAGAGCTCATAGTTTGCTTTATACAGTGAATATACTGTATATAACGTACAGCAGAGAAGTGGGAGGCAGGCCTCACCACAGGGGCCCCACACAGTTTCAGGAGAGGCTCAATAAATGGAAGAGAAGAAATATTACATTAGTTATTAGTTATCTATTAAAAAGAGATCACATAGAATAGCCTAAGTGCAACAACTTCATATGATTGAATATTTTTCCAAAACTATTAGAAGTAGTTTGTCAAAATGTGGTTGTCTCTTGCTGAGGCCTCGTCATCTCAGCATTTATTATATACTTATAAATTGGAAATGTTTCACGTAGTTAACATATTTGTCATTTAAATTTTGCATCTATTGTTACAAATGTTAACAAAAGTAAAAGATAATTTGTGTATCCACCCCATGATTTGGATCAGCTCCAAAATTTAACAGGCTCTTCCTTGCCCCGCAACCCAACTACGTTCTCGAAAATCGGGCCAGTGGTTTTTGCATAACTGTGCTGACAGACAAACAAACAAACCCATAAACAGCACTGGAAAGCACAACTCCCATGGTAGAGGTAATAAATGCCTCAGGGCAGACCTTTTGTGTATTTGGTGTAGTCTGAAGTTATGTCAAGCAGCAATTTTAGGCTATCTTGGCACAATGTTATTGTGTCTGTGGGATCAAATAACATAATCCTGATCCCATAGGTATCCAGGAAATGAGATTTAGAGGCTGCCCTTTTCCAGCTTTGCCCAAGGGAAGGCCCACAGACTTTGAAAACCCCTGCTGTACCATATATATACACCAAGAGGCCTTAACCTTAAGTCAAGATAGATTTTTTTTTTTCCTATTTGGTTTGTAAAGCAAATCTTCACTAACTTACCTCACTTCATCCTATCTTATCTCAGATTAGGAATTCCTAAATTCCTAAATAGTCCATCCAGCATCGCTTGTCAACTTTTATGCCTGTTACTTAGCAACTGGCACAACTTTTCTCATTTCGCCGAGCTAAACAACTTTGTAACCTTGCTTTTTTTCTCAGTGACTCCAGGGACAGCAAAGACAGGCAGGGACAGTAGAGGCCTCCAGAGAGCTCAGACCTGCAGAGGCCTGAACTGAGCTATACAATCGGACTGTTGCCTCTGTGGTAGAAGTGGTATTATAAGACAGGACGGGCCAAAGCTAGCTGGTTAGCATCCTAACTTCAGTAGTAATGTCAAAACTGTCAATGTCACTTCAAATTCTGTTGATAATTTTAGTTAATTTTTGAATGTTTTAAACCAGAGTTGTTATGATACCAGAGAAAAAGGCACACAAAAATTTTTTTTTATTATTATTATTTTTTTAAATTAACCACCTTCACACTGTGCCTGTACAGAAGACGTCACTGAACACTGATTTTGCTGCAGGCCAAATCTCAGGCAGAACAATAAGCCTGAACTTAACTTAGGTCTGAAATGAACACTTAGATTATTTTTAATAGCTTTGGTACTTTCAGTACTATGAAATATTAGAATAGTATTGTTTTTAAACACGCGGTACTGAAAACGTATGAATACTTCGATACTTTTGTCAACCTTATTTTTGACTAAAATTCTTAAACATTGTATCTTTAAAGAAGCAAACAAGAGATTAAAGGGGCAGTAAAACTTTCCCATTTTCATCTTTATACAGAAACCTTTTGCACAGTCCAACAGGGAATTCAATTAGGTCTGACTCAATCATGTCACCGCCCAAAATGGTGTTTAAGAGAGGTATTGATTCAGCTTAATGGTCATTTTGGAGGCTGTGCTTTGGGCTTTTGTTAAATTGTTTGTGTCATACTGAGAGTGTTTCTTTTATTTTTTCAAACTGTTAGTGTCTCTGAGGGTAGACTAAATATTAGAAATATAAATCTAACCCTCTCACTTTTCTCATCCTGCTGAGCAAAAAAAGCTTTTTAACTGCTGTTTTTTCTCATTTAAACATACAAAGTAAAATGGAGCAAAAACGACAGACATATGAGTTAAAGCTAGGGAAGTAATATTATATTTCAATATCGAGATATTGCAGTAAAAAGTCTCAGTACCATACCAGACTGTGAAAATATATACCTTGATATTACATGGTTACTGTTGCATTATTTTTGTTTTGCAATTGCACATTAAAAAATCAAACATTTTTTGCCAAAGACAATTTATGCCAGTATCTTGGGTTTTTGAGGTCTTGGCTGGCTACTTTTATTTCATTTCATTAAAGAAGGAAAGTAGAAACACTTTAAGTTATAAGAAAAAAAAGAACTTTATACAGACAAAAAATGCTGCACACATTAGATTTATTATTTAATAAAGGTTGTTTTTTCAGGTTGTCATTTTCCTTAGTTTTTTAATGTGATAAATATATCATGGACCTTTTTATCATCATGTTGTCGTACCTTGAGTTTTTAGTATTGTTACATCCCTAGTTAAAGGGTATACTGCATCCATTGTGTGAAGAGCAGCAATTCAGATTAAACAATTAGCTGCTGGAAAAGTGAAAGTTAGGGCAGCTTAACAGTTATCCTAAAGTCTGAAGTGTTTATTTGAGATTTTGGGAAATTAGGATTCTTGTGTAATACACAAAACATTAACTTACAAATTGTTCATGTGTAATGGCGTTTTTTTCCTAAATCAGGTCCTAACCCTAATCACCATGGTTTCCAAACAGTTAAGATGAGAACTGCAAGTTAGGAAGTTTCTGTAATATGGCTCCAGATTATTAGGTACACCAGGCTAAAACTAATGCAGTCTAATACAACACTTATAATGATCAGTTTTCATTGAAGCAGTTTGAGCGAGGTGTGGATTCAACTTAATGATGTAGGATTTGTAGTTTGTGGTGCTGTTGAATTGTATTGTACAGACTCTGGGATTTAGCTGACATTCATTAATAGAAATTGATATCAATTGACCATCATCAGAAAAACAGCCACCGCTGTAAACAAACAAAAAACACAACGTGTCAATGTGTTCTGTTGACATTTCGACTTTACTTCCTCATCATCTTACAGATCCCACTGCAGTATGTGTAAAACTAATATTAGTAATTGCAAATTCAAAGCTGAATATACATGTAAAAGTATTGAAGTGGTGACTCATCCCCTTGCCGCATGCTGGACTGATGAAGATGGCCAAGTACGGCCTCAGGATGGGCCAATCCAATACTTAGTATTAGAAGATACAGCCAATCAGTACTGGCCAAAATCATGATATTAGATATTGGGGGAAGAAGTAGCCTATAATCCAGTACAATCCATCAGCCTAAACTATCACGTAAATGCTTCACCCAGCTTTGAGAGACATGCAGTAAAGAGAGAAGTGTCACGAGTAACACAGATGAGCAGCATGTGTCAAGTGAAGTGCAGCTCGTGAGTGAAACCTGTCAGCAGTGCTGTCATCATGTCATCCGTGTGAAGTTAATTTAAGCTCATTGAAGAAAGAAGCAAAACCACCGAGTGCAATTTCTGCATTTATGCAAATTATTTAAATGTCATTTTGAATGTCTGAGTGCTGATGACCAATCAAAAAAGCAGCTAAAAGTTCTGTGTGTGAAAAACTTAACTGAGTCATATTGTGGGCTTGATATTTCTTCCTTCCTTGGAGTAAAACATTTGTTTGAGCATAATGTTTTTTTTAGATGACTAAGTTAAGCAAAGTGCATCCAAACAAATGTGTTATTAATAATGTAGCTGTTTGAAAAAAGTCATTCACAAAGACATATACAGTGTTCTTACCTTATATTTGATTAAATAACAACACTACACCCCAGAAAGGCCAAACTTCCTGTTTGAGCACTTTTGAGCAAACTGCTATAAAACAATAATAAGAGAACTTAAAATAGACTAATTTGGGAGTTGTGATGGTCAACACCACTCACACATATGTAGAGTGGGAGTGTAGAGTAGGGCTAGTGTAAATATTAGGTCTATACGTCTAACGATTTAAAACAGTTTTAACAAAAATTGAACCTTCAGGAAAGTCAGATTTATCGCAGGGCTGTTGTATTAGACTGAATCATTTTTAGATAGCTGTACTTAATAAACTGGCAACTGACTGTATTATTCATGAAATAATGTTATATAAAAAGCAGAGTACATACTGTCAGCCCTGTACAGTTATATTAAATTATTAGACTTGAAGAGGTGGTGATAAAAGAGATGTTAAACAGGTCAGACAGTCTGTCTGCCCGCAAAAGATGCTAATGCGAGTTTGTAAAGTTTCATTTTGCCACATCCTGCATTCTGCACAAAGGTTTGACATTATAGATAAAAACTGTAATTCTGCTTAATTCTGTGTACCTGCTTATGTAGCATACAAAGGACTGTAGAGAAGCCAAGTGCAGCTCCCCTCTGCTCATTTAATCCAGTCTCTACGCTAACTGATGGGACTGATAGGAATGTAAATGAAACCCTTAGCTTGTCCTTTAGATATTCCTCCTGTATCATTTCTAAAGGCTGCTTGTGAACAGTTTCCCCTTTTATTTGCTCTTGTTAGACAGACTCTGTTCCTGATTTTTTTTTTTTAAACTGCTCTTGCTCACCCACTTTTAAAAAGGCCATCTCTTTCAGTCAACTTAACTATTTTAGGCTTATTTCTAAATTCCCATTTTTATCCAAGGTTTTAGAAAGCAGATCTACTGCTAGCCTTTATTCATGATAATAATATTTTTGAGAAATTCCAGTATGGTTTTAGAAGAAAACATAGCCCTGAAACCTGTGCTTCGTAAGGTCTTAAATGACTTGTTTCTGGCAGCTGATGCTGGACTGGCCATATATCTAGCTCTCTTTGATTGCAGCAATTGATGAGATCCTCTTGGGCCTGCTTTAACTGGTGGGTGTTGGTGACACGCGCTGCATATCTGCCTTGCATGGTATCGCTGTGCCATGTGTTCCTGTGGGTGCACAGGCTCATTGAGCTATCTTCTACTCCATTCCATTCCTTGGCTACTTTGATGTAACTAATATCATTTTCATTTATCAGGTGATAATCATCTACCTAATGTGACGGCAAACAGCTATCAGCACTTCATCCTGCAACGCTCCCTGAAATTCTGCAGCTAAAATAAGACAGAGATATTAAGATATATTAAGATTGTGCAAGTACTCAAATATGAAGCACTCTTAAGTCTCTGTACCATTCAGTAAATTAGTATTGCAGAAGCGTTGGTGTCCCTGAAACCTCTTTAATCAAAACCTCAACTCAGATAAACATGTTCAGTTAATGGTTCAGTCCTACTTTCATCATCTCAGAAACATTTCAAGGATCAGACGTTTCTTTCTGCCTTCACAACTAGTTGATTAGATTATTGTACTTCCTCGCTCTCTTTCATCAGTGATCCCACTTTAGATAATTGAATCTTCTTTTTTTTTTTGTTTCAAACAATACTTGAAATTATCAACATTACTCACCAGTGCAGTTTTGGTGATAATAATAAAATGTGTCACAACAGGAGCTCACGTTCACAGCAGAGAAAGCAACATCAGTAGAACAGTTTATAATTATTTGTGTTCGGACAGCAGGCACGCGGTACGACTGTAGCTGAGGGATGGGAAATGTCCAGCAGTGTTTTTTTTTTATTAAATGTGGAGCAGTGTGATGACTCATCTAGTCAATAACCTAATTTCAATTCTAACAGAAGTCTTAATGCCAGCTCAGCTGTGATGGTGATACAGAAGATCAGTATCAGCAGTATTTCTCCTCATATAAACTCAGCTTGACTCATTTCAAAGGACAAACTGCCCTAAAAGTCCGATATTGTTAATATACCTTTGGTTAACTGTGCTCATTTTGGTGTCCTAAACTTCACTACATAAACAAGTACACAGAGGAAATCATTTATATATGACAAAATAGACAAACAAAATTTGATTCACTGAGCATTGCAGATCAACAGATTGGATTTTTTTTTTCCCCTCATGGAGTTCAACAAGGACAACAAAATGTAGGTCTGCACAAAGCCATTGTTTGAAAGTTAATGAAGTAAAGCCCCCGCAGTTGCTGAAAATAAAGCATGTTGGTGGGAGGTTGTGAGGGTTTAAAAAACCAGAGCTCAGGGACGCGGGGACTCACTGCTGTGTCACCGTGCTGCTATAATAAACTACAGGTGCAACCTTTTCCTCCCAGGAAGGTTTGTCGGAGCCTGAAACTGAGCAGCGAGTCCTGCTTCCTGTGTAGAGGCTGAGTTGTATTTTGTGTTTATCTCACATCTCTGCCTGACCTAGAAAACAGCCAGTAACACCAGTCGCTCTCAGCCAGGCTCGTGACAATTTAACATTTAAATTTAGATGGCACCATTGCTGTCTTTTAAAGTTTGCACACTGCTCTCTTTACTATTGTTTTTCTGCGTCTAAACATAATCAGCCGAGTTAAAGATATCAAGATATCCTGAAGAAGCAGCAGTTTTTTCTGCTGTTTATTCCAAAATCGCAAGATACACAACAATGACAGTGAGAAAATCCATCATGACAAACAAGCAGCTTTGAAGTTAAGTGCTTTTGCACCTCCTCTGCCTATTATCAATCAAATAACTCCTCAATATAATATAGTTTTTGGGCTTTTCATGCCTTTAATTGATAGAGACTGCTGGAGTGAAGTCAGGAAAGGGAGGAGAAACAGAGAATGACATGCAGCAATTGAACCTACAGCTCTTACAGAGGACTGATAGCGTCGGTGCATGGGCCACACGCTCCACGAACTGAGCTACTGGGGCGCACAATTCACCATTTTTATGTGGCTGTCCAATCAGTCCTCATGATAAATGCAGTCAACTGAAGCAATAAAAAGTGTGTGACATATTGACGAAAAAAGATGAGTTCTGCTTGTGGAGCCTTGTCAGCAGTGCCTGTATGTACCATGATGCATTGTGCATGAGCTTCTGACGCCCATGGCCATGTTGCCATGTATCATCACAGAAGCCTATAGCCATTACTTTTTTGCCAAAACATAGTATAGGTTGACAAAAATACTCACCTCCAACAACACCACTGTGACAACAGATTTTGCTGCAGAACTCAGCTTACTTAGTGAATATAGCACATGGTGAGGAGTTTAATGCCTCAACTGACTACATTTACGAGACTGATTGGACAAAACTGTTGAATTTTCCCTTTAATGCCTTTTTATTTAAGGTGGCAGATAAATTTGTGTTTGATTTGACACCATAATGTTTGGATTTCAAATTTAAATGTACCAGTAGACATAAAAAAATCAAACGTAAACAAGGTGTATTTAGTTATCTTATACAACAGTCATTGCAAAATTATATGGGGAGATAAGGTTAAAGGGACAGTTCACCCCAAAATCAAAAATACATATTTTTCCCCTGGTCTGTAGTGCAATTTATCCATCTAGATTATTTTTTTCTAATAGACAGTAAGTAGTTCTGGTTGATTCTACCATAGAGAGAAAGTAGTTCCTGCATGAAACTGCTCCTGACAAGATCTGTGTTTATTGAGCACCGGGTATTTCTGAAACAAACACAGCTTTATTTATGTATTTTTTGGGGCTTTGAAGAACACCAGCCCAGTGCCACCTGTAATCCCATTATATTGCAGAGAAAGCCGACATCTCTACAGCAGATTTTTTCCCAAACTCTGCAAATCACACCAAAACTATCTGGATGGATAAAAACTATGGCACTACAGGCCAGGGGGAAAATATATATTTTTGATTTTGGGGTGACGTGTCCCTTCAAGTAGACTAATCCAAAACAACACTGTTTATTTACTAAAGATTTTGTTGTCTCCATCTGTTCTCTAATGCAGGAAGGAGCAGGAGCTGGACTCTAAAGATGCCATCATCCTCCATCAGTTCTCCAGGCCAAAGAATGGCGTGCCCAGCCTCTCACCCTTCTGCCTCAAAATAGAGACGTACCTGCGCATGGTGGATCTGCCCTACCAGGTGACACACAGCAGACTGTGTCAGGGTTGATTAAACACACAGCTGTGGGAGAGGACTCTGAAGTGCACTTCGCTGTGCTGTTTCCAAACTACATTTCCTAGAGTTCAGCAGCTGCTTAAATGGCCTTAGGCATCTTATTTCTGTTTCTGCAGCTGGTAGTCTGTAATGTTGCCTCTCCAGCACAAGCCACTCATGTTAACCACCCAGTTCTTTCAGTGTTTATACAATTATCATCCTCTTGATTAATGACAAGTAGACTAATGTATAGCCTGCTTTATTGCAGATGACTGTTATTGGCCTTCTTTTCAGAGACATACAGTATATTTTTCCATTTCTGCAGTATTGAGTTGAAAGGTGGTTCTCAAACTTTTTGGCTTTTGACCCTTTGAAGTTAAGACATTTCTGCTTATGGCCTTTCATCACAAGAGGTGTTTTCCTGTCTCACATGGTTTTATTTGAATACTTTTTAGCTGCATGAAAAGATAAAATTATCCATTAATTCATGCATGAAGGGCTGCAACTAACAGTTATTTTCATTATTACTCTGTCAAATACTTTCTTCATTAATCAGTTAGTCGCTTGGTTTATTAAATGTCAGAAATACAGTGAAAAATGTTGAATGTCAATGTTTCCCAAAGCCAAAGATGACGTCCTCAAAAGTCTTGTTTTGTCCACAACCCAGAGAAGTTCAGTTTGACTTCATAGAGTAGAGAGAAGTAAAGAAACCAGAAAAGAAGCTGGAATCAGAGAATTTTAATGTAAAAAAAAAAAAAAAATCTAACCTATTAATCGATTATTAAAACAGTTGGTGATTAATCTAATAGTTGAGAATTAATGAATTTCAGTTAATCATCGCAGCCCTACACTTAGCTACCCTAAGCTGAACTGGAAATTTTAAAAAACATCAATTTTGTGTAGCAAAATGGTGTTTTTTGCTTCTCTATCCTGTTGAGTGAACTGCAAGACAAGACAAGACAGTTTAAAAAGGAGAAGGGATCAAATCTATGCAGCACAGGCCAAGCTATTCCAGCTTTTACGTCTGTTTAGTTTAGTAGTTTGGGTTTGGCTCCAAAAACAATCAGTCTTACAATTTCCATTATGCAACACTGTAGCATCTTTCATTAGGCCTGGGAAAAAACCTGCGTCTTTCAAATTCTACACCTCCAGGCTCTCCGTTATAAATGTGCAGTCTCTGTTGAAATCATCATGGTTATTTTTCAGACTTAAAATAGGTTCTCCAGAGTCTAAAAAAAATATTACACAACTGTTGTCACAGGTTGAATAGCATCTCTCATGATGAGCAAACTTTAAGCCCCTTTTACACTGAATAAAATAAAGGCCACTAACATCTGTCTTTTGCCTTCAGTGGGACAGGGCACAATCTGCATTCATTCCCAGCTCAAAAGTCTCTGCAGTCACAGGTATTTATCGACTCCAGTTCCAATCGGCAGTGATGGAAACATGACACTTGTGTGGACAGGCTGTCACCCCTTTTGCGACTCTTTGTCACCTGAGCCACAAATTCCATCATTCTCCATTCAAGCGGCACTCGGACATCGCTCCAAATCAGTCTGTACTGAGCTTGAAAGTGAGACTGAAGTAAAAGATGTTAAAAAGTAACCGCCGTTGTCACTGTCCTCCATGTCCTGAATGTGCGTTGTGACACATGAAAAAAACAAAGAGGCATACTCGTCTGCTCGCAATGGGAAAGGAGTCAATCATCTATTTTTAGCAGGTTCGCTTGCATTTAAAAAACCTGCATATATGTGCTAATATTGGTGTAAAAATGGTATAATGTGTAAAATCAGTGGAGTGACCTGTTAGGTCCACAGGTTTGCAATCACTGAAATAAAACAGTGCAAAACATTACAGCAAAAAAATTTGGTATATCACTCCAGAACAGCATTTTTTGTCCAGTAAATGCACGTACATGGAACCCTACATGTTCTCACACGAAGCTGTTTTCCTCTGCAGAACTACTTCGATGGGAAGCTGTCGCCGCAGGGTAAGATGCCCTGGATGGAATACAACCACGAGCAGGCTTCAGGCTCCGAGTTCATCGTGGACTTCCTGGAGGAGAAGCTGGGCGTCAACCTCAACAAGAACCTCACCCCGCAGGAGAGAGCCGTGTCCCGAGCCGTCACCAAAATGGTGGAGGAGCACCTCTACTGGTAAGTTACAGCTGTGTCTTCCTTTTGTTTGAAACTGAGTCAGTTGCTACAACATTCCATCCTCCACTGTTTTCTATAGACAAATCTGATTGTTAAGCAACTAGAAGCTGGTTTTAAAGGTAGAATACTGCAAAAAAATTCTGTAATTTACATAACTGTTGTGCTTGAGGGCTAAAATTATGCATTTACTGATTTGAATATGTACATTTGTATTTGCATATTCATATTTCAATGATTCATCATTGAACTGTATCAGGGACCACCCACATAGATCTCATAGAAAAATAACAATTGATGTTAAGAGCTAAAATAAGACACACTGAATCTCAGATCTATATTTTTTAATATTCTTTTTTAAGCGGTCTTTATGCAGCCTTCCCTCCCAGCCTGACTCTGTCCTCCTCACCATCAGCCATCCCTTGCTGTGGTGAGTCACTCTAGTACCTCTGGGTGAGAAACACGCTGCCGCCGCTGCTGCTAGGAAATCGTTTACCACTCCTCCCACGCCCAGAGAGGCTCAGAGTGTTTTCCATTACCTAAAAGCTCTATCCATCTTCCACGATCCACCCCCCTCACACACACACTGATCTAACTCTGTTTGGTCCAGTGTGGTGTGGCCTATTCTCCTTGATTTAATAACGTCAAAAGCATTTTGAACTAAACTCGTGGATCTCAGGCCCTACACTCAGGCCATTTAAGGCTGTTCATCCACTAAGAAAGAGAGTAAATGAGCATATGACATATAACCTCGCAATTTAATGTGTTCAGAAATGTTGTAAAATATAGATGTTGGATTCCATAACATTTATCCAGCACTTCAGAGGTCAGATATGTAACCCACATCCTCCCTCCCTCTCTCTCTCTGCTCCTCCACCCACCCTGTGCCATGTTTAGACCCACCTATTGATTGAATTATTTATGTCAGGGAAGGGCAGTGTGGCGGCTTGTTGCTCTTTTAAGGACTACAGAACTACAGGCCAGCAGCTGCGACTGATGATGATCTCATACGGTTTCCCACCCAGCCCCTCTGACGGATGCTGTTATAAGAATAAGACAACAGGAAAGGGAACAGCTAGCAACTGTGGCAACTGTGCTTTGTGCTTTATTCACAATTATTATCCACGCAGTCACTTGAATTATTAGCCTGTTTTTGATAATTCTCTTAAAGCTGCGCTAATCAATATTTTTATGTTGACAATAGGGATGGGTCACTTGTATTGGGTCACTTATCACCTGACTGCAGTTACATTCAGCTCCACAGAGCATTTTAGTTTCTTTGAGCTTCCTGTTTTGGTTTTCCAGCCCACAGACTCCACTCCCCGTTTTTAGCAGCAGCATGCAGATGTTTTCATTTAAAAATCCTTTATAAACCCACTATACACAACCTGTACAGCTTCAAACAGCAGACAGACATCATTAGCTGCAAGCACTTGAACATAACATGATAGTTTATGGATAATTTAGTAGCTAAAGAGCCAGATTTTTTTAGGAGTCAGTGGAACCAAAACAGAGTAAATACTGGACTGAATCACCATTCATCAGGTGGACACAAACACGACCCTGAATGAATGCTAATGTTGCATTGTGTAATTAGGCAACGACTGTTTGATACCAAGTTTGCTGCAACTTTTTATTGTGATAATATGTCAGACATTTTTACAGCTTGTGCACGGCACCAAGTGGACAAAATAGCAGATGCAGTTTTAAGTCCAAGTTAAGTTCCATTGCTTTGACACAATTTTTGAAATTTAGTAAAAAGGTAAAAACCTCCATGCCATTCAAGCACAAAAAATTCAAACTGCCTCCTTGATTATAATTTACAAATATTATCTCACTGTCAAAACAGTGCATACATGACTTTTATCCAGAATGGTTGTTACAATAGGAACCAATACTACTACACATCAGACTGTGTCTATGTTATCAAGCCCCAAAGGCCGCGTCCCTTTCTCGGGGACAGAATAGCACTTTCACATGTGTTAACCTGAGAAACTACAGTACTAATGACCAAAGCTTTCACAGAGAGATTTGAAGCAGAGATACATGAATATTCACTGTCAGTAGTAAATAGCTAAATGATGGTGGTGACAGTTATTACTGATAGATACATAACCTGAGTGGGAGTACACCTGGGACCACAGTCATAGGCTGCAGCAGCAGCAGTAAACATGGCTGTCATCTCCAAATGCAGTTATTAACAGATTGGTTATTTAAATCAACACTTAGCTTAATTCTACCCGGTGATTCAAATATGTATAGATGTCCAGATAAGGAACGTCTGGCCACTTTGTTGGGTCCTTGATCCACTTGGAAGGGGTATGACGTCATGATTTACCAATCAACCCTGGGCAAGGTCACAAAATAATCATTAGACATGCCGACAAAACGAAGGCTTATCTAATGTGGAAGCAATGTATACACGTTGTCAAAATTGTAATCCAAACACACATCAGATTGTATTGATCTCTATGGAATCTTCAGTTTTCTATCCTCCAAAAAAGGGACATGGCCATGACATTTTGCGAAGTACCCATAAGTGCTAAGTCTGATGTATTTCTCATTATCATCATCACATCAAAGTTCAAAATGCTGATGAGTTTGTTATCTTTGTAAAAAGGACAAAAAAAACTATGTCCCCTGTTTGACTGGCTAATTTTAATTTGATATTTTGGTCCGTTAAGTAGGTTTTTTTCTTATTCAAACAAGTTTCTCTATATCTGGGCACAGAGGACAGCATATCCTCTTGGCGTATCATAGTATAATGTTACAGGAAGTCGCATATGGTCACCTCTCCCAGATGTAATATGGGCCATATGCTGTAATTCAGTTTATATTGAGCGACTAGTCGTGCCTAGTGATCCGGAAGACTGCAGGCTGGAGACAGAGGCTCCTTTACAGTCGTATCACGGCTCATAGGTTAGTCAGCACCAACAGAAATATGACGCGGGGCTTCCAGGCTTCCGAACCAGCTGAGAGAAGCTCAGTCTGTATTTCCAATGAGGTTGTGTGAGAAAGTGCAAGTGTGTAAGGATAGAGCAGCTTAATCTTGTTAGTGGCTACACGCACAAGCAGCTCGTCTGGAAAAACAACAACAGCGGAGTCGACAGTGAACGTGCCAAACATCAGAGGCAGTTACTCTTGTGTTTTAATGAGGTTAACGCAGGTAAAACAATCATTTCTTATTGGTTTCTTTTATTAAATCTGTAATTGTCACAAAGGAGGCAGATCAATAAAAGCAGAGTTAGAGGGGGATTTTGAGGCTTTGAGTCGGGCTTGTTTGCACACACACCGGATCTGTCTGTCTACTGCTGTGAGACAAATCTCTACTTGACGTCAGGATGTCTCGTGTTGCTGCCCAGGTTTCCTTTTTAATTTTAACGCGAGCGAGAAGGAATCTAAATAACTCAACAAAGAGAGTGTGGAATTCAGCAACACGCTTTTGTTTTGAATCCAAATCTGTGATGGAATTTCTCACCTTTTCTCCTCTAACCTATTTCTGTATGAGAGGCAGCGACGGGCTCCAGGCTTTTCCTCGTGCACATAAGAGCAGGCTGACAGTTTGACGGGCTGAATATATGATGTTGTCTGCTGGCAGTTGAGTTGAGAGCAGTATAGCTGATTAATGGGCGGGGGGGGGTGCACTTTTATTGATTGGGACGAGGTCAATTGTCCTGTCAACAGACACAAAGCTTGTTAGTAACAGGACACACGGGCTGAATCTCTGATCAGAGGAGGGACAAAGTCAAGTTTTGCAAGTCACAAGTAAATGTCAAGTCTTTGCCCTCAAGTTCCAAGTCCCAGGTCCTAAGTCTCATCCCTCATTGAGGACAGTACTTTTTTTCCACTTCTTTTGCCAGTAACTAGGCATGTACTAACTACTAACTAATTACTTTTCTGAAACTGGTATCAAAATTACAAGTGCTGAAATTTAAATGGGCTTGTTACTTGTTACTTTTGTCTTAGAGGACAGCAGACGTAGCAGACAAACGTAGCCTATTGCATGATGCGGAAGCCAAAATGCAATTCATTCATTTTTGGTTTAAAGAGTAAGTAATAAATAATATAAGTTAATTTAAAATCAGTTAAAATCAGTTAAAATAATTAAAATGATTTGGAAGTAATTAAAAGGCATATTTACAGGTATTTTCAGTTCATAAACAATATTGTAATAAGTTAATCATTTAAAATGCACTTGGATTGTGTTAAATGGATAAAAATGTAATATTTGTAATGGATGGGGACATGTAACAGTTTGGTGATTTCAAGTTACTGCGCACCTTTAATTACTTTAACTGAGGCTCCTGTGAGAGTTTAACCTGAGGTCAGTCAGTCAGGCAAGGGGAGAGTGGAGCCAGACTGTTTTTTTTGACCTCTCTCGCTTTTTTCCTCTCTTTGTTGATTTTTGTTTGGATGTGATGGATGCTTAATGGATACTTTACACACTTTTTTTCTGCACCACCCTTTTTCTTTTTGTTTAGGTAAACTGTTAAAACTTTTACGAGTGGTCCTGTGGACTTTTCATTGACATGGATTATGACGATAAGAGCATCAAGCCAAGCTCCTACACACGATCTATGAGCTAATGTCACCCGACCTTAGGGTGCTGTGAGACAGTTCAGGAGATGTGAGCTTGCTTCTCACCATAGTATGTATAATATAAGCTGTCCATCCTATAATTATTTGTTTACTACTTAAGTGTAACATTCCACATCCTCTTATACCTGCAGTAATCCTACTGTCTAACCCATAAGCAATAAAAGTGTAGCTTATAGGTAGGTGCTTATAGGTAGTAGCTTGTCATCTGGTGGTCAGGAATATAACAACTCCTCTCAGTGATAACAGGTACAATGATGAATAAACATTTGACAGTTATCACTAAAATAAAATAAACACTAAACAAATATAGTGCATTAATAAGAGAATAAAAACAGATATTTAAAAGTAACATGAAAGTTACTAATTACTTTTATAATGCTGTAATTTTTAAAGTAATTCAATTACTTTTTGAGAGAAGTAACTAGTAACTGTAACTATTTACTAAATTTCTGTAACTTGTCCAACACTGCTGTTGTGTTAACATTGGCTAAGTATGAGCTCGCTAACTTTGTTAGCATTAGCCTAGATTTTTTGTTGACCACATCATAGTTTTTGTGCACAAACAAAATTATCTTTGTGTCGTATTTTCTCACATGCACCAGTAACGTAACATTATTTCTTCGTGGTTCTGCCCTGCAGCTTGACTGGATGCTGTCGATTAGTTCAAAACAAAGTGGATCTGGGGCTTGTGAGGAATTAATTAATGCTGATTCAGGAAAT
The DNA here is from genome assembly GCA_034769285.1 of Lutjanus argentimaculatus. Lineage (NCBI taxonomy): Eukaryota > Metazoa > Chordata > Actinopteri > Lutjaniformes > Lutjanidae > Lutjanus > Lutjanus argentimaculatus. The sequence goes on along the minus strand of JAWZSL010000025.1, from coordinate 7,798,585 downwards.
GAAGGGAAATTAATTTATTTGTTGCACACTTTTTAAATAACATACTTTTTAATCTTTTGACTTGGTGGAGGGTCTCAAGTATTTTTTCTAAGTCAAAAGGCTCAAGTCCAAGTGAAGTCTTTGATGCTGGAATTTCTGATAAGGAATTGTGCGCTGGCTTTTGGTATCTTGAATTGTAGCTTCTCATCATATGTTGGTAAAAATAGCCTTGGATTAGAGCTGTTGACTGCTTTTTTGACTTTTTTTATAGTACAGGTCTAAGGACTCAAGCACAAGGAACAGGCAACATGCATAATTTCAAACTTCAGAAACTTATATAGACTTTTTCTGCAGTTCAGCCAGAATGAGAACTGAACTGGCCACAGACTTTGGGTGTTGAACTTACTAAATAACATTTAAAGGAGGCTGACTACTGACTACTAGAGTGAAGGAGGCTGGGTGGATCTGGTACAACAAGGTGAACTATTGGCCACCAGTGTGCTTCCAGTTTTATGACATAAATGTCAGGGAACAATGTTTTCTGCTGTTACAAGCAGGTTCGCAACTTTGTGGAGTAGATAGATGGTACTGTTGATGATGCTGTAAGATGCAGATGATTTTTGAGGCGTAGCATCTTTGGTAACACTCACTTCCTTCAGCAGATCTCATGTGAGATTATGGTTATGCTAAGTGTGTAAGTTTTGTTGGATTAGTAAAAATGATTATTTTTCACCAGAAAATTAAATTTGAGTTAATGGAGGAGTTGCATATTATTGCAGGTACAGACACCAAGAAGACCTGCTGGAAAGGAAGTTTAAGAGTTATAGTGGAACAACCAGAAGCAACATTCTGTAGTTTTGTTCAGGATCAGACATTAGGAACCCTCTGTTTTTAATCTAGACCTCTTACTTCTTAGTGAGACTTGTTTTAGTACAGCTGTGATATAAGTAGTCGGGTAACCAGTGATGACATGATGTTGTCTGCTGTGTGTGTTCTCTCAGGACGATAGCTTACTGTCAGTGGGTGGACAACCTGGAGGAAACTCAGAAGCTTCTGGCGATGAGCGGCCCCCTGAGCGACACTCTGAAGTGGCTGCTGAGCCACCTGAACGGCAGCATGGTGCGCAGGGAGATGTACGGCCACGGCATCGGACGCTTCTCTAAGGAGGAGGTCTACGCCCTGATGGAGAAGGACATGAGGACGCTGGCCACACTGCTGGGTAGGAAAATGACTGTGTTTGTGTGTCTGTGTTTGTGGGTGTGGATAAGCATTCTTAAAGGGTAATTCTGGTATTTTTAAACCTTGGCTCTATTTTTCACATTTATAAGGTCTAAATGACTAATAGATGGTAAATGGGCTGCATTTATGTAGCACCTTTCTAGTCTTCTGACCACTTAAAACACTTAACGCTTCATGCCAACATTCACAGCATTCACACACACATTCTTACACTGATGGCAGGAGCTGCCATGCAAGGAGCCAACCTGCTCATCAAATTCAGTGGATACAAAAAGTTTTGGAATTGGTCCAGCCTCAGTCGGCAATCATAGCTGCAATGGCAAATGCACCCTTCAAAGTGCCTATTTTTGCTATGACGGGCTCAAATCGTTATTGTAAGAGTCTGACAACGTTAAGTAAAGGATCCCTACAGAGAGAGACCTTTTCAGACAGCCCTTTCAGACGGGAAGTGAAGTCCTTATATCACTTTCTTCCGACCCCTTTGACCAAATCAGCAAATTTCCCACACAGATCATGGTGGTTATTAGTCTGCCACTGCCTCAGTCTGTTAGTTTGTCTCTGTTATTGTGTGACTTTGGGGATTTAAAGTTCTGTTCCAAATTAACCCTTTAATTACCCTTCAATGCTCCTTCTCCAAACCATTAAAATGTATTCCATTACCTCATCAAATTTATGAGCAGTAACCTGTGAGGGATTATCTTAACTCTGTTATATAATCTGATAACAGAGTTATGAGATTTTTAGGATAATAGAATTACATGCATTAGTTACAAATCCCCAGGCATTAGTGAGAAGAGCTCTGCTTTATTTCTATAAGCACAAATGTATTCAGAAATTCAGTTTGGTAGATAGCTGTGGAGAAATCTGACCTTTTTTTTTCCAGAACAGTTGTTTTGTCATTTTTCCAGAAAATCAGAAGTAAATACCAGTGAGAATGTAGAACAGTAAGTCTGTATTCATGTTGAAATGAGTGTGGAAGTGACATCTGCATCGAGCTAATTTGTCACAGCAATGCCAGGCCATAATGACCAAAGTGTAAAATGTTGAATGGCTCTGGCAGGCTAATGTGGCCTAATGAAGCATTGGTGTTAATGACTAATAGACTCTGACACATTCATTCAGAATACACACAGTATGCACAGTGATAAATCCTGGATGGAAAGGCGTAATTTAAAATATCACTAGATACTATTTCTTTCCTTACAGACAGCATACTAAATTAAAGATGGGGCCCTTCCACGTGTCATGCTGTGTCTGTCATTGCCTCTGTGTTTGTTCTTACTGAGGTACAGAAGACATGAATGAAAGCAGGGCATGTTCTGGATGTGAGCCACGGGGATACAATATCAGAGTGTTCGGATGGAAACAAAGAGGGCAGATGCTGGAAGGAAAAGTAATTTACATCGATCTGTTTGTGCCATTTCAACGGACGACCACTTGTAGTAAAACGGAAAGTTATTCCCAGAGTGGAAGCATCAGTACACTCTGCAAACATACAGCTTCTCGTTTAATGTTTTTTTTTCTGTTCCAGACTCACTCAAGTGCCGCAAGTCTGAATCTAAAATCTGTTAATGCTGCTAAAAGTGCAGCTGTTACAGCTTTGAGAAGTGTATTCTCTGAAGGGACAGGGAAGGAGAACACTGATTTAGCATAGATCATATTTTAGGCCACAAATGTTTTAGTTCTCCTCTGTTTCATTAACATTTGTCACAAGTTGTGAAGAAAAAAATTCTATGATTTCAGTGTTGGAGGTCATGTGTTATAAGTAATGTCCAACTAGGGGTACATGTGTCCCAAGGGTACTTGTGCAGTTGCCACAACAGCTCAAATTATTAGAAAAAAAATAAGATTAATGATTACATAACTATAATCACATACTTGAATTTAGGTTGAAAAAAAGTACTCCGGTACTCAGGTATGCAGGAAAACTACTTAGCAAGCTGGCAGGGAAGTTGAACAAGTTGTTGGCTAGATACATTAAATGGTTTAAATAGTTAGCTAAGACAGGAAAAACATTTGAAATAATCAGCCAAAATGAATAAATAAATAAACAGGTGACGTATTTAGCTAAAAGTAATGGATACATGGTTTAAAAAGTGAGCTAGAAGCACAGGCCAAATGGCTAAACAGTTTGCTAAAAGTTATGAAAAACAGTTGAAATGATTGCAAATGGTTAAGTGAGATAGCTAAAAGGTAATGGCTGCAGTAAATGTTTGAATAGTTAGCTATGGGAGAATAAACATTTGAAATAATTAGCCAAAATTAATGGTTAACGTTTAACAGGTGAGATAGTGACCTACAAGTAATGCATACAGTAAATTATTTTTATGTTTATGTATGGGAGAATGAACATTTGAAGTAATTAGACAAAATTCATGGACAAACAGTTGAAATAATTTCCTAAACTTAATATATAACACATGAGGCACATAACTCAAAGTAACTGATGTATGGTTTGAGTATTTTTGGGCTTTTTGCCTTTATTTGATCGGGACAACTGGAGAGCAGACAGGGAAGTGTGTAGAGAGAGGGGATGACATGCAGCACAGGGCCACAGGCAGGAGTCCGACCAGTGGCCGCTGCAGAGGATTGATAGCCTCAGTAGATGGAGCGCACGCTCTACGAACTGAGCTACACAGGTGCCCCGTAATGGATAGAAGGTTATAATAGTTGAGTTGCAGATAAAAAGTAATAGTGAACTAATAGATGAGTAATGAGTAATACATAAATGACTTGAATAGTTAACAGTTATCAATTAAAATTATTAGTAATGCAACAATTGAGTTACAAGTGATAATGGTAGGAAATTAAACTGTATGAGAAACTTATTTAAAATTATCTTAACAGCATCCACTTTATGTGGTCTTGTATAAACTCCACTTCAAAATCAGTTGAATGACAGGTGGTGTTGATAATGTGGTACTTGACTTCATCTGAGTGGAATCTTACAAAAAAAAAGGCTGCAAGCCACTGCCTTCAAGTATCCAAATTACTTTTTAAACTTAAACTTGAATTTGCTGTTTCCTCTCTGTCCTGTAGGAGATAAGAAGTACTTTATGGGCTCTAAGATATCAACATTAGATGCTACAGTGTTTGGGCATCTAGCCCAGGCTATGTGGACTCTGCCTGGGACACGACCAGAGCAGCTCATCAAAGGTCAGTGCATCTGTTACATACTCAGACACGAATGAAACAGAATTTAATAAACTATAAATGAAATAAACATAACAATTAAATCATTGCATATTTACTGTAGATATTGTTTCTTTAGTTTGAACTTTGTCATTATCCTGACTTGCAGTTTTATAAGCATTATTTACATTGTTATTTCCAGTTGTCCTTGCTGGTTTGTCATAGATGCACTAGTCTGTTCCAGCCACTAGATGGCAGCGATGCTCTACTGCAATGCAGTGTTGCTGACACAGGCTTTGATTGTTGCTTTCACATCTTGCAGAGAGTAGGAAACATTTGAGTCTCTTATCTTTTCAGAAAGCAAAATCAAAGCATATAATGTCACAAATGAGATTGCCTCTTATCGTTTTGATACATAATTCACGATGAAAGGGCTCACAATGAAGAGATAACACAAAATATGTCTCACAAAGTATCCTAGATGTATTGTCATCCTCTGTATCAGACACCAGAGATTCCTCCTGCTGCTTTTCACTGTACCTGTAAAACCTGCTGTGTGTGATGTCTTCACAGGAGAGCTGATCAACCTGGCCATGTTCTGCGAGCGGATGCGGAGGAGGTTCTGGCCCGAGTGGTTTGTGGAAGTGGAGGATCTTTACTACGACGGAGACAGCGAGAGCAGCGGCGGGGGCTCCCCCACGGGCCTGCTGGACTTTGGCCTCTTCTCCAGGACTGACACTCTGGACGACAGCGACGCCGCCAGCAGCAACTCGGCCGGACACTCGCACACACACACGCCGGACTCCGACCACTCGCTGTTTGACTCGGACGTGGGCACGGGATCTGACAATGACATTCAGCTGAAGGAGGAACTAATGCCAGACCTGGAGGTTTGACCTGAGAGCAATGGCCCGCGATTGGCTGACGGATTGAGACAGACAGGAGGCGGGAGAAGTTGTGTTGGTTAGCTTGATAAATCTGGACAGGTTGCCAGATGACAGCTCTCACAGCTGAAGACACTATTCCAGCTCCTCCATCCCCCAATACAAACGATACACCTTCCTGATGGACAGACTGGGTATTAATATGCAGAGCATTCAGACTAAACCTCATAACACACATGCTACTGTACGGTTTGTCCCCTCCTGTAACGTCAGAACTGTCCCCGCGGCAGTTTCTCTTTGCCTTATTTGTCTCGTCCCAAGATACAGAAGCCGGCGTCGTGAAAGGTTGACACAAAGGAAACATCTCTCTCATGAAAAGTGCGGAGATTACAGAGGAGTGTCGTCAACAAGACAGGTGGCACTTCACTTGCTATGAAACGATGCAACTAATCACCACTCTGCCATGTGTCTTAACGCACAAACCCGTTGGAAGCAGGTGGAGACTGATCATGTGGCTAAAAGGAACAGCTGCTGTGTCTCGGCTGTTAACCATCCACGTGCTGGAGAGGAAACACAGATGACATCGAGTGCCAGTCCACGAGCTAGACTGATCCTCAAGTCATTTCCTTTCAGTGCAGGCATTTTGTGAGGAAAAAAAAAGGGGTGATCCACACACAAAATTGCAACAGAAAATTAAAGTTTCCTCTATAACAGTGGTTCTCAACCTGTTCAAGATGGTACCCCCAAGAATAATCAGGCTGGTGATTGCAACCCCCACCATACTAGGGCTGGGTAAAAAATTTCAGTTCCCGTTCCACTAACAGTACCTTGGCTTTGAACAATACTTCTTTCTCAGTTTTATAAAATCCATTTTAACAAAAAGATAATTACATTACACATTACAGAAGAAATACTAATTTTAAAGCAAGAAGCTGTTCAGAGACCTGGGAGCAGCTGGAGTAACTGAGCACTCAACCTGGACTAAACTGAAGAAACTGATGGAATATCTGTACAGTATTGGATTTTATAAAAAATATAAACTGTCAAAACTCTTTGAAATTCGGTATTGTATGACAAGGCATTCTCAGTAGTATTGAAGCAATTTGATTGGTACAATTAAAGTGTCGAAGTTCAATACCCAGTCCTTCCCCCTCCCCTGTTTGTCCAAGAAACTCAAACACAAAAACTATTGTTTTGACCCTTATAAGCACACTCTATAAAATATATATTTTAAGGCAAATTATATCACTGGTACAGGCAACACACTGTCAAAACTATACCCCGGTCTATAATATGGCCTCATTTCCCATCATGCCTAGTGCTAGAGTGAGTGTGTATGTTACAAAATGTAGTTGGTGCTTTTTGTTAATGTTCAAAATATGGTGGTTTACTTTCATTTTTGTTAATTTATAGCTTTAACCACTGATGAGGTGGCTGTTTCATTTCTTGAGGCCAGCTGTATTTCACATATTTTTGAGTCCCTTATGTTGCATGTCATTAAGGGATGACACCGATGTCGCTGAGAGCTGCTTCATAGCTCTCACTCCGTGCAGCTTGCTACAATTTTTTTTTTCTACACAACCATCTGGCAACCGCCAGAAATTATCCCACAACCCCCTTGGGGGTCCTGACCACCAGGTTAAGAACCACTGCTCCATAACATAGAAAAAGTTCTAAGAGATCCAAGTGGGGGTTCAAAAGCGTTTCTTAACCATACCCTGGTAGCACCTTTTTGCTTCCTGAAATAATTTAAATCAACATCACTATATTAGTACACATGTATACAATGGACACTAATCCATAAATGTTGGTACTGATTAACACAAAAGTCAAACAAAATTGTTTAAATACCACTTAAAATAGCACTTTATAAGTAAAATATAAACATAACATATTTATGACTGCCAAATTGGCACTAATCAACATAAATGTGGGGAATAATAAACATAAACTTGTAAACCTTGTGTAAAAATTTCATATCCAAAAATGAGTAATGCAGTCCAAATATCGAGTTGGAGCCATAAACAGTATATGTTTGAAGCAAGTTGTTTCCCCTGCCCCATCTTCCACAGACTCGAGGAAGCTCAGGTAGGCTGCAGAAACACTGCAGGAGCACAGGACGAGAGCAACATTGTAATTTGAGGATAGCAAGTGATGACGAGTCCTACACTGTAAGTTGATCAGGTTTTATAACTGTCAGTTGTCTTTCAAAGTAAAACTAAGGTCGTAATCCTGAAATACACAAACCCAGTGCTCCGAAAATACAAACTCTGGAGTTGGAGTGCAGTCATTGCCTGCCTTACTGCCAACCAGACCCCATTAACATAATGTTCTATTTAACCATTATAAACATCTACTCCTTCTAGAAGATTATTAATGATGTGTTATGACTCATAAACATAAACAAGACACTCAGTGAACATTCAGCATAAATTTGAACTCTAATTAATGTGAAATGGGCAAACAGTACCACAAGTTACTGTAAATATATTACAGATTTCTCCTTTAAGAATTTTCTTTTGCCCATGCACTATAATGCATCCAACTCCATGTCTCATGTAAAACGTTTCTGGCTTATTATGGAAAGCACTGAATCAGACAAGAGGAGATACAGAAATATTTTTTTTTTGCCTGGGTGGCAAAGGGAAATTGTGACATCACTAGTGTCAGTATTTTTCAGCACTTTTCCCCACTTGGATTTCTCCTGAAATGTTATAAATTACATATTTATGAGACAACAGTTGAAAAAGTTTCTGTTGCAATTTTTGTGGCGTCATGTTGTATGATGTGTGAATAATTTATGCTACAGAGTGTGGGAAGGATCTGTATCAAAACATGACGTACTGTGTATCTCCGTCAGACCAACCCTAGATGTACTTGTAGTCCTGTGGAGTAGAAGTCAGGAGGAGAGACGCGCAGACTTGTGCCTGTTTCATTTACTGTTTATCATCCTTATTTCTCTCCATTTAGTCATTATTTGCTTGCACTTTGTTGTTGGTGAAGTTGGAGCTTCCAATCATTTGTTTAAACATCTTTGTTGAGCTGTAGTGTGTATATTTGACCACTAGATGGAGTCAGCAGTCAGCCTGATGCCTCCTTTATTCTGTAACATCAAGGTCATTCCACCCTGATGACCTGCAGTCTGTTTAACGCAGATTTCTCCTTCAGTCCTAAACTTTAATATTGTGGTTCCCATTCATAGGTGACCTGTCAGTGTGTGTGTAGGTGTCATGTGCGTGCATATGCATGCATCCTGCAACAAATCAGCCTTAGTTCTCTCAGACTGAAGTGGGTGGAAACAGTCTGAAACTGTTTTTGTTGTGATATGATTTATTATCAGTGCCACTTTATTATTCTTTCTATGATCTTATGTGTCAAATCTATATTTTTTTGTTAATCTTTCTTTTCTTATTGCTCTCAAAGAGAGAAGTTATTTTGCACTAGTGGAAATTTATTTTCACCTTATTTCAGTGGGAGCAGTCTGCTGTGGAGGTAGAGATTAGAACAGTATAGGCCAAATGAATGGGAAACATAAACGTGTATATCAGTAGTAATGCAGGACGCTGAGTGTTCCGGTAATGATTGTGCTGCGAGGGGACCGTGCTGCTTATGTTGGCTGTGTGTGTGTGAATATTACCGGGTGTGAATGTCATTAATGAAGCAGTTGATGGAGAAGCCTCTGCAGAGGCGGTCAGAATACCAAATCAACAGAACTAAACGTCGCTAGTTTAAAAACCTTTGGTTTTACATGGACCAAAATGTTTTACCTGTTACATTAATCATGGTGTAAGTGCTCGTAATGGCAATAGGATTGCTGTACAATGATTGTGGTGCACATAGAGTAGATGTGACTTAAGTTAAAGGGTCAGTTCACCCAAATTACCACAAAAAAACACTATCTCATGTACATGGAGTGGTATTGAGCCACGCCAGTAGTTTTGGTTTTATGTCTCCAGGTTTTGAGATATATGTGTCTGTAAGATTTCTGCCTCAAAAAAGGAGGATGGAGTTTTGTTTGTGCTGCTCATAGTATTGAAAAGAAATGTGAAAAATTTTGCAGCAACATCTCATTCCAGTTCTCGTTACTTTACATCAAATCAAACTATCATCCATTTTCATTAGGGCTGTTTCTTTGGTTATGAGTTCCAATTTAAACTTTCAAAAAATCAAGTTCAAGCAAATGATAACTAACACATAAGCCATTCATATTAATTAGAAAGCAAAACGCAAAGCAGTGTAGCATGATGCTGAATCGCCTTGTAAAACTGATGTTCTGTTTACTTGTGGCGCCTCTGCTCACTTAAGTGAAGAGCTAACAGAGAACTTCAGGTCTGTTGTTGTGGGTAATGTTAGTAAGGTCAGTTAGTTTAACAAAGGTAACAAACAGCCTTACTTTATCCATGATTTTTGGTGTCAAATACAAAATGCTTTTTCTGTCCTATGAATGGCTATGAATAAAAAGAGACATCCTTAGTTCCGGCTAGGTCTGTGGACACTGTGGACTCTTTAATGACTCAAAGAACAGATTAAACAGCGTTTCAGGAGTATATGGCTTCCATAGTGTGACATGTTTGTGAGTGATACAGGAGAGGCTGGCAGAACATTAAAACATGTCAGAGCAATTTGATGTGACTGTTGAAAAGTGGGCGTGTCCAAACCTGATGTACCATGCTGTTGCAGATTCCTTCAGCTCTTGAGAGCATTTTAGCATCTTCTTCCCAGTTTTGGTTTTAAAGCCCACATCATTTTGTTTTGGTTCACTCTCAATGCAATCATCAGCGTCATTTTTAAACTTAGCAGGCAGTTTTAATTAAAAAGAAAAAAAGTCAAATACTAAAGCAACTACCTGGTAACACCTCTGCTACCATTTAGCTGCCTAGGAGACAGTTATGTCCCTCAGGAGTTGATGGAGACCAAGTATAGGAATTATAAGGTGGCCAGACAGATGGCTCCACATTAATACTGGTGTTGCTCTGTGTCTGCAAGATGTGTAAATAAGCAACTGATGATAACAAGTTCGCCACATCATCGTCGAAGGGGATAATATGACAGTATTGCAGCTAGGGGTCTCTCTCACATTAAAACGATGTTATTCACATTATGTTATGTTTAGTCGCGTTTGCTGATTTCCTTTCTCATTCTCTGACATATCCTGCATTTCCCTGGAAGTTCAAACTAGTAACTAGCTAGCAGTTGCAAGCTTGAAATGCACCGTTACCTTTAATAATTGACGTATTTCTCTGTGTTTGAACATTGCTGGAAACATTTTGGATAATGTAAGTACACAATTCAAAATACATGTGACATGTCTAGCATTTTAAGACAGTGTAATGCAGAAATGTTACATATATAGGGCTGTAACTAACGATTATTTCCAGAGTCGATTAATCGGTCGAATTTCTTCTCGATTAATAGTTGTTTGGCCAATAAAATGTCAGAAAATGCTGCAAAGTGTTGATCAGTGTTTCCCAAAGTCCAAGGTGACGTCTTCAAATGTTTTGTTTTGCCCTCAAACCAAAGATAATCACTTAACTGTCATAAAGGAGTAAAGAAAACAGAAAATATTCACATTTCAGAAGCTGGAATCATAGAATTTTGACTTTTTTTCCTAAAAAATCATTAAAATTGATTAATCAATCATCAAAATAGTTGCAGATTAATTTATAATTGATTAATAATCGATTAATCATTGCAGCTCTAATATTATAGCTTTAACATCTAGGTTTAGCAGCCCTCAAGTTATGAAAAAAATCTGTTGCAACTTTAAATTTTCATTAACCATTTTTTAAATGCTGTGGGCACCACAGACAGAATCCTGTGCACCTTCATTGAATTGGGGTGGAGACAGAAATCTTGGAAGACTAACACAAAATCAAAGCTCTCTTTTTTTTTTTTTTTTGCCATTTCGGTGAAATGACCCTTTAAATTCAAAGCCTGGACATGTGGGTGAGTTATAGACAGAGGTTTGATCCAGACACTGGGACTCTTGAGACAACCTTCTTCCATCATGTCGTCCTGTGGTTCGCATCCCGACCTGACCCGCCCCGGCCCGGCCTGGGTTGGCTGCTTCTTTTCAGTCGCCTCATCCGGGCTGGGTCTCATATACAGTTGGACTGCTTTAATCAAGCCATATAAAAACTAAATGTCTTGTTATTGGAACCATGTCATAGCATTACTGCTGGGGTAATGTAAATATTGTATGTGTGACAAAGTGTACCATACTGTATGTAGAGCTGACTGACTGATCAAACTACCTATGGATGTTGCAGTCATAAACTGGAGCGACTGGATGATTTCAATAAAGAATAGCTGTGACAATTTTACATTTGCATCCATATCTTGTGTCTCAGGTTAATAAAAAGGTATTTATGTCATGAAGCTGCTTTTATTGAGTTCTGCACTGTAGTTTTGTAATCATCATACCCCCCAGATTGTGTTATATTGTCATACCTCTAACTGTATTTCATGTATGTGGTTGTGTGTTTTCAATCAGGATAACAAGTCGCAATCATTCAGGTGCGGAGGGGGGCTGATTAAGACTCTGCCAGCGGCTGGAGGCGAGACGGGAGGAGGAGAGAGGAGCAGGAACTGGAAGAGGAAAAGTTACAAGGGGGGTGAAAGAAAAAAAAATTGGGGGATAGGAAGAAGTTGAGCCAGGGCAAAGAGGCGAAACAAAAGGTGGAAGTAACCAGGAGCGAGAGGAGAAGGAGGGATAAAGAGGAGGAGAGGAGCAGGTGGTGGAGAGGAGAGAAAGGGTGAAGAGGCCAGGACTGAGGAGTGAAGGGATGGAGGGATAGTCACTGGGGAAGAGGAGGAGCATCAGGAGTTTTTTGGAAGGGAGAGATGGGGAGTAAAAGTTTAAGAGGGGGAGGGAAGGAAAAGGAGGGAAGTCGATGGGGAGGAGAAAAAGCAGAGGAGAGGAGAGGAGAGGAGAGGAGAGGAGAGGAGAGGAGAGGAATGGAGGCGAGGCGGCTGGGCTAGGGGCCCGGAGAGAAGAAGCGAGGGCCACGGATCAGGAACCAGGCTCCCGGGGGACGGAGCAGGTGCAGGCTGTGAGCGAGGCCTTTGGGCCTGAAGGGGCTGCCAGAGCTTAAAACAATCTGCACTGCTCCTTTTTTAATTTGGCTCCGTGAGCAGCCCACCCTGCACACTGACTGTCTCTGCCTCTCTCTCTGCTTAACAGATCAGCGATCCACAAAGAGGGGTAAACACACACAGAGCAAAATTAAAATCGGAACTCCCCTGGCACGGCAAAACAAATTAGAGCAAACAAATTACAGAGAGTCAACACACAAACAGTGGAGCATCTGTGGCTCTCTGGACTACTGGAGCCGGTGGCTACCTCCCACACCACCACCACCACCACCACCACCATCACCTATAGTACACGTTTACAATAAACTCTGTGTCAATCCTACACACACGTAACATATTCTCTGCAACTCACCGTGTGAGCTGAGGATGATTTGTAACAAACCATTAGAATAGTTCTTATTCTTTTAATGTGTAATACCAGCACTGAACCCTACTACTGTGTTTATTTGACAAGATACACACACACAAGTTAGAATCATAATGTATCAGCAGTGGATTTATACAGGATAACTTAGCAGGCAAATCCTTAAAAAGTCATTTGATCAACCACAGCATAAAACCTGCAACTACTAGTCTACATGCACAAACAAATGTGTTCAAAATATGCATCTGGAATTGAACCAAGGGTACATACCTACCGTTTCCTTTTTGTAGACTTTGATGAAGTTTGTGCATGGTAAACAGACTAATTATTTAAATAATAAGAACATTTCTTCAATTCAAACATCTCAAACATGGACTTCAAATATTTCTTTCTGTGACCAAGAGTGTCTGGCTTATCACATTTTAGAAAAGAAAAGAAAGTCATCCACTGACTTCAAAGTTATGCTTCAAAGTACTGAGTAGCAGACACCTTCATGGACATGTAGTGCAGTCAAAAGTATGTTTGTCTTACAAATGTGTTGGAGTAAAAGTCGCAAGTCCGCCAAAAAACAGGCCTACTCAAGGAAAGTACAGAAAAATGTACTTCAGTACATTACTTAAGTAAATGTACTTTGTTGTTGTCCATCCCTGCAATTCATCCTGTGAGGGACATGTACAGTAAGTACCAAATTTTTCTTGTTCATTTGCTTTTTTGACATTCAGCACCGTCTGATCTTAGTAGTTTGCAGTAGTTTTGTGAAAGTCGTGATCAGTGAAAGTCAGTTGCTGAAGAGGCACTGATACCAGTTGTTTCACAAAGCTTACTCAACTTGTAGATTGAATGCAATTCAAAATTCAAAAAGCATTGTGGAAAATATTGGGACTGAAGTGGGCAAGTTAAATCACTGCAACAAACTTCAAAGATATTTTAACAAAGCAAGAAACATGAGCACAGGGCAGTAGCAGGTTGCAATCACATAGAGTACAGTAAATAGTGGATGGAGCATCCGTGACATCACCCACAGGTTTCTGAAGAGCCGTTTTGCAGCTCACAGTGTGATGGCTCGGCTCGTCGCCATCTTGCCGGTGCCTGACTCAGCTAACTCCCCGGGTAGAGCATGAGTAGAGATGAGGCAGGCTTAATAAAGCAGCTACCTAGTGGCTAGCCATCTGTGACAGTACCCAGCTGTTGCTCAAAGCAGGCATGCCCTTATGCATAACTTTGGGCCATAATACAACTTAAACAGGTGAGTTAGATAAAAAATAATCCCCTGTACAGTTGACATGAAGAGGAAATTAGCTATAGAGACAAAAGCTAAACAATTTTTTGTACCAGGCTGTAAGCATGTTTATTTCTGGTGAAAAGTTTGTCATTTTGATATGGGGCTTTATGTGGATTGTCTATGTGGAGCGTGTGTTTATGTGGAGCCAGCCTCAAGTGGCCATTTGAGGAACTGCAGTTATTGGCTCTTCCGCGTCGGCTTCATTTTTCAGCCCCAGATGTTGCTGATTGGTTGTAATAAAGCCAACAGCCTTTCTAGATTATCTAAACTACTTTATTTGGAGGTGAAATCAAATGTGAACGCACCAAAATGTCTCTAATAATCACTGCACAGGAACACTGTGTACACACACGTGCAGCAACCACGGTAGGACACTTTGGGTCACAGTTTTACCATGAGCTTACACTTTGTCTATCAGATGAATCTGACTAACCTTGGTTTTTGTTGGACTACTTGTGTAACCTGTCAAATTTCTTTTTGGATCCTGATCTCAGCAATTAGTTTGGTGAACACAAAGTCATTATAACCAGTATAAATAATGGCCAAACCTATGAAAATAAGAGCCAACTTGTAATGAATTGAATTATCCTTTATGGGTTATTATTATGGGTTATTATCTTATACAATGCAGCTATTCTGTTTTTCTTGTCCGTTGTCATTACTTGCAGATTAACATGAATATCTTTCTGTGTATATCATGCAACCTTTTCCCATTAAGGAATAAGGAAAAGAATGATACAATTAGTATCTAAGGATCAGTATAAATTCATCCCGTTTTGTATTTTGCATGTATTTCATCAGTTACTGTGTTTCTGTGAGTGTGTGTGTGTTTTCTTTCTTTGTGTAAGCTCAGTTGGTCTTGGCTGGCCCTCTCCCTCGGCCCTGTGGCCCCTCTGGCCCTCTGGCAGTGGCTGTGGCCTGTCCATCTGCCTCCTACTGTCTGGGTCTGGTGGGACAGGGGCGATGGAAGACCCCCCACACCCCTCTCAAACCTCTCCCCCCTCCACCCAACACCCTCACCAGCCCCCAGGCCAGCTGCTCAGGCCCCAGAATCTGCACAGCGCTGCCAGGTGGGCCCCAGGACACGCAGTTGGACCCCTTCACGTACACACGCGTACAGGGAGGAGCACACAAACACACACACACACACTCTCACAATACCAACACATATGCTCAGTAAGCCTCTTTACAAATGGAAGCCATGCAACACACATGGTTACACGGGTGGCCCACATGAAAAAACTTCCTCTCGCGCACACACACAGACACACACACACAAATCGTGCATGCATGCCAACCCTTTAACACACAGCCATTGCATGCTCAGGTGTTTCCCACAGCACCCCATAATGGTTTGAGTTCACAGGGGTGGGACGCCAACAGGTGGCGCTGTTTTCTTTACTAATTACAGCTTTATTTATTCATTGGCATGTGAAAGCTTCCAGATGACTTTGGCTGGCCCGCTCATTTACAGGATAAAAGCCAATGTGTGTGTGTGTGTGTGTGTGTGTGTGTGTTTTCCAGAATGCTTTCTTCTCTCCTGTGGGACACAAGCCATCACCTGCCTTTTAGTACTCATAATGTACCCTGCAGTATTTTTGATATGTTCTTCCTTTGAGTATTTCATTTACAGGAACAAAGAGATACTGTGTCATCTGTAACGCTGTCTACCAGCGCCAACAGCCCCAAAAGGATACTCATGTGGCTCCTGAGCTAATATCATCATAACTGAGTGACAGAGCTACAACATGTTGGGTACAAAAATACTTTATACCACTGTTCTAAGGTGAAATATAGGAGTTCTGCAGGGATCGGTACTTGGACCACTTTTGTTCTGTGTGCACATGCTGCCACTTGGCTACATCTTCAAAAAAGTACAACATAAGTTTGATTATTATGCCGACGACACACAAATTTGCCAACAAGAGAGCAGGGAACTTCTTGTTCAAAGTTCATCACTGGATGTGTAACAGCTTCCCACATTTGATTGTCCAGAAGACTGAAATGTTGCTTTGTTGGTCCCACCAAACATAGATAACTTTTAATGGGTGTTTTTTGTGTAATATGTGAGAGACATACAGTCAAGAATCTGAGAATAAGTCTCTGATCTCTGTCTTCTTAAGAAGACCCACAAATTTTATTATTTACTTATCGTAGTCAAGATCCATCCTATTTTTTCTTTCTTTACTTTTATAACAACAAAACGGTCTTCATCTGGTGCAAAATCAGCAGCCAGAGTTCTTACAAAATTTAAGAAGTATGACACCTGCCCTCATAAAGTAAAGTTGATATGGCTGACTTGTTAGCAGACAGTTACACATACAGCGGATGAGAAGAGAAACATTAGCATTCATTTGGTGCCATGTTTCTGGTTACCTGATGAATGTAAGACTATTCACTCTTCATTTAGAACTGTTTATATCTGGCTCTTTAGTTTCTCCACTATGTTCACCTGCTAGCTGCTAACTCTATCTGTCTGCTCTTTGGCGCTTGAGCAGCTTTAAGTCAAGAAAATAGTTGCTGAAAATGGCCAAATGAAAACCCTTAGACTGAACCAAAACCCTAACATTATGGGCTAGAAAACCAAAATAATATGTCGAATGTTGCTAGAAAGCTCCTGGTCTGGTCTGGCTGCACCAGTTATCATTCAGTCTTGTCTTGAGCAGCAGCCCATGCAAGGATGGTGCCCTTGCAAAATTGTGCTGTGAGGGGAATTTGTTTTGGTGGGACATTTGCACATATTAAAATGGCTAAATCCCTGCAAAAGAAAAGGTAACAGCTGCTTTGTTTGTACCGTTTGCCACCAGGTTATGGTTAGGGTACCATTTTCAGCATGTAGGTTGCTACCTTTGAAGATGTTATAGTCGCACATATAGCAGAAAGGGAGGAGAATGGCAGTGGCTTGTTCACAATCTACATCCATTGAGAAAGACTGGGCCAAAATTTCTGGGGGGTCATCACTATAAATGATCTCTGACACATACAATAATTCATGTGATCCATTGTGAATATGGGCATAACAATATTCATCATAGCACCTTTGACTTTTTTTAATTTCTTGATCTCAATGCTAGCAAACATGGCTGTGCTGTTCTCCTTCACTTTCTCTGATTTCTGTTGATCCGTAAACCGAGCAGCACACAAAACTTTTCCCTGTCAAGTTTCCTTCACTTTTCAAGATCCTTGGAGACAGAGTGAGTCAGTGAGTCTCCTGATACCGTGCTGCGTTGTAGCAGAGAGTCAGAGACACCGCCACGGACCAGACCCTATCATAGCTCCCCTTCTGTCAACCCATTATCTTTCTCCCACATGCTCCTCTTCCCTTTTCTCTCCTCTCCCTCCCCTCGCCTTCCTCTGGATGTTATCTCCAGCCGCTTATGCCCTAATACCCCAATTGTTGTACTCTAAAAACAATAATTAGCAATCCCAAACGAGACTGAGGGGCGAATTTAACAGCTTTCTTCTGATGTGTTTCCCCCCTCTTTTTTTCTCTTTATCTCCCCCTCCTTTTTTCATAAGAGCAAAGAGAGGTGGAGGGGAGGGGGTTCGGGGAGGTATTGGCAAAGCCTCTTTAAACTCTCTGGTATTATGGAGGATTATTTTGTGCCGAGATCCTGGCTTGTGTGTCTGTGTTTTTTTCCCCTTCTTTTCTCTTCCTGGTTGTGGCAGACACGCTAGGTAAACAGTTTGTGTCACACTTGATTGCGTTTGAGAAATTAAAAAACAGGAATGACAATAGGCCGGGGCTGGGGATGAGGACTGGGGGGACATTGACACCATAAGACCCTGGCTCTTTGGGGACCCCTGGTACGCCGTGTGACAGAGCGGCCCTCGCAGCCACAACAATACAAGACCTCGTCCTTCAGAGAACACTCCTCGCTCCCTGTCTCTCGGTCTATCTGCGCTGGGCCATCTGCTCTCCTTCCCTCTCCTCTTCCTCCTCCTCCTCCTCCTCCTCCTCCTCCGCCTCCTCCTCCACCATGACTCTGTTTGTAGAGACGGTGTGTTTGAATCAGGCTCAATTATTCAAGTGTTTACAAGCACAAACACTCTGCCAGGTTGGAGGTGTGTGTGTGTGTGAGAGTGAGTGTGTTTTCTAGACATATTCCCCTTGTGATTCACATACAGGCTGTGTATATACACATAGACAGTGCAACATCTGTGCCTGTCACTGAAATCAGTGCAGAAGTTAGAATAAAGCAAGACATTTACAGTTTACACTGAATTAAGCTCAGTAGACTTAAATGTTGCTAAAAAGCTTCTCAGCAGAATGTAAGTCTCTCTGTGTTGAAACGTAGATCAGTAGAGTGCTGTCAAAACAGCTTGAGAGGGTATATGACTGACTAAAATACACATCTCTGTGTCAAGGATTAAGGCAGAGCAGTTAGGATCCAGCCCTATAGAGGGCAGTGTGATACTACAAAAGAAAACTGGTCTAAACATCATGTTATCAAAGACAACATCGAGCACTGGAACTACAGAGAGGTGTAACTAACAGTGCTCGTATTGACACCCCATAAATATTTCTGTGTCGTTTGCTGCTTTAAATGGTCACAATCACAAGCAGTGAATAAAATGTGGTTAAAGGCATACTATGCAGGATTTTCATAAAAAACAAGCCTGCATTTTCTTATTTTCTCATTATTTTGCTGTGTTCAGGATGCTTTACCAACCCAAAGTGTCTGTATTTGATGACCTGGGAATGACAAATTACTATCTCTCTGTTGCGTTTACAAACTGCAACTGACAAATCCTGGATATTCTACCTTTAAATATCAAATTGGAGAGGTTACAGATTCAAGTTTAAGGTCATAAATTTTGCTCAATCTGGGAATCTGCTCATGCATGCCTATTTGTGTTTGCAATTTCAAGCTGTGTTCTCTTTTTGTAAAATGTCAGGTTTTGTATAAATGTTTTACGATACCTGTGTGTGCGGTTATAGCTAAATTAAGCTATGTTCCGATTCAAGCAAAACAAGAAAAGTAATTTTCACAGTCAAACCTGAAGTGTAGGCTGATGTAAATTTGAGAGTGGTGAATACCTAGCTTACCCTAAAACAAAACTATAGCTAAAGCTAAAATTTAGCCACATCTAACCTTTCAACCCTAATCTTAAAATTTAACCTCAATTTAATCTAAAATTAAAGATAAATGTAACCTCAAGTTAAAGCCAAAATCTAGCTACAGCTAACCTTTCAACCCTAAACATAAAGTCTGGCTTCAGTTAAATGTCAAAATCAAGCTAAACTGACTTAAAGTTTAGGGTTTAAAGGTTAAATATAGCTAGCGTTTAGCTTTAGCTTTAAGTTTAACTTCAGTTAAATCTGAAATTCAAGCTATAAATAACTAAAGCTAAAGCTAATATCTAGCTACATCCAGGCTTTCAACTCTAAACTCAAAATGTGACTTCAATCAAATATAAAAACCCAACTAAAAGTAACCTAAAGCTAAAAAATAACTGAAGATACATCCATAACCCTTAGGTCTTAATATATATTTAAATCTAGAACTAAATCATTTTTATACA
This sequence comes from Lutjanus argentimaculatus, assembly GCA_034769285.1. Taxonomy (NCBI): domain Eukaryota; kingdom Metazoa; phylum Chordata; class Actinopteri; order Lutjaniformes; family Lutjanidae; genus Lutjanus; species Lutjanus argentimaculatus. The sequence goes on along the minus strand of JAWZSL010000025.1, from coordinate 7,779,084 downwards.
TAAACCTGAGAGTAAACGTAATGCTAGAGTGAATAAATAAAGTGAAAGCCAGGCAAAAGTTAAAGTTAACTTTGAAAACTGAGAGTAATATTGTCTCTCTCCACCGCACAAAAAGACTGAAGACTGAAAAAGACTCTACTGTGCTTTCTACTGCAGTGGAAAGCAGAAGTGTCAGGAGAGGTGAATACAGTTTAACTCCAAGGACACATTCATGTTACACTGCAGAAAACATTTGCTAAACTTCATTATTACAGAAGATTATTTCCTATGCTGAGCCTAACCGCTGGATTGAAACTATTAGTGAGCCTTTTTCAATATGAAACACATCATAAAGTTGTAGTCACTCATGTTGTGTTTGGAATCTGCACATCATTCATGTTGTATCTGTGGACCCTGCAATTCTTCCACATTTAGAGACTGTTGCAGCTGCAGCAGGAGGCTGAACTTTCCAACTATTTCTAACAACTTAGTGTCAGCCTCAAAGACCCATGCCTCGTTTCATTTCCTTTAGTCTTTATTTTGTGTGGAAGCATTTACTTGTGGCTGGCCGGTGCCACAGAGACTAGCTTAAAGCCAAACACGGGCACTAACCCATTTATCACCCTGGGCTTTCTTGCCTCTGTTTGTGTTCTCCCTGTGTTACAATCAATCATGTTTAATTCAATAGGCCTCACTTTGCTAAATCAAATCTGGAGTTTTGGATACAAGTTTGTGTTTACTCGTGCAGCACATTTGCTTATGATTATTTGCATTTGACAATTTAGCAGGAGTAAACCTGAGACAGGTTCCACCCAAACTGTCACACGTTGCGTTCTGTCGAGGGACCAGCCTGCACCGGCCTGCCTGCAGCTCGCAGGCCTCCCCTAATATATAATCTGTTGTTATACTGTCACCGCGAGGAGCACAACCAACCCCGCAGAGACGCCACCGAAATTCATTAATCTAATTAAATATGTCGTATTGCCCAAATGAGACGCCGGTATGGCTTTGCTGCAGGATAAGAGCAAAGTAAGGCTGGGTCCCACAAGAGTAGCATACAGCCGACGTGCGCTAACGCTACTGCGCTTCATTACACTCTTAATTACCTATTGTTTCTAACTAGTTGGTGGCGTTTTAATGAGAATCTACAGGCAGTTAAATGTAATCTAAATTTTCTAATCTACTGGTCCATTACCAAGGAGTCAAAATGTTATTGGTTTTGTGAGTAATCAGACTTTTAAATGGTGCTGATATCACTCCCGGAGGGCAAGGAGTGGGTTTCGACTGTGTAATTGAATTCTGTTTTTTTTTTTTTTTTTCCCCCTCCTTCTTCTTCCTCCTCTTCTTTTTCGGGGGGCTGAGAGGAAGATTTTTCTGTTGCGGCTGGTCGCTCGGGTCGAGGAGCATGTCTTCGGTTCCGGTCGGATCACAAGGTTTTTCCGCTCATGGGTCACCATGGCGACCCCTTCAAGAAAACGCGTGCGTGTGCCTCTGCAGAACGTGCGTGTTTATGTGGAGTGTGACGATGTGCGCGCGCGCATGCATTTTTGTGTGTGTTTCTGTGTTTGTGCCCCAGTCAGCCTCAGTGCTCTGCTGTGCTGTCACCTGCAGCCAGATAAGCCAAAGGATTTATCACCCAGTGAATTGCCTTTGAGTGGTGGATAAAATGGCTCCAATACATTCTCATATGAAAACGCTGCGAGGTTAATGAGAGCCAAATTCACAGAGGGCTAAATCTATTAGGTTTTCATGGATGGAATCAATCAACATGCACCACACCGGCTGATTTGTCATATTGAAGCATTGCCCGTTTGAATTCCAAAACACAATCCTCCTCACGGAATGATTCACTTTGATTTTGATTGCCTCTTCATCAAGAAGATGACAGCTATGAACTAATTTTCTTTTCTATCATGTTACACACTTATTAGCTCCGGCTGTCCTTGGCAGATGACTGATTCTCTCCTTTTATAGAGCTACAGTTGGATTTTCCTCAGGTCTGTTCAAACAGTCACAATGTTCCTGTATTCTTTTTTAAATCAAATTATTCTGTTTTCAGGATTCCCATTTGCATAAAGGATTAGCCCTTGACTAATTAAATTCTTTTAGAGATGTGCTCATGCACGTTCTTGCAGATGGATTTGACTGATACAGCAAGTTGTTGCTCCTAATGCTTATATACTTTTGCATTCCCAACGGTACAACGATTAAAAAGGTCAAGTGAAAGGAATAGTTACACATTTTTGAGAATTCACTTATTTGCTTTGTTTACGGAGAGTTATTCTGCATGTCGTGTCAGAATAATCAGAAAAATTGGTTCCCAACTGGGAAAATTCACATGGACACCCCCCACAGTTAGAACAATTACTTGAAAAGAAAAAAGACACATGGCAGACGAAAGTAAATGTTTGGTTGATGGTAATAAACCTTTTATTATTTTCACATAGTGCATCTCAATCTGGCTCACATGTAGTTTGTAATATGGTATAAGGTTGTAACCTACCGTTTCTGTCCATATATAGAGTGAGACAGATGAGTTAGAAAAGTTGTTTATTAGTATTCACCCTGATAACAGCCTTAACAATTAAGGAAAGCAATATTTATTGGTTGTAGGGAATGTAAGCTACTGGTTTTGTAGCATCTGGGACAAAATCACCCAGATGCTACACCAAGTTCAACAACAACAACTCCACCCTACCCTATTCTTTGTAGTGTCCACGTTGTTTCCACATTTGACTAAAAGCTCATGATTGCACTAAAGTCAGAAGAACGACTTCCCAACCTGGGAAAATGTACTATCTAAGGAGTGTGTGAATGCAGCATTAGATCGATACCACTGTCATGTTTGTATGTTTTTTTTTCCGATGAGGACAAAGTCATGACCTGTCCTACTCTGACTCTGAGTGGCTCGTGCTCATTGCTTTTGTTGGTTTGGGTCATTTGGAGTGGGTATGAGGAGTGAGACTGGGTCTGTCCATCATCACTTCTAAAGCTCAGTATGGTGTTGGTATTTGTCTTGTTTGTTTAAAAGCCAAAAAGAGTTTAAAAATGACACACTGTGGTTTTCAAGGGTTATGTCGCCGTTTCTTGGTTGGGTGCTTTTGCTAACTTCCTTATGTCTCTCCTAGTTGTCTCAGCATGATAGCAAAACAGCTGGAAGGTGTTGTTTTTGCACTATGATTTTGTATGGATTAAGCAAATGAGATATAACATCAATTATATAATAATGTTAATTAGGAAGTTTTAGAGGTGAGGTGAGATGATTTTGTCACCTTCTCACAGAGCCAGTCTTTATGCCAAGCTAAGCTAACTGCCCGTTATATTATATTTACCACACAGACATGAGAATGGTATTAACACTCAGCAAGAAAGCAAATAAACGTATTTCACAAAATGCTTAACTATTATTTTTATCGCACAGCTTGTAAGTTCTGCCATTCGGGGTCTCTTTCTCATTAAAATGATCACAAAAGACGTAGCTAGATGATGTCATGAAGTGGCGTGGGATCTTGAGAGTTGTCATCTTCTCTTGTAAACAACCACCGCAGATGATGAATGACTCGCCGACTTCCTTCCCCAGTTTTTGACATATCAGACGTATCCTGTGTTTTCCCATAAGTTTTATCAACCAGCCATTAGCTAGCAACAGCTAGCAGGAAATGTACCGTTACCTCGAGTAAATTACAGATTCTTGGGTTTCAACATTGTTGGAAACATTTGGGATAATGTAAGTACAAAATTTAACAGAATAGATAACATCTAGCATTTTTAGACATTTAATGTTGAAATGTTACATAATATAACTTTAATAAGTGTTATTGTTTGTCTTATTTAATCCTTACAGAAGACCAAAAGCGTGAAAGCGACACATTGAGTTATGTACCAGACTATTTCTTGGCTTGTTTTTACACTTTGGTTTTTGTACAGATTAAACAAATGAGACACAACATGTTAATTAGTCAGTTTTAGAGGTGTTGGTGGGATGTTTTTTTGTTTTTTTTTGTTACCTTCACACAGAACCAGTCTTTATGCTAAGCTAAACTAACAGGCTGCTGGCAATAGCGTCGTGTTTCCCATACTGACATACATACAGAGTGGTATCGATATTCTCATCTAACTCTCAGCAAGAAACCCAATTTTTCCCAAAATGTTGAACTATTCTTTTAACTGAATATAGAAAGCCAAGCAGACGTTTTGAGAGTCCAGCATCTGAGACTCATCCTTTTTGGAAAAGAAACATCCTATTTGGATGCCAAATTGTACTGATGAGTGCTTTTGTGTCTGTGTCTGGAGGTTCGCTATTGTTTAGTGTGTTGATACCGGAGTTGATAAAGAATTTCCAGCAGCTCAAGTCTCTGCTGGATTTTCAGATCTTTCTTCAATAGCTCTTTTCAGATGGCGCCATGTACAGTATGAGAGAACTGGCGTCACTTTATTCTCTCCGCGTGGATGCTGTGATGCTCACCGAGAGGAAATGTCTAATCATCGCGGATGAAATAAAAAACAGAAAGACGCATTTGTCTTGGGCAGCTCGTACCTTTCTCTCAGTGCGGTGATGGATGACAACCTTGGTGTTGAGTGTGTGTGTTTGTCTATCGCAGCGGTGCAAAGTGACCAGGGACAGGCGCCAACAGAAAAAGGCCCTGTCCCCCAACTAATGAGCAGCATTATTCAAATGGAGTCTTTGTTGTCAGTGCACTGTGCTGTAGTCCGCACGCTGCTGTCACAGGCAGCATCGCCTGATGCAGCGCTTCCTCATTCTGATGCTCTATCAGTTTATCTCCTATTGAAATGCATGAGGGAAAATAAGACACCTTGAAAGTGTCGGAAGTCCAGATTTCATTGTATGCATGCACATCATCATATTGTGCAATATTGATATTCTAATCAATATTCTCATGTTCTAAAGACAATAAAAAGCTGTTATTTTGTTGCACCATAGCTTCAGAGGATTCAGATGAAAGGGCAGGATGGAGGATTACCCTCTGGGCTGCCGTACATGGTGTCAGCACAGGATCAAACAGTAGGTGGGCACTGAGCAAAAGGCACAGAAAAAGACAGCAAACACAAAATGTCAACAAATAGAGGAATATCACCCAGTTTGTCTATCACACTGTGGAGTCACATGGAAAAAAAAAAAGTTGAGAGGAGCTTTCAAGGCCTTCGCCGGCTGACAGGAGGAGCAGCGGTGAATAAAGGAGGAGGGAAAAAAAAAGATGGGAGTCGAAAGAGAAAAATCGGCCTTTCTACAAAGAAGGATGGGGGGGAAGAAGAAGGCAGGGTGTTGGAGGAAGCTCCTCCGACCGAGCCCATCTCCAGCTGTCACAAATCATTTCTGCTCGGGAAGTGAGGGGAGGCGAAATGTCAAAATATTTGAATAAATTCCACAGAAGCCTGTTGAGAGTGGGGCGGTGCGGCGCGAGGGGTATTGTTGGCGCAAATGGGGTGGAGAGGGGATGAGAGGGTTGGGGAATAAAAAAGGTGGGGTTGGGGGGGCAGCAGCGGAGGAGGGGGTTTGCATGTGAAATAGCCTTCACAGGCCTGAGGAGGAACATGAGCTAAATGGAAATCAAAGGTTTAGCCACTGCAGTGATATTTTGGCTCATTTTTAAACAATTTCCTCCCTCGGCTTAGATGACTGATAATGACACTGACAAGACACAACAATGCAGATTTGCACCCTCACAGCTTCTGTGCACCGTATACAGCTGAGTCGCTTCACCTCTGCATCAGTCTGTACATTATGTTATCTGCCTCTATGTAATGGATATATGTGATACGTGCAGCACGTCTATATTTTTCATACCGACTGCATGTATGTCCATCCTGTTAAATGAGAATAAGCTGCAATAAGTTGTTTTCACATCCTGCTGCAGTGATCTCCAAAATGTTTTAACATGAAATATGTTTCCCATTTTATAACATTTATTTATCATATGTACATATTTATACAAAAATAATTTATGCCTGGTATATGTTTATATCATACGCACTAAAAATGCACAGCGACGTCATCATTTGTATCTGCATGTATTCGACCAACAAAATGATCTGTTTCTGTATCTGTATTCGCATAGAAGACCAGAAGTGGGCATGGTTTATACAGGAAGTTAAATTGAGCAAATGTTATTTTCTAACTCAATATTCATAGTCAGTGTTATTGATGTGTCTTCAAAGCATCAAGTTGATTTAATATTATATTTATATCTTCATATTGTACTTCACCTCTCTCTCTTTTATTTTAATTTTAACTAAACTGACTTTTATGAACTGGCCCCACCCCCTTTAATTGGGTTACACTGAACAATGAGAAACTGAAAAATAAAATATAAATAAATAAATAAATCAAAAGATTCTGTTTTGCATTAGTAATAAGAGCTCTTTGCAGTAAAAATATAATAATATGCAGTTATAATATAATAATAAAATGAAGTTCTTGTGTAAAAAAGTAGTAGATAAAAGTAAAATGTCGTACTCTTAACATTACTCGCTTTACATTTTGAAAATCTTTTTTTTTTCACGAATAATAACAAGCATATTCAGATAGAAGAAATATCTGTTTCCATTGCATTGTTTGTACTTTCCTTAATAACGTATATGTCCTCCCTAATATGTACACTGTAATGCTATATTTTGTTAGTTTCTTTGTACACCCTCATCCCGCAGTAATCCATGCTTTTTCTCTCAAATTTCCATCCACATATTTCTAATTAAACCACTTTAATGTTGACATTGTTACACTGACATAATTCCCATTTGCCATATTGTTAGTACACTCATTCAGCCAGATACAGGTATTTGTTTGCTGTATCCCGTCTCCACTTTATTCTGCAAAGGCACCCTCGGGCATGATTTCCATATCATTCTCTAGTTGGTTAAGTTCTTCATTTCAGTTTATTACTTGGACAAAAACTATTATGTGTCTGCTATTTTCTGTCTTTTCAGATGAGGATGGGACTTGCTGCTTTGCCATTGAGACTGAGTCGTCATTATCACATTGTGTCAACTCCGTCAGGCTTAGCAGCGGAGACATTAAGATATGAAAAAGTTCTCCTGCCTCAAGTTCTGATGATGAGTCTCAACAGCTGAGTCTGTCTCTTTATGCGGGAAAAACCTCATTTTGACCTTTGGTGTCTGACTAGATATTACCAGTTTAATCACTGCTATCCAGTGAAAATTACATGACTGTTTCAGCGATTTTCAAGATTTAAAGATTAAAAGCTTGTTAAAGAGGACATGTGGACATGTAAGTGATTGCATTAAGGACTGCCTGCTCCTTATAATGTAGGTAATCTTTTCAGAACAATAAATAAACCAAGAAAATGCATGTTACCAAGCTAAAGACAGTTTTCTGAAAATTAGACATTTTCATTGTGGGGTTTTTACAACAGTTCGTTGCTCCTCCTCTTCTATTGTCACTAGAAGGATCTGGGTTGAAGTGTCCCTCTGTTATTATCCCAAGGCTCCAGCTGCATCTTTACTGCAATTATGCAGTCAATTGTCTGCAGCTACAGTGTTAAATAATACATTTATTTGCTGCCTTTGGTTTTACATTTCATAACATTTCAAAACATTATTACATCATTAGATGAAAGGGGCATTCCACCAATTTTACACATGAGGTTCAGTTTTTTCTACGAGACTACAAAACTGGGAGTGGAGATTGAAAGACATGGAAATGTACCACTGGCAGGGGAAGTCAAACAAATTATGCTATTGAGTTGCATAATGGGAATAATGGAGTCAGCATTTTTGAAGCTTGCCGCATACTGGACACACTAAAAGTCAAATTTGATTTGGCTTTATATGTCTCTTGCAAGACTCCCAGCCTAGTGGAGGTGCAAAGCTGAGTGATCTAATGGGATGGAGTATAAACAGAGCGTCACTTTTAAGGACATTTCAAATGTAATATAGACACATTTTAAGTTTTTCACCTGTCATTTAATTGATCATTGTTTTGGACATTGTAACAATAGTCATGTGACCATTGCAGCCGTGGTGATTTTGATCATGATTAACAATATAATACTGTCACAGTTTGGTTAGGTTTAGGCACCAAAATCTGGTAAGTTTTAAGAAAAGACTGTGGTTTGGGTTAAGATAAACCCAGTCTTTTGGGTGAAAGTTTGTTTGACACATCCATCCTCTCCAACCTTTTCCATATTCAGACTTTGTTGCCCTTTCTACTACGTTACCTGACATTTTTTTCTGCATTACATATGCATATGTCAGCACAGTCTAAATGGCAAGAAACTGCATGCAACAAAGCAACAAAAGGTACTGTGATAACATGCAAAATGACTTAAGACATTGGCATGTTCTGGAGTATTCTTTTAACATATTGTAGCTTTCCAAGGAAAGGCACCAGTCTCTTAAAAAAGCAGTAATAATGTCTGAGTTTACCTTCAACCAGTGATGAATGCAGAACTTGCAGGATCACACCCTTCAATAACAAGAAGAGACTCAAACAGACTGAGACTTCCACTCCATAGGTTTCAAGTGAAGCGCGTGCTGTTATACTATTGCAGCCCAAACATCAACTTCTCATACAAGAACCTCAACATTCTCACATTAACTATTTCATTATCACTCTGAAATGAACATCTGTTACATCAACACAACAGAAGGACGTACGTTAATAATGTGATTAGCTGCTGATGGCTACTGACAGCAGAAATGTCTGCGAAACCCAAAATGTTTTGACACACGTTTCAGCAGAGTTTCTGAAGGAATAAGTGACGAACGTCCAGTGACTTTGAGACTGTAGCTTGCACAGTTAGTTTGGGCAAGATTGTGACATTTTTTACTGGTGTTTATATATACTGAGTGTTTGCGGCTTTTTTCACCCTGCGGGCCTGAAATGAAGCCAACATCATCATGCGCTAATGTTTAGTTTTGCTTAATTTCCCCCTGCCCTCCCATTAATATTTATCATGCAAGGTGAAGAGTGAATTAAGGACAGGTTCTGGTGATAAAGGTCTGATGATGCTTGTTTGTTCAAAGTCTCTGAATGCATGTTCTCTATCAGCCTGTGTGCATCGACTCTCTTTGTTCAGATGATCCCCGGGGTGCATTAGAAGTCGCAGGGTCAGTGTCTCCTCTGTTTGCCTCTGAACTCACTAACACTGTATTTAATTAGGCCTCTAATCAGCCACTAAACACACAATAAAATGAGACAATCTGTATCTGTTTACCTCCCTCGCAACTCTCGAACACACATACACACACACACTCTGCATATTTGCATGTATAGTTGGTTAAAAAAAAAATCACTTATCAGGGAGAAAGATCAAGGTCATGACTCCTCTTCACACCCGACTCCCTGAAACCAATTAAACTGTCGGTCGGTGAAGTTCAGTTGGAGGACACGGACTGGAAAACAATAGCAGATGACAGCTTCTCTCCGCTATCTCTGGCTGGGTTTTCTTGCTGCAGTAATTATATTTGCAGATTCTGTCATTAAGACTAAAAAGCCGGAGAAGTTTCGCAATCAGCCGGATATATTCAAAACGTTCTGTTAATGGGCATTATCGGCGTTTGGAAACAGAGTCAGATGTCAAAGATTGTAATGGGAGGTCAGACCTGAGTGAAGACTCAAATGATGAAGAGATGTGATCTGCAAGGCAAAAGTTGGTAAAGTAACATGAAGCATTCATAACTGTGTGAACACATAATGCTGACTGATAACACAGTATAACATACTGTAGCACTCATATAATATAATAGAATACAGTAAAATCTAATATAATGTAATATATAATTTGACACACGTACAAATCATTCACGGGCAGTTTTAAAACTGTTTCTAATGTGTCCAGAGCTCAGATTCAAATTGTTTTGATTCTTCTTAAAGGTCCACTTACTAGATTTATTCCAGTACTTTGAGATGTATGTCATGATCTGTGTCAGCGAATTAAACAAATTAGCACTGTTGTCATGGCGATTGTGAAGTATTTATAAATAAATCGATATTTCTTAACAGAATTATTGAATATAATTATCAGAAATCAGATGAATACTTATTTTATATTATTACGACTATGTTTTATTGTCGATTATATAGCTACTGCTGTGTTACGGTACAGTTACAGATGCTTCCCAGGGGGAGTTATAACTGTTAAGAAATGCATTACTAAATACTTTAAAATGTCCTTACAGGATATTGGCTTAAACTACATTTTTGTATGTTATCAACCATTCATTATTGTTGTTTATATACTTTTCAGAAATGCTCTAAAGGAGGAGTTGAACAAATCATAATTTCTAGACATAAATAGTCTGCTTGGAATAATAATCTGTGCCTGATAGTTCCACAAAAACAGTATTGTCCACATTAAAATCCTTAAAAAGGCATCTCAGCCTACTCCTTCCACCTCATTACAAATTCCACAGTCTATAAATATGCATATTTTGTTTATTTCTGAAGTTTTCATGCTGGACGCAAGATGTCTCCAACTTCACTGTAAAGTCAATTCCCAGTGTATGTGCAGTGGCAGCTTCAAGTTTCTGCATCATTCTTGCACAAGTTGTAAATTGGACCAGGATTGACTTCCAAATTTGTTATGATGTCACAAGTCATGTTCATAGGTCCACCCCTTCAAATCAGATTTTCAATGAACACAGAGAAACTTGAGCAATGAAAATGAAAACAGGCTCCAATGTCAAACTCTGCACATACATCATTCTGCACAATAAAACTCAAACATCCAACTTGACAAAGAAGAAACATATATTTTTGAGTGGAGGGGGACTTTAAAATGAATTGACCCTTCCCAAGTCCTGCCTTTTCTTGCTCTGTGTTCTCCATCAAATTTACTATTTCTGTAAAAGTGACATACAGGTTACATCTTATAAGTTAGCTAATAACCATATTAGCAAAATACTAGCTCACGAATGATTGATGTAGATTAGCTAACTAGTTAACTAGCATTTGATAACATTACCTAACTTAAGATGTGAATGTAAATCACTTTTATAGGTCCTCTAGCAACTTCTTTTAACCATCTTTTAACCATAGCATATACAGGAAACAGTAGAGGAGAAAGTTGACTGAGGCACCAAGCTTGCTCAACTGTCACTGGACCACAGAGTGAGAGGGGGTGGGGCTTAGGATGGGTCGATAAAACTGTTTCACTTTACATCTCTAGTGCTTCATAAGATCCACATTATCAAACATTTATCCATTTGGTCACACCAAAATGCTGCAATTTAGTGAATTCCCATAGGGCAACCCAAACTTTAGAGTCACTGGCCGTAATGTGTAAAATATACAGGTTGCTTTGGTGATTTGCTTCACTTACAGCCAAACAATGGTAATTGTTGAGTGGTGGTGGATTTTCAGAGTGCCCAGGAACCAACAACAACTTTTCTGAGCTAGCAACCTACAAAATAAACTTAGCTAGCAGCCATTACCTTTTCCTCTGCAGGGATTTAGCTATTTTAATGCCAGGTTTCGCCTCCAAACATGCAAGTGTCCCACTAAAACAAGTTCCCCTCCAGCATTATTCAGCAGGGACACTGTCACTGCATCCTGGGCTTAGCGCCACCCGACGTAATTGTAATTGATTTAGAGAAATGCAAACAAACCAGAGCGTTTTCCCCCCTATGGCGGAATGATCATGCGTGGAGCGCTGACCGCTGTGGAGAAAGGTCTGGCTACGTGAGACCAGTTCACCACTGTCCCAAAGTGCAACCTCACAGAGCAGCTAACTGGGATGCAGTTAGAATAAATATTCAAATGTCGTGCATTTCCTTTATTGACTTCGACATGTAGTAAACCTTTACCACAAAAGTGAAACATATATCATTAAGTCCACACAGTCTTACAGTTTTACATTTGCACTCAGCTCTGTCATCTCTACCGACTGATTAACAGCAAAATAAATCTTCACCTGAGAACACGTGCACCGCCAGCTCCACGCTCTGTCAATCATATGCAACCCTCTCAGCTCCAGGTACTTCACACTTTAACAGCCCATACAGGTTTCGCACAAAACTAAATGCATAAAACATGTTGGACTCTCACATATATTTAAATGTGTGCTTGAATAATAAATGTTGTGCCACCTGGAAGTCATGTTTATAATGGTACTGACCACACATCTGTCTGAGGTAAATTATGCTGTACTATAACTTACGAGGATCCATTTACAAATCACAAGCTTCTACAACTCCTTTGGGCAGGCAAGGTCCCACCGTGCACAAACTAGGACAATACATATGATGCACTGCTACATAACAAACTTTTTTTTTTTTTCGTGGGAAGTGCATTAAAATAGGAGGTTAGCTACAGTGCAAGGCTGCCTATCACTGCCTCAATCTAAACTGAGACGGGCAGGCATGCCTGGGTATTCTCAGAGCCTCATGAGACGTTTCCCCGTGTGGGCTGACCGTGCTGCAGCTGGGAGAGAAAAGCACACACACACACACACACACACACACACACACACATATACTGTTCTATACAAGCAATAACCAGCTCCTCAGCCTCTATGCAAAAAAGAAGGAGAGCAGCAGACTCGTTATTTAACTGGCTTTTGACAGCTGGGGCATAGCAGAGGGACAGAAAGTGTGCGAGTGCATGTGTGTGTGTGAGTGACACAGAAAGAAAAAGAAAGTGTGTGTCTGCTGTGTGTGTGTGTGTGTGTGTGTGTGCGTACACATGTATGCGTGCATTCGCTCATGTGTGTGTCCATCCCCATTTGCATTTGAGTGTGTGCTCGGCCATGTGCATATGTATGTGTGGCACAGTGGACCAGAACAGAGCTCTGACAGTAGCAGGACTGCTGCTCGCTGATGCCTGCCTGGAGGAGCTGACAGCGGCCCGGCCTGTCAATCACAGAGCATGCCCAATAGCCCTCTATTCACATCATCCTATCTTGTTAACTCTAAATCTGGCTGGGTGCTGTTTATATACTCTGTGTGTCTTTGTGTGTGTGTGAGAGAGACGGTGGGGCGGTGCATCCTTTTCCTCTGATGTGTTTCTGTGTTACCGTCTTAGCTGCATGGGTCTGTTTCAGACAGAGATCAATCAAGGCAAAGTGATGAAAAAACAGCACAGGGGTTGCGAGGAAACACGCCATTCTGTCAGAGTTAATCCTTTCTTGGAGAAACAAGTCAGAGGAGTTGATTTAATGCACTGATGTCAAAGTGTAACTGATTATTCAACATACTTAAGAACTACTTGGGATTGCACTTTATTTTGCAGTACACTACTAAGATTTAATAAGCTGTAGTTTGTATCAACTTTGACAAAAAATAGAAATAATGTGTTCTTTATTTGACAATAATAGACCCTTAATTAAACCTTCATTATACCTTATGAGAAGTAATTTGGGACACATTACAACCAGTGTTGGGAAGGTTGCTGAAAATTAGTAACTAGATCAGTTACTAGTTACTGCTCTCAAAAAGTAACTGAATTACTGAGTTACTGCATTATAAAAGTAACATGATAACTAGGAAAAGTAACTTTTGCATTACTTTTTTTGCTTCAATACTCTATGAATGGATGAATTTTAGCGTTGCTGCAGCACAGTGTGAGAAAAAAGAACTCAAATTTCATCTTATCATTTTAGCCATTATCACTGTGATGAAACGTTAAGTCATGAACCAATTAAACACAATAGATATGTTTTAAAACTTTTGATGTTTTTGGCACATTTATTGTAGCTTCAGAAGGCCTTCAAATCAAGCATTAGACATTTATTAGTGCATAGCCCCTTGAGATGAACCACATTTTCGAGGGGGGTCCAACAAACAAAACAAAAAGCTGCCTAGCTTAGCAATTAGGCTAATCTTTAGCTAAATGCACAATACATATTTTTAGACCAGGATAAATTTGCTTGACTTTGATTTGACAGTTATTAACCTGATATCTTTCCATCACAGCCAGGTAGAAATGATAGGTGCTTCCTAAATTTATGGTCACATGACAACAATTGTGCACGACTGCCTAGAAACAGGGGCTGGGTCAGCTTACCCACTGACTCCTCTTACCCCACTCTCCCCCTTTCTAAGAAAGCATGTAATGTATTATCAGCACGCCTTTATCTGTTCGCACACAGTATCAGCACTGGTTAGTTGTTCTGGTGAATGATCACTTTAAACTGGCTTTTACAATGTAGTAGGAAAGCATGCCCACACATGCATCATGCGTAATGACGCATCACAGAACACAGTAGAATATCTAACATTCTCCATCAGGGGAAGAAGTCTGAGAACAAATAAAGCAGACTGTGGTGAGAAAGCGCGATGTTACATTTAGTGATTCTTTTGTTTGGGCTTTGTGTGACCCTTTTAGAGCCAAAGGTTGTGACAAGTGCTACATAAGCTGCAGGTGAGCTCGCTACAGTGTTGTTGCTGCAGCAGTCACCTGTGGTCGATGATAACAAACCTTAATCCTCTGAAGTTGTCGGCTTTTTCCCATAAAGTAATGAGTAACAAGCTCTTTTAAATTTCAGTAATTGTAACAGTGTTATTGAATTTGAAAAGTAACTAGATACGCTACTTGTTACTTAATAATGCATTATTATACCCAACACTGATTATACTAGAACTGTACTGTAAAATAAAGTGTATTATTTCCTAAAGTTAAACCCTTACTAGACTTTCTTAGAAGATAATTAATAACACATTACAATAGAACTGTATGGTAAACTAAAGTGTATTATTTCCCACTACTGGACACTTATTAGACTTTTATTAAAAGGTAATTAAAGAGATATTACACATACTGTACTGTAATCTACTATTTCCTCATTTAAATAATAAGTGAGTAATAGTGAGTGAGTAATAATAAGACTAATACTGACTAATAAAGAACATTTTTTGTCTGATTTGATACAAAGTACAACATACGTCTTGTTGCATCTTGTTAGTGTACTGTAAAATAAACCTTACACAGGATTACAATCAAAGCACTTTGCAAGACTAAGATCATAAATGGGACAGATTTTGTCACACTGGGTCTATATTTATCACTAAGTGGTCCCCGGTTTCTATGATAGGCCAAGCATTGTTGCCATTAGGAGAAACAGAGCAAGAGCTCTTGTGGTCAAAGTTAATTATCTACTCTTGTCACCCACAATGGATGCCTGCTAATGAGAGTTGGACCCGTGATTGGTTGCCCACGGGCGAGTCTATGGAGACGCTCGACTCTTTTGCTTTTGACAATAGAGCCTCGGTGACTGGACAAGTCATTCATCTATGCAAATGCCAGCCAAAATGTGACCACCGCCATACACAAGATCCATTAGGCTCTTAATTATCAGCCCTACAGGGTGGGGGTGTGTGTGTGTGTGTGTGTGTGTGTGTGTGTGTATGTGCGCGTGTGTGTGCGTGTGTGTGTGTGTGTGTGTGCGTGTGTGTGTGAAAGAATCTGCAAATATGAGATTGTGTGCATGTGTCTGTTGTCTGCATGTACTTTGGAATACTTTCACCAAAGATTATAGTAGACAAAGAAAGAAAGAAAGAAAGAAAGAAACAAAGAAACAAACAAACAAACAAACAAACAAAGGCACCTCATGTGCTGAGCATTGAATACTTAAGACTAGAATAATTTTATATTCTAAGTGTGATTGATTTAAGCTGTCTCACACTAGCAATATTAGTGTAAATATCCAGACTTATTCAGTATTAAGTTAATCAGAAGTCCTCACACTCTCTGTCAGATTTTGTCTATTTGTTAATGCCTCAAAGCCTGAAATGACACATATTCAGTCTTGTTCTTTCATATCTACCAGACAAGAAAATGTATGTAAGGGGAAAATTGTTGCCAGATTGATTAGTTAATTATTACAGAGGAACAGCCAAATGTTCATCCTGGTAATAAAAGAAATATAATTCATTTTGTTATTATTATTATTATCATTATTATTATTATTATTATAATTATTGTTGTTGTTGTTGTTGTTGTTATTATTATTATTATCATTATCATTATCATTATTATTAATATTATTATTATTATTATTAAATGTATGTGTCGTAACTGACCCTTCACTAAGCCCCTCCTCCAAACAGTGACTGCTGACAGTTTTACAGACGTTTCTTTTATAATGATGGATGGGGAAAAATGCTTTTTGGACCAGAGAGGAATTTTTCGCTGCAATTTTGTGAGTGGCCACTAGGAAAAATTGGTGGCGAGGCTGAGTGGCTATGCCCTGTCTAGTTCTATTAAGCGTCTATGAGTTACCTATAGCCAAACCTGTGTTACCATTACATTTGCCAAACTCATGACTTATTCCCAGGAGGGAATAAGCAACACTTAATCAAATCCCTGCCCTTCCTTTTCAGACATTAATGACGGTATTTCTGTTGTCTATCATATATGAGATGTTTTTCACCATCCAACCAATGTTAGCTGTGATGTAGCTGTAGCCACAGTATTTAGTATTAACACTATATGTATGCAGCCGCTAACTATATTTCAGACCCTTTTACAAGGCTCTTGATTTAAAAAGTCAGCTGGTGACGGACTTCTCAGCTGACTCAAGGGGTTCATTAGCATTATCTTACATTAGCTAGCCACGCCTACGAAATCTGCGAGTGAGAGTCATCACTTTAGGTGACAAAATCCACGGCCGGCAGCTAGAAATGAGAAGCTGTTTTTGTTTACTTCTCTGTGGAATCAAAGGCCGAATGTCTCAACAATTACTCCCAATTCCAATGTTAAATCTGCCACCATTATCACTGTAAACTGCACATGTGCAGTGCAAGAATGGCGAGCTCGACAGGCAACAGGAACTGAGGAGGGTGGGGCTTATAGCAAAGAGTGTATTTTTTCGTTATTTGAGCCTATCTCTACATAATCCATAGTGTTTTACTGCCTCTGGCTTTTGTTCTTTCAAGGGATTTATATCTTTCCTACCTGTATGTTTCCACCATCTTGTTAAAAAAGGTACTACAAAGTTGTTGCTCTTCCATGCGCCCCTTCTAATGAATCTCAGGAACATAATGCACAGCAAGGTGCTCTAATGGTCCCTACTACACATGTAATTTCAAAAGAAACACCAGTCTCTAGAGATGTCTGCAAATCCAGCACATGATCCACAGCAATATGACTTTATGGTCCAATGAGCTGGCTGAGTTTAAGATATATGGAAGCCAAGACCTGTGTGCTTTGTGAAACATCCATGTGACAAAGTGTGTTACCTTTGTAATACAGTGCGAGCCTGGGAAAACAAAATACTTCTCAAACCACCAATAACTCACCACAAATTGCTTTAACCTTTGCAGGACACAGCTGTGGCTTTGGGTCTTCGTATTTATGGACATTGGAGTGTTTCCCAGACAGTGAGGACATCACCATCTCTTCTCTGGTGAACACACACTATTTCTGTGTTTTGTTTGTTTTTTTCTTGAGAGATGATGATATGCCTTCCTTTAAGATCACTTCTTGACCTGAGATGTACAAAGACCTGCAGTGGATTTTTGTATGAAAACTCACAAAATAAGCTGCAGTTCAAATACTTCCTCCACACCATGGCATCTTGGTCTGCTCTGTGCGGAGGGTCTGGAATGGGATGGAGCCACAGTGGAGCTTAGAAGCTTCTGATCTGAAGAGAAGAGGCTTTTAGCATGTGGAAAGCCTTCACTTAGACTACTTGCTCCAAAACAAACACACTTGTCTTAATATCCGTGAAAATGTTATTGTTTGCATCCATTAAAGTTAATGCACCACTAGAAATGATATTAGATCATCCATACTGAATTACATTGGCATTATTTATTGATTTAACTACACTGTATCTGCATTTTAAGCTATTTGTGAAATAATAAAGTGGCATCACGAAAACAAGCAAAGCACTGAGAAAACTGGTGAAAAACATTTAATGGCTGATTTGGCAAGTAAGTAATGTTTTCTAGTACTTTGTTAATAATGGAATTATGTCCGATGATGCTGGTAGAGCTTCTCATGTGAGATGATTTGCTTGTTTATTGCTTTCATACTAAATTGTACACCTTTGGGTTTCTTGACTGTTGGTCACAAAGTAACAGATTTATTGACTGACAAAGAAAAATAATATTTGTCACTGTATGTGCAAACTGAATTAGGTTACTCTTTATTTGAAGGGGTGTGCATAAGACTGTCATTACACTGTGATAACCATGTCATGACACCTGTAATGAACGTGAAGGAGTCTTTATGAATGTCTATGACTATTAATTAAGTGTCAGTCAGTCAGTTATATCATTTGTAATGCAAAGTTGACATTGTTTGAGATGTCCTTGTCATGACAGCAATAATGTCTTTGTTATGACAACTTGGCATTAAATGAGACAACACAACCTATCAGTGTCTTTGTCAAAACATAATTGAACTTAATGACATCTTTATGACAAGTCCAAAATACCACAGTTTAATGTGATGTTAAAACATCAAAGACATTGACAGGTTATGTTGTCTTGGTGAATGTTTCAACTTTGCATTAAAATGGCATAACTGACCAAATGACACTTAATGACAACAGTCATAAACATTCACAAAGTCTCCTTCATGTTCATGAACAGTGTCATGACATGGTTATGACAATGTAATGACCGTCTCATGCACACCCCTTCAAATAAAGTGTTATCCTTGACTTGATTACATGTTAATTAACATACAGATTATATGTCAATTATAATCTGTGCCTCTTAACTCTGAAAACACATACCACTTTGACTTCAGTTATATAAACTTTTCTATCTATCTCTGCCTCTGTCTCTCTTTTATCCAGTTACTAAGAGAAAAAAATCAATTAAACTGAGGTATGATTCGGTACAAGAGCCACAAAATGTTCCTCGATTATTATGATCAAGAACCAAACTATCCTCCATTACCAGTTTTATGAAGCTGTTAGCGCCACAACACGCACACCACTTTAGTCAATCAAACCACACTCCCCTGCTTCGGCTGCCTAATTACCCCCAGTTGATAAAAAAGGTCAACCCATCAGTGAAAACAGACAAATTGCAGACAGATGAAGGCTACAGCGTTCTACAGGACTGTTTTGAGCGCACAGACTAAATTTAAGGCAAATATTTTTCCCACCTCTCCCTAAATCATAATTTAGAAAATGCATCACCAGAATTTTTTCCTCACTTGCTTCTTAGAGCTTCCACACTGCGCAAACGTCCACTGCTTTGTACAATGTGCATTGCCATATAGTGTTCTTCTAAGAGCATTATCAGCCACGTTTTTTTACTGCCATAATCAGAGCAATGTTGTCCTTACTGATAAAATAATTTGTGCTTTTATCTCCTTGCACCTTGACCATTGTACCACCTTGTTTATCTGCCTTAATGCAAACCTGTAGCAAATTTAGTAGAACACTGCAGCAAGGCCAGATCATTCTCGTCATATTTTAGCTTCTCTGCACTACGCATACATGTAAATAATGTTAATAATTAATTACATATGATAATGCTTTGCATGACAAGCTTTGATAGCACCACATTACATGTACAGTGAACTTTGAACTCAACACTGCCTCAAAAGGACCTAAGATCAGTTTGTTTAGGCCTCTCAGGTGTGGGAGAGTGGAGATTATCATATATTATATCACATTTTCATTTGAAGGTTGATTCCAGTGACTTCACAATGAGAATCCCTCTGCAGACTTCACACACTCTTCAGCTTGAACACACTCTGTTCATTTGTGTCTGGAGGATCAATTGTGTTTGAGCACTGGTGAGTCATTTGCTGAACTGAAAAATTGCAGAAATGTTGTTGTCGCTTTGACCGCTAAATCTTTTCTTTATTTTGATACACAGCAACACTCGATCCATGGAGTTTATAGAAGGAAGCAGAGGCATCTACAGACCCATCAGGGTGTGTGAGAGTGTTTCATTAACTGGAGTGAGACTGTAAATAATTTCTTTGAGGAACAAACTAATGAGCCACATTATCTTATTTCCTTCACAGGTTCTGTTTGACACACCAATATATAAGCAGGCTCTGCAGATCTGCTGGCACACTGGCTCCTATAAGTCTCAGGTAAGCCTATAGCTTTAATCTCTGCACAGAAACTACAGCAGCAGCAGTATTTTTGTCTCGTACTTTAACATAAAGATGTGATCTCTTGTGTGCTGTTTAGATTGCGCTGATGACTGAACTTTTGAGGCTTCAGCAGAGAAACCAGCTGCCATCTGAGGTGACTGCTGAGGATATGAGTGAGCTGCTGGTGGAGGAAAGCAAAAACAAAGTGAGAGTGCAGTGAGTTACTGACACATACACACACACAGAGTCCAACACTATACCTGACCCCCATCTCTGCTCACACATCTGTCTGTGATGAGGAAGAGAGAAAGATGACACTTGTGTTTTCTTTGTGTTTGAAGGCTCTGGGAGTTTGCACTGGAGAACTTTGATGAGGCTGATGTCAGGCCTCTTCTCCAGCTTGTAAGACCACAATCCTGAAAAGACTCGCCAATAGTTTGGGGTCAGCTGTTACAGGACACTTGAGTAATTCTATCAAATCTGCTGATTGGATCTCATTCCTTGTGTTTAAGGTGTGGGAGGTGAACACCAGCATGAAGATGAGAGATGTTGAGTTTGAAGCCAGACGGCTGCTCAGCTCACCAGAGGCCGTCCCTCCTCAGTTTAAGTGAGTCGAGTTTGACACACATTTGTAAAACTGTAAAAATAAAATATTTATTTTAACTTTAAAACTTTAAAATCTTAAGTTTACTGAATTTGAAATGATAAGTTAGGTAATTTTCTAATAATTCAAAAATATTGAATCAAATAAACTTGATATAAATTCAGCTGTACCTGAGAAAACATGATCAATAAGCTTCAGATATTAAGTTGAACCACCGAATCTTCAGTCACGCTAATGAACATTACAAACAACTTTGATTTCCTACATTTTCTAAGATTGAAAAGTCACTTCTTGATTTCACACAAAAACTTACAACTCCAGTTGCTCCTTGTTTGCCTGCTGCTTTGTTCCTGCATTTTAAAACTGTCTGTGTGTTCAGCTGTCAGTAGCATCTAACTGAATCTCTATGGTTTGAATTAAAGTTTCTTACTGTTTGTACTTTCAGTGTCTGCTTTAGTTTACTGTTTCATGGAGTCATGTTAAGGTACTGGCGATAAAAACTCAGCATTTCCCAATTTTTCCCATCATAACATGTTGCAAACACTTTTAGATAACAAAATAATGAGGGCTTTTGATTGTGAAGAATTTATAAAAAATAAAATTTCTATCCATCGTTCAGACCCTTGACTAAAGACAAGCGGTCATCAGTTAAATACACACCTTTAATGGGTGCAGTCTCTGCTGCGTTGGGCTGATGCACCAAGTCAAACCAAATCCAAATAAACAGGAAATGTGTTTGAAACAGGAGCAAATAAGTTGATTGAACTCTGTACAGCACATTCATTCAACTCATTGTTTCATGTCAAAAGACTTATGTTTGCAAGTTCTCAAGTGTTATGAAAATAAATACTACAAATTTTAAGTTAATTAACTTGAATAAATAAAACTTGTATATTAACGTTAAGTTAATGAGAATAGATTGGTTGATTCCACTAAATTCTTGTATGATTTTTTACAGTGATCAGTTCAGGTACAGTGGTTGTGGCGTCTCTGTGCTGTTCTGAAGTGTTTTTAAAACTAACTTTGAGTGGCTGTAACCTGCAGACATCCGAAGATCATCAGCCAGGCTCAGACGTACTCCAGGAGACTGATGGAGCAGCAGCAGGAGGCCCCCCGCTCTAAACTGCTGGGCCTGCGGGCGGTGGTGATGGAGGTGATTCCAAAAGTCCTGCAGGGCTTCTGGTTGCCTCCTCCAAACACCTCCTTCAACATGCCCTCACAGCAGCTCAGTAAAATGGCTGTGGGAGTCACAAAAGCGGTTGAGGACCGTGTCTCATCAACTCTGTCCTCCATGCTCCATCAAATCACATTCTGCCGCTCCATCAGAGACCACACGGTCCTATCTATCCAGGGAAAGGTTAGACAGGGTTACACTGAAGATGTCCTGGTGAAGAAGCTCAGCTGCTTTGCAGCAGAGGTGCTGCACACCATCAGTGATGTTGCAGCACAAGAGATCTGTGTGCTGTTTGAGCCTCAGACTGAAGTGTCTGTAAATGTGCACCCGAAAAAGGATTACATCCAGCGACGAGAAAATTTAGAGGAACAGCCAGCACCCAGCCCAGAACCACCATCTGCTGTGGCTTCTACTCCACCACCTCCTCTGACTCCCAAGCCTCCTGTTGTTATCTCCACAGTGCAGGTTAAGCTGATCATCACAGGGCAGCCAGTCAGAGTGGATGAATCCTTCAACAGCGCAACAGGTAGGGACCATTATTCATGTTGACTCGTGTCTGAGCCATCAGGTCCATTTACACTGTGGTTCACAGTTTCTTCTGCTGTGATGAGATCAGGTGGCTCCCTGTCTCCTTTTGCTTTTTCAGGGGTCAGAAAGACAGAGACGAGTGGATTCAGCTGCTTCTTCAGTTGGATAGAAAAAAACTGCTGCTGCTTCCTGCCTCGAGAGCACACAGAGACGGAATGAAACTTCCACTGTGGAAAATTATTTTAGTGCTGCATTGTCGCAACTGTCCGTTTCACGTATTGTGAATTAAAATGGCTTTAACATTAAGACAGTTCTGTGTTGCATATAATGTACATATTATATGGGTATACAGTATAGGCTTGGTTTTGCACAAGTGCATCTGAGGATGTATGTATATTTCTTTGAAAAATGAGCCCCTCTAATTTGGATGAATCAGAATAAATAAGTATCTTATAGTGAATGTCAAATGTTCTCCCAAACACAAAGATATTAGCTATTAATAGTGGTGTGTCCTTAGATATTTTAGCAAAGACAAGAAAATGACTCCAGCACATGTCTGATTTCAGATTTGATGGGGAAAATGAACCTTAAGGAGGCTGCCAATATTCTATCTGAGAAAATGCTTAAATAATAAGACTCAGTTCCTGTGGAGTGATATGAAGTGAAAGAATCTTGGCCATTTTAGTCATCTGCAGGTTGAAGCTGCTTAATGCAGAATTTTGAGTCAGTTCAGTCAGCATCCCTGTGTGAGTGAATGCAGCTGGCAGTGGCATTTCTCAACCTGCACTTGGAGGGTAAAACAACACTCTACTGGCCACATACATTCAAGAGAAATGTTTTCAAAAAATGTTTTCATGAAATACTGTAGCATTTTTGGCAACGTAGCAAGAAACATTTATTTTCGCATATTTAGCTAAAACATATGAATCTAGTTATATAATAAATATGTGGAAAGGTAGTACTCCCTCTTTTGCCTTTGCTATGTAATTTTGCCAACTATTCACTGAAATACATGGAAAAAAAAGCAACAGAAAAGCTAAAAACTATTTACATCTATATATCTGTCCTTGGTTTTTAATGTATTCATCTCTTCATTTCCACTATAGATGATGGAAATCTGTACTTTATTTTTGTATAGGCCTATTTGCTATTTGTTTGTATGAGCCTATTTGTTTCCTCTCTTGTTTTGAATATTTCCCTGGTGCTAAATAATGTTTATGTGAAAAATAGTGCTTATATTCAGGTTATATTACGAAATTTTATTTGAATTCATTTGAGTGGTCCTGTTACCGGTTATTGGCTGATAACTACTATTCCCAGAATGCAATGCATACAATAATGTTGACCGGATGTTGATAAATTCTTGTCCGGAACTAGTGCGGCCTTTAAAGTCTCTACGTAACTCGGTAAAATTATAGTTGTCTTAAATTCAGTGTGGTCATTTACTCATTTGAACGAAAATTCAAAATGGGCATACTATAATTTATCTGCTGTTGTAATCCTTTGAAGATTTAGGCGACATTCAGCTTTATAGTGTGTTAGTAATGCGAGGAACAGGATAAAATAACAATTGTGCAGAATCCTGGACTTTAATACTCAAGTCATGACACGACCTTTGCCGAAAACACTTTGCTTTCTTAACCCAACAACTCAAAAATCCGACAGCATACAACGCGTCGGTATTTTCAGCATTATTTTCACATTATATTGTCATTATGATGTGGATTGAGTGAGGTAGTGCATCGTCCGACTGTCAGCGAAGGCACCACAGGTAAACGGCAGGAATGTGGTTTGATGGGTGAAATATCCGAAGGGAAAGAAGAGGATTGCTCCTCATGAATGGATATATCGATCTACGTTTACCGTAAAGTTACATCGTGTCCCGTCCTCTGTGTTTGTTCGAGTTTGCAAAGCTAGCTACGTGTGCTAACTGTAATGTTTTGACAGCTCAGCTGGTCTGTAAGCTAGCTAGCTAACGCTGGCTAACTAACATTAACATAACACCAACAACACACGCTGAGAGAGACAGCTCACCTTTTGTACCTATGGCAGCTATTCCACTAATAGTCATTTTAGTGTGTTTACTGAACCGAAGTGTTTACAAAGCAACAGTTTGGTCTTGGAAGCTAGCTTAACGTTAACTGTTGGAAATAACGTTACCTTTTATGTTGTAAGCCGAGGGTTTTGGATAATTAAGTTGCCCTAGCTGAATTTTTACAGTTAACCTACGTTTTGTCGGCACGTGGAGGAAGCCAGAGAAGATATGTTTTCTTCTTCTTCTTCTTTTTTTTTTTTTTTTTTACAAGGGAGACGTAAATCTGTTGCCATTGATAAAGCTGACTTGCTGACTAGCTCGAATGACAACGTGCTGTTTTCCCTGTATGTGTAACATTAGAGCTCGTGTTTTATATCAGCATTCAGGTTAAAGGTTTGCCATCATTTGTATATATTAACAACTCTGAAGTAATTGTGTTGCGTGCGTAAGTATTCAAAAGATCTGTCAATCAGTTGGGGATCGATACCAATGGTTTCAGTCCTTTTTTTAACATTTACTGATGGGGCTGTTTCTTTGTTTACATTTGGGTCACACAGGTTATTTAAGGTCTTGCAAATGTGCACTGGAGCACTCTAACTGGATTTAACTGAAGCCATGCTCAAAGTCTCTATAGCAGGGTTTCCAGGTCCCAGATTTTGAGGTTCCTGACAGTCCTGACATTTAATAAGCTGCACTCTTGGTTTGTGTGTTCCTGACATCAGGTATGAAGGAACTGTCAGGGTCCAAAAAACCCTGCTGGATACCAGCTATTGAGG
Source organism: Lutjanus argentimaculatus (assembly GCA_034769285.1). Lineage (NCBI taxonomy): Eukaryota > Metazoa > Chordata > Actinopteri > Lutjaniformes > Lutjanidae > Lutjanus > Lutjanus argentimaculatus. The sequence continues at coordinate 7,754,004 of JAWZSL010000025.1, read as the reverse complement.
ACTTGGAAGAAATACCCAGGCCAGAGCTCATTGGTGGTCAGGGGTGTTAACATACATTTTGGCTTTTCCAGTATGATCTGATGAACATGCTCAAGCAGTTAAGCATGACTGGCTGGCTGCATGTTGCCTGCATAGAAATGGATATTTTTCCGTTGTGTTGAAGCAGTAGTACCAGGCTACCTTCTGTTGGCAAGAAGGCCGCGACAACTGTAGAAAGGCAGTAATCTTTGTGGCAGGATGTCATGTTCCTGTCAATAGGCTGTAAAATCTACATCTTTCATCAATAAGCTTTGCCTCCACTCTCATTTAGCGTTTGTCCTTTGAAAGTATTCCTGCAGGTGTTGAAAGTTGGCAAAGATCTGTTGATTTACATTCTTTTTAGATGTGAACATGTTTCTAGATTTTGTAAATATTTAGGGTCAGCTAAACATTTAATTGACTCACTTTCTTCTCTTTAAACCCATTTTGTGACATAGATACTAGAGCCAGATTGATATATGTAGGTTGGCCGATATTATAGGCCCCATATTGTGCACAGCTACATCGGTCTGTATTGTTATTATGTGGTCTGATATTTTTTTACAGACTGCAATGCAGATTATTTTTATTTTTTATTTTTATAGCTGGTATTTTGATCCTTTTTCTTAAAGCAAGTTGTTCTGTTTGTGTCTTTTTATTTATAGTTATTTAAATGATCAAAAATACTAGTGAACATTTACTGTTTCACTGCTCTGATGTCATTTTGGATTTTATACATATATAGATAAAGAATATTGGGTGATATATTGATATCTGATTTTTTTTTTATCTCCTAACATCAGTATCAGCCCCATAACTCCAGTAGTATTCAGAGTATTGTAGTTTATATCAGGACTAATCAGGAGTTGTACTCTGTGGTGCCTCAGACCTGCTGTCATGGTGTTCTAACTTGTGTTTGTGTTTGTCTCTGCCTAACCTACAGGTCATGCATGCAGACGGGCCTCTAGCCTGCGCTTTGTTCCACCCCCAGCCCCTGAGGCAGTGTGCTTCCAGTAGGTGGAGGCTCTTCCTCCCTCTAGCCTCCGTTTCTCCCCACTGCCCCCATGTTAACCCTCTTGAGCATGTTTTACTATATCTGTCTGCGGCGACGCTCCAGGAGTGGGACTCGAGGCGAGGCTCTGACCAGTCGGCGGGCCGTGGAGTCCGGGCAGCGGGCGGTGTTGCCGGTCAGTGTGGAGGTGGAGCAGTATGCCAAGGAGGTCCTGGACTTCAGCTCCCACTATGGCAGCGAGAACAGCATGTCCTACACCATGTGGAACCTGGCCGGGGTACCCAATGTCTACCCCAGCTCAGGGGACTTCACTCAAACGGCTGTGTTCAGAGCTTATGGGACGTGGTGGGAACAGTGTGCCAGTGCTCCACCACCTTTCCGCCGCACCCCTAAGGGCTTCTACAGCCAGGATTATATTGAGCTGGGCTTTGAGGAGCCCGTCTACCCAACAGCAGTGGATGTGCTAGAGACTTATTACCCTGGAGCCATCGTCCAGATTCTGGCCTGCTCTCACAACCCCTTCTCCCAGAATCCACCCACTGATGTCAGGTAAAGACAAGCATCTGTCTTTAAAAACCATCATCAGTCATTCTCACTTCTCTGCTAGCATTTTTGTGAAGCCAGTTTGTGTTTTGTGCGTTTTGATTTTTATGTCACGAATTGATGCCTGATGTTTGTATTCTTTATCAAATTGCTTTCCTGTATTACTTTCCTGCATTTGTTTGCTTCTGATGACTTTGTAACATGCAGTAGTTAAGGTAGTTACTTTTGTTGAACCTGATCAAATCAGTATTAGCTGTAAACCAAAACAGGTAATCTCATTAAAACACATGGTCTCATTTTCAAGAGAGACCTGGTCAGAGCAAAGCTACAACAGCAGCCACAATGCAATACAAAGCGTTGAATACAAAAGTACCAAAATGGTCAGATTTTAAACACTATGTATACAAGAGCAAACCCCCAAAGACACTCTCTCTGTACTTAAGATGTAAAAGTTATCCACTAGGGCGTGCAGGCTTGACAATTTCAGTTCCTGTTGAAGCATGTTCCATGTTGACTGGGTAGAGTACAGAAGCCGCTTTTACCAAATTCTGTATGGACTGAGGGGATGGAGAAAGAGTAAGCAGGGCCAACTTTTATTACTCTCTGTAACAAGCCTTGACGTGCTTGTTCTTGCACAGCACAATCCTGCACAGCACTGACATGGCACTGTGAGCCAAATCCCAATATGTCCCAGTTTGTAATTTGTGCAATTATACCACATCTTTGTATTCCACAGAGAATAATAGGTTTAATCAGTGACTAATATATTGGATTTGCAGACAGATTTTTGTGGGCACAGCTCTTTTCCCAAGTAAGCTTTTACCAGGCTTGTTTGTCTAGCATTATAACAGTCTGCATATGGGACACTGAGTAAGAAAATTCATTTTCTTTTCAAATGTGACTGGCTAGTCAGCAGGGAGAGCCACCTCAGACAACCTCATGACTCGTACGTGCAAGTCTTCAAGTTCCTACATCATAGCTTCTTGGCTCTGTAACAGTGCCAAAGGATTATGGGTTTGTAACCAGGGTCAAAATGAATATACTCTGATCTTAACTTTTACAGTTGCGAAAAACAAAAACAAAAAAAAAAAAAAAATCAGTGTATTAGAATATTACTTTATAATCATCATCATAATATAACTATATAATATCATCTATAAGTCAGCAATGTAAGAACCATATCTTAAAGGGACAGTTTGCCCAGAAATCTAAAATACATATTTTTCTTCTGGCCTGTAGTGCTGTTTATCCATCCAGATAACCTGGTGTGCATTGCAGAGTTTTTGAGATATTGGCCGTAGAGATATCTGCCTTTTCTCCAATATAATGGGACTAGATGGCGCTCGGCTTGTGGTGCTCAAAGTGCCAAAAAATGCATGTGAAAGACACATTACATTTGAGTTTTTCAAATGTTTTTTTTTTTTTTTTTTTTTTTTTGGCACTTTGAGTGCCAGAATGTGAGTGTTATTATATTCAAGAGAAGGCAGACATCTGATACGGCCAGTATCTCCAAAATTTCGCAACTCACACCAAAAGAATCTAGATAGAGGAAAAACATGTATTTTTCATTTGGGGGGAACTGTCCCTTTAAAAAACAGGAAACAACATAGTTTCGAAGAATGTAAAAAATATTTTACATATTGAGCTTGCATTTTTTGTTTGTTAGCAACATTAAGAAATCGCGGATTGTCACTGTCGGGTGAAACTCTGTCATCTCCCTATTTTGTCATTTTTATTTATTTATTTTTTCAAAAAACACTGCATTTGGCAGCCTTTGTGGGTTTTACAAATATTTAACTATTGAAAAGTATTTAAAGTGCCACCAACCTTGATGACACAGTGTTAAATTATTAAAAAAACAGGCTTTTTTTTTTTTATTTCCTGAAGAGTGATGGTTTTAGACACACAAGGTTTTTGCCCAACAGTGAGGATACTGGTTTTGTAATTGATTTGTTATTGAAGTAACACTTCTGTAGACCTATAAATGATGTCATCGACTCAACTTTATTCATCAAGAAAGAACAGACATAGATGTTTCTGGAGCAACATAGCTTTTTGATATTATGTAAATATGTGTTTTGTACTTTTGTTAAACTTAGACAAAAGTTCATCACGGCCCACCAATCGTCCTTCATGACTCATTGCCAGTTTTTGTCAAACCAGCTACTCTGTGAAGTTGTGAATGAGGCATGCTGTTGTCGCCAAGGCTTTTTCATAGAGCTCATTACGTATTAGTGTCAGTGTTCTAGGCACACAAAACAAGCTTAGCAACACTGAGCCAGAAACTGAAAGACCAAAGTCAGAGTGTGCAATCCTTTAGGGATCTGAATGTGGTCAGGTGTCCACATAAAGCCTTGTAGTGCCATTGTTGAGTTATATAAATGACGGGTCCGTGGATGGTGTGTGTGATACTACAGGTAGACTTTTCAGAAGGGAAAAAAAAACTTATTGTAGCTTTACAGTGCTACTCTTAAACATGCATACACTTTCTTTTGTCCAGGTGGGAGGTGCTGTGGTCTGGGGAGCCCACCAAGGTGCTGACGCCCCAGGCACGCCAGTTTTCCCCCACCATCAAGCATATCAACTTCCCCACCAACCTGCTGCGTCTGGAGGTCAACAGCTCTCTGCTGGACTACTACACCGAGCTGGACGCCGTTACCCTGCGCTGGGGTGAAAGAGAGGCCCATGCTGGCTCTCTATAAGATGCCTGTCATTGACATTAATGACCTGAGCGACAGCGAGGAGGAGCTGTCTGATGTGGGGGGTCCATTCAGACCAGGAGGAGACGGCAAGCATCAGAGGACAGGCAATGGCTATTTTGACAAACTGCCATATGAGGTGATTAGATGAGGAATATTTTTGACCATTGCTAATCATGTAAATATCAGGCTAAGGCAGGGGTGGGCAGTTATTTTTCATGGGGGGGCCTCATGACAAATTGATCAGGCTGCCGTGGGCCGACACAAATGATATAAGGTCATAATAATGGTCAAATCTCTAATAACGGAATGGAAGTGTTCTTTATAGGGCACTTCTACTGTTGTGAATTGCCATTTGATGAATTGAGAGCTAATATTTTTTTGGCCATGTCAAAAAATGTTTTACAGTGTACCATGTATGCTGCACACAGGTTGCAATGATAGTCACAGCAAGAGTAGAAGAAGAACTACATAAGCAACATGGATGTACAGCACTGAGTGAATAAAGTTACAGTTTAACATAGAGATTCAGTTCATTATCATTACCAATGAACACAGCACTGACCCCTTTCAAAATAAAGGTTTGATAAAGGATTAATTGTAAGCAAAATTTTATTGACTGTCTTTGCTAGACATTTAAATTTTGGTATTTCCATGATGACCTTGCAGGCCTCATAAAACCTTTCAGTGGGCCACATCAGGACCCTGGGCCTCATTTTGCCCAGGTCTGGGCTAAAGTGTCCCTCAACTGATCATTTTGATGAATTTTGACAAATATGGAGGTCCCACCATTCTGCTGGCACCCACATTAGTGCTGGTAGATGCCGTTAAAGCTCGGGTAGGCAGTTTATTTTTGGTGTCATTGGGCTAAAGTTCCATAATAACCTTTAAACACAATTTAATTCAAGTGGTCTGAGAGAAAACTAGACCTCTGCTCCTCCTATTGGCTCTGTTTTCAGGTTTTAGAAAATATAGCCTGTAATGAGAGACTTTGGTCAATTTGCTTACAAAATGACTTTTAATCCATTAACAATGATTAATTGATTGTAAAAAATGTTGTCTCTTATTTTTTATCAGTCAGCTAATCAATAATTGTTTCAGCACAGATGCACTGTAGCCTGACTGAACAAAAGCCTTCCTCAATTTTTCTCCTTACCTCCTAAAAATAATATACTGTTTAGATGCACAGAATCATTTGTATAAGTTGACTGCTGATGATGATCATAACTTATACTAAACTCTACAGTCATTAGCAACAGCTAGCCCTTAAATCACTATAGTATACTGCCCCTGACTGAGTGTATATGTTCTCTGTTTTTCCCAATATTCCACACAAACACATCAACATTGTGGCTTGGACGCATTCTGACACTTGATCTCGTTTGCACTCACGGACACAGTCATTTTCATGCCATGCAGACGTATCATGTTGTCTGAGGCGAGCTTCAAAACACCGGCACTACTCTTGATATTCCTTCTCTTATCTCCTCTCCAAACCGCTGCCATTAACAGCAGTCTTCACAACCGCCATGTGTTTGTTTCAGAAACACAATATAGCTATTATCTGTCAGCTGATACCCGCCTGAACACCGTGTATTGTTAATTCTCTGCAACACACACTCGCACGAGCACAGTCATTCTTTCTCTTTGAGAAGGCACACGAATGCAGTGCAAAACAAGCCGGCTCACCTCGCCACTGATCCTGCTATCAGTGCTTTGTGTTCCAGATAACCACTATTTAGATCTGCCTGACAGAGGGGACGCTATTAACATTCTCTACTCTATTATTCTCCGTTGTTTACTTGGTTCTACTTCTCTTTAATGTTCCCTATTATGCTATCCTTTCTATGTGCTCTTACTAGATCTAACAGTCTTATGTTTTGTCTCCTCTTTCTTTCTTTATCCTGCTTTCTCCCTGTTCCTTTCTCCTCTCCTCTCCTAACCCCTCTCCCCGTCTTCCATCCGTAGCTCATCCAGCTGATACTGAGCCACCTGACCCTGCCAGACCTCAGCCGTCTGGCCCAGAGCTGTAAGCTGCTGCACCAGCACTGCTGCGACCCGCTGCAGTACACCCAGCTGAGTCTGCAGCCCTACTGGGGCCGGCTGAGTGACGCCTCCCTGGGACACCTGCAGAGCCGCTGCACCCTCCTCCAGAGGCTCAACCTGTCCTGGACCGGCAACCGTGGGGCTCTCACCCTGACCGGCTTCAGCAGGTCAGACTGTCAGCGCTGGAAAAAAGGGAGATGACCTTGGATAAACACAAGGATTTGTTTTTAGGGAGTTAAACTTTTCCAGTAATTCAGGACACAAAGAAAATAAGAGATCATGTAAACGGACATCAGCCTTATTGTCTAAAATAGGGACAGGTGGACAAGAAGGTTGCTGCTGTGGGATCATAGACAGTAGAATAAGTGAACAGAGCCCCTCTGGTGATATTAAATTAATCCGCAACTATATTTTTGATAAAAAATGTCCAAATAATCTGATCTCAGCTTCTCAAATGTAAACATTTTATCGTTTCTTTACTCCTTCATGACAATAAACTGAATATCCTTTTGTGACATCTGAGAACGTCACCCAGGGCTTTGGAAAACACTGATCGACATTTTTCACCAATTTTCTTACATTTTATGGACCAGACAACCAATGGCTTACTTGAGAAAATGATCAGCAGATTAATCAGTAATAATAGTTGCAGCCCTAGCCTCAACTTTGGCATTACGGGGGTTGCCATCTTGGTTTTTTGCAACCAGAGCATGCGCAGTACTGACAAGAGTGTCAAGCTGGTGAGTGACGTACTGCGACTTGAGCGGTGCTGTGGTTTGGCTCATGCATTCAGCGGGAAATAATGGCAGCCTGCCTGGTTGCAATCATTCTTGTATTACACCTAAAACAGTACATTAAATATGTTTCTGAAAACATTATAACGAGAAATAGGCAATGTATAACAGAATCTTTAATCCATACTTGATCAGCACTGTCTAGTTTGACAGTTTGATCTGAGTTTTGTTAACCCTGTGTGTTCACTGAGAATGACTTGTAAATCTCAATGTAGCCCCGCCCTAAAGCATACCCTGCTTTACCGACTATTTTACTCTAAGTCAGACCATAATTTACAAAATGAGCATCATGCTGTATTGAAGAATACTTGATAGTAGTGATTGAGACCATAAACTCATTAGGAAACTATTTACTGAGGTAATCAATCAGGTGAGAAGTAGTGGAGTCACCCACTGCTGGCCATTATAAAGAATGTAGGTTTCACTTTCCAGACCCGGAGGCTCTGTCCACTTATCCTACTGTCTGTATGTGAGATGAACTTGCTCCTCTGCTTCCACTCATGTCTTTCCCTCTCTGTCCATTCCTTCCCTCAGCTTCATGAAGGCCTGTGGCCTCAGCCTGGTCTGCCTCGAGCTGTCGTGCTGCCACTTCCTGAACGAGGCCTGTCTCGAGGTCATCTCTCAGGCTTGTCCGGGGCTTCAGGAGCTCAACCTGTCCTCCTGCGACCGCCTCAACCCGCAGGCCTTCACACACATCTCCAAACTAACACGCCTCCGCAGGCTGGTGCTCTACCGGACCAAGATAGAGGTAGGCACGGTTAATAGTGTTTCTGGGAAAATGATATTTTCATCTGCACACTTTCATCTGTCCTTTCAAATACAGCAGATAAACAGTTGCTCGGTTAATGGTGTGTTTATATCCCTAAAAAATGGCCAATATTAGGTTTCTAATACTGGAATATACAGGTTGCTTTGTTACCTTTAGACATTCATAGCTGTAACTCAATTCTTTCAGTCATTTGCCAGCATTATTTAATCTAGAGGAGATATCGCTAGAAGTTATAATCAGGGTATGTAAGTTTTGTCATTGAAGTTCAGACTATATATATATATATAATATATATTATGTATTATTCTGAGTATTTTTAGAACCCATTGTCCATGTTGGCTTAAAAAGTGAGCTTCACAGTTTATTCTTGAGCTTGCAAACAGCAGTTATTGCAAGTTTTCAGGACAATATGCAAACTTCATTTGTTCATGGAGGCTGTGTTATATGGTTGAAAGCACCAAGTTGAGATTGTTTTGTTAATAGTCAGATCTACTGAAGCAATTAATCCACCCGGTCGATATTTATGTGCAAGTGTCAGTTAAGATATTTTAAGTCTTAAAATTAACTCAGTTTAAGGTGTTAAGTCACAACAGCAGTACTGCATTTGCTGCTGCTGCTTTCGTTGAGTCATTTCTCATGTACTCTATCTCTGTCACAACTCTGATGTGAACTGTTCAAGAGCACAAGCAACCAAAATCACCACAAGTCAGTACTAATGATCAGATACTAAGCTAATAGGTCACATCCTTATGCTACGCTTTTCATGACATACATATTAATGTGAAATAGCAGGTAAACACAGGTTTAATTAATGAAATTAATTAAGGTCCCGTTCCATTTCACTGGACTCTGTTTCACTGGTAATACCTGTGTTAACCCTACTACTTCATGTCAAAATGGCTGCTGTGTAAAAGCTATATTACGAGGCATAAAAAAGGCTTTGGTGAATATTCACATTACTAACAGCCAAAAGACTGATATGCTTGGATGTCAGCATGTCTGTGTGACAATAACATGAGCATTTTAGCAAAAAACAAAGCCATTTTATCGTCAATCCTCATTCCCTGCTGCTTTCACAATTCAGGGCATTATCAATTTTATTTTGCTACAGTGGTAATCATTTTCTCTCTTGCTTGCAGACATTCTGCACAGCAGATTCATCTATTGTTGGGAGAAGAGATGATTGTCTCTTTATCTGGGACTGTTTGGAACAAAACAAATATACAATACCCTGTCTGTCTCTTGTAGGTAGCTTGCGTGATTTCCACTGTACCAAAAACTACAGAAAGCCTGGTCTCACCTGACCACTTGAGGCTTTAGTCTAGCGGCTTCCAGCCTTTTTTGCTTGTGTCCTTTTTACAGCCAAGTCATTCCCACTCACATCCACTTATCAAAGCCTGCATACAGTAGGTCTATGAGCTGTGAGTAGTCTGACTAAAGGGTGGGTTTCAGACTGTCATTGTGTCGATAGGAAAACAATGATTTAGTCAAAGTTTTGAGTGAATAGACTTTCAGAAGCCTTGACATAAGGACAAATGCAGTGATTGCCAAACAGTGTGCCATGAGGCAAGACCAGATGTGCTGTGGGATCTTGTGACAATCATACTTTATTATTGCAACATACAACTATTTACTATTTACAATTCAGTACTTTGTACACACTGATCTCTCAATACAGAGACAAATTCTAACATCCCTGTAAAGAAATTCTATTCTTCAAAGCAGCCCCAGTGTTTGACAAGTCAGGTCAAGCAGTCCTGACCTGTCTGGTGTGTTATGTATATGTATATATGAGTGTGTAGGTGCTTGGATTTAATATGAGTTTAGAAGAAACTCTTAAATTATTTTGGTAATAAATATTTCATGATTGATATAGTTGTTTATCAAATTTTATTCATAATTTGTAAATAAAACTAAACATTTACAGAATGATAAGAGTAATTATCATGTGTTATAGAACAGGAGTTCCTAAACTTTTAAAAGTAAACTTTTAAAATTTTAGAGGATTTTGTTTTATGGAATCCCCTCTAAGTAATATATTTTAATTTTAGGTTAGAAGATTATTAGGTCTTCGCAGTCAATAATCAAACTAGGATCACTATAAATGACAATCAGTTAAAACAGCCGACCCTTTTCTTCCCTTGAGGTTCCAACTTCCAAAAAATTTCAAATATTTTATTCTTCTATAACCCACTCAAGGACCCCTTTTGGTCCCCAGGCCTCAGTTTGAAAACCACTGTTATAGAGGCTATTCTGCACAGATATGAATAAGGGTGTGCCTTGATATTTTGGCTTGTCATTTTTGCGTGCCTTGGGCACAACACATACATCTCCAGAAGCTGCTGATTCAAAGGTACATGTTCCGTGATTCTGTGTTGTTGTATTTTAAGATGAACTGAGTCAACTCTGAACCCAGGGGGCCTAAAAGACACGAACAGTACTGCTTCAGGTTCGGGCCTGTCTGCCGTGTAAAACCACTGTCTTGTGTTTTGGTGTTGCTCCTCAGTGTTTTCTCCAGTGTTTGTCATGTTTCAGAGCGGCGCTGTGGGCAGGAGGCAGTGTAGAGTTTCTGCGGTGGAGCCAGGCAGCATGCTGCAGGTTGTTTATACCCCGGCAGGCAGACAGAGCGAGCTGTGTGTCTGTTTGAGGCCCTGACATCTCAGCTGTCATTACCCTGTCACTGCTCTAATTAAATGGCTAGCTCGCCGGAGAGAGGCGTTTATAAAGATGCCAGCGACAGACTCGAGCATACACACACACACACGCACCAAACACACACTCACACAAAAGGCTTTCACTTTCATGTCTCACACTTTCGGCTGCCACTGAGGTACATGTGTTGGCAGTTGCAGTGTTGAATTCCCATATCTCTATCCAAGCTGCAGTGCCACTGGAGAGGTGTCTGTCCTCACTGCGCTCAAGTCTGTGAGGAGACGTAAAAACTATCTGTTGTATCATATTAAATTCTCTTAAACACAGCAAGTGTTACCTGAGTGAGCCGGGCAGCAGACAGGAAATCACTTAGGAGGAACTTTGGATGACATGACAGGACATGTTGCTGTTTCTTAAACGTATATTGTTGTCTTAATGTATACCCTGTAGATTTACACTCAGATAAGATGTCAGGGGTTAATTTTGTTGTCGAATATGTGGCTCCAACATGGTTATTTAAGTGAGATAGGGCCCGACTGATACTGGATTTTTGGGGCCGATACTGATATTAAAGTAAAGTATAGTAAAAAAAATTCCAACATTGACATATCAGACAATATTCTTTAAACAGAATATAAAATCTATTACATATACACACACTTTTGTCAACGGTCAACATTTTTTTACAACCATATGTAATAGAGGCTGCATATTTTACTGTTTAACAATAAATATTATTGTCCAAAATGACATCAGGGCAATGAGACAGTAAACCTTCACTGATATTTTTAATAATAAAAAAATAACTGTAAATAAAAAATAGAGAATTAACAGAGGATCAAATATACATAAAATGCTAAAAAATAAAAACTTTATGTTCTGTTCATACATGCACAAATTGGACAACATATATGCCGATACCGATATAGCTGTGAAGAGCCAATATTGGCCTGATATATTGACCAATGTATCGGTCGGAGTCTAAAGTGAAGTTTCCTTTTTTTCTGTATTTTTCTTTATTATGTGCCCCAATGATTCCTGATTATTATTTTTTTTGTGATATCTAGGGCTGCAACTAATGATAAGTGATAAGTGATCACTTATTTAGTCTATAAAATGACCAAAAATTCTGAAAAATGCTCATCACAATTTCCCAGAGCCCAAAGTGAAGTCTGCAGATTGCTCCTTTCATCCATCCAGCAGTACATTAACTCTACTAAAGACTCTTTATTTTTTACTTTTAGAAATGACAAAGAAAAGCAGCAAATCCTCACATTTAAGGTGCTGGAACCAGCAAATGTTTTGCTTTCAGCTGTAGTTAGGTCTTCATTGCAACCTATAGGCTCTTATACATTACCAGGGTACCAAACTGAAATGGATAAGATGTTTGATAAATATAGTAAAGGTAATAAAATGACAAATCTGCATCTTTCTCTTTTTGTCTTCCACCTTGTTGTCCCTGCAGCAAACAGCTATTCTGAGCATCCTGACTTTCTGCATAGAGCTGAGACACCTCAACCTAGGGAGCTGTGTGAGGGTGAGAATGTACACACACACACACACACACACACACACACACACACACACACAGAGGAAGCAGTCCAAATAAAGCACAGCCTGTTAAACACACAACCTTCCATGTGTCCTTGTTGAATAGCAGCTTGTCCAAAAGATGGCAGAGACATCAGTAGTGTTGCAGTAATTGAGCTGCTAACAATAAACTGGTTGGGTGTAAAATAGGCAAAGCCAGTGATAATGAACTGAACACAGATTATGTGAATACTTTATTTGTCCATCCTTGGCTAGAAATTTATTTTCAGCCTCACTTCACAAGACAGTTAAAACATTAGTGAACTATACACACACACACACACTGTAACACAAACACGGTACAAACACAAACAACCCAGAGTCTTGACACGTTGGATTTCTCACTAAACAGATATAATAATGCTGATAGGCTCTTTACTTTCTTAATGAGCAAATTTGCTGCCATAATTTTTTTTTTACATACTGTACGCTTAAAGGAATAGTTTGACATTTTTGGAAATGTGTTTATTTGTTTTCTTACCATCCACACACCGAGAACGATAACTAGAACAATGACTCTAACGACAACAATGTGAGCATCCACACTGATGAATCATGAATCAGTTCAGCTCCAGCTGTGTCGGCAGCTTAGGAAAATGAATATTGGTGACATGTTACTGCTGTACATTGCACAGAGTTAAAAAAAAACTCAGGATATGGTTCGCAAAAATCTTAAAAGATTAAAAGATGAGAGGAGCTAGTAGAATCCATTACTCTGTTACAAAATTTTATTCATACTTTCGTATGATTCAACATTAATTTGATGGTATCCTGGCAGTCCTCAAGAGGACATTAGCAAGGACCAAACGACCTTCAGAGACCCCATCAGCACCAAAATAAAATGATGGCTTTTATGTGTAATTTGCTACCTAATATTTTGTTATATAAGCTTTTAAGAAGTAAGTTCTATACAACAATATTTTATAGATTTTCAGTGGCTGTCAGTGTTTCTATCATTCATCAAATCACTCTGAACGTGATCCCATCTATCCCAATGTATTCTTTCTCAAATGTATCAGACTATTCCTTTAATGATGTTAGGCTCAGTGTCCACCACAGTGCAGGGTGCACAGCATGTGGCATTTATGAACAAACATTAAAATCCAGCCTTTCATTGTTAAGCCCATACATTAAAGGTGCAGTAAGCAATAATGGGGAAGAGGAAGTTGATTTTTGAGTCTCATTCCCAGGACATCAAATACCAACCCTTTGGGGTGGTGTCCCGAAACCCAAGCGTCTGTGTTTGACAACCTGGGAATGAGTCCCAACAATCAACGATCTTTCTCCAGAATCGCTCACCAAAGTCTCCTGTCATTGGCTACGTTTTCTGAAGCCTAAAAACAGAGCCAAGACGAGGTTCAGAAGTTGATTATTCTCTCACACCTCTTGAATTACAATATGCTGAAAGTTTATTATGAAATTTGTGCTCAATAACGTCAAAGCTGCCCACCACAGCTTTAATTTGATTAGCAATTGAGACAATTTAGTAAATGTTAAATGTATCATGGTAATAGTGGTGAGGCAGATGCAATGCCTGGTTGTATGTATCTTTCTAACGATTATTTAAAAAGAAGGGAAAATTTACCAGAAATATATTTTTCCATCATTTCCTCTCTGTCTAATTTGCAAACTCGCCCAGTCTCTAACTGATTGACTCAGTAATTCACCCACGTTGTCACTGGCTGAGTTTCCATCAAATTGATGGATAGTTGATGCAAATTATGATGTAGCAAGTGAGAAAAAGTGAAAATAAATTCATAATTTCAGTGCAGTTTCCTCTTGTGCTTTATCTTAAGGCATAAGTGTCATCATTGGTAACGAAGTTATGCAACACTTGGCAATGGAAACACAATGACAGCAACTCTTTTAGCCAAAAGTTTTAATATCCGTCCACTGCTACCTCAGAGAAATGTTCTGCATGCTGTCATTTCTCTGGGTAAGGTGCCTGCACTGGCTGTGTGGTGTTAAATTGCATTTCTTTGCTTTCATCTTTGGATGAAAGGATGAAATATGGCCAACATTACCTGACACCAAAGAACAATAACAGCTTCGCAAACACAAATCAGTTCTTGAAAGACTATTTCATTTATTTTTTGGTGAAGGTGTTCTCTGTTAGTGCTTTGTTCTCTCCGGTGGAAGTCAGGTTATGTCCCTCAGACCAGCCGATACAGCTAATCAGCTTTTTATTATCGCTACTTTTCAAAAGTTTGCTCAGAATACACCAGACAATTGGAGGGAAATGGCTGCAGACTCACTTGTTACTTCATTCCTTCTCACAGCATCATTTCCTCAGGCCCCCATAGGCAAATCACTGAATTCTGTTCCTCTGTGTGTCACAGAGGAACAGAAATTTAGTGCATCTACATATGCTGAAGCAAAGATCACAGAATCTCTGCTTATGACAGTCACATAGACTTAGCAACCATTTAAAAATCCAATCCTCTGAGTCATTGCATTTGATGAGGCTGCTGAAGAGTGGCATATTTTGATTGAGTCCATTTTGAAGCTGATGTGCACCATCCCAAGGCCCTCCGTGACACATTGCACACAGACTGGACGGATTGCGAGGAGATGTTAACTGCTGCCTGTCACTCCTGCAGATTGAGGACTACGACGTTGTGGCCAGCATGCTAGCTGCTCGCTGTCGCTCTCTCTGCTCACTGGACTTGTGGCGCTGCAGAAACCTGACTGATCGAGGCCTGGCCGAGCTCGTCTCTGGCTGCAGGTAGGTAAAACCAATGTGTTCACTGTCATAAAAAAAGTCTTCTACTTGTCCTCATGAGGAGCATAAACATGACTAAAGTCAGTTTTACAGCTTTCTTGCTTTGTCTTTGCTGGAGCACAAGTTTCCTCCTCCACCTTGCATTTGTTAAATCACTATCAGATTGGAGTAATAATCAGTTTTTAAAAGGTCAAACATAACATAATCATTAAGCCCCATTTATTTAGATTGCAGCAATAAATACAGTTAGCCCACTCTGAACAGAAACTACTCAGTCTTGTTGGTGTAGAGAGTCGAAGCAGAGTGTATCTGTTTTCACTGAATGTGTCCTGTATGCTCTGTGGTTGCTCAGGATGCTGGAGGAGTTGGACCTGGGCTGGTGTCCCACGCTGCAGAGCAGCACCGGGTGTTTCCAGCACCTCGCCCGCAGCCTGCCCCGCCTGCGCAAACTCTTCCTCACCGCCAACCGCACCGTCTGTGACTCTGACATAGAGGAGCTGGCCACCAGTTGTCCCTCACTGCAGCACCTCGACATACTGGGTAAGCTCATACCTTTTACTGTGTGGAGATCCAGCAGGCGATTTGTTCATTTTTAACTTGGGGGGGACGACGGGACGACGGTTTGTTTCGTTCACCCATGATGGTTCTCTTTCCAAGACAAAACTGACAGATGGGCAGGACTCAGAGACAAAGTCATAATTGCATAACTGTCTGCTACTTCAGCACCACAGACAGCGTCGTGGATTTATCAATACACAGCACAGTTAGGCTACTGATGTTCCAGAGCCATGGTCAGGGCCGTACAATCTAACTTGCACAACCCTCAATCAGATCATGTTCAAGGAGCATATTTAACTAAACAACCCCTCTGCCCCTGCACTCTCTCTGCTACTACAGTGAGTGCAAATAGCCTACTTTGGATATTTCATGTTCATGACGGTCATGACCTATTTATTTAACAATATGTGCAAATATGTTTTTCATGTATACATACATGATTCAGTTTGGGACGTGGCCAGATGTCATTGTGAACTGCAACAGATCCAGAATAGGTAGCTGTCAAGCCCAGAATCAAAACCACACAAATATGCAAACACTGCCATAGATATAATGTAGGGATGTGCCAATATACTGTATTGAATATCACAATATCAGTCCCGTACCAGGCTGTGATGATACCTGCTGTGATATTACATGGTTAATCATTTCACTTTATTTTATAAAAGGACTGATATTGGCTGCTGCCTTGTTTTTTTGCAGTTGTACATACATCATTCAAACATACATTGCCAGTGACAATTTTTTGCACAGGCTTAGGTCATGGCTGGCTCCTTTTATTTAAGTAAAGAATAAAAGCATAATTTACATGGAAAAACAAACAAACAAAACCAGCTGTACACATCAGACTTGTTATTTAATTTTTTTATTTGCATTTTTTTCTTTTCTTTTTTTTTAATATCACAATAAATACTGTATCATTTTCTGAACGACTGTATGTATTTTTTTATTTTTGCATGGCCATAATTGACTCATCACTTTACGGTGGACGTGTCTGCGGTGAGCCAAATCCCAAGTTTGTATTTGAGACTTTGTGAAAACTTCCAAGACAGCTGCAGACAGAAACCCAAATAATCTGCTCAATATTAATATGAATAAAATATTGCTCACTAGGCAAAGTTGCAGCAGCGCCTCACAGCAGTAACTGTTGTGCACAAACACTATAGTTCCAGTTGCGTAAGATGATGGGCTCAGCAACACAGTAGCATGACAAGTGTTAGGCAGGCTGAATATGCTGAGGTGACAGTTCTGTGGCTATTACAGGTGTGCTATAGTGGTTGGGCTGGTTTGTATACTGAAAAGTAAATCATGTGGTGCGAGTAATAAATGGTTCTGGACTCTCTAATATACGTATCTATTGTAAATAGACATAGCAAGTGACATATTGAAGAGGAATTTGTATTTAATTTACTCAAAAATGTATAAATGCTGTTTTTTTTTTTTTTTAGATTTTCTCAGACCTAGAGTTGTGATAAATTGTTTCTCTGCTCATGTTGTGTTTTTGCAGCACATCTTTTACATTGTCTTCTCATCCCTGTTGTGACTTGTCTAATTGACAGGAACACGGCTGGTGAGTGCTGCCTCACTGAAGAAACTCCTCCAGTCTTGTCCACAACTTCTCCTCCTGGACGTCTCCTTCTGCTCGCAGATAGACATGCGGGTCGTCCAGGAGCTCTCGGGCCTCTTCCCCAATGTGGCCATCAAGAAGAGCTTCACTCAGTGACCCCGGGGTCGCCTCGTTTCATCATCCACAGCACAGAGGAAGAGAAAAGTGCTTGCCAGCAGACACTGCCCCGACGCGAATAAGAGTCAGGTCAGATGCTGAAGGAGATAGCTGACCCGCTTGCATCTGTATCACAGATGAGATCTTCTTTTAGCAGCCAGTACATAAAGCAGTTGTACTCGGTGAGGAGGTTCTTTGGATTAACTGGCTGAACACAAACAACTACAGACTCCTAGTCACAGGATTACAGAACGTGAGACTTTTTAGTTCTTTTTTTTTTTTTTTTTTTTTTTTTTTGGGACACTTGAAATCAGGGTTGTTGCAGTAAAGCTGCTACATCTTCTCGGAATATGAATCACCACTTAAGTATTGCCAAGCAACACAAGGCAAGGAAATATGCCTTGGTACTGGATGCAAAACACAAAACAAAGCAACATTTGTGAGCAGTCCTCCCTTGAACATCTTGTTTGGACATTGAAAGGGGACAAAACAAGTGTGAAACATATCCTTATTGGAAACTGCAAGAAAAAAACGACTTGTTTTTGTTTGTTGGTAGTCACAGACTCATGTTAGCTGGCAAAATAAATAAAGATCAGGGCCTTGGTCAGTGCCTTGCCAGAATGTGCAGAAATCCTGGACTGTTTTAATGCACGAGGGTCCTTCTGAAGGCATCTGTCAACATCAAGTCAGTTTGATTTAATTCTAAGAAATCATACTTGATGCTGCTGTGTTGGAAGGTAAAAGGAGCTTTAAAAGTGAAAACAAAGGAGTGAACGCAGCCTTATTTCATATGCTGTCCTGTGTGGACAGTGTCAAGTCAAACCTTAATTCAAGTCTGTACAAGCTAATCTGTGTTGCTGCAAACTGAGTGCAGAATCATACACGAGGATCTCACGCACCATCAACTTGTCCTGCACCTGAGATTCACTGACAACATGTTTTACATCCAAAAAAAAAAAAAAAGTGAGAACTTGTGAAAAAGCAGACTGGAACAACATTTGTTTTAATTTACACATGCGGAGAAACACCCAAGGTATCAACAACAAGGATCAACAGACAGACAGGCCAAAACACAAAGATTTACGATGATATAAAACCAAGAAAAGCTGCAAATCCTCACACTGGAGAACCTGAAACCAGTGACTGTTTGGCTCTTTGCACGGGAAAAAAAATGTAACTTACCCAAAGTTTGCAATTCACTTTCTGCCAGTTGACTAATCGTTCCGCCTACAGGTAGATAGGCTATTGATATATTCATTTGAGAAGAGTTGTGATTGAGATTGTGGCATAATAGGTGCCTTCTTAATCAAACATGTGATACAAGACCTATGTTCTGAATTTGATTCTTTGTTTGGATTAGATCTGTAGAGAAAAACACCAGATCTAACATGCCTGATCCAGGTAAATTTCTGTTTAAATCTGCCTCTTAAATTGAGTAGGGTTTTTCATAGTTAAGTTTTTGGTTGTGTCAAACACTTTCAAGCAATGTTTTCTGCTCAAGTAAGGCAAAAATTCAGGCCTGCCAGGCCAATGTTGATTGTGAATACTTTAGTCATACAGGTCATTCTTTCGCTGTTTGGCTGTGTAATTTTAAGGGAATAGTGACTGACTTTTGTCTCCAAAGTAAAGTGAAGGTTTGACAATGTTTTCATGATGTTGCATGCTTTCCGTGTTGTCATTGGGTCCCTTGTCACTGCTGTTTGACTATAGCTGCCTAACGTACGTACTTACCTACGAAAGGTTCCGCCAGTAGGAAGGAGTTCTGTGGATTAATTTGAGAATCGTGTGTTATAATAACACAGTGTATATTCTCTCTTTGACCTCAGTATTTTTGTCCTGTAACTCAGGGGTTTTAATATTTCATCTGGTTTTATTTCTTTTTATTTAGACATATTTTTCTCCAGAAACCAGCACAGAAGACATCTTCACAGTGTCACCAGAATGAGTCGGCGTTGAGGTTACCTGCCGTCAGTGTTGCTATTTAAAACAACGAACACGTGTGACGGTGACAGAAATGATCAGTCAGCGCTGATGTAACTGAGACAGAGAAGAAATGATAGCTCACTGGGTGTGGAATGTTGCAGTAATTGTATTATTGTGAAGAATATATTGCTGTTCCTGATTATTTAATTTTTGTAATATATGAAGCCACAGTTGCAATGTGGCAGAAATGCTTGGAAAGCATATCTTTTTTGGAAAAAAAAAAAGAAAAAAACTTGAAGTTTTATTTTAAGCACATGCTACTCGTCAATATTTGTGCCTTATACCCTTGTTTGAATGTGGTGTGACGTCCCTGTGGTATAGATTGTAGTGAAGTGCTTTGCTTTTACACCCCTCAACCAAAGTAATAACAAAGAGCTGGTTTTTAATCCTACAATTATATTTGACCAGTTTATATGCCATATACTGTATATCAGCCATGGTAATTAATATGCAAAATAATATTTATTTGTTTTTCCCTGTGTGATAAAAAATGTTATTTAAAGTCATATCCATTAATACATAAACGGTAATATTCATTTTGGGAAACTTAATGTTTTGTTTTCTTACCCAGAGTCAAATGAGAGGATGATATTAATTTAATGTCATTGCATTCAGTAAGTGTCTAGCCTCGCTTAGCACAAAAACTGGAAGTATGTCCCTCGTCTACTTTAGCAAACATCAAGACTGTAGCAAGGATTTCAGATTTCAGATTTTTAGTCAAGCAGAGCACAAAAACTTGAAGTATGTCTTTAACATAGCTTAGTTAAAGACAGCTAGCATCAAGGCCATAGCCAGAATTTCAGATTTCTTTAGCTTAGAACAAAGACTGGTAGTATGTCTGTAGCCTATCTTAGCACAAATACTGGAAGTATGTCTTCGTCTAGCTTAGCGAAAGTGTCTGCTGACATCAGTACCTTGGCCAGGATTTCAGATTTCTTTAGTCTAGCTTTGCACAAAGACTTGAAGTATGTCTTTAGGAATATGTCTAAAGTTCACCAAATGGGTGCTAATGTCAAGACCGCAGCCAGGATTTCAGATTTCTTTAGTCTAGCTACGCGCAAAAACTTGAACTATGTCTTTAGCCTAGCTTAGCACAAAGATTAGAGGTATGTCTTAAGCGTAGCTTAACACAAAGACTGGAAATATGTCTTAAGGAAGTATGTCTTAAGCCTAGCTTAGCAAAAGACTGCTAACATGAAGACTGTAGTGAGGATTTCAGATTTCTTTAATCTAGCTTTGCACAAAAGCTTGAAGTATGTCTTAAGCCTAGTCTAGCACAAAGACTAGTATATCTTTAGCGTAGCTTAATATAAAGAATGGAAGTATAACTTTAGCCTAGCTTAGCATGAATAATAAAAGAAAAACTGTTAGTTATCTCTGTCAACAGTAGAAAAAATATGCTTCCCATCAAGTGGAGCTCATGAACCTCTGTATTTCTAAAGTCCTGGCTACTGTCTTAACACTAGCAAGATCCCTGCTCTCAGTCTTTGTGCTAAGCTAGGCTAAACATGCAGATCGATAATTGTACAGGATGCCCTCTGTTCAAATAGATATCAATCCTCTTATCTAATTATGGGTTTGATGGAAAACCACCAAGTGCTGTACTGTCCCGTTAACATTGCGTTTATGCTGTGATGGATATATTTTCAGTTTATTTCCAGTCTGAGTTGTGTTTTAAACAGAATGGGTGTGGTAACAGTGTGACTCGCCAGCCCTCCCATTCAGATGATGCAAATATTACTTCAGTGACTGGAAATAAGGTGGCTAAGGCTGAAAGCAGCTTTATACTAGCTGGTTGAGTGGAAGCTAAGAAGTGCACACATACTAGTTTATATTTATTTACATATTATAATAACTTTCTCAGTGAAAACACTTAATGTATTGTGTGTACAGCGACTATCATAATTTATTTGTTAAGGCGGACTATTTAAGAATGAGCACCATTGTAATATTTGTGTTGTTTTAGCTCCCTGCTTGAGTGACTGGGTTGGCCCTGCTTTCCTGTAATGAATATGCATTCTCTCTTCTCCCACTCTGGATGTATGATCAACCTTTGTGCCATTGGTAGGACATGCACTGATGCTCCCCGTGCTGCAGTGTGAACGCCACTGTTGTGTGAAAAGACTGTGCCTCTGTCATGATGAAACTGGGTGCTTCACTTTCACCAGATTTTAAATAAACTAAAGGCTGATATGATGGGCTCTGTGTTTTTGTGGCTCCTTTTGATCTCATGCCCTCTGATCCTGTAAGGACACACTTTTAGAACTTAAAACTTAACTTTTTAAAAATTTTTTGACCTTTTAGTTTTGCTGTGATCATGGTTCACAGTGTTTTCATTATTGTGAAAACAAGCAACTATTACCCATGAATTGTATTAGAGACACAAAGAAAGTTTTCTTCAAAGAAACAGGGACTTACAAAAGTTTTAACTTTCAAAAAAATGCATGCTGGGAAGTCTGCAAATATGCTGATCCTGTTTCTTTAGAAACTAAATTTATTGAGTTAATTGAACTTTGTTCAGTACATTCATTCAACTCCGCATTCAAGTCAAAAGACAAAAAGTTAGAAGAACTTGTGTTTGTAATTCTGAAGCGTTCTGAAAACAACAATTAACCTGAATAACTATAACTCGTGTATAACATTTCTACATTAAAATGGCTAAAAACACTAGACGTATATATTTTGTTGGATTGTGTATTTATATTATCCTAAATGTTTCCAGTAATGTCAAATGTGCAGGAATCTGTAATTTCTTCACCATAACAGTGCGTTTCTTGCTAGCCATTGCAAGCTAGTTGATTGCGGGATACGGAAGAGAGTGAGATAAGACGTCGCTGAATGTGACAAAACATAACCGAATAAAACTTTAACATATTATCTCGTCCATTCTGCCTGAGTCATGTCAGACAGATTTTCATCAGCTTGTGAACAGTGAAGAAACAGCTCCCATGATCCCTCAGCACTTCACAACGTCACCAAACTGCGTCTTTTGCGATTGTTTTAATGTGAGTGCGACTCCTAGTGGCAGAATTTACGTATCGTGTGATGAATTTGATGAGTTGATTCAGCTCATCATTTCGAGTCAGCAACTTCAGATTAGAACTTTTGTCTAAAAGCTCCGAAGTGTGATGAAAATAAACGCTATAAATTTTAAGTTTAATTTTATTGAGCAAATAAAATGTTAATATTTATGTTTAATTAATAAGAAAAGATTGGTTGTTTCCAGTAAATTCCTGTATAATTTTTTTTTTACAGTGCATGGACATTATAAGAACTGACAGTACAACAAAGTGGCTTGAATTAACTCGCTAATATCCTATTTTCCCCCGCTCCTTAGTGAACAGCACACCATCACCGACAAAACAAATGAAAACTGTGTTACTGTATCACGCTGAGGCCTCATAAGTAGTCGTGTAAGTGTGATTGGGAGAACAGTAGGGTCGCCTACTGAATCCACAACAACTAGCAAAGCCATTAGTCAGGATGACTGACTGGATAGTAGTGGCGGAATGATCCTTTTTGCCTTAACCCTCTGCCATTTTACAGTCTATTAATACCACAGAGAGAAGTGACATTAGCTTGTCTTCTTAACGGCCTTTTAATGAATTGTTTATGCCTGGTTTAATGATGTATATTGTGGCCCTGTAATGTGCCCTAATGACAGAGAACGAGGCGGCCTCGGCTGAAGTATTAATTTGGACTGCCTCCCCAATGATTATTCCTCAGCCAACAACACCACCGCCGCCGCCGCCGCCTCTGCTGCTCTGCGTGTGTGAGTGCGGATACAAGCGTGATTCATGGAGGCTTTCCGCTCTGCGCTACGGCTTGATTTCTCGCTGTCACACTCCTCTATGAGGCTGATATATCCAGGGGGGATCCACAGCAATTAGTTCAGCTTTTTATTTGTCTTTCAAGAGCTTACAGACGTGGCTTGATGAATCTGCGAGGGGGATGTATGGATGGAGATGTTGTTCCGGAATAATAAATCCAGCATTAAAATGTAAACGTGGGAAGGGGTGAGGAGGCTGGAGAGAGGTTGCCCCACGCCTCTTGTCTTTTTCTTTCTTTCTCCACCCTTCCTACAAACCACATGAGTGACACCAGAACATACCTTGACAAATATGGCAGCACCCCACCGGTGCAGTAATAGTCCTCTCTTCAGCGAGACACGCGTCTGCAGAGAGCTGTGGTCTGCCTCCTCCGAGCCGTCCTCAGGCTGAGACTCGACAGACCTCAGACCCGCCTGAGGGAGGCCTCACCGTGATACCCATCATTATGTGGCTTGGTGTTCCTTCTCTAGTTTCTCGGCTTAGACTCTAATAATGAAGACGTCCCTGTCAGTCCCCGCACTGCTGTGTCTAAAGCTTATTATTTTTGTTTTGTTTTTTAAGGATGCTGAGAATGTCAGACGCTGAGTTGCTCAAATCCATCTAAATACTTTAATCCATGGGCAGCTTTTTGAAGCAGCAGAGATGCAGTGTTTCTTTTAGCCAAGTCTAAATCCACGAGGAGAACTGTTTTCATTTGTACACTTTGTCGTGGACAAATACAAATATGTGTGATACCCCGATGTAGTTACAGTAAATAAATGACACCACAGTTGAGAAAGTTTGTAGCCCCGATCTGATGCTTGTGCTGCAGGTATAGTGCATGTGTATAGTTAAAACTGGATGTCTCATAAAACCTGTTGTTTTCTGTTTTGGTGGATCTTTGTTTGTCCTTTGGCTTAAAGTGGCCATTCTATGCTCAAGTCTGTAAAGGAAAAAGGGTGTTTAGTTGCTGAAAATATGAAAAGACTAAGAACTTTGTAGTACTGAATTGTGGAGTTAGACTGTGATTAATGGTCAGTTATAAACGTACCTTCATCGACTCTCCAGTCCAAATCAGTCCAGCAGTTCACTTCAGCTCACTTCAGTTCCAACAACCCGACACAGCAGAAAAAAGTACCATCTTGTCATCATCTTGTGGCTCTGCTAGACGGAACGTCCACATTTCAGGTTGTTTTCTGGTTGTTTTTTCAGCCATTGTGGTGTTTGACACTGAGACAGCAATGTGTGGCAAAAACTGCTCATTTTTTCATGATTTTCAAGCCTAATTTTATATACTTAGTGATTTGTTTTTAAGTATTTAAACATGGCTGGGTGGTTAATAACTCGTTCCTGTGATGTGATAAACTCAGTACACACATTTATTGTTGCTTTACACGAACTTTAAGTTCATACTTTTATTTTAGGTTTCTACTAGAAGAGGTTTACATGGTTTAATGTTCAAAAAACACATTATTTTTCTCAGACTGGCTATAGCTGCAGCACCTGTATTCACCCTCTGTTTTAAACACTGTTTTGTCTCGTGTCTTCTTAACACACCATGATCTAGTTGTGCATAATGCCAGTGTGTTGCATAGTGATGTCACCAAGTCACAGAACGAAAGACTGGATTACAAACAAGGCATTTTTAGGCAGCTCAGAAGGAGTGTTTTCTTTAGATGTGAATAACTTCCTTTGGCATGTACTTTGGTCTTTGTGACTTTGCAGAACTTTTACAAGCACAAACATTTATAGAACACACTGAAGGAAAAAAGCATAATACAGCCACTTTAAAGGTTGTTGTCTTTTTTGAAGGCAAAGAATACACATTACATAAAGCTGTTCTAGACCAGAGGTTCCTAACCGTTTCTTTACATGACCCTAAAATGTAGGTACATGGTGATCCATTATTACAGCTTATGGCCTCAGAGTGGATATGAGTTATGGGGAGTTAATTGTTTTATTTTAATGTTTCTTTTTGTTTTGTTTTTTTGGAGCCTGAAGAGGTAAGGGTGTCCTGTATTTCACAAGAAAAAAAGCATAAAAAAGATATGTTTTTATTTCTGATATCTCGTGACCCCACTGCTTTGTTATGGGGCCCCTTGAGACGATTTGACACTCAGGTTGGGAACTGCTGTCGCTCTTGTTTTGTGCATTAGACAACCTTGCATATTTCCCACCAGCTCTGACTCAGTGCCACAGACCATTTAAAAGGCACTTCAGAGACACGTCTGTCCATCTGAATTATTGAAGAGTGCTGCCTGGATAAGCTGAACTTAATGGCATCTGTGTTTCAGTGGAATAGAACCAAAATGGAGTAAAAGTATATGTGAGGGTTTGAGAATGTACAAACAAAACTGGAAATACATAAAGTTGCAGTCTTGAAAGTTTACCCCGCTTTAATTCAGTCTTCAAAATTATATATAAAATCCCTGAAACTAATGAAAAGTAAATGCCATATACTCACTTTATTATTCTAATAATGTGTACATAACTGAATTTTATTTATCTTTTATATATCTTATTATTTTGTTATTTTTTGTAAGATTAAAAAGATGAGAAATGTTTCATGTTTTAATCATTTTCTAACATGTATAATATCAGAATCAGAAATACTTCATTGATCCCTGAGGGAAAATTGGGTAATAATAGGCTGTGAATGTTTGTATATAAAACTTAAATTTTAAAGTTTGTGGGGGAAAAAAAAACTTTTCAAAGTATTTCTAATTCAGTATGTGTGACAAAGTAATGTCGATACAATCAGGAAATGTAACTACTACACTGTCTGCAACTGAGTCAATTACATTCGTAGATGAGGACCAAGACATGCAGTTGAAAAGTCCAAATAGCTTGTGAGTGGACTTCAGAATTATTTTTTCATGTGTGAGAAATTCATTCATTTAAAACATGAATCTATCATGTTTAAAGGTATAATTTGCAGGATTTGTAAATACACCATTCAAACCTGGCACAATTTATATACACTGTAAAATGTCATACAGGAATTTAGTAGACTCAGCTCATCTTTTCACATTAACTTAACATAAATGTATAGGTTTTATCAATCTCAGATTAATACAGCTTAAAATTTCACATTTTTAAAAGTTAAAAAAATATAAAAAATTATTTTGTCTTTTGACTTGAAAGAAAATGCACTGCTGTGAGTTAACTCAACTCAACAAATTAAATTTCAAAAGAAACATTTTGAACAAATTATTTAACATCAACTCACATTTTTAAGGCAGCAGGGGAACTTTTGTTTTTAAATGGAACATGTTAGAAATGATTTACAATATGAACATCTATCGTTAGGTCAGGCTAACATTAAGTCAAAATAGCATTAAGTCATGCTAACATTAGCAATTATATTCATTGTATTTAACAAACTGAAATAACACACTAAAGTTACATTAAAAAAAACTACTGAAATCATACTGTTAAGTTGTTAAAGAGCAGTATTTTACTTTTGGGTAAAACAAATAATTGAGTTGGAAAATTGGGAACTTTTAAGTGAACCTGCATTAAACTTAGGTCGCATTAATGCAAAGTGTTAATTTGAACACAATCAGATTATCAAGTACATCTGACTAAAAGCAATTGTGTTCATATAACTTGTAAACTTGATTTGAAGACATTTGATTTGTTTGTTTGTTACCAATTGAAGTAATTTTTAAAAGTTGGTCCAACGATTCTCTTTTTGCAGAGTTAAGTCCTGACCTCCCACCCTGCACGCTGTTATTGGCTGGGAGCAACATATGACTGCCCAAAGGCTGAAAGGTCCTGAACACAGTTAAATAAGGAAATGCAGGCAGGGGGCGGGATCTCTGCAGATACAGACACCACAACACACTTCTACTGGGTCATAAGTGATGATTGAGAGGATTATTTTTTACACAAATCTATAGGGTTTTTTTTTTTTTTAAAGGAAAATCCTGTTAGTTCTGATGCAAAAACAGCACATTTTTACTCAAAGTATCACCTTTTTTTTTTTTTTTACGTCCTGATGGTCTTTGTCACTTGTAAACTTTAATGACTGCTGTCCATCTGAAGCTGCCTGTTCTGTCAGCAGCCTTAAACTGAAGCCACTTAGAGGCTCATGGGCGTTCTCGGAGAGGATCTGGCAGTGAAGCCGTGTAAGATGGCCTTGCTGAGAGAGACGAGCATGTTTCACAAACAGGCCAGGCAATTATAGCCTGAATAATTACGCGCTGAAGGGGAGACACGATTCGCCCCACTGATCAGCAAAGTTCATGTGAAGTTATAATTAAACAATAACTCGTTTACAAATGAACGCACACACGCATTTGTGTACTTAAGTGTGCAAAGTGTAATTAGCTGCGATGCATCTGAGTGAGATTGAAGAACAACAATGTCAAATGGTGGAATTATGTTCAGCTCGTGAGCTTGTATCAGTGTTATCTGTGTGCAGGGGGGAGGAGGAGGGTGTGTGTGGTGTGTGTGTGTGTGTGTGGTGTGTGTGTGTGGTGTGAGGGTGTGTGTGTGGAGGGGAGGGAGAGACAGATTGAATGAGTGATTGATACAGAAGGCTGATTCATCTTCACACGTCTCAGAGATGGACATGATGTTTGACAGGGAAACTTTATACAAAGACATTAGATTGAGATCTCTGGGGGGTAAATAAAGTTGGTCACAAAAACATTCATTTTCAACATTAATTAGAGGCCAGGAAATCATATTGAAGCATTATGTTGTTACACACGATGTTAAATGACATTTATGTGATCTGAGCGAGATGTGTTAATGTTGCTGCTTCAGACAGACAGAGGTACATCTGCCTGTTGTTCAATGACACTTTGATTTGTTGCTTTTACAACAAGCAGTCGCAGTAAGAGTACTGAAAATCTGTACTCAAGTACAAGTACTTTTTACATTACTAAAATATTACTCTATTCCAAGTAAAAGTACTGGTGTTAGAAAAATACTTGAATAAAATACAAAGTATCTGTTCTGCTCTGTGGTCAGAGTCACCTCTCCAAGGGTTACAAATCTTGTGTATTTTCCTTAACCGATAGTTGAAAATGCTAACAATTGATTCATTATTAATAATCTATAAGATACATTTTTTCTCATTTTCAGTTTTTTCTGTTCTGTTTTGTCTTTTTTTTTTTCTTACTGTAAGTTTAACTTTCCTTATTCAACAAATGGCTCCTCCAGACAAAACAACATCAAATGAGGCGCAATTACTGCCATTTCTAGACTATTGATTAAATATCCTGGAATAGATCTTTAATTAGTTAAAGTCCTGATGGCGATTAATTGCTGCATGATTAATCATTAACATCCCTACTCCAAACCTTTGCTCGTTGCAGTTTTTTGGGGGGTTTTTTTTGTCCGTATGTCCTCTTTTGCATTGGCCTGTTTGAAGTCAGATCACCTGATTGGCTACAAAAATGCAGATGAAAGTTTTGGATATTAATTCAAAATTCAGTTGTACTCAGTACTTAGTTATGATTTTTAAAAGAGTAGATTACAGAGTGTAGTGCGTGCTAAAGTACAAGTAAAAGTACAGGCTTAAAAATTTACTCATAAAAGTACAAGTACTCAAAACTTAATAACAGTCATTTGAGAATTTGTAATTAGTTACTTCCACCCCATCAACAAGTTAGTGAAACTGCTCATTACAAATAAAAAGCTGTAATTAGTGAGCTGAATCAGCATTGCTCATTTAAGCACGTCTTGACACCAATGAGTGCACTGTATGTCCCACTTCATTACCTGTAGCTGGAGGCACTGGACACCTCTGCGTTGTCGATCAGCAGCATTAAAGTAAAACAGGTTTGCTTACGGACGAAGCCCTTTAATGCAGACTAGAGGTGTAAGAGTACCCTGATCACCTGATGAAAATGTGTGTAAACGACACTTCAAGCTGTTTATCAAAGCTGATACCCTGCATGATGTTGCCAGCTTGCCTGAACATGCTGCTTTACAGGCGGAGATGTCCTTTCACATTCAGCATTCGATTTTACGGGAGCACTTTGCAACAATAAGCAGAAATCTGCAGGGCAGAGATGTGCAGTTTGGTAAAAGGTCTGTAAAAGCACGTGTGGGTTAGTGTGATTATCTTACCAGGACTCTTCAGACAGCTACATTTTTAAAGTTGAGTCTATAAGGCTGTACCTAACAGATATTTATATTACTGATTAACCCAACAATTATTTTTACTATTAATTATTTAGTCAGGTGTCACTAATAACATTAACAATGGCTTCTTTTCTATTCATGTGCTCCAGTCAGCTCCGTCTGTGAGAGCCAGCAATGCACAGAGCAAGAACCCTGAAACTGAAGCAGCTAAATGGAATTCAGCCATCATTAATTGTATCATTTACACCTGTGCTGTCCCTTCAGTGACATGTCAAATGTCCCATGAAAAAGGACCTGTTGCTTATTTTGTCCAACCAGTGCTTCAAAACCCCAAATCATTCAAGTAACCATAATATCAAACTGACAAAAAAAAAGGCATGATTTGAGAAGCTTGAGGTGGAAATGTTTGACAGATGACTTTAAACCCCGAGTGGTCTTCAAATTTTAACGTGTGGCACCTCGTTGGAAAATTAGTTGTACTTAATGCAATCTGATTGAGCCATCTGAAGCACTCAGTGCACGGGGTGCTCTTCAGTTTGTCAGAAATTTTCAATTGGACTCTTTCCAGGAAATTAGCAGCAGAAAAATCCCCTCTTGGCTCCTGTTTATGGAGGAGTTTCATCTTCAATCATTTTTGTTTTAATTTTAGAGGGTTTACTGAACAGAATGGTATAAATGAATACCACCAGAACGTCTAATTATTTTATAGTAATCTTATCAAAACAAACTCTTCCTGTAAGTTTAAATGTTCATTAATAGCAAAGTATTGCGTACCAAAACTGAATTTTATTCATCTAAATAATTATATATCAGCCAGATTATTCTAATTTTTAAAATGTTTTAAATGAAAATAAAGTACTCCTTAAGTCATTTGATCACAAACTGGGGGGCAGGCCCCCCTGGAGGTGCATGGATGAGCAGGGGAGAAACATACAGAGTGAAACAAAGTTGAATGATCGTGATTTATGTGGGGAAATAAACAAACAAGAGTTTGCTGATGCTATCATGCTAATCTGTATTTCACTAAAATCCAACATGAACCCTTTTGCATCAGTTTCTTCCCCAGTTATTATTCATGGTTGATAATAACCACGGGGTGGGATGCAAACTTTTTTCATCTTCTGAAAAAAGGTCAAGTTAAAGCAACTTCTGCACAGAGATTGAAGTGTATAAAAACAAGCAGCAATGGTTTGAAGAAGCTCACAAGAGAAGACTTCATCCAAAAACTGACAGATGAGCTGCTGCATGTTGGCTTTTTCTTATTGTTTATGTGACAATTATTATTTTTTAAATTGTATTCATTCATCTTTAATAAACATTTCATGTTTATGTAAAATGTTTAATTCATCAAGTTTTAAACTTTCATCTCACGCATAAAAGTGTGTTTTGTGCCAATAAAAGCTCTTTTATTTCACCAAAATTGAGGAAAATGTATCCAGATTGTTGACAGTGTACTGTCACTGTAAATTAAGGAACTAATAAATAGATTCCAAACTTTTTTTTTTTAAATTTGGTGGGACCATTTAAAGGTAGAATCAGAAGAATTTGTCAGTGTCATTCCCAGGCTGTCAAATACTGACATTGCATGCATTTAAAGACTAAACCATTCATTTATTCATTTCGCTGACCCCCACAATAAATGCTAATTATACCACAGAACCTATCAATATGAGAGGACTTATATATATTATATATATTATAGTGATCCTAGTTTGATCATAAGTCAGTCAATGATTTAAAAAAAAAAAAAGAATCACTATAAAGCATAATTAATGAAAACGGCCAAACCTTTTTCTTCCCTTGTTCTTCCAACTTCCAAAAAAGGTGATAAAAGTTAAAATATTCTATTCCTCATTTTGCTGAGGACCACACAACCCAGTCAAGGACCCCTGTTAGTCCCTAAGCTAACCGATTAATCAGTTATATTTTAAAAATATATATATTTTAACACCTTTCTGTCTGGATTAATTCCTTGTTTGTTTCAGCACGAGATGAGCTGAGGAAAAACAATAAAGAATTAAAAGGACCTGTGATTCCAATGACCTTCTTGTATCTTTATTTGATGGTGGTTCATATCCTATTATACTACTTTGATACTATCTTTGTCACATTTATTGAGTATTAAATCCTAAATCTCCACCTATTTTTTTTTTTTTTATTATTATATTTTCTATGTATTTTTTGTCCCAGCCGTCACAGACAATAAAATGACATAACAGCTTGGACTCACCCTCGGTTCATGCTGGCTGCTTTCGCTAGATGGCGCTAGAGTATCGACTATTCCCCCCTCTGTGTGTCTCCACAGCCCAGCACCACAACACTGGAGGAGTAGTGGGCTCTTTTTTTTTTCCTTCCCTGGGAGCCTAATGGGAAATTTCAAGTCACCTAAATAAAAAGGAAGGTGTAATTAACGCGACGCGCTATTAATTGCATCTGCTAGAGAGCGGATGAAGGGCAGGAGGGCGCACTTTTTTGATTACTGGCCTCCACAAAAAGTCTACTTCACAATCTCGAGCTCAGAGAGACTCGGAGAGAGACACGGCTTTATTTCAGGGTGTCACTGCGTGCCAGGCATCCAAATGGCAGGTCAAACGGCGAGTGGTGATGATGCAGACAGAGGGACATCTTTTATTCCCCTGCACCGACAACAAAACAGCGTGTGAAAGTGATACTCATATACTGAGCAACACTCACTGTATCTGGGAGGGATAATATTAACTGTGCTTATTATCCCCATGTAGAAGTAGGACTGCAGCGATTAATCAAAATAAATTATATTGATAATCTATTGACCAGTTTGAGAGAAAAGTAAAAAAAAATAAAAAAAATAAATAAAAATAAATAAATCTCTGGTTCCAGCTTCTTAGATGTGAATATTTTCTGGTTTCTTTGCCTCTATGACAGTAAACTGAATATTTTGATTTGTGGACAAAACAAAACGTTTGAGGACGTCATCACTAATCGACATTTTTCAACGTTTTCTGACATTTTGAAACAAAACAAATAATCCATTAATCGATAAAATAATCGACAGGACTAAATAATTGTTAGTTGCAGTCCTACATGTAAGTTAATTAGTCAAATTACCGTTGATGAAAACTACAATAACGTTCAATGACTAAAAACTCACTTTTGAATAGAAAGTACAGACTCTAGCGCGGGGTATTATGGGAATAATTACGGCACACTTTTCACCTTTAAGTCATTATTCTATCCAGTAAACAAAATCTAAATAATATCTGTATCTGCAGACATTGTTCAGATTGGATGATCACACTTTAAGTCACTACAAACCCAGATAAAGCTGCTCTGTTTATCCTCTATCAGTGGACAAATGAATCAAAAATATCGCTCTACTTGCTATTGTTTATGATCAGGTTAATTAGTCAGCGCCATTAATAACCGATCATCTATGGATTCCCAATCGATCCTCCTCGTTCAGCTGATAATGCCGAGGCGTGTAAATCTCATTTTCAGTCCATCCAACACAGGCTCATCTTTTCACACTCTGCACTGCTGCAGACATCACAACAGGGACTGACTGGCAGCCTGTCGGCTGAAATAGGGGGAAGAATCCGATTGTAATTAATATTATTATGACAACCACAGAGGGCAACGCTTTTCTGCTTCTTTTTTGGGAGTTAAGCAGGAAGTGGCAGGGAAATAGCAGCTTTGCATTTTGTTCTGTCAGCGCCAAAAATAAAATGAAGCAGAATACATTTGAGAGAGATGCTCATACAAACATCACACCACAGGCTCCTGTGGGAATATTATAGAGAAGTGACACACCATAAGGGAAGAGGAAAATACCAGCAGGGTCACCACTGTCAATATCACTGCCACTACAAGTCCCAATAGAAATATTAAGAATGGATTTTTTTTTTTCTCGTAAGAGACCCAGAACATTTTTGTTTTGATGGTAGTATCTTTGGGACACAATTCAGTCCTAAAAGTTTTGTTTAAAAAGATGAAACACTTATTTAAAATCTCACACCGTATGATGCGTTTTAAAGTCCGGATTGTTTTGTTCAGGGTGGAATCAGCAGGATTTGTCAGAACTGTTTGCAAACGCATCAGAAAAATTGTTGATTGTTGTGTCTCATCCCCAGTACGTCACATGCTCGACGTTTTGGGTTGATAAAGCGTCCGGAGCACAGCAAAATATTGAGAAAAATAAGAAAAATTGCAGGAAGAGGGTTTCACGGTCTCTGCAGATACAGACACCACCACATGCTTCAAGTGATGAATGAAAGGGATTATGTTTATATGAATCTATACATATTTTTCCAAAGAAAATGTTGCATATTATGCCTTTAACCTTCGGGTTAAATAATTCAAGTGTCGAGATTTATAGCTCAAAAATGTCCAAAATAGCCTGATGCAAATTTTGGTGTCCTGAAGTCAAAAAATACAAAAGAATTAGTCCTTTTGGGGGGGGGGGCAAGGCTACAGAAAAAAATGTCTTAGACCAAGAGCAGGAATAATGGTGAATGAAACTGCTTTGTGGATTTTGGCGAAAATTCTAATAACAGGCTATTTGTTTGAAATCCTATGTGAGATTTTATCTTAATTGTTTGTTTTTTTTTAGCTCACAATACTGAGACACTAACAGAGACCGTGAAACCTCTAGTTACAAATAAAACAGTGGTGAAATCAAAATATCACCACGTCAGACCCATTTCAATCCCCCAAAAGGACCACTACTGGTCCTCGGACCCCACTTTGGGAACCCCTAATTTAACCCTAGATAGAAGCTGAGGTTGTTTTTTTTTTTTCCCAGCCAAAGCCAGTCCATTTAAAAGCAGCCTGGGGCAGAAACAACACACATCATCGGCTCACAATCTTCCATTCATCAACCCTGCTTTTCTCTCGACCATTAATTCCAACCAAACCAATGGAAGCAAGGAAACATATTTTTTAACACCACAGATGTCAGAGCAGATAGTGAACTCACCGCAGCAGCATTCAAAACAGAATACATTTAGCCTCGACGTTGGAAAAAAGCTGTTTAATATCAACCCCATTATTTAAAAATGTGCAAGTCCGTTGTTCATGTGTCAAGTGATGAAAAACACCTACAGGCGTTTATCACCTCTGCTTTATCTACCCCAAGTTCATCCAGTGAATATGACATAGCCTATATCCCCCCAAAAATAACCAAACCACTGGTTTAACAAGCAATGAAACAAAAACAGCAAGAAAACAGCGTCGGATTGCTACAGGTCTACATCCCACAACTTGAATTTCCAGTGAATTATCGATTCATTAAAGCTACTGAGGAATGATTTCAATGCTAGGATCGTTTCTGCTTATTGTTTTCTGCATGAGAAATCAGGAGGGAGGAAAAAAAACAAACAAAAAACAAATAAAAAGCTGTTTCCACGTGAGAGGAAAAAAAAAAAAAAGTCCCTGGATATCTGTTGTTTTTTTTTTTTGCATAAAAACGAAAAGCAAGCTACTGTACGGAGAAAAGATGTATATACATTTATAGCTGTGACGGTCCAGGCTGTGGCAATCCCGCTGGAAAAAAAAAATGAAAAAAAAAAAAATGAAAAAATATTATGTCTCTCTTTCTTCCCTACAAAACAAAAGCCTCCTCGGTGTCATTTCATAGGTATATATATCGCACTTTGTGTCATCTATAAAAGCCATTGTATAATAAATTACAATCTCATTAACAATACTAAAAAATAAAATAAAATGTCTACGAGCAAAATTTCCCCCCATGTAATAAAGCAACATAGACGAAGATGAACAAAATGGCTGAAATGAAATGCATGGCAACGACCTCACAAACAAATTAAAATAACACCTTGATAATAATAATAATAATAATAATAAT
Organism: Lutjanus argentimaculatus; assembly: GCA_034769285.1. Classification (NCBI taxonomy): domain Eukaryota; kingdom Metazoa; phylum Chordata; class Actinopteri; order Lutjaniformes; family Lutjanidae; genus Lutjanus; species Lutjanus argentimaculatus. Next base: position 7,719,145 of record JAWZSL010000025.1, on the reverse strand, counting down.
AATAATAAATAATAATATATAATAATAATTTTGATCATATGCTGCAATTTTTGGAAAGTCCCAAAAATGTGTTTTGGGAAGACATTGAAAGGCCTTATTATTTTTTTTCTTTTCAAACACTGTAATCATGATGATTATTTTCGTTTTTATCCTCTCTAGGTCTGATTCGCTGTGGACTGTTCTCTACATTTATAGATTAATCTGAATTCAGTCCTTAAAGCACTGTATTTTGATTGGAAACACAATCTAATGTAATTTCAGAGCGGGCATCAAATAGCAAAACAGAATTCCTTTGACAAATTAAACAAATTAAATTGATTTCACATTTAAAAAGAAAATCTTTCGACTGAAAATAAAATGACTCACAAAAAAAATGATTAAACCGTAAACGAGCATAATTTCGGCAACAAAATGAACGTTAAATAGCACACAAATACAAGGCAGTAGGTAGGCTATGAGTGAGACTGGATTTTTAAAAAACTGTTTTTGAAAACAACAATCCAAAAAAGTGCCCCAGTGAAGAAAAATAAAAAAAATAAAAAGGGATGAAGCCATGACTTTTAAAGTTATACAATATTTACAAAAGTGGAACCCAATGTTCTGTGAGAGTTGGTGACATATATTTTTGTAGATATCTTATATATCTATTATAGCCCATCCTGTGGTGGAAAAGTGCCAGATAGTCCAATCAATCGCCACGGAGCCCTTCCTGGAGCTGGGAGACTCTCTGAGGGGAGGGAGAAATATTATTCAACGCGTGTTTTTGAGAGAAATATGACGGACGTTTTGTTTATGCTGTTGTTTGACTCATGATAGAGGTCATACACTTTTTTTTTTAATTTCTGCACTCAGGCCAAATTATTGAAGAGTTTAGCCAGCGAGCTGCAAAATAATAATAATAAATAATAATAATAATAATAATAATAATAATAATAATAATAATAATAATATGTGTTTACAACTAAATCCTGACCTCGTTGCTCACAGAATAAATAATGGCCTGCAGTTTCCCAGCAGCAGCAGCAGCGGCTCAGTCTGTGCTGCCTGGCTGACAGATGGGACTCAGGCGATGCTCACCCTCAGCTGGACTCCACTGGACTGGGGGCTGCAGCCTTTAAACTGGCCTCCAGTTTACTCCATTAACGCAGCTCCTTTGACCCCCCTCCTGCACCACCCACCCATCACTGCTGGACGCACAATTTGAGAGCTACAAAACTAAACGCCTTTGCATTTGTTTTCCCTTTTTTTTTACGCACAAGAAAAAAAAAGTGTTTTTGTTGTGTTTCGATATAAAAGTGGCGAATGGAAACCATTCAGCTTTGCTTTTCGTCTAAAACCAGGTATCCCTCCTCCTCCCCCTCCCTCTGTTTTTTCGTCAAGTATAATATCAATACACAATAGGGGCTACACCTTGAAACTGCGTCGACTGGAGTCACAGTGCTGGGCATGTATCCTCGGCTTATGTTCCTTTAGCTCTGCTGGGAGAGAGAGGAAAAAATGTCCTGTCCTCCCCTCACTCATGTTCCATTTCTCTGCAGATATTGTGTGAGTACTCACTGCAATCTATTATACATAAAACACCCACTATAGCGTCTCATAGTCCAGTGATTTATATATAACCTTGGGGATAAATAAAAAGGAGAAACATGTCCTGGAGGAGCGCTCCAGCGGAGTTCATTGGACCGGGGTCTGGACCCCGTGGTGCGGCGGCGTGTCCCCGTACACATCCTCGCTCCCCGGCAGAGCTCCGGGAGGGGTCATGCGTTTCTCCTTCTGTCTCCTGTTACAAAACCAAACCCTCACTACTTCTTTCTCCAGGTGCAGACTGTCCGCCAGGCTGATTATTTCCGACGCCGCCGGTTTAGGGCACTTCAAAAAATGGCTCTCCAACGCTCCCTTTACGCTTACCTCGATTGAAGTCCGTTTTTTCCGTTTTCTCCCCTGCGCCGCGATTTTGTCCAGGCTGGTCGGGCTGCCCGAGGTGGAGTCCGCCTCCTCCAACCACTTGTTCAACAGAGGCTTCAGCTTGCACATGTTTTTGAAGCTGAGCTGCAGGGCCTCAAACCTGCATATGGTGGTTTGGGAAAACACATTTCCGTACAGGGTCCCCAGGGCGAGTCCCACGTCCGCCTGCGTGAAGCCCAGCTTGATCCTCCGCTGCTTGAACTGCTTGGCGAACTGCTCCAGGTCGTCCGAGGTCGGCGTATCCTCGTCCGAGTGGTCGTGGTGGCTCTGCGGCCGGTGCTGGTGCTGATGCTGGGACGGGGGGTGTCCGTGTTCGCTGAGGTGCGGGCTGTGGTGGTCGTCATGACTGTCTCTTAGGTTATGGTGGTGCATCCCCTGGCCGCTGCCCGGGATCAGCCCGTTGACGCTGAAGCCCGGCTGGGAGTAGATAAGGCTCTGGCCGTTCGTCGTCGCCATGCTCGGTATGTGCGCCGCGGTGGTGGTTCTCCACGCCCGGCCGTCGTGGTGGTTCCCGTGCGTCTGGTGCACCAGGTGGGGTGGCCGCGACTGGTGCTGCAGGTTGCTGCTGGAGTTGTGCATCTCTTCCCGGGCGCCCTGCACCGCGGGTTTGATGTCCTGCTCCGCGCCGAGCGGGCTGGAGGACCACGGGGCTGCCTCTCCGTGGGACAGCGCCGTGATCCACTGGTGTGCGTGGCTCAGCGTGTGGCTGTTGCTCTGCAGCGGGTAGTCGCTCTGCAACAGGCTCTGCGCGTCCCGGTACGCCGTGGCTTGCTGCATGCTGCCGGGCTCCGAGTGCACGATGGATGCGCTGGAGGTGAGGATGCTGTAGTGGTTAGACGCTGCGGTCGCCATGACTCTCGGAGCCGGACTGGTCGCTCGCATTAAAGGAAGCTCGCATTTGACAGATCCTCTCCTGCCCACAGGCGGCTCCCAGGCGCTCTGCCAAGTGGACGCCGAGGCGCACCTGGACTCCGCCCCGCCCCCCGCCGCCCATTGGGCGCCGAAGGATGATGGACGTGGTTACCAAGGGCAACGGCGTGGCGATTGGCTGCGGGGAAGTCTCAGCAAACACTACTCTCTTTGTTGGAGAGGTGCGAGTTGAGGCTCCCGTGGAAGCGGAGAGCCGGAGTGCAGCATGGGGAGACGGAGCACCGGGATGAGCAGTGCAGCTGTAAGATACAGTTGATTTCCTTTGATAGTCAGCTTCTATCAGGACTCTGTAGGTCTGCAGGTAGTCTGGATCTGGAGACCAGGAGCTCCTTCAGTGGGATGATAAACACAAAAGCTCTGCTGTGTGAGATATAGCCTACAATTTTTAATTGAGGTAGACTTTACGCTATTGTTGTTAATTGTTTACTGTAATTCTGCGCACAATTAAGATATTAAATGTTGTTATGGATACGTGTGTGTAACATCCTAATTAGATCAGGCGATGTCAGCTTTTTAATTGCAGCAACAATTGCTAGATCTCAAATTAAATTATAATCCTCATATTCATATATAGACATATTTAAAAGAAATTAAATGTGTTTAAGAGTGCTGCAACATTTCTGCTAAGACACTGTAGTCATATGCATACCATGTCAATTATTTGTGCAGTGTTGTGTGTGTGTGTGTGTGTGTATGAAAGAATATGTATGTATCATTTTTAAAGTATTGATAATCCTCATAGATCTGTCGACTATTAGTTTTAAGTTCAGATAAAATAAATCACACATTTTAAACTTAGAAAAAGCAAAATATTTTGAAAAGTATTTTATTGAAAGTGGGTTTAAAACAACAGGGACGCTGACAGATCGGCAGATAAAACACAGGCTGTCATATAAAATGCATTATTATGTGTTTGAGATGTCAGGCATGTGCAGTGTGAGAGAAATAAATCTATAGTATAATATGTTTGTTTTCTACATCGAGATATCCAGCGAAAGAAAAAGCTCAGACACGTTTCAATCAAATCAATTTTATTGATAAAAAAATATTCCTTGTAATATAACATGAATAAATTGGATTAAACTGTAAGTGAAATGGACAGTGTTGGACTTCATTATAGTCTTCTCCTGCTTGTCTTAACAGCAGCACAGTAAAGGTTTTATATCAGTTTAAATTGAGATATCTGTCACTTAAATACTACTCTAAAGTCCATTATGTCCCTGCTACCTAAAGTTTTTTTTTAACCATTGCTTATTAATGTCAGAATCCTGCAATTTTACTGCATTAATCAGTGTGTAAAAGTGTAGGTTGGTGCATTTTTCTCTGTGAAGTCTTGTAAATGTAGACATCTTTCATAATAGTCTTGACTTGAAAACTTTTAACAGCTCATAAAGTAAACAAATCCACTTTTGTGTCCCACTAGGCTGTAAAGTGAATTAACAACCCTGCTTCAGGAGGAGTGGCCAAACAGAAAAAGGAGGCTCCCTGGATTGATGTTGAGCTCTATATATAGATTGAATGACTTAAAAGATTTTTTTGAAATCTACCATTTATACGTTTCCTTTAATAAATGTAATTTAGAGCATTTTATTTGCTCCTAAATGTTGTTTACAGCCCTGTAAAGGATCTATGTGGGATCATCAGAGCGTGTTGCAACAGTCCTGAAACCTTTTAGGATTCTTTACATCAGCAAAAGAGATTTAGAAATGATTTTCAGCTCTTATATACAACTCTTTTAGAGTTAATAGTGTGTGAAAAGCTTCTCTGGCTGCTCATCATCCAGCAAAGTGAGGAGAGACACAAGTGAAGAGGAGGATTAAGTTCAGACTCAGGCCTCCATCAGTCCAGGGCAGGGAGGGCAGCTTTCTCCATCCCCGTCCCAGCTGTCGTCCCCCCGGTGTCAGCTTCAGGGACCAGGACTTTGTCCAGAGAGGGGACATTCCTGGCCGAGCGCTGCTGGTTGCCATAGGGAGAGGTAAATGAAACAACAGCAGTCGCGTCGCTGCTGCTCCCCCTCCCCTCCCCTCTATACCCCTGCCTCCCCTGTTCCTGGACTATCTAAAGGCCTCTATTTAGAGAGGCTCTCTGCTGCGGGGACAAAGCCTTCGCAGGGATAAAGGAGGGAGGAGTAAAGAGCACAGGGCCCTGAGAGGGAGAAAGGGTTGGAAAAACTGAAAAAGATGAGAGAGATTATGTCTGTCCTCCAAGCTGCTCCTCCTCACACTGCAGTAACATAAAATAAACTGTGGGAGAAGAAGAAAAAGAAGAAAAAAAATACAAAAAAATTGCTTGGCAGAAGTATGTTTCTAACTTCTCAAGCCTTCATTTGGAATATTAGAAGGCATTAATAATTCCTACTGTATATATGCAATTAAAAAGCACTTTTGCTTCATCTATGGCCTATAACAATTCAATCCAGCAGAAATAAAGTCATACATACTGGCCACAAATTAAACCTATAAATCAATGCAGGCAGTTCTTCAATATCCACAATTTATAACTTCTAAACTATGCAAATGACTCAAAGTGTAATTAAACATTTTATTTAATAACTTGGACCTAGCAGTAAAATTAAGCGGCAATAAAAAAGCAATTATCAGAGAAATATTTTCACAAAAAAATGTTCAAACTGTGCAGTAAAAACAGAAAAGTCTGAATGTGAACTCTCACAAATCATTCTGAGTAATGTTAATTTATTCGTAAAGTTCACACAAGGACACACGTCGTGTTTAGACTGAGGTCTGTGAACAATAATACAGGGGCGAGTAACAAAGGCCAAGTGCTAATTACAAAATGTGCTATAATCCCTGCTTCAGATGACCTGGACCTGATTTTGATTTCATACAACTGGTCTGAGTTGATCTTTAAAGGTAGAATCAGCAGGATTTGCCCGAGCTGTTCTTAAACGCACCAGAAAGATAGTTTATTATTGTGTCTCCCTCCCAGGACGTCAAATACCGACATTTTGGGTTGGTAAAAGAGTCCAAGCACAGAAAAATAATGAGAAATACAGGCAGAGTGCAGGGACTCTGCAGATACAGCTGCCACCACACACTGACAGTGGGTCATAAGTGACAACTGAAAGGGATTATGTTTCTGAGTCTATACATTTGTTTTTTTATGGAAAATGTTGCATGTTATGCCTCTAACTTTTCTTCATCTTGATGCTGCTTGAGAGGCCAAAACAGAGACTCTTACTCACAAGGAAGAATACAATATAAACATTAATCATTTTAAAATAAAATTAAAGACATAAACCATATGTAAAGACATTGTTCCTTTAAAGGCTCAATGTGCAACCAAAATGTAAAACAAATAAATATTCCTTCTTCAGATGACTTGGATTGGTTTAAGTTGTTTCTACAACTACAACATCTTTACTCTTGATGCTGCTTTAGAGACCAAAATAGAGCTTCTCACTAACAAAAAAGAATCATATAACTGTTATCATCTTAAAATAAATGTAAAGACATAAAACTGTATGCAAACACTTAAAAAAAAATCATCCTTAAAGGCACAATGTGCAATCAAAATGTACCAAAGTACTAATTACAACCATGCCTTAATCCCTGCTTCAGACAACCTGGATTAGATTTTGATTTCATACACTGGTTTAAGTTGTTTTCAAGTTTCTTTTGTCTTGATGCTGCCTTTGAGGCCAGAAGAGATATTCTTACCAATAACAAAGAATAAATCATAAAATATAATAATCTTAAAATAAATTTAGAGACATAAAAGGTTCTATAATATATAATATTCATCTTTATTCATCCTTCAAAAGCACAATTTGCAGCCTAAATGTACCAAATTTTAAAGGCATAATATGTAACATTTTTCTTTAAAGAAAACAATGTATAGACTCAGAAAAATAATCCCTTTTACTCATCACTTATGACCCACAAGAAGTGTTTTCTCATTGTTTTTCTTTGCTCGTGATGCTTTGCCAACCCAAAATGTCAGTATTTGACAACCTGGTAATGAGACAATTTTTCTAGTGTGTTTACGAACAGCTCTGAAGTATCCTACTGTTCTACCTTTAAAAATTTAAATACATAAACTGTATATAAACAAATTGTTTGTTATATTAAAGGCACAATATGCAACCAAAATGTGCCACAGTGGTGATTACCAATATTCCTTAAACTCAGTTTCAGATGACCTGGATTAGATTTTGATTTTATACACCAGTTTAAGCTGTTCTTCAGCTTTTCTTGCGTCTTGATGCTGCCTTAGAGGTCAAAACAGAGATTCTTACTGACAAAGAGGAATAGAATATAATCATCTTGAAATGATTTGAAGGCATCAAATTGTATTGAAATGCAGGGTTTGTTATATTCATCTTTTAAAGACACGATGTGCAACCAAAATGTACCAAATTGCAAATTTAATATAGCTAATTGCTATCACTTGTAATTAACAGACAAGCCTCTTTTTTTGCAAGGCTAAAACAACAGACAACAGTAATTATAAACCTGTAATGTTTTCTGATGTTGTTCCACTGTTGACATTAATAAAATCTGTAAACACTGATATAAACCGGGCCGGTGATGATCAGTCGAGAAGCACAAAATGCTCATATTCTATGTATAACTCAAGCTCTTCAATTAAGTATTACTGATTGGGCCTTTAATGGATCTCATTTCATAGGCTAATAATCCTTTATGGATGTGAATCCAGCTGCACTGATAGCACATGAAGCCGCCAGGATTTAAGTCATACGAGGAAAAGTTTCCAGGCACGGCTCAGTAATTCATTCTGGTAATATTGAACATTATTGTGGCGTAACATTGAAATCGGCCAAATCAAAAGAACATTGTGGTAATTAGGCTGTAATTCAAGGAATTACCACATCGCCACACAGGCTTAAATAGTCGTGTTGGGAGAAACGCAAAGCACATTATTTTAATGGTGTAATATGCAAACTATGGCTCGTTTCAATTACATGGCTTAACAATGCATAAATGATGCGAGCCTTGTTATTTGGACTGCAGGGTCCTCAGTTATTCAATCACTCAGAGGGGCCAATGTTAGGGGCCATGCTGCCTCCTCTCCTACAGTAAAAACACAGCGCTGCTGAGCACCGAGGGCCGCTGCCAAACTACATTTAAGGGAATAAAAATGAACAGCAGAGAATGTAAGCGTTAAATTAACAGTAGGATAATTATATGACCCGTGTGCTGTAAAGATTCAATTTCTAACGCTCTAATTAGGCGACTGTCTCCCCATACATCAGCTCACATCCCTCTGCCAATTTCTCACCAGAAAGCGTCCTGCGAGCGGAAATAATTAGATTTTATTAAGACACGGCTCGTGTAATAAAGAAAATCAGAGGAGGGGCTGGTTAAATATGATATGTTTTTAAAATCATTGATTGTTCCACGCACACAGTTCACTGAGTCCCATTTAAAGAAGAGGACAGTTGAGTCCAGCCTACAGGGAGAGAGGCTGGATGTCTGACTATATTAACCCATATACTAAACTGTCCACTGTCTACTGAAGGAGGAATGCACACTAACTCTACCCTGCTGACAGAAATACAGCCCGTAATAATTCTTAGAAGGATGTTAGACAAAAGTCATTGTAAAGTAACTGTGTCTAAAGCTGCAACCAGTGATTATTTTCATCATCTAAAAAGTCGAAATTGTCAACCATATTTTCCCAGAATCCAAGATGACATATTTAAAGTCCCCCTCGAGTCATGAATGTGTTGTGCTTATTGTTACGTCACTCAGATGTTTGAGCTTCACTGTGCAGAAGGATGCATGTGCAAAGTCTGACACCAGAAGGCTGTATTTACATTACTCAGCTGAAGGGGGAAAGTTTCTCTGCGCTCACCTCATATCTGAGTTTAGCACGTGGACGTAGCATTTTGTGACATCACCACCATGTTGGAGGCCAATCACGGTCCAACATGCAGCTCACTCAAGTGTGACGTGGCTTTTAAGTGAAGTAGGAGGCATCTTGTGTCCACTAGTTAAACTTTTGAAATAAACATTTTTGCATACTCATAGAATCTGTATTTGCTTCAGTGATGGAAAATGAGTAGATGTAATTACAAGTTTTTTTTTCAATTTGTCGAAAAAACTGCTGTATATTGGATTTTCTTTTTGTTAAGTACAATATTTTATGCCTTAAAACATGCCTGGAGGATCTCTTTAAATTGTTTTGCCCAAAGAACAACCCAAACCTACATGTTCAGATTATCATCACAGACATTGAAAAATGACCAAATTTTCACATTTGAGAAGCTCCAATCAGAGAATGACCTAGAAAATTGACTTAAATGATTAATTAATTGATGAAACTGCTGCAGACAAATTCGCTGTTGATCGACTGGCACTTTCATCTCTTGCCATGGATAGGTATATATACTGTAAATCATTTTAAGCAGGTTTAACTTAAAAACACAAGTTTCCCCGCTGACTTAAAAATGCAAGTTCACTGAACTTAGGTTAAATAATTACTTCAAAGTTACCCAATTTTCTTTTGAAATTCAGTTTGATAGTTGAGTGAACTCAGCAGTGCGCTTGTTCAATTCAAAACTTGAAATGCCTCAAGTCAAAAGACTTGAACAAGTCATGTTGTATGTATCGTCCCTGCCAAATAAACATTAAATAAAATATTTTTAAGTTCTGAAGTGGCCTGAAAATAAAAACTTGATATTTTAAGCTGTATTAACTTTAGGTTAGCAAAACTTACGTTAAGTTAATGACAAAATATTAGCTGATTCCACTAAATTCCTGTTATGATGTTTTAGAGTGTATGACTTTATTGAATACTGTTGATATCTGGACAAATGACTATAGGAGATAAAATCCAAAGAGGTACATTAAGATGTTAACAACTTAGTATTTAGTGCCACAAAGACACAAAATAGTCCCTGTTGGAGTGTTACTGGTTTATTACAGTCTCATCTTTAGGGAACAATCAGGACTAAATGGATATTTCTTTGCTTTGCTTCTGTTTACCCACAAAAGCTCTGACTTGTTGGGTTCATTTCAAACTAGTCTTGTCAAAAACTATTGATTTATCAATATACATATTGATTCTGAACTTTTCAAATGTTTTCAGTACCAATTTTCAGTAAGTACTTTTGGTATGGTCAAAAGTAAATTAATTTAAGGGCTTTCCACACATAGAATGATAACTATAACTATAAATTTAAATATATTGTTGTAAACAATGTTCTAAAGTGCTGTCCACATCATTAACTATACGTAGCTAAAAATTGTTCTAACTCAAGCGGATGGCGGAGTCCAGAGTGCCACTTTATAGGTTTGTAACTATTCATTTGGACTCCCTCTGTTTGCACTACTTTTTTTTACACAATTAATAATTGTTTACACTGTTTTTTTTAAACATTTCACATTCATGACCATGTTTGCGCTGCTTTTGAAAATATTTTTGAATTATTTGAACACCTATTTCATAGATGGATACTGCCTATTGGACTGGACTGCACTGTTCTACACTTAACTTTTACACTTTCTATACTTTAGTTTATACTTTATTATGCTTATTCATGTACCTTGTTTTTACATTACCACTAGTATTGTTAGTAATTTTTTTCTTTTTATTGTATTGTTTTGTTATTTTCCTTCATTTACTATCCTTTCTTTTTCCTATTCCTTCATCTCTGCTGCTGTGAGACCAAAATTTCCCCACGGGGATAAATAAAGAGCTGCCTACCTACTTGCCTACCTTGTTGTGGTGTGAACTCCACCATCCACAGTTACGACTATTTTTAAACTGCTATATTTGTAGTTATCTTCACATTTACCGTTCTTGGTGTGGGCGGCCCTTTAGATACTGTTGTGCATAACACACAGTATCTAAAATTTTAACTTTACTTAGTTAGCCTCAATAAAAATATGTATAAAAATCTACTTCGTTATGTTACGACTGTCATTGTCATGTTATAGCCTTGTTATATTTATCTAAAAATTTAAAATTTTATGTCCTCAATGTTGAGTCAGGTTTACCCTAAATCGATATTTGTCATAGTATTGTATCAAAGATACAAATTCCAGCATTGTGACACTATACTGACACTACATCAGACCAGAGTCTAAACTCAAAAGAACTGAACCAATCTTTTTGAATTCATAAGAGCGTACTTTCAAAATAAAACACTGCAGCTTGCTTTGTTAGTCTGTGGATTATATACAGAAAAGACAAAACATTAAATATTTTTTAATCAAGTGCAGATCGTTTGTTGCAGAAGTAATAACAGAGATGTCATGTTGTTGAGGTTTTATTTCAGATTAGCTGTTCAGATATCAATAATTCTCGCTCTGGCTCATTTCAAGTCTTACATAACGAGAGCCGACCCACGCCTTTTCATCCTTACTGTAATTGTTGTGTGCATCAAAGAGAGGGGAGATTGACAGGCTGTATGGGAGGATTAATACAGTGGGTGAGTGACTACATACTGGGGGAAGGAGGGGAGGGGAGAGGAGAGAGTAAGATATGGGGTGAGAAGGAGGAGAATGAACGAAGGACAAAAAGTGGGGAGCGAGTTAACGAGAGGGAGAGCATTAATTGTGTGCATTGTGCCGGGGCTCTTTTGCTGAGTGTGGCTGTCGAGGTGCGGGCGCTAACCCCTCCAGCAGCCCGCCGTGATCTGAGCCAGCTCTCAGACTGCTGTATTCCAATGCAATTAGGCCACTCAAAGGCCTGCTTAAAGCTGCACCCACACCACAACACACACCACACACACACACACACACACACACAAGATAGCAACAGCCCCTGTGGGTCCCCTCCATTGTAGCGGGGAGGTGTATTCTGTCCCTCTTTGAGGCCCAGGATGAAGAGACCACCCTGGGGAGCAGAAAAAAGGGAGGATTACCTCTCTCTTTCTGTCCCTTTCCCTCTGTCTTTCTCTCTGTCTGTCTCTTTATCTTCCTCTCCCTCTTTCTGGTTTAGGAGTTCACCTCTAAATCAGCTCAGCTCAGCTTTGGTTAGCTCCTCCAAAGAGGCGCAACTTGGGAGTTTTCGCAGGAGAAGAAGGAGAAGAAGAGCAATGAGGCATTTCTGTGATGGATGTCATTGTGGGACTGCTTTAGCAATATCACTTCCCTCTTCCTCTTTCATTATTCATACAGTCATATATTTCAACAAGTGGCGTGGGGCATGTAGCTCACTGGCTTGTCCCCGTTGGCATCGGCGCTGCAGCCTCAGTCTGTCAGTCCCCTCTGTGTGCTGCTGTATTAAGAGAAAGCTCTTCATGATAGCAGAGTTCTCTTGGCTGGGTTTCAGCGTGTCTCATTCCCCAGAAAGCATTTAAAGCAGATTACCAACCTAACGCTACACCTCCCCAATAAGAGAAGAGAGAGAAGAGGAAAAAAAAAACCTGGCACATTAACACCTGCAATACTACTCAATGGCATCAACAGATTAACGAGGTAATCCACACAATGAGGTCTTTGATTCGTGTGGTTTGGCAGCCAATAACGCCAGGCATAATGCACACTGTTATTTCAGACCGTCCCAGCACGAGAAAACCTGGCAGAAGCCGTTCCCTTTTTTTTGTCTCCCTGTCAGATGAGCTTTTGAAGAATTTTAACTCGTGCATCTGGTGCGTTTGCCTGCTTCCTTGTCGGAGAAATAACCTGCTGGCTGCTCCTGTGGCACATGTGAGGGGAGAAAGGGGAGGAATCACAGGCTTTTCTGAAGGCTGTTTAAACAGCAGGGCTGAGGAGCTCTCCCCAGCCGCCCCCCACCCCACCCCCACCCCCATTTTTCTGCATAAGGACGTGCGTATAGGAAGTGTGTGTGTGTGATAGATCTCGCAGTCCCATCGCTCATGTGCGGCTCGATTAGCCCCACGTGCCTCGTTCGTCAGACGTGGAGGCAGAGCAGATGGCAGGAGACGCACCGTGTTACCATGCTGCGGCACTATGTAACGCTGCTCTAATTGAAACATCAATACTGCCCTGTCAATACACTACTGCTACTTTACAAAACACCACCACCTTCAGACCTGCACTTGACTGGGACGGCCTGTTGTTACTCTGACGTCTTTGTTTCATATAAGGGATCCCAGAGAGCATTTTTCCATTGAAAAGATGTTTAAGGTCTGTGTAAAGGAAGAAAGGGAGTTTTAGAACATAGTTTAAAAGAGTATTATGTAGTATTGATTTTGGAGTATTTTTGGACAGGTGAACTATTGCTCACAATTTCTGTGTTCATGTTTTTGTTTTGGTGGACCTAAAATATGGCTCAGTGGTGTTGTTGAAATATGCTTCCATAGCACAAATCAATAGCAAAAGTAACCCTAACCCTAACCGCTAAGCAGAACGTTATGTACACAACGTACACAAATGACACCCCCTCCCCTCACCCTCCCTAGTGGTCAGTTGCGAATGTACCTTCAGCAACTCTTAGTCCAAATCAGCCCAGCAGTTCACTTCAGCTCACCTCAGTTCCAACAGCCTGACACAGAAGAAAAAAAATATATCATCTGTTACCGTCCTCTGGTCTGGTGCCTTAAACATGTCTGGACATGTCCAATAAAGCGTTCAGGTCATAGTGGTGCTTGACACAAACAAATTGATGTTGTAACCACATTTTGGCCAGTTGAGAAGAGGGTTAAAAGAGGTCTTAGATGTTCGGTCTGAACATCTAAGACCAGTTTTCAACTAGAACGTTGAACTCTCAGTTGGTACTGGGATGGCTCAATACCACTTTTTGATGTCCAAAAATCCCAATACCACAACCTTGAGCAGGAATGGACTTAGTCCTTTCGGTGTATAAGACAAACACATGGGGTCCTCCACATCCTCTTTCTTCCCCTTTTTCAATCCATGAATAAGGAATAAGTCATAAAAATGAACTTTTATTTATGGTGGAGTATGGAGAACGAAGGCTCAGGAGAGAAGCTGCTCTGCAGTCTGGTGGTAAGGCAGTGGATACTTCTGTATCTCCTGCCAGGCGGCAGCACTGCTGGGATAGCCTCACTTCATTTTTCAACAGTCTGTACACCATGTTTTTATCAGGCGTTTTATGGGGCCCTTAGTTACTTGGGGCCTGAGGCAATTACCAACCCTCCCTCTCTTAAACAACTAGACTGTTAATGATACATTTGTATGGATGCATTTTGCTTCTAGGCATCTAAAAGGTATCATGCTCAAACTGTGAAAGAAATATTCTGCTCCCATGCAGGAAGAAATACATCAGTTATGCAATACTGCTGCTTCTTTTTATTTAAATGGCAACATTTTTAGCAGCATTGTGGATTTGTTAGCACCATTCAAACATGGCAAATAAAACTTAAATAAACTGCATAAATTGCACTCGAGGACAGTTCACCCCCAAATCAAAAATACATATTTTTCCACTGGCTTGTAGTGTTATTTATCTGTTGAAATAGTTTTGGTGTGAGTTGCCAAGCTTTGGAAATATTGATTGTAGAGATGTCTGCTGTCTCTTTTATATAATAGGACAAAATGGCATTTGGTTTGTGGTGCTCAAAGTGCCAAAATACATTTGTAACATTTTAATACCAGTGTCTCTTTCCAGAAATCATGACCCGGTTACTCAAGATAATCCACACACCTTGTTGTGAGCAGTTTCACATAGGAACTACTTTCTTGTAGAAGGAAAGTAGTGCTGGCAGATTCTACCATTGAAAGAAAGTTCCTGCATGAAACTGATCACAACAAGGTCTGTGGATTATTATTTTTCAAATGTATTTTTTGCCATTTGACCACAAGCCGACTGCCATCTAGTTCCCTGACAGACATCCCTATGGTCAATATTTCCAAAACCCTGCAACTCATACCAAAACAATTAAAAACGATAAATAGCACCACAGGCTAGAGGGAAAACAGGGGGTGAACTGTCCTTTAAACTAACTCCACACAGCTGACATGATGACAGCATTGCTGACAGGTCTCACTCACGTTCTAGCTACTGTTCACATGACACACACTGCTAATCTGTGTTTTTCGTGACTCTTCTCTCTTTACAGCATGTTGCTTAAAGTTCAGTTAAGCATTTACGTAATAGTTTAGAGTAATGGATCATATTGTATTATATTTTTGTATCCCCTGATATCAGATCCAGTGATTTTGGCCAGTATTGAACTGATACTGAGTATTGGATCGGTGCCAGCCGTGTTTCATATTAAGATGCACTAGTAAAAAGTTTTGGTCTGATTCCAAATTGGTGACAAAGTAAGTTTTCTCAACACTTTCTGTAACGGTTTCTGGTGTTTTTAATATCCTAATTTCAATTAAACACTCGAGTTGATCTCTGTTTGTATACAGTGTTGTGGTGGTAAAGGAAGCATGCAGAAATAAGAGAGAGAATTTCCTCAGTAGCATCTCCACTGTGGCACATTTTTAATGAATTGATAAAAAGTTGAGGGAGCTCACATGGCTGTGATCAGTAATTCGACGTTATCGGAAATTCAGCGGAGAACAGAGAGAAATTAGGCGGCTAGAAATTAATTTGCTATTTGTCCAACTCAATGAGGAGTGACACAGCCCCTTTAATGAATGGGTAATCCATTTCTTATTGCACTGAGCTGAGTTCACCCTTCAATGAAGTGGAAAAAGACAAACATATCTTTCACTAACCTTTGCAACTTCCGAGAGCAAACGAGGAGGGGAGATGAGTGCAGAGACCTGCTCCTGAAACTATTTGTTTTTGTGGAAGGATTTATATGTTTGTGTGTGTTCCTGTGGCTGCGAGAGTGATTGAGTTTTAAAGCCAGGCTAGGAAGCCACAATAAATAATGCAAGTGTACCACCACTGAGGCCACACAGTCAAAGTGCTGGACATGGAATTGATTCATGATCAATTGACTTGCTGCACTGTGGAAAATAACAGTCTTTATTTAACCATGCTTCATATTTGTTTCTTCACTTCCCTTCCCTTCCTCTGCCTCTCTGCTCACAGTTTCTCCTCCTCCCGGATCCGAAGAGTCAGACTGTTGCGCCTCCTTCATGTCCATGACGACACCCCGGGGAGTCTGGGATGGTAAGGACCCGCGCTGTCTTTCCACGTGGTCCCTGTTGGTCTCATGAAGCTGCTTCACAGCAGAAGGTCTCAACCTCATGGAGGACGTCCGCACAACATCTGCCTGATGTGACTGTTGGATATACAGTAGTATGAATATGACATGAGAAATCTTTATCTACAAGAACTAAATTTAGAAGTATAGTAAAAGCAGCTTTGAAGCTAGCTTCAAAATCAGGTAATCAGCTAATTATTTTTTCAGTTAACCAATTAATTTTTCTGTCCATAACATGCAAGAAAGTAATGAAAAATGGCTGACATCGTTTGTGATGTCAAACTCCTTGTTTTGTCCAATTGACAATCCAAAACCTAAAGATAGTACGTTAGCTACACAGCAAAGTAAGACAGCAAATCCTCACAACTGAGAGACTGGAACTCTCTTCTTGTCATTTTTGCATGAAACAATTGAGGGGATGAAAGGATTAATTCATTATCCAAAAAATATCTGTCAATTAACAAGTCAATCAATTGATTAATTGTTGCAGATGTGACAAACAGACACATATCTAGTAAGAAAAACAGGCATTGTGGTGGCCAAATGGGCTAAACGCCATGTGACTGCTAGCATGAATACACACACAATCTAACTGTTTCTCTTCATCTCATCCAAATTGTAACCTTCAATGTGAACTGCTTGATCATGCAAATAATTCCTTGAACAGTCAATCACATTTTTAAACTTGGCTGAGGTGGAAAAGTTGGCATGTCAATAAAAACAAAACCTGACCAAGTGTAATCAAAGTCTTGAAAAAAGATAGCGAGGAAATCATGATGAACATGCATGTGACTTCAGTCAAACGTCTGCTCCACTGAAGAGACGAAAACATCAGATTTGTGTAGAGTGATGAGGAAAATCTAATGTTCCTTAAATTAATACATAATAATAAAAATCATATTTCCACCATGTTTTAAACATTTAGTACATTTACATGCAGTCAATAACCCTTTCATAACCGGAATATTAGCAATAACCAGGTTGCGCACGGCCATGTAAACACCAAAAACCCTTTTGAAAAAACGCTCATGTTGCGGTTTTTAAAAACCCGAAAATGACCCCTGGGTTACTCCTTTTCTAACCCTAATATTTGGTCATGTATACGCCTATCGGGATATCCCCATCGAAAGGAACATTAATTTGTGTTCTGTGCATGTTCTATTCGCAAAGGAATCTTGGTCTTTTGAGTACAGGAACTACTTGTTGTAAACATGGCGAAACGCAAGACAACACCACACTTCCGCACACACTTTAAGCAGAGAGAGAGAGAAGAGGGGAGAGAGAGGAGAGATGAGATGAGGGAATTCAAGAATTCAATAATAATAACAAGAATTCAATACAATAGTATTTCGGAAATGACGCGCATTGCGTCATGACGTTCTCTGTGCGTCGAGACGTTGTCTGTGCGTCGCTGTTTTGATCCGATATCCCAATTGATTACAATTATCATGTATACAGGAATTACCCTGTTTGGCCACGCACGTAAAGGGTTATTCCGAATGTTTCAGAAACCGGAATATTGACCTTAACCCGAATATTGACTGCATGTAAACGTAGTCAGCGTTCTCCACTGTTTGAGGGTTGACTGGCAACTTGACTGTAGAATTAGCACCACCAACTGTTTACCTTATATTCACAGCAGTAGTTGATGGAAATGCACATTAATTTGCATTCTCTTTCACAAATTATCTGGATGGAAACCTGGCTACAGTATGTGGACTGGTGGTGCTGCAGTTTACCTCTCTTCACCATCTGGGTGATGGGACAGATAGAAATGTTAAAGAGAAATAAAAGGAATAATAGTATAAGACCATGGATCTCATCCTGTTTCTGAGGATGAAACCCTGGATAACAACAGATCATTTCAGGAGAGATCGATTGACGTTTATATCTACAGAGGGTGGGGGCCCTCTTCCACAGAGGCCGCCATGTTGCACCGCCATGTTTCTACAGTAGCTCATGTTTGCACTCTGCAAATCCTACATACTGCTACTTTAAAGTCATGCTCCAGCAATTTTGTATTCAACTCGCATTAAGTTGGATGACTCTTAAGAGACAGATTATAAAAAAGAATAATTAAAAACAAGCAGAGGCCGAGATATTCTACATTTATTCCCAAGTAGCTCTGCTACTACGAGTACGACAAAAGTACTACATTTCCCATAATGCAACCAATAGACTCTCAAGTTCAAAGACGCTTTAATGGCCTAAGAAACCGATGCTAATAAATAAAACAAAAGAAAAATGTAAATAAACAGAGCCATCTTTTTTCTGTGCCTTTCCATCTCCATGCCCCAATTCATAATGTAGCCTTTCTGTTAGAAATTGGAATTCTCCACCCCCAAACCTCATGACATCATCAGGGGTCATTTCCCTCTGGAGTGACAGAGGATACTATACAACCCTATGAATAGCAATCTCACCTTTCTGTGTAAAATGTGTGAAGTGGCCCTTTAATCTGATTGTAATATGCCAAGATTTATTTATAGTTGTTGTGGTAAATTATTTGCTCTTGTTAAGACTCCTTGAGGTCCTCCGTCTGTTGCACTTCACACCAGCACCACTTGCAGCAGGGGTTGTGACTCCTTTGACATCCTTCTCTCCCTCCTTATGGATGTCATGAGCGAAAAAAAACACACCAGAGGAAATCTGCTTCAACTCTGTTTTCTCAAGGAAAACGACAAGGACAAACAGCTGAATTTGAAATCAATCAAAAACTGGCTCTGTCCACAGGAGCGACGTTCAGACTCTGGTTACGATTTGATCTTGGCTCAAGTTTTCAGTGAGTGTTGACATCTCAGAGTTGTGAGGATTCCCGAGCCGGCAGCTTACAGCGGGGGTTTCAGTGATACAGTATTTACAAGGCACGAGGAAGTGGGAGCGCTGCAACAGACGGCACCGTACACGGCGCTTTCAATTATTTCTCACAGCATTCATGAAAATAGAAGCACGGCGGGGGGTACAGTATGAACAGCAAAACTATAAAAAGACATGGAGCGAAGAGAGAACTCCCAAGCTAAAATAAATGGCGTCGTATGCTGTCGCTGGTTAAGAGCTGAGAGGAGTCTCCAAAAAAAGGAGAAATAGAAATGGTGTGGTGGAGTGTAGGAAAGGTGAGTCGTGATGGACCAAAAACCTGAGCATAGATGATGTGAGTTAAGGCTGAAGTTTCCATTTATTACATCTTAAAAATGAGTTTGGTCTGATAAATTTCACGTAAGAAGCACTCGTACTAACAGTGGTGCTAGTCTATTGTATGAACAATGGTGGACAGGAGTACTGAAAATCTGTACTCAGGTAGAAGTACTGAACTATTACTCAACTACAAGTAAAACTACTGGTGTTAAAGTAAAATTACAAAGCATTCTTCTTCAAAACTACTCAGAGTATTACTTTTAACGATTGATGAAAATACATTACCAATAGCATACGTTCAATCGAAAGTTTTTCTGTTTCTCCAAATCTTGTTCTGTTCTGTTTTGCTTGATCATCTCTGCAAACCTGAGCCTGCTGCAGCGTTTTCTTTTAAAAGATGTGTCTTTAAATCATGGTTTTTATTTGCTCGTTTGCGATTGGATAGCCTTTTTATCTGCAAAAATGCAGATGAAAGGTTTGGATAATAATTCTAATCGTAGGCCTACTCAGTAGTGAATTATGACTTTAAAAATAAGTAAGTCGATTACACAGAGTATTTGTATCATCTTGTACTGTGTGCTTTGTCAATACTATGTTTATCTATGGTGATACCAGTAGAGCCTCTCTGAATTGAACTGAATAGAGTAATGCATACTTAAATAGGAGTAAAATTACATAAAAAATGCCCATAAAAGTAAAAGTACAAAGTAACTTAATTACAGTAATTTGTTTAACCGTAATTTGTTACTTCCACCCCTGTGTAGGAGTCACTCGTTTGACGTAAGACTTTATAGAGCATGTTATGAGTTTAGAGTCTAAATAAGTCTCCAAAATCAGTTATCAACAATACAAACGAACAAGAGTCTACAACCATGCTAGCAGCTGCTAAATACAAAGTGCAGCTGAGGCTGGTGAGGATCACTTATAATAGATTAGATTTTCTCATTCATCCTTCACTGCCACATCCCCCCCAACATTCTCCCATTTAGGCAACTGACCAGTTTGCTTAAACAAGACATTTTTTGCTGCTTAACTTTATGTCTTTATTTCTGTCCTTCTATTACCGGGCCTGTCAGAATTATTACATAATTGCCTGATTATACTGTATGTACTAGCTGCAATCATTTTGCATAATCGCTCACCTGTATAAAAACAGCTGGATGAAACTAACAGAACTGTCATCACTATTTCAACGTTGTTTCCCAAGGTTTGAGGTTTGATTGGCTTTTTTAATCATCGCCTTCTTCTGCGATGGTTTAATGGGACCTGAGTAAAGAATTAGCAGATGGCAGTGAATGGAAATGCATAATATTTGCATTTTCTTTAGCTGATTTTGCAGGAATTTGCTTAAAATTTGCGCTACATGGCTGTGGACGACAAAGATATGGCCCGTTTTGGCAATAGCACATTGTTAATTGGTAACTGTCATTTCTTTGTATATTTCACTAAAAGGCTTTGTTTATTTAAATGATCATTTCTGTCATTTCTGCTCTGTGCAATTTTTTTTATAAAGCCTGAAAGGTAAACACAAATGTATGAGGCTTACACTATAATAGTGGCATAAAATGAACAAAAGTAGACAATTAAATTGTTAAACTGTTATTAGTACGACAATTAATGGTCAACTAAAATTTCACAATCCTGAAAGCCCTATCTGTTACTGCTCTGCGATGACAACCAAACTTTCTCATATGTGACGATCCCTTAAAACTACTGACGCTACTTAAGTGGAACAGGCAGCCTTATATTGAGCAAATATATTGATTATATGACCAAATCTCATGAACCAGCTCTTCATCATGTACATGTGGTGTTCAGTCAGTTTGGTGAATCCAACTCGGAACACTGGTACATAAGCCTCACAGAAAAAGCGAAATTTAGGAGGAGAATACAAAAAGATTCTTGAATGGGGCCCAAAGTACCTTTGAAGAATAACTCTGGACCTTATATTTGTAGTTTTGGCCATCACTTGTCTTCATATGATAACAGAACAGATCTGTTTGATTGTCTGATTGCTGTTTTTTATTGATGCCACCATGCTCTCAGATCTCAGTGATTACCTTACTAAGCACAGTTGTATTTATTAGTCATAGAGATGATGACCAAAACTGCAAAAACATCACACCAAAGTGGCAATAAACCAGAAATCTCCTTCAGATTGCCCGATTTAGCATATATTCACGCGCTGGAATGCACACACACAGCTCCACCATCTCCTGCCTGCCCTCTAAGTCATCAACAGAAACAGATGACAAGCAGCTTTTCCTGGAGCTGATCCCTCTCTCCTCCCGCAGATGAGAAGCTGTTAGTGAGGCAGAGAGAGGCTCACAGACAGAGATGTTTGTTTCCCAGCCCTTCCACCGTCTCTGTGGGACGACCCTCCCCATCCACCCACCAACCAACCAGCCACCCGCCCCCCCCCTCCAACCTAGTGGATCAAACAAAGGACATCATTTGTAGGCCAAGTCTTTTTCTGAGCGTCTCTCTCCTCGGCTCTGCATACCAATCCAATACAGCCCAAGGAAAAAAAGGCACGCCGTGGTACATGTGTGTGTGTGTGTGTCTGGGCCGGGGGTTGGAAGGTCTGTTTGCCTCTCCGCCAAGCATCGATTTATCCTTTTCTCCAATTTTATTTCTCCTCCTTGCCTCTACGATCCATTCGGATCTGCCTCTAGGGAGGAAACTCGGGGTAAAGACATTGTCAGGGCCTCGTTGTTGCCTCCTAACGCCGGCTCAAAACTCATCTACAGGCCCGGGGAGCGTGCACCCCTGCAAGGACATGTCGGGCAGCGACGAGTACACAAAACATAGCTACCTGTCGTCCAGCGACACACTTTTGTCAGAGCTGTAATTGGCCTCATAATGCAGCGTAAAGGACACGGAAAGAAGGCTTCAATGACTGTGAGAGGATAAAGAGAATTATATTTGTTTCAGTTCAAACACTGATTCAGTAGACCACAAAATGTCCTCTGATTTCAAAGATTTCAATACCCTGCTCTTCTTTCTGCTGTACAACTGTTGGAGAAGCCAGAATGATATTTAATTGTTCCTCATAATCAGGCCTAGACTCGCCGATATGATCAGAATAACAATATCTCAAGTCCCCATTCAACTGCCTCTGTCTGTATGATTCTGACATTTTCAGATGTTATTACTCAGACTCGAGGATTTGTATCCTAAAGCCGCATTGAACAGAAATGCTGTATGTGCACAAATCCCACCGTTGTGCCCCTGCACACACACACACAGAAATAAAGACACACACACACACACATATGGCGGAGATCTGCGAACCATTCCTCAGTGTCACGGTGAGCGACGCCTGGCACATCCTTACACCTGAAGTTGATCAATGCAGATATGTCCAGGGGGAAATTGAAATCCATAGGAAATTAGGCGGTGCCAGTGATTTATTGGAATAGTAAATCACGGTGTGTGTGAAGTGTGTGTGTGTGTGTTCCCACTCTGTGTACAGATACTGTACCTGGTGTCTGGCTGGCACGGTGATATCATCAGCCCGCACCTTCCTGTCTCTCTCCATTTGGTAGACCCATTCAATCAGGTCCAGAGGGGGGTAACGGTCCCTCTGGTACACCCCCTCCTGAGGGACAGGGTGACGCGACCCCATGGACACAATGCTCCCCAGGGGTCCCTCTGAAGCAGAAAAGGAGAGAAAGCATAGAACCACTGTTAGAGGGGTGCATGGCACTGTCTGCCTCAGTAGCTACTTTTCCAACCAAATGTCAAGTCAATTTTTCACAAATGTTTGAAATGTTGCCAAAGACAATATGGATATTAGGTCTCCAAATACCTACATTGGGCTGCAATAATACAAAAAATAAAATAAAACTAAAGAATCAGAGAAAAAGTCACCTTTGCTGACTTGAATCTGTTAGTATTTGCTAAGTTTTTACTATTTTTAACTGTACTTAAAGCTACTACAAGGAGTTTTTAACTGGTTCTCAATTTAATACTGATGCCTCTATATGACCTAGACAAGTTAATGAGACATCTGCAAGAAGACTGGCTGTTTCTATAATTATTATTTATACCTGTTGCCTGGTCTCCTTGAAATCAGACAAAACGTGCCTGTGTTCACATTTTACAAGACAAAGATACAGTGAGTAGTGTGTTATCCAGTTAAAAAGAAGCAGGGGTAGATTTTTATTTAAATCATTTTATTTTTGATGTTATATTTTGAGGCAGTGTTAACACTATTGCTCCTGTCCAAAGGGGAATCAAAAATCAAATCAATATGAAAGTTCCTTGTAGTAGCTTTAAAGTTAATTTGCATCCTGTTTTTGATACTATTGAGGATCTGACAGTAGCCATCACTATATTTACATTTCCTCTACTATGGTAGTTCTCATTGTTAGTGGTGGGGTTCGCCATTCTAATGCAAGATTCAAACTGCCTATGTTCACACGAAAGATTTACAGGGAAACAACACAACATGTCATCCAGCATTATGGTTTTTAGTTTTATTTCAGTGATATCATGATATCAATGATATCAACACCTCGTCTCACTTGTAACCTTCCAAATCCATGGAAGAACCAACACTGGCTGTGAAACTTGAGAAATATGTGAAAGGTCGCATCTACAGCCAGTGTCTGGTTTGTCCGTTCTGGGCTACCATAGAACCACAAAAACACAGCGATTCTTATTTTCAGGTGATTATATAGTAATGAAAACATTTGAATATTATATTCCACTTCTGCCATATTCTGTCAATAAATCATACACACTGCACCTTTAAGTTATTCTAAGTATTGTGACTTACTACTCTGATACTTGCAATTCAAACCAAACATTTCCTACTGCTGCGTCTTCACATTTAAAGCATTCAACTGACAAAACACAGCGTGGCTTTTATTGTGAAGCAGTCACAATAAAACATTTGAAGACCAAAATAAAGATGTGTTTTATGACAAACTAACTGTTGCCAATCAACCATGATGGCAGGTTGCACACATGAATGAGAGGCGGGTCAAATACCTTCAATACAATATTTTCAGAGTTCAAAATTCAGGTACGTTACGGGCAAATCATGCCAAGCTTACATCAGTAATTATTAGACAAATGGGTTTCCAATTCAATTCAATGCATAATTTCTTTAGCTGAATTAAATAAAGAAACACTTTGCTGTGGAGTAAAACATTTTATGATATAAAATGCACTTTCATTTAGCCTTAATTTGTTCAGCTACATGATTCAAAAATCATTTGAAACAGGAAATGCTGCTATTCCCCCTTGCGTTCAAATACTGTGTGATACTGTGTGTTTAAAAAATGACTCACACAACCAACCTTACGATTTACTTCAACCATAAATCAAAGTTTTAATCCTAAACTTGCCCCCGTAAGCACAGCAGCACCAAAATGTCCTCACTTCAGAGGGTTTTCCTTCAACTTTCTGTGCGTGTGAGGAAACCTGATCCTTTTAAGAATGAAACTATGAGCAGTTATAGTCCATCAGGAAAATCAAAAATATATGTCTGACACTGAGTGGTTGTGTGAGGCTCTCAGAGGAGACTGCATTGTGAGTGTTCAAATAGAGAAAGTGTGTAGTGTGAACCCCGACTGAAGAATCACCATCCCACACACACACACACTCCCACAACCCTACCCTTGCTGTTTCTTCTATTTTTCCAGGTACACTGCTTGTGTTCTCGCTTGTTTTTGTCCTGCTTTAATTGCTTTTTTTTTTTTTTTTTGCAGAGAAGAAGAAAAGACAACAACAAGGCGGCGAGGGCTGCAGCTAATGGAGAGGCTGTAATTGTGAATGGAGGCATTCATCTGGAGACGTCGTCCGTGAATTGCGCCGCACAATACGCAGCGCCGGGCTGCTCAGATCACCAACCAGTCACCAAACACACACACACACACACACACACACACACACACACACAGACAACAGAACAAAACAACAGAACAACAACACACACACAACACAACAGCAAGAAGAGAGAGAGAGAGAGAGAGAGAGAGAGAGAGAGAGAGAGAGAGAGAGAGAGAGAGAGATACGCACACACATACTACACACGGACACACACACTGAAGCCCTTAGATCACATGGTGCTCAGAGGAGGAACGTAATCACACCTCCGCAGAGAGCAAGGCACCAAGGAGGGGAGGAGAGGAGGAGGAGAGGAGCTGAGGGGGAGTTGGGGGGAAAAGGAGAGAGGAGAAATTACACAAGGAGAGAGGAGGAGAGGGAGGAGGAGGAGACGGGATGGTGAAATTGATGTTTCCTACCATTTGATTTGGGCCATAGAGCCCAGGAGGCAGATCAGATAGTGCCACACACACACTTTAATACACTCAACACACACATACACACACACACACACACAGATTGTCATAGAGTACATGTAAACACATACACACCCATAGTCACAAATTGTAAGAAAGACAGACCGGCCGATACATCATTCGGCCGATACCAGCTCAATACTGGCCTCACTTCTTTATTGATACTCGCATATGTGTTGACTGATATGCACCGATATTAGGGATGCACGATTTTTAGCTGATAGTGCTAAATAAATAATTAACTGCTTCTCATAGCCAACATCAATAAAATAACCAATAATTTCACATTTTTGTATTTTGAAGAAGAAGGTCATAATTTAGTATAGCATAGCTTTGACCAAATCAAATCTAACTATCACTATAACTACAAAAACAAAGAATGGTTCTGATTCTTCAAATGTTCATTTATTTATTTTTTTTCTAGTAAAGCGCATCAAAAACTCAACAAACATACTTTGGCTTTTATAAAGCCATTTGCCAAAGAATTCAAATGAAATGTTTTCACAAATATACACATTTATGTATATTTGTTCCCTTTTCTTGATTCAAGTTAACTGTTCACTGTTTCAATGTCCTGATATCACTCGGGATGCTCCCACTTGCCCCGGGGTTAGTAAAATGGCACGTCGGGCTAGTAAATCTAGTAACTCCCTTGCCCGACTGAGCAAGTGGTAAAAAAGAATTATTATTTGGATAATCGATTAATGGTCAAAGTAATTTTTCATGCAAAAATAGCAGAAAATGCTGTTTCCAGCCTCTCAAATGTGGAGATTTTCAGTTTTTTTTCTGTTTATTATCACCATATCTTTGGGTTTTGGACAGACAGACATCACATTGGATTTTGAGAAACTGGGATGGACGTTTTTTACTATTTTCTGAACTTTTATAGGCATTGCAGTCCTAGATTAGACCTGACAATTAACTTTAGTCTTTTTTGTTATTTGATAACCACTAATATATAAAACAATTTGCACAGGGGCGAGTAAAACTTGACTTTTGTCAATTTTTGACTCAGTCCTCCAACCAGGCAAATGAAATAAAACATTAACATTGAACTCTGATGTATATATTCTATGTTCTGTACATTATATCCTGTATAAAGAAAGGAAAATAGTGGCGTTACAGTTCATTAAAGGTGCAATAGGGGACTCGTGACAAATTAAAGGTACACATGTAAAAGTGAAATAAGATAACATTAACTTTAAAAATCCTTACTATACTATAAGTTAACTGTATTAAAGAAGTCAGGGCTCCTCCTGATTTAAGTATGGAGAGGTGGGCTACAAGAATATCAGCTGATATATTGATATCAGAATTTTTTTTACTCCCTAATATCAGTATCAGCATTTGCCCCAAAAATCCAGTACCAGTTGGGCCCTACTAAGACAACACATGCACAGTCTATCTCACACACACATCATACAAACACACACATTGATACATGCATAAGCCTGCATACACATACACACTTTGACACACAGCTAACCACACACCACCACCACACACACACACGCACACAGACACATACATTTAAAACTAACTAACTAATAACCTTCAGCCAAACAAACACCATTAAAACAAAACACACAGAAAGGCGGCTAAAAAAGACACAACAAAGCCTACGTGAGAATATATATATATATATATACATATATATAAAAACAACAACCTCATCTCGGCGAGGCGAGACGAGGCACCTGTCAGCGTGCTGGCTCCTGCTACTACAGAGAAACATCAGGAAACAACAACTCAATTAAACTCACCATCCCTGTTCAATTACTGCCACATAATCACAGCAATTTACCTTCACTTGCCGCACAGCCACCAAACAAACACACACATGGGGGCAAGCATTGCACACAGAGGCGGAGAAACACGCAGAAGCACACACACGGACGAGGCCGGATCACAAAAGACACCCGTAGCTTCATCCTACACGTCGTGATTGTAAAGCTCACCCAGTGGTATCTGCTGGCTACCTGGTATAAAGACACATGAAAGATTTTGGATGTTTGTCAGAAAACAATATAAGTGGACTGTAATTACATTTACATGTCCACCTCAGTGTAAATGACATTGTAAGGATCACACTTCCTGCCCTGTACTTGCAGCTGGCTGAACTTTATGGTATGCATGCTATAAGTACAGTTATGCAAGTGTTACATATGTTTAAATCTGTCTGAAAACTGGAAATTATATCTGCAGTACGTCAACTGTGATGTAAATTAAAAGAACTCATCAGGGTGCGGGGAAACTCTTTTACTACTTTTTGATAAGTAATGAGATCACTCACATCAAAACCCTCAGTTATCAGCCATTATGTAACAGGCTCAGAGGTTTGAACGTGTATCATGACAAGTGTGAAAAATACTTCCAAGAATAACATCATTATCCTCCAAAGACAGTCCCAAGATCTGTTGCATTGTTCCGCTTTTTAGCACTAATATTTGTAATTTGGTCCTATGCAATCTTCGGTTTGATTTAGTTTCAGTTCAGTTTATTAGGTACACCTAGCTAAAACTAATGCAGTTTAAAGGCTAATTTATGCTTTCTTTAGGTGCACAAATAGATGCGTCTGTTTCAAAGGCTATGACTGTCACCCATGTACTTCTATGCATCCTTTACGTTAGCATGGATGTTAAGTAATACATCCACTAGAGAAGGTGTCAGCAACCTGCGGCTCTGGAGCCACATGCTGCTCTTCTGCCTCTCTCCAGTGGTTTCCTGTGACTTTGACAAAAAATTACATGGAGATTAATAACGGCCTTTTTTTTTTTTTTTTTTTACATTTTAATTTTAATCTATCAATTTTGTAGGCCTAAAGTGATTTTTATTTTCCATTTGTAAAAAAAAAAAAAGTGAAGCCTATACACAGAATTTAAAAAAAAGTTTTATAGTATTTTGTCAACTAAAATCTGTGTTATAGCCTACGTCTATGACTCAGCGTATTATAAGTTGAAGTTTGCGCTAGGAGCTAGTCTTCCCCAATACCAAATATATAAAAAAGAAAAGTCTCTGAGGAAAATAGAGAATTTAGTTGCTGCTCCTGAGAGATTTTGTTTTCTCTTTTTGGACATAAGTGGCTCTTTTGAGAGTAAAGGTTGCAGACCCCCGCACAAGAGTAAAAGTTACCCTAAAGAAGAAGAAGAGTCAAGAGTTAAAAGCGTAGGCAGCGAGGTAGACGGTGGTGTTGACTAATTGACGACAAACCAATCCATTTGGATTTTAAAAAACTTCTTCCTCGTGTCCTGTGGTTGTGTTTTCGCTTGAACTTTTGGCTACACGGCCCCGACGACTTCCAGAGGTTTTGCTCTTTTTTCGTCCATATCTGTAAACTCTCACAAAATGTGCAAAAATATGGATGAAATGAACGCAGAGTACAGATAGAAGGCTCTGTCTGTATCCATATGGGTATCGAATGTTCAGCATAAATGAGCCTTAATACAAAATACCTGTAATAAATTCTACCTTTGTGAAGGTTATGTTCAGTTTTTGTTGAAACTGTTTTTGAGAGGTGTTGATTCAACTTTATGATCAGTTTTGGAGGCTGGGGCTGCTAATCTGGCCTGCATTATACTGAGAGTTGTTTCTAATATGTTATATCCTCCTTAACGTAAGGTGTGATTCATTACAGTGCTGTAGCAGTCTGCATTAGTTTCTGCATTAAGTATTCCTACATAATAAACCAGTGTGTACAGAGGTGCGGAGGCTTTAACCGAGAACACAGAGGTCACAGAAAATCAGTGATCATTACTTGCTTAGTAATTTCTACTCCCACTGGGGTGTGTGTGTTCTACAATAATCACAAAGTTGATTGTGAACCGGACAGAAATCATTACATCACCACAGATGAAACCAGAGATCCCTTAGTAATACTAAAACTGGACAGGGACTGTGGTTTTGTCATACATTCAGGTGAAAACTCACAAACTCATTAGCAACAATGCTCACTATGTGGCCTAAAAGATACGTGAACACACTTCTGCACAAACTGTTTTAGTACTTTTGGTCAAATCTGCAACATCATCACAATTTAAAGTCTATTGGCCGAGCAGGAACTTGTGGCTGGGGCAAGGGGGGGAACACTACTGCACATATTCAGTGGGCCGTATAACCAGGAAGTAAACGTAGAAGCTAGAAAGCTTTTTCTGCTAATGCGCCAGGCAAGCAACTCTCATTGGACTGAATGGGTGCCATCTTTGCATTCACTATCTAGGTCATTATAATATAACTATGGTATCTGAGCTTTTCTTTAACATACCCTACATATTAATAACACGAAAATCTTGAAATATTAAATACATTCTGCATACAGCGAATCACTGTGGGTGAAGTTCAGAGCCAGCAAACTACTACAGAATGATGTCACTGGGGAAAACACTGAGGAATTGCAACACTGCACGAACCTGTGAATGAGTACTGTGTGAGTGTGTGTGTCTGTGTGTATGTGTGTGGACAGCAGATTGACTAACAGCTTGAACTTGGGTTAGATCCAGGAGCACGGAGAGGGATACATGGATGGATGGAGAGAGGGGGAGAGGAGGAGGGGGGAGAGCCATTGATTTCTCAACAGAGAGATCAGCATCTTGACAGAGAGAGACGAGAGAGCAACAGAGCAAGACACACACACACACACACACACACACACACACACACACACACGCACATGCACAGACACACTGACAGAGAGGGTTCCCACTGTGGCCCTCAGGTGAAATTCCACGACTTTTCCATCTCTTTCTAGGTTTCCAGAGCCAGGCTGAAGTACTTTCATGGCCTGAAACATGTGATTTTGAGTAAAATTGCAATAAAAATTGTTCTGAAAGCAGATGAGGAGTGAAAAAGTTGCAAATTCATTAGGGTCCTTGACTTTTCCTGACAATCTTTCAAAAGTCCATGATATTCCAGGACCTTTTTCCACCTGTGGGAACCCCTGTTGACAAAGATCAACAGGAAAGTCTGGTTCAGTGTCTCTCTCCCCAGCATGCCTCGGTGATTCTAACAACCCTAAAACCCCCGACAGGGACACGGAGGATGGTGCTGTGGCTTCGTGCCGGTGTGGCTAACGAGGTGTGTGTGTGTGTGGTGTGTGTGTGTGTTTGCGCGTAGGTCGTGGGCACCGGGGGAGCTGACACACACGGCGTGGAGGAGGTGGTGGGATTGGGAAGGGGCAGCCAGGGGTCACGCTGTAATTACACATCACAGTCCCCGTGGTCAGTGGCCCGACTGACTCCTTCTGACTACACCGCCTCAGCCAGAGAGGCACAGACAGGTGGTGGTAGTGCACTCTTAGAAATAAGGATTCCAAAAGGGTTCTACCTAAAGGGCTGGGGTTCTACCCAGAACCATTTTCTTCTGAAGAACATTTTTTTGAAGAAAGGGTTTGTCAAGTTTTTCTTTGTGAAAGGGCTCCATTAAGAACACCTTTCATAAACTCATTTTACAGTGTTGTTGTAAATCCTTCATGTATCTATTTTATCCAAAGAACCCTTTTTAGAAAAGAGTTCTTCAAGGATTTTTCTTCCTAGAAGAACTCTTTCATCAAGGGTTCACCAAGGGTGGTTTGTACCTATAATATAAAAGGGTCTCAAAGGTTCTTGGTAGAACCTCCTTGTGGGTTCTAGATAAAACCCTTGGAATTCAAAAAGATTATTGTTAGAACTCCCTGAGTGTGTTCTAATCTAGATAAAAGCTTTTGAATATGAAAAGGTTCTCTGTAGAACAACCTGGGCGTGTTCTAGATAAAAAACTTTGGAATATAAAAAGTTCTCGGGAGAATCCCCTGCGTGGGTTCTTGTTGGCACCCTTAGAGGGTGGAAAGGTTCTGGATAGAACCTCCACAGAGGGTTCTGGGGGGAACTATTACACCTTAGATCGGTTATCTGTAGAACCTCTCATACGGGGTTCTAGGTAAACCTTTCAAAGATGTTTCTTGGTATAACCCTTTCTGTTGGGTGCTAGGTAGAACCGTCTGAAAGGGTTCAAAGTAAAAAGCTTTATAAAAGGTTCTTCCAGGAACCAAAATGGGTTCCCCTACGGTGACAGCCCTTTGTGATTCTCGTTAACATCTTTATTTCTAAGAGTGTGGAAGTGGAGGGCTGAAAATGTCTCTTCATCACTTGTGGAAAACCTGAAGCGATCAGGACAGAACATTTGAAATGCTTCCACAGTAAATGAACTGATGCATGGATTTATCTATTTTTCAGTGGGTGTCGTTCGACAGAAGTACACAGAGAGCATGTGTCAGACCTCTGTGTTGAAAGCACAGCGAGTGGTTGACACTCTCACATACCGTGCCTGGTCCTGTGTGGGTGGTGGGTGCCGTAGAGGATGAGTGTAACACTGAGCAAGGCTCCGGACGCCTCCTCGTCATTCGGCCTTGTGCAGCCCCTCACTGCTCCTTTGTGGTCAGTCACCTGGAAACAAACACATCAGCAAGGGCATCATTTCACCAACAACCCCTGATTCATGTGGGAAACTTTCCTCCTCTATTCAATATTAATGAAAACATCCAGAGCTACTTGTTTGGACTGAATTCATGGGGACAAAGTGGGGAATACCAAAAGTGACAAGAAGTTATTACTTGGTTAATGTAATAAATGATTACTTATTGTTCAATAAACTAGCCCTGACACAAATATGGTGCTTCTTCAGGTCAAAGATTGTTATCCTCCAAAAAGAAAAAGACAATGCAGCTTCTCTTGGAGAGCGTGAGATTCTGACCTGTAAAGAGTTCTTAGGAAAACTGTAGTGAAGCAATGACATGCATCCACATGCCAGAAATAGATGGATATATTGGAAATGCTTCATAGCGTTGATTTTTAGAAAAAGAAAAAAAAGAGTTGGCGATCACAGAGTCATAAATTCTTGCTGTGTCTAGACCGAGAGACATGACAGACTATACTTTGAGTCTGACCAATGCAAAGCAAGGTTGCTAAAGCAAACTTTTATACCGTTCGACTCATTACAGACAGTTTACTATTATATGCTGCAAATATTTTTTGCATTCCATGATCTGTTCACATTAAAGTCATTGTGTAATTTCTTTGCCACACGTTGCTTCTACAGTAATCGAGCTTCTCAAAGCTGGGGTAAGCAGTTTTTTTGCATGTCATTGGGTAAGTTTCATTAAGCATATTGTAATCTAAGAAGTCTGAGAGAATAGTAGACTGCCGCTGCTCCTTTCCTCTTTGATTTCAGGCCAGTCATAGGCTGATAAAATAGCTGACTGTTGACTCATTTCCAAAACATAAGTATTTGACATCCTGGGAATGAAACTCAACCATCAACCATCTTTCTCCAGGATTGCTTGTCGCAGCTTTAATATGATACATTATTGTGCAATAAAATCTTTGCATAGGAAACCAAGAAGTTTCCACATTCTTAAAAAAACTAAATGTTAAGTTTTGCTCTTTTCAGTAATTTTGCTAATATTGCACTCATGCACAAAAGCCTAAAGACCCAGGCTCCTCAGATGGTGGTACCACTTTCCTCATTTTGTGTGATCAACCAGTGCAACCTCTTAATTATAAAACTCAAACTTGATCATGACTCGGATATTGTCAAACTCAAGTTGAAAGAGCTATTAAAGAGAGATGAGTCATTTGGCCATGAATGATCTGGTGTTTGTCATTAAGATTGATGGTGATTCTATTGTATCAGTGTTTGTGTTTTGTGCTCTTTCATATGTTTTTTGGTGTTTTGTATGTTTTATAAGTGTTAATCTAGCTCATCTTGCAAACTACCTTCAGCTATAAATACTATGGTATGTGACATTGCTCCATGCTTTGTAACCAACCAATCACAGCTTGCTGTCTTTTGCAACCTTTGTTAGGTACATAGGTGATTAAAGAGGAGGTGACCAGCGCCTGCTGTATGTTGATCAGAGAAACAAATAGACATTTGGACGTTAGAGTTTGGATAATCCAATGCTCTGTTACAAGAGTTGTCGTCGTTTGAAGGCAAATTTTATTCATACTTGTATACATGCTTGTATGAGCCAACATTTATCCTGGTGTTCATGAAAGAGGACATCATTAAGGGCCAAACAAACTTCAGAGACCCATCAGTGCCAAAGACTGTTTGGCAGTATGTCTCAGGTCCATTGTTTATATGTAATTTGCAGCATAATATTCCATTATACAAGTGTTTCATACGTTGTATACCACAATAAGTATGACTAATTAGAGTAGACATACTTGCCAACATCGAGACCTCAAAAATAGGGAGGATTTCGAAACCAAAAAGTTTCAGTTTGAAAAGAAACAAAATAATAAATGCAACAGCATTTTATGTTAAACACTTTTACTTTTAATATTCAGGAAACAATACAGAATGCGTGAATCTCTGGCATGAACTAATATTCATTAGTTTTCTTTCATTCATTATTTTTTTTGCCCCTAAAAGAAAATTGATGTGGCAGATTTTACAAAAAGCATACCCCCTTTATTTGAAAACTTTCCTTAAGAAACAGGAATTCTTCTTCCCAAGAAGTCTGGTTTGGTGTAGTTGTATTGTCCAGGTGGAAACAGTCGATTTTCTGAGTTGTAGGGCTTGTACACACTGTACAGTGCCACAAACAGGTTGTGATAGTGATAAGACTACAGTATATGAAAATGTGTCATAAATCGGGAGAAATACAACGGAATTGTGATCCCAGGAGGAAATACGGAGAGGGCGATGAAAAATGGGAGTCTCCTTGGAAGATCGGGAGGGCTGGCAAGTATGAGAGTAGACCATCTAAAAGGTGTTTCCTAAATGCTAATTAGCCCATATAAAAGAGATAGAGAGGCTGCAATAGAAAAGATAGAAAGCACTCCTGCAATATTATTTTGTACATAGAAAAATGTCCCCTAAATTAAGCTTATTAATGAATGATCACGTTTCCCATTGAAGGCAAAAATGCAGTAAATGTAAATTAAGATGCGTTGTGATGTCAGTGTTTCTATCTCCCTTAAATCACTCTGAAAGTGATTCCAAAGATATGTCACTGTGTAGCTGTAGTGTGGCCATCCACTTAATTTAGAACGAGATACAGTATTTATAGCTTTTGTTACAGTTGTTGTTCTTGGTGTGGACGGCCCTTTACACTTGAGTTAGGCTCGAGTCATGAATTTGATGACTTCACGCTAGACTAGACACTAAAGAAAAGAGAAACTTCTCATTAAACATTGACTTCAACACAAAATGACTGGTGACTTTCATTTAGCTTTTTGAATTTGAACTTGAAACAAAATCTTCCACAAGCCCAAAGGTGCCTTTGGCAGAGAAGTCCAGCAGAGAGATTATCACAATTGGAAACAATTATCTGGAATTTTCAGGCATAACACAGTTACAGTTGCCTTTCAGTTAAACCTTGATTTATATCATTAATATTGTAAGCAGACCACTTGACCAATTCTGAATCAAGACCTCCATTTTGTTGAGAAATTGGATGTGAAAGAAAGTTCATTTGACAACTTTGTCATGTCATCCCCCCGAAAATCCTCCTTTAGTCCAGAGCCGGTGAAAGACAGACTTCACTCCATAAAAACTCCTTAAATCTGCCAGAGCAGCTGCCCAGTCTGCCTGGGTCTGTGTGTGTGTGTGTGTGTCTGTGTGTGTGTGTGTGCGTATTATATATATATATATGTGTGTGTGTGTGAGAGAGTGTTATGTGTGAGTGCTCCCAGCAGACCAGAGGCCAGGCATGGCGGCCCCCAGCCGAGCACTGCATCGATTTGTTGTTGGTAAACAAACAGCTGGATGCTACAGGTGGATCGATACGCCTCGCACGCCTGCCAGCCTCCCAGCATGCCTTTCTACTGGGTCGACATGGCTCTCCGAGGAGCTGCGACCCCGCTGTCGCTTGGAAACTTCATGAGTCAAATATTTTATATTCTGATTGAAATGAAGTTAAATCTTTACATAAATTCACCCTCCTGAAGCAGGGCTCCACAAAATCCATAAATACTGTTTTTGGATGCCATAACTTTACAATTTTAGGCATAAAATATCATGTTTGGTGATGATGTCAGCCATAAATACGCCTTATCTTCATATAAATTTGGCACAAGATGCTTATCAATGAGCAAGAACTAATTATAAATAAAGCAGTTGGTACTACTGGCACAATACAGACGATGTTTAACTACAGCGGAGTAAAAAGTGTGAGAGCTACAAGCGTGGAGACAAAACCAGGGCATGGAGGAAGGAGAAATTAAACTGACTTTTAGACAAAAGACAGACAAAGAAAATGAAAGGATTAGCAGAAGCAGAGGAACAGAGGGGAGAGGGGAAGGATTTCAAAGCTAGAGAGAGAAACTACAGAGGGAGAAAAAAAAGTGAGGTGGGGGGATTAGTGATGGGCGAGAGATGGCAGGATATCGAAACGGGCGAGTGTCAGGGAGAGGAAAGTGAGAGCCAGCGATAGATGGTGAGCCTGAGAAGAGAAAGGAGTTTAGAAAGAGATAGCGAGGGAATACAGAGAGGACAGAGATGGGACAAAGATGCATGTAGCCAATAAGAGGAAAACAGCGGGCATCACAGAGAAAGACGGATACACGGGAGACAAAAAGACAGACGACTTTAAATACGGGAAACATGACTTGGCACCTGTTTAGAGGTGAACTGTTGCTGCTTTCTTGAATCGTGAAAAGTCTCTCATCTGTCCAAAGTGTTCAAAAAAAGAGCCCAGAGTCCCCCAAACCCACCCCAGAATGAGCCTCAACTTTTCAATAACACATTGTCTGACATCTAGGACCCATTCTTGAGAACTGGGATAAACTAAAGTATTAACCTCCTGGGACCCGACGGAAAAAAGTTTTAAATTTTGATGTAAAAAAAAAAAGAAAAAGAAAAAGCATAATTTGATTAAATAAGATGAAAGACATATAACAAAGATTTTTTAAATCCAAAATGTTATTTGTTTGTGTTTTTATAGCGGCCCTTGTAGTGGACATCGGGTCAATATTTTCCACAAAAAATACTTAGGCCTCAGTTTAATCATGTTAAATTTTCATTTGCTCTGCATTTCTATTTCATTCTTTCTCATTTGAT
Organism: Lutjanus argentimaculatus; assembly: GCA_034769285.1. Lineage (NCBI taxonomy): Eukaryota > Metazoa > Chordata > Actinopteri > Lutjaniformes > Lutjanidae > Lutjanus > Lutjanus argentimaculatus. The sequence continues at coordinate 7,682,743 of JAWZSL010000025.1, read as the reverse complement.
GAATATTGGAAATGAATATAAAACAAATTGCATCATTTGTCATTTCAACAAACATTTTGAATGATAAAGTAAAAATTTAATTAATTCAAAACTCTGCTTTGTGTGTAAATCTTGACAGTGGAGATCACTCAAAACACATCACATCAACATGCTGACATGTCATGAATGCTACATTAGGAAGCAGTTCTTGGTCTCTGAGACACACGCTACTCATTTCACACTTCACAGACATCTTCTCACTGCATCTTTCTGTCCTGCATCATTTTTTAATAAAGTGCATTCTGCGACCTGTCCTTTGCAGGTGTCCCAGAGGCCCGGTGGTCTGACCAGTGCTGGATCCAGCCTGGCAGCCAGATGAAAGAAATGCAGGACACTGCAAAAGTCCACTTGTTTGTGTGACTTGACATCAGACATCAGTGCTCTGTATCCTGAAGTATTTTATAATGTTTGAAAATGAGAAGAAACACATCCTGCTGTCCCCTACAAAGGACATAATGAAAGACTTCACATAAACTTATAAAATCTTAATATATTATAGTTAAGCCTCATCACTCTCATAAATAAAAGAAACATCCTTATGAAGACAAGATCAATATATCCTTATAAATTTGATAATTTAACATTCTTACTGCCAAAAAAAAATCTTTGCTAAAATTCCTGCCATTTTAAAATGACAGAAGATGTGCTCTGTTGGCCACACCCACATACTGTATGTGTTACATCACTAGAAAGTCCAGGATGTGCTTAGAGGACATTAGGACAAAAATGAATTGCTGCTTCTTTTTTCTCATTTATATATATGCATATGTTATATATATGTAATTTATGTGTTAAAAACCTTTAAAATCTGAAACTAATGATATTTACTGATAACGCAGGTCTAAAAATGTGCTATTGTAATGTGTTTTTTAAATCTTTTTTTTCTTTAAAGTTGTGTCCCAGATTTCATCAACTCCGACAGATTTTTACTGTATAAAAACATGATTTAATCAGCCATAAAAAAGGGTTAGCTACACACTAAACTCCCCTGTCTCACTTCCCCTGTCTCACTTCTTGGTAAAAAGAAAAAAAAAAAAAAAAGCAGGAATACTGCTTAAGCAAAGTTAAGTGCTCTATTTTTGACAAATTCATGAAACAATATTGCTGTCAGATGTGTCTCAACTAGGGCTGCAGCTATTGATTCTTTTAGTAATCGAGTAATCTATCGATTTTTCTGGCGATTAATCGAGTAATCAGATAAGAAATATTGCGCGTTCTGCAATTTTTTTCTATTACGTTACTTTTGCTTTATTTAAGAGCAATGGTAATATACAAAAGAGAATAAGACAGGTCTCTTAAATGAACAACTATAAATTGCTATTGTAAAAGTACTAAAGTAACTTTATTTTTTACTGTAGTACCTTGTTTAGTACTTTTTACTGAAGCACAAAAGTAAAAGTAAAGGTATTAATGTCTGCAGAGACCATGAACAGAAGATGTAGGTCACTCTTTTAACCGAAAGTCACCAGAATGATTTGTTAACACGTTAAAATCTTTTTTTTTTTCTGGAGCAGGATGCTCCCAGACCCCCTACAGGTGACTGGTTTACCAACATGTCACCTTTTTCTCCTCTTATGAGTTTGTAGGTCTGTATTTAGTAATCAAAAAATACCAATAAGAGTACCATTAAAGTACAACAAAAGCAATAAAAATGTTGATTTTTCAAGAAAGGGAAACAATTACATGCAAGATTTTGACTTGTAATTTATGGCAGCCCGACGCTTTAAAAACTTCGGCACCATGACAGGATTTTCTATATTTGGAGCTGCGCACCTTTCTCTGTCGTGTCTAGAAGGGAACTCTTGATTTGCAAAACTCTCGCGAGATTTGTGTCCGTTGTTTCTACTAAAATAATCAAACTTGCGCGATCTTTTGCGGGTCTAGGGTTCCCTTCTAGACTGTGTCTCTCTGTCAAACTAATGACAGCAGACTGTCTGTAAACAGCATGATGTGACACTCTGCAGTGTTTCACACACAGACACCTTACTTGTGCGGACACTCAAGTATAGTTTGTGACCAATTTTGGCATTTTTACTTTTCTAATCAGTCCGAGAGGACGACAGCATCCGCGACTGATTAGTGATCAATCTGCCCTCCTCCCCCTCCCTCACCTGTTCGCTCTGCTGTGAGAAGGTCTGACAGTTTCTGACAGAGAGACATAGACTCTCCTGTTTAATGTAAAGGCCTCCTTATACAGTTGTTTAATCTTATAAGTGCACCTGGTTGGTGTCGAAATCATTCACCATCACGTTAGTCTCGATTGTTTTCATAAACTCTGTCATTAATAACAAGTCTCCTCCACATGCTGCTCTTTAATAATTCAGCCGTTTAATACTGAATTTCAGGGGGACAACTGTCAATGCATATGAAATGCATATGAAAATGATTGGAGATACAAGCTTTTATCAGAAATGTTAGTGGATTACAGAAAATAATGAGTGTGTGTGACTGGATGGTGGCTGGAACTGAAGAAAATGTTGAAGAAAAAGTGAATGAGCAACAATGTCAGTGCTGCTCTTCCTTTGCTGCCAAGCACTGATTGCTTTGTAGGTGACATCTGTTCAGCTGTGATGACTTGTAGTAAGAAAAGCACAGGTGTTACAAATAACATTAACAATGGCTCCGTTCTGGTAAGCCATGACAAGTGAGCCAACATGCACAATAGCAGGACCCTGAAACTGAGGTGGATAAATGGAACTGGACCAAGTATTCAATTAATTTCATTGTTTACAAAAGGAGTAAACAATAAAATTAATTGATTTGTGCTGGTCCTACAGTTTACCCAGGGACTAGGAACCTTTGGTGGAACTCATTGCATTTTAACTGTAAATTAAGTTGCTGAGACATCATTTTACCCCTCAAAAAAGTTCCTGCTCAATGGGAAGTACTTTTTAAAAAGTACAGGAACTTTTTGAAGGTGGGGCGTGTATCGCTGAACATTTCTGATTGGTCAAGTACTTGTGTAAATGTACACATAAATGAACGTCTGAATGTGTGCGATGAGAAAAGCGCTACATAAATGCAGCCCATTTACCATTTATTTATCATTGTTGTTGTATAATCGTGCACAAAAATGATGTGTTAAAACAGTGGTTGTTGTTTTATAGCAGGTTAATCTGCCTGATCTTCATGGGTCTTTAGACCGCAGTGGAAAAGCAGACAACAATGGGCTGAAGGAACTGTTTAGTTCCTTGACAAATAGTTCCTGGGACTAAAAGTTCCAGGTGCTTTGGGTGAAAAGGCACCTTATGGCTTACTTAAAACATCAACTTTTTTATTCTGTCAAAATTGTATTATACATCACTTCTTGCCTTCAAGAATAACTTTCCTGGGATAGATTTACCTCTGGTTTCAAAGCATACCACTACTGAATTTGCTAATTAAATATAATAACATTTAAAGTCCTATTCAGGTTTAAATTTCCATTTTATATAAAATTATTCTAAATAATTATTATAAACACATTCAAAGAGGAACTTATATAGCTCTTTGCTAATAAAAAAGGGGAGATTTTAAATAATTTGATACAAGAGTCATTAGTCAAAATGAGTTTACAAGTCCTAAAAGACAGAAAGCCTTTATATTTTTTTATTTTACTAATACAATATCTTCAAACGTACTGAGGTAAATACTGTATATCTTGAAATTTTTGTGCATTTTCCACTTTTTAGAAATCAGCTGATAAATGTTCACTTTTGAACTTAATGATGCTGATATGTCTGCACTGCAGCCGTCAGCAGCTGATATTTCATGTGGGTGTTTGAAATCCTTACATATGATAAACTTTTTGTGTTTTCATTAAAATGTGATGTTTGTGATGGAGGAAAAGCATATAGACCATCACAATCTCAAGTGAGACGACAATCATTCCTGTGTGAAATCATGGAACAAAACAGAGGCAAAACATATTAAAGTCGAAGTCTAAATAATTAAGTATTATTACATTAACCCCCAGCACCTCAGACTGAGAATGAGAGCGGCTATCAGGCATAAAACGTGAAACAGGAAGTTGCTAGAAAAGCACACAGTGCTCAGTTTACTTTCATGGAATAAACACAAGCTTCAAAATAAAGCCCTAAAAAGGAACCTGTGAGTGTTGGCAGCCTTGGAGAGGGAGGCAGAGTCAGATGGGAGGGGAGGAGGAGTCTTGCTGCGTCTACATATGTAAAGCAGCAGGGAAGCAGCAGTGTGTCAGACTGAGGCTCTGGCCCAACCTGAGCTCCTCGCTGCTCCCTCCAACACATCAATCATCCAAAACAGGGCCATCATGGCCACACTGCATGCTGGGAGACACACGCGCACGCTCAGGCACGCACACACACTGCAGCAGGCTTAAACACAAACAACTGAACAAACACACGCAGGCCTGCACGAACACAAACCTTTAAATTGTACACACACATGCGCACACACGCTGCACAAATATGTAGTGAACTGCAAACACATTCAGAGGTAAAACTTACAGATGCATACAGTATCACAGCGCGCACACACACACGTACACACACACACAGCTGCGGTTACACAAACGAGCATTCTGCAACACACACACAAAAACACACCGCAAAAGTGCACATAGTAAATGACACACAAACATACAGTGCAAACTACACACACACACACACACGCACACACACAGGAGTCACACTCTCTGTGCCTCACAAAGCGTGCAGACAAACAGAAATAGGTATCCTGTGCCCACAGGGTGCCCTCGCCCCCGACCATCTGTGACGGGTGCCAACACACAGTGGGTGATATTTACATGGAGACCCAACCCCCACCTCCACACACACACACACACACACACACACACAAAGAAAAAAAAAGAAAGAAATACCCACAAAGGGCCGCACGGATCGCTTGATCTCCCAAAACTCATTAAACATGCAGATGTATGCAAATATATGCACCTCTAGAAATCCACCTTGGGCCAGAGTGAGTGAGAGTGTGAGTGTGTGTCTGTGTGTGTTTGTGACTGAACGTACACGCTTGTGAGAATGTGCGCGTGAGTTTGTTTCCACTGTAGCAACTGCTGAGGCTCTGACAGTGTGTCTGACAAACTTGATGCTGTGTGCAAGTTTGTGTAGTTGTGTTGCTTATATGCTGTTCAAGTAAAGTGTGGAGATGCTTTTACACTTGTTTACCAGTGGTTTGTGTTACTTTTCTTGTTATACGTAATGCATAAAATCATCTTATTACTTATAAAAGTAATAAAACTGCATTTAGACATTCAAATGAACACAACCCCTTTAAAATAATATCTTTAGGGCTGTAAGATCTCCTTATTTCTCATCGTCTCAAATTCCACTTGGATTAAAAATAGTGGACAAAGCTGTGTAACAAGCTCCACCCCCACCGGCAATTAGTGAGTCATAAGTAAGTAAACTCTAACCACCTGCACTAACATCCACTGTACTTGTGCTAGAGAACAACTGCAGAACAGCAACAAGTTAACGGAATAAATTATCACGTGAGTTTACACGATCTTAAAGAAATATAAATGTTGTTTTGTTCATGACAATCTAACATGCTATGATCATTGTAATGGGTGCAGATGTACATACAAGTTTCAGCTTTTTCAGTGAGTAATTTTGTTGTACAGGTACCTTTGAGTAACTTTCTTCTTTAACATCAGCCAAAACATCGGGGCGAACGTTTAGCTCAGTTGGTAGAGCGTCCACACACTGTATGGAGGCTGTTAGTCCTCTGCAGCGGCCGCTGGTTCAACTCCCGCCTGCGGCCCTTTGCTGCGTGTCATCCCCTCTCTCTCTGCCCTGTTTCCTGTCTACTCTCTGCCTGTCCTGTCAAATAAAGGCAAAAATGCCCCAAAAAATAACTTAAAAAAAATCAGCCAAACATGTTAAAATCATAATGACACTAATATCTCTGCACTACAGCTGTCAGTAGATGATATGTTGTGGTGACATTTGATATTTTAACAACCTAGAACACAAAATGGAACAAGACCTTAATTAATAAGTCTGGTAACACCTGTGTTTACCCAACTAGTTCATGTCAGTATGGCTGCCATGAAACGGGTCTATCTAATGATTAAAACAAACGTTCTGAGTTTTTACAAGGTTTTTTAAAGTAGAAAATCCACTGGAGACCTTCAATAAATATGTAACAACTAGGGATGAAACGATTACTGGTTTAATGATAAAACATGGTGAAATTCACAAGGTTAGCATTAACGTTTCAACTTCTACTTATCATTAAGACCATGTTTGATTAACGTGCTATGAAAAACTCACAGTCAATTCTATCTAACTGAATCAGAGTTGGCCACAGTCTCTCGGACGTATGAGCAGTATGCGATGTGTTTTTATTTAGGGAAATAAAAACGTTGCGGAGAGCAGTGAGAGCGCTCAGGAGATTTTTTTTTTTACATTTTTTATAAAAGTGCTGAGGGAAACTTGATTGAAGATGGTCACCATGCCTGCAGAGCATGCGGGAAGAAAGTCACTGAGAGTCATCTTTGTGACCACCACCCACTACTTTATAGCGACTCCAAAGTAGGTTAACTTTTAGGTTAATGTGTGATGTGGGGACTTGGGAACGTCTGTTTGTCTGTCCAACTTGCTAATAGCTTGTCAATAACACAAACTGAAGCTTTCAGTGTTTTCTACTCTGCGTCGTGTGTCTGATGCAGACTCTAGTCACCCACTGCATACGGTAACATTTAATTCTGTTCATTTAAAATCCGGCGGTCGCTGAATTTGTTGCAAAAGTGCTCCAACAGGAGAAACACTCCAGAATTGCAAGACTCCTGTGCATTATTGTGGAGATCATTGCAATTACTATCACTGTCTTCTTCTTGTTTTTATGTATATTGTTCATGAGGTCATTGCACACAGGCCTTCTCAAATGCAACACAAAATCACCCTCTGTGTGTATGTTGGTCAATGTTATTTTACTGTCTCTGCAAACAAAAAATGAATAATGCAGCTAATGTTATTTGTGCTTTTCAATGTAAAAGGTTGCCGAAATGATTTCAGCATGTGTATCAGCACTTTTGGATCATTTCCAGCACATTTTCACAAAACTGTGATAATTTTGGTCATTATATTTGTGATGGAAGAATTTCATCTCTAGTAAAAACACAAACTGCATCATATTCATCAAAGAAGAAGACACTGATTGGCTAATGTCAGTATTGTCTACTGGCTGCACACACTCATCGAACTCCATGGTTTCTATATTATCTGCTAGTTGTTCTATTATCAGTTTGTCTGTGTGTGTGCGTGTGTGTGTGTGTGTGTGCGTGTGTTTGGTTTGTCGTCTGTTGGTGAGGCGAGAGAGGAGGAGCAGGAGTGACTCCAGAAGAAGCACCGAGGATGATGATGGTAAATATATGATCTGTCAGTCATGGCCAGCAAGCATCTATGTTTTTGTGTGTGTGTGTATGTGTGTGTTTGTGTGTAGCCACAGTGCTGCAGGCTAAATAGTGCCATTATATTCCTACAGCAACACTAGTCACAGTCAGCTTGAGTGTCAAAGTCCTCTGGGAATCAGAGATGTCTCTGCTCAAAGACCGCTGCCACCCTGCTACACACACACACTCGCACACACATGCACACACACTCCCTGTGGGCATGGCAGCACGGAACAAGGTGGGGGAGAAGGGAGAGCAATGTATGTGTGTTTATGTTTTTGTATGTTTTACTGTGTTTGTGTACGAGATGATGTTTCTCTGAATTTGTAGCGCAATAATGCAGAAATGCTGACAGTTATAGTCATAATTACCTATTAAAAGAGTATTCACTGCATTACACACACCCAATTAAAGGGTTGCTTCAACTAAATAACAAAAAAGGCATCTTTCTTAGCAGCGTTTAATAATACAGATAGTTTTCATCTCATGAGAACAGGTTGTAAGATATTTGTTTCTGAGATTTCTGCCTCCACAACAATAAAATGGAGGTAAGAGGAATTTTGTTTTTTGGTTCTTAAAGCAGTGAAATATTATAAAAAAAAAGCCTAAGCAACATTTCTTTTCAGTTTAGAAAGAGTACATTTCATCAGAAAGTACAGAACAGGTCACAGTGTGTTCACTGGATTAAGCCAAAGTAATCTGGAGACGCTGTAATTTTTCAGTGCTGTTCTCACCACAAACAAAGTTCCATTCACCTTCATTATATTGGGGTGGAGACAGAGATCTCAGAAAAATCTTAAAACTTGGGCGAATAAAACCGAAGCTATCTGCATGGAAGCCCAATGTGTCATACTGTGAAAACCACAGCCACCAAAGGGGAAAACAATCTGCACCACAATATGCAACTTGGGGCTGATGTGGTAAAAAGTATGCCTGTAGTTTATTAAAAGCAATAGATTTCAAGGCGTCAAATAATTATTTTAGCATCTGATGTCTCCCACAGAGGAAAAGGCACAATGACAAAATCAATACTGTCAGCTATCTCAGTGTCCCCTCTCCTCACCTCCTGCTTTTCTTTGAGAAATGATGAATACTCATTTAAGTTAGTATCATGTCGCGGTCACACATACCGTACACGACTTTGCATCTTCATGTTGCACGGGTTCAACTGTCCACTCCCCCACATTTGCATGTATGCGACCAAGGCCTCACTCCATATTTTTCCCCCTGGTCATCCATCCCCCACCTGCCCGGCCCACAGTTTGAGACACACTGATTTAACCTGACAAAGATCAAAACCAGGCCTTGCATAGCTTAGTTACAAAGTCAATGGAGATGATTTGTTTTCCTCTCTGGTGTGGGCGGGACTTAATGGCCACTGGAAGTAAATAATAAAATGTATCTTCTATTGTATTTGGGTGAACCAACCCAGTACTGACCATAAATATAGTTTGCTAATGGCTTAACATTCATATTTAATATTTCCAGTAAACGTTACCTCTTAGAACTGCTGTGCACTGCTTTCTGAGGACAGAAATGCTTTTAAGACAAGATGAGACTGAGACATTGAGACAGAATGTGAGTGTGTGAGAGCGGAATGACAGACAAAGAGGACGAAGAAAGATCAAGGACACACAGGGTCGAAATAACATCTCATATACCGCTGAACTCTCCTTAATGATTATCAGATATTGATGATTATAGATTATTATTTTCAAATCATATAGTTAATCATGTCACTGTGAATTAAATCAATACTCTACATAGCTGTTTGTTGGCATGTTCCATATTGTGCGATGCTGCCTGCAATATTGCGTCTGATAAGCAGTAAAAGCATCGAGCTGAGCTGAGTGGAGGCACCACAGATGGCGGTAGAGCGAGCACAGAGGAAAGCACACATGAGAGGAGAGAGAGAGAGAGAGAGAGTGTATTTCAGCCCTGCGGTCTCGTCTCCTTCACAGCGCTGGAAGGTCAGCTGAGCCTCGAGCCAGAACACTCGCTCCCTTTTCACTTCAGTCCCGCTTTTATTCCAGCAGCAGCACCACGGCGCTCTTTGACAATTGTCATCATGACGAATCAATATAGACTCTCCACAGACTCCCCCCCTGTGCTGCCCTTGAGTTTTAAACACTGATCCAGCAGATAGTCCAGTTAAAGTCTCTTCCCGGGGCCTCTATTTTATAGTTTACCCTTCACTCTCTGCCGTCTCCTCCTTCTGTCTTTTCTATTAGTCCTCTATGTCCTCTGTCTCTCTGCCGTCTCCTCCTCTGTTTCTCTCTACACTCGTGGATATAAAGGTGCTAACTAGAACCAATAAGGGTTCTTCAGCTTGTCCCCATAGGAGAACCATGGAAGCTCTGTCCAGAGCCTTTTGTCCTTCTAAGAACCTTTATATATTCCAAGAGATTTGTCTAGAACACACTTAGAGGGTTCCACAGAGAACCTTTTTGTATTCCAGGGGTTTTAAATACAACACACTGAAGGCGTTCAACTGAGGAACTTTTTTTCTTCCGCATGTTTTATCTATTATAAATACCTGTTATATCCATTGCTTAACAAGGGGTTCTACCAAGAACATTTTTATATTCAAGGGTTTACTCACCCAGGGGGTTCTACGGAGAACCTTTTTATACTCCAAGGGTTTTATCTATGCTTTTATGGTCTTAGAAATAAAAGCGCTAACTAGAACCACTGGGTTCTTCCAGTTGTCCCCATATGAGAACCCTTTTTAGTTCCTGTTTGAACTTTTTTATAAAGTTTCCACTTAGAACCCCTTAAGAGAGTTCTACCTAGAACCCAACATAAAGGGTTACACCAAGAACCATCTGTGAAAGGTATCACCCAGAACCCCTCCTCTGAAAGGTTTGAGAACCCTTCTATGGTGTAATGGTTCTACCCAGAACCTTCTCTGGCAACTCTATCCAGAACCTTTCCACCTTCTGAGGGTGCCAACAAGAACCCACCCGGGGGGGGGGGGGGGGGGGGGGGGGGTCTATCAAGAGGTTCTTTATATTCCAATGGTTTTATCTAGAACACACTCAGGGAGTTCTATCAAAAACCTTTTTATATTCGAAGGGTTTTAATCTACAACACACTGAGTGGGTTCCATAGGGGACCTTTTTTGATTGCAAGGGTTATATTTAGAACCAGCCAGGGTGTTCTATCAATAACTTTTTTCAATTCCAAGGATTTTATCTATAACACACAGAGGGGGTTCTACTGAGAATTTTTTTTATATTCCAAGGGTTTTATTTAGAACACAATGAGGGGGTTCTACCGAGAACCTTTTTATATTTCATTGGTTTTTATCTGGAACCCACCCAGGGGGCTCTGCAGAGAACCCTTTAATATCATGGTATAAAAACCCTTGATGAGAAAGTTCTTCAAGGATTTCAACAATCCTTGAAGAAGTGTCTCTTCTGAAAAAGGGTTCAGTGGTTGAAAAGGGATCTTAATGGAACCCTTTGTTTTACAAAGAACCATTGACAAACCCATTCTTCAAAAAAGGGCTCTTTAGCAGCAAATAGCTCTGGGTAGGTCCTCAGACCTTCAGAAAGAACCCCTTTGGAACCCTCAGTTCTAAGAGTGTACCCATCATCATTCAGATTTAACAGGCATGGCTGCTTGTCAGAGGCTATTTTTATTTTGGCGGCAGCACAGAAAATGTCAAAAACCATCAAATAACATGCAGGGATTTTGTCCTCGGAACCATGATATATCAAATTACAGCACTGTAGTGGTGAGTAAAACAGTCCTTGAACCCTGATATTTAATCATTTTTTTCTGTAATAACAGTTTAGAAACAGAGATTTTAACGTATATGATTCAAAAGCCAGTTAACGCGTATCGGACATTGTCACAAGTTTGTGTTTCAGGTGTGTGTGTCCTTTTTCTCTCTCTGTTCCTCCTTGCTCTGACTTAAAGCGGCGTCTTATTTCCTGCGCCCTGTGTTTGTGACTGTGTGCGTACACGTTTCCCTCCAATCTGCGGTAAAGTTGACAACCGACGTTAAAACCAATCAGTGTGTGTGTATGTACTGATTAGCGGTGTGCTAAGGCATGCAGCACGTAAGACGCGAGCGCTAATTCGTGTTGCGAGCATCACGGTGACTCGTCTCGGCCCTCCGGTAATGAGCAGCGGCGTCGTTATGTGGCTCTGCTTCACGGTGTTTCCTCCCCGTCTCTGCGACACACTGGGCCCTGGTAATTGGTCACAGAGGGGACAGTAAATCTGCACGAGGACGTGGGAGAGACACAGAGACGGAGAGATAGAGAGAAAGTGTGTGTGTGTGTGTGTGTTTGCAGGAAGAGGTAGGTGATAGAGGACAGGGGGTGGGTGTCTTTCATCTTCACAGCTTTTTCTCTATAAACCTCCAACTGTTTACAAGGACTGATGCCTATTTGCACACACACGCACACACACATACACAGTGAGAGAGCCCCCCCCCCCACCTCTACAGCTACCACCCACACGTATATACAGTAAATGACCTCAGCGCGCTACTGTCTGTGAGTATGGATTCTAATCAGACGTCGGCAGTATTGTGTCTGTCAAACCTGGCCAAGGTTACTTAACCTTCCAGTCTTAATTTCCCTTCCATTTTAGCTCCTTCCTCCATATCAAACATCAGCACATCTATGAGAGGAAGAAAAAAAAAAGAAAAAAAAGAAAAAGAGCACGGGGAGGAAAATGAAGATTGCCATGCTTGGCTGAAACTCGGAGATGAAAGTAGAGGATGATTCACATTGCTGTGGCAAAATGAACTGAACCAAGCTGAGCTGAGCTGTGCTGTGCTGGGCTATTTTTAAACTTCTATACACCGCAGCTACTGGAAGAGGACAATGTGAAGCAGAGCAAATCATTTCTATATCATGAGAAGAAGGTATGTGAAATAGGGTTTCCAGGAGAGGATGTGAAAATTTGTATATGAGCTTTGCCAAGAAGATGATGATTTTTTTGGCACATTTTGCAGGCTGGTTGAGTTGGTTATCACTTGAGAGATGCAGGGGACTTAATTCTTCGCTGGATTCAGTGAAGATATATCAAAGGATTGAGAAGTGCTAATAAAATTGACAATTCTTGGAGGCCATCTTGAATGATATACAGGTAAAACAACACAGCTTGATTATTTTTTAGTGTAATTTCTCCCATTTGTAGAGCTCAGGATAACCAAAATGTGTAAACTGAAAAACTAAAAGCAGACTTCGGCTGGGTTGCACCACCAAGGATTAATTTTTAAGCCTGATTAAATCATGGCTTAACTTCAAAATATGTTTCACCAAACTTTAAAACTAGCTCAAAATTAAGAAAGGTTAAGTTTAAACCTCTCCTTAAACTTACTTTTTTTTTTTTATCATAAACCAAGATTAAATTTAATTCTGTTGCACCAAAACCAAAACTCCAATTTAAAATGTGATCCAGCATTCATTTTAAAATACACATGAAAAATTTCGGCTTATAAAATGGCTGCATTTATTGGACGAATTGAGCAAAATTATCAAGTACCTGAAAGAAAGTTAAGGCACAGACTCACGCGTGTCTTCCTTCTTTTACTCCAGTTGATCCGTTAAAACAATCTAGTTGTTGGCGGGCAGTCTCTTTTTTTTTCCTTACTGTGCTGGTGTCTGTTTTTTAATCTTCTATTATTCGACCATATTGCTCCATTAATTCTTCCATTAATAAGTTTTTCTCAAGGGAGGAGAAATTAGAGCTTCTCTGCCAAGCCTTCATGAGTAAGCTAACTAACTTTTTAGCCAACAAACAATTTAAAGTTTTGTTAACTTTTTAGCCAGCAGCACAGATGATCTGTTAAAGAGCACAGAGCAGCGGAAAGTTAACACTTTTCCCATCCTTTATAACGGTCTTGACAGCACTCACATACATTTTATTTATTATTTATTTATTTATTTATTTATTTACTTTATTTACTTACTTACTTACTTATTTATTTTAATTTGGGTAAGCAAGCATCCCCTACTGATTTAACTTCAGTTTACATCCATACACTTGGATTTACAGAGATTAGTTTTTTTGTGCTCAGCCCAGTTTTGCTAAACTCTGATTAAAATTAATCTTAGATTAAATTATCTTTGTTGGTACAGCCCAGTCTTAGTTTAGAGCCACACTCACAGCTGTGTGAGGCTATATTTAGACACAATATTTTAAAGTAATTGCTAACATCAGCGTGCTAACATGCTAAAAATGTTAACATGGTGATGTTTAACAGCTATAATGCTATCATATTTACCGTCTCAGTTTAACATGCTAATATTTGCTAACTAGCACCGAACACAAAGTGCAGCTGAATTGCAGTTAGGCACTCCCAATGTGGCAACAACTTAACACTTTAAATAAAAAGTTTTACAGCTGATGGCAGCAGTGAAACTACATTTCCTCTCTCACCTGGAGGGTCCAGATGCCTTGAGGCTGCTCCCCCCAGCTGTGCACTGTCATCAGGGTCCAGTTTTTCAAGCCAGCAGTGGAGGAGTCATTGGGCCGTGTGTCCAACAGCAGTGATACAGTGCCGGCTGGAGACTCCAGGCTTATGGAGAGGTCACCGCGACACACGGCGCTGATGCTCACTCTCACCTGGTGAGAGACAGGTGGCAAGAAATAAAAGAGGACCGTGAATGAGGAGATTGATGGAAGGACAGAGAAATAGGGAAAAAAGGAGGGGAATGGGTAGACAGAGACAGAGCAACATGTACATGAGTTATCCTCCAGGTCTTCTCATCAGTACTACTGTGGCTGTTAACTAACTGTGACAGAACTAAATGAAATAAAGACTGGTCTTTATTTTAACACATACTTTAACTCAAAGTTTAGTTTAGAGTTATATGAGAAAATCAATACCACAGCTAATTAAAAAAGTCAGCTAGTCTGGCTTTGTTAATTAGCCTGGTGAATTAACAATTTATATTTGGTTAGTTTAATACATTCAAAAACTAAAAATAATTTCTGCTTTTTGTGGGTGCAGCTTGGCAACCTTATGGTTACGACAAGACTCCAGGAAGTTACTGTACCCGGCCAAGAAATAGTCCTGTACATAACACCCACATTAAACTACAAATTGTTGTTTTTTTATGCTTGGGTTGTTGCACAGTTTACATAAACAAGATATAATATGTTAATTAGCTGACATTTAGAGGTGCTGGTAGGCAGATTTTGTTGGCTTTAGGGTGAGGCCGGTCAACTGTTTCCCCGTTTCCAGTCATTATGCTAAGCTAAGCTAACCTAACCAGTCGCTGGCTGTCGCTTCATATTTACTATGCAAACATTAGAGTGGTGTCAATCTTTTCATCTCTTTGTCTGCAAAAAAGCGACTATGCTGAACGCTGAATAAATCAGCTGTCAACTAATAAATTAATCGCAAACTATTTTCACAATCAATGCATCATTTTGAGTCTTTTTTTTTTCAGAAAATATGTGCAATTTCTCTGATTTCAGATCATAAAATGTGAATATTTTCTGGTTTCTTTAGCCATGTATGAATATCTTTAGGTTGCAGACAAAACAAAACATTTGAGGACATCACTTTGGGCTTTGGGAATCAGTCACCAACATTTTTCAACATTTTCTGACATTTTAAGGACCAAACAACTAATCGATTAATTGAAAAAATTATGCACAGATTAATCGATAATGAAAATAATGATTAGTTGCAGCCCTAGAATATACATATGTTGAACAATGCCTTTAACTATAAAGCCTCTTTTGACCAAAGCATCAGATGCCTGTGATCATCATTAATATTTGGGGTAATGTATGTGACACATAGATGATTAGGTTAATCTGAGTAACTTTAAAAATACTGCAAGACCGCTCTGACATACATTGTTTTCCCAAGTTGAAATACAATCAGTATCATCTGAGATGCTGTGTGACAGACAGATGGACAAAGCAATGATCTGTCCATGGGCAAAGATGAAGACAAAGACAAGTATGGAGGAGACAGAGAAGACAAACATGGCTGAGGGGAATACTAGCTAAATGATTTAAATACACGCATGTACCCCCCAAACCCCCATCCCCCTGATTCCCACCCAGTAAACACTCTCCCTGTCCCTGTTCATCACAAGCAGCACATCTGGTGTGACAATGGCACATCGCAGAGAGAGCCGCCAAGCTGCAAAAAGACTGACAGCCCGCTCCTGTTTACAGCGTGTTACCACGGCAACACGTCCATCAATCACACCTCGCAGCGATGGCCTGACCCACGCTTTCTGCCAGGGAGCAGAGCCGCAAAGATGAAGCCTTTTCAATTTACATGCTGACACACTCCCGCTCGCCTCTCTCTCCTTGCTATTTCACAAGTACACACACACACACACACACACACACACACACACACTCTCACAAATGTAGATAGTCGCACAAACTCAAATGTGCACGCACACAGACACGTAGAGTACGTATGCCTGCTGACACAGTCAAACATAAACACATTTGCATGTATGTGTCTTTGCTCAAGAAAACACAGTTTTGCCATTTTCTGCAAATGACACATCCAACACATTACACATCACTGTATGATCCTTTTTATCTTTTCTATTCTCAGACAGAACACATGACACAGAAACCCTGAAAACAATTTGTACAAAATGTTTAAGCTTCCCCAGTTGCTGGCAGAAGTTAAGTTTTCAATGCGCTTCTTCTTGATTTGTATAATGTCAAGAGCAACAGAAACCATGGAAGAGAAAACAGACTTTTTCAGCTTTCCATGTTTTAAAGGAATAGTTCCACATGGGGAAATATTCTAATTTACTTTGCCAAGAGTAAGATGAGAAGATCAATGCCACTCTGGCATATCTGTCCATTAAAGCTATAATATGTTACATTTCTGCATCAAAATGTCTAGAAACAGTAAACATATGTTATATATTTTGTGGAATTGTGTACTTATATTATCCCAAATGTTTCCTGCTAGCTGTTGCAAGCTAGTTGCTAGTTCCTATAACTTCCAGGAAAACCTAGGATACATTGGATAGGTCAGAGAGTGAGGAAGGTGAATGTGACTAAACATAATATGAATAAAACTTTAATATTACCTTGTCCATGAACATGAGTCATGTCAGATGTATTTTCATCAACTGTGGTGGTTGTTTAACAGTGAAGATCATGATCCTATGCCACTTCATCAACCACCCCTTCTGTTGTTACATCTTGTGTGATTAAATATAACACTACAGCCAGTTAGCTTAGCATAAAAGCGGAGATCCCATAAAATCTCAATCAGGACAAGTTGTGTTTTTTACATGGTTGTGTGCGGGACTACTTCTTGGGTGGGAGCAGTGACTTCCTGGAGTCCTAACTGGTTGCCTGGCACAACATCTTATTGTTTTTTCACTTTGTTGTTTGTGCAAATTACACAAACAAGATATAACATGTTAATTAGTGAACTGTAGGGGTGTCGGTTCACACCTTTGGAGAGAGCCGGGCAAGCTATTTCCCCCTGTTTCCAGTCTTTATGATAAGCTAAGCTAACCAACTGCTAGCTGTAGTTTTGCAGGATATTTAATGGACAAATAAAATAATTAGTATTGATCTTCTTATCTAACTCTTGACAACAACACAAATAAGCGTATTTCCCAAAAAGTCATCCTAATTCTTTTAAAAAAATATATTTGGGGGGGCTTTTATGTCTTTTAATGACAGGACAGCTGAAGTGAAGACAGGAAAGGGGGAGAGCGAGTAGGAGGATGACACACAGCAAAGTAATCATAATTCTTAAATAGCTTCTTCAAGTAGAACTTTTTTCACTATTTATATATCTGTTAAATAATTCCTAAAAAATACAGATATTTGAACAATGTACTGCATGTTCATGGCATTTGAGTGTGTTTTAAAACTCCCATCTGACCTGAACGTGCTCCAGAGTGTTAATCTCATTAGTCCTCCCATGGCAGGCCTCTGACTGGATGTTCACACTGACTGCGCCTCCTGGAGAAAGGATTCTAACCAATAAAACATCAGTACACATGTCAGTCTGTAGCCAAACCTCTTTCTCATATACTAACCTCATAATAGACACTCATACACATACAAATATACAGACACAAAGCAGTCACGGTATAGATGAAGATAAGATGGAAGATTCTTGATTGCTCGGGTCTACTGAAGCAGCTAAAATAATGTGATACAACAAGGAAAACCTTGGAAATAGAATCAAAGTTGTTATACACTATAAGCAACAAAAATCAGTCAAAGCAAAAAAGGAGCATCAGCAGTTATAGGGGTTATATAAATGTAGAGGTGGTCGATGAAGTCTTTTTTACCTGGCAGGATGGAGTGAGACTTGTTGTGTGCACCTCCTCTGCGGAGCCACAGTGCTGAAGTGTGCGGCCTGCTGCACCATCAGCCCTGCGTCCAGCAATCCGAAGCCATAACTGAAACAAGACGGGAACACGCACTCCATTACATACTGTCTGTGTTTGTGTATACGAGAAGGACAAGCATCCTTACATCCTTCTATCCTCACACACATGTGAACTGGAGGCTTTTACGTGGGCGGCTGAATCTTCTGCAGGAGCGGAGTAAAGTGCTAATGGCTCCGACATGAGGAGGCAACAAGTCATTGACGAAGATGATGTTGTCCTCTGACACAATCGCTTCCCGCTCCGTCCGGGCTGAGGCGGAGGGCTGCTGTTTGCACCGCCTGTAATTGCCTGGAGGATTGATTCTGAACAATGTGCCATCTCACGGACTGTAATCAAGCCTCATTATTCATTCTTTACCACCCCAATCTGGGTGCTGGAGACACAATGGCCGACCCTTAAGCGGCGTCGCTGCCTGGTGACTGTATGACCACTGCCTGTCTTACTCTCCACTTTACCGCTCCTGCCTCGCCGTCTCCTTATGTCTCTTTTTGAATCATCCGCTCTCATCTTTCCTCTTTGCCCTCTCTTTTTCACTCTGCTCAGTGTTCTTCTTCCTCTCTAAATTCTCCTTCACTCTCCTCCATCAAAGTTTCTTGCATCAGAACTCTCCTCCGCCACTTCAGCGATGTCGAAATCGCAGTCCTCATAAGTCTCTCCTTAATTCTCCCTCAAATCTTTCATTTTCACGCACGTTTCTCTCTTTCAGTTCCCTCTTGTTAAAATCACAGCGCTCAGACTGAGTAACAGGGCCGTAACAACCTTCATTTCTCCCCCCAGCCCCTCCTCTTTGAAATCCAGAGGGGGTGACAAAGAGCTAATTTCTGCCATTATTACCATATGGACCTTATGCCGTTAATCTGCAATAAGTGAAATTCATTATCCTGATGACGGGGTCTCTCGGAGCAGCAGAGGGAGAGACGGAGACAGGAGAAAGGAGAGAGCTGATCAATAACTCAATCTGCCGCCCTGCATGGGGCTCCATCTCCTCCGTCTCAGACTGTCAGTGTGTCTGAGGAGGAGAGGCAGGAGCCGCAGCCCGCACCGTCCTCGTCCTAACAGCACGCCGCGCGATCAATGGACACAATCTAATCAGCCACTATCACCACCAATGACTTTTAGCATGTAGGGCCCGGCATAATAGCATTAGGCGGACGGGTGTGTGGGGTTGAGGTGCGCTGCTGAAGTTCAAGGTCATTCGGGAGGTTTGTGAAAGCTGTGAAGAGTTGGAGCAAAACACAGCTGACAAGAGCTGAAGACTACAACAGCGACTGCTGTAGGCATAGACTGACATGGATCCTAATAAAGAACAAAGAACCTAAACATTATTGTTTGGCTCTTCAGGTTCCAAATGTGCTTATACGACGTGATGGGAGGTAAAAACGTTCTTATTTAGTAATCAATGTGTGATAAAGTCACAAAAATGAACTGATTAAAAGGAACTACGATCCTGAATGTTCTCTGATACATATTTAAAGATGCATTCAAACTCAAACTAAAGGTAACCATTGAACTCACTTAGGCTTTTTAAAAAGACTTTTGGGGCAATTTCTAATTTAACTGCTGACACTGAACTTAGTCTTAGGATAATTTGGTGGTGTGCTTACATTCAATTCATAAATATATTGTGTATAAAAAAAACCTTGCTTGTGCAGGTTACAAAAAGTTCATTTTAACTTATGCATCTGTGATCTATGATCTCAAATGACCTTAAAATGGAGGACATCTTCAAGCATTTCCCTTTTTATAATACTAGCACAAATGAGGATTTAGTCAGAAATAGCCATGTACCCTTCTTCTAGTACACGCACCATGTAGCCATGTACTAGAAGAAAGGAGGGGTAAACTGTGGGTGGGTCGGGGTGGGGTGGTTGGGGGGCTGATCACTCACTAGGGAGGGAATGAGGGGAGAATGCATAGGGGATTATAAAATCACCAATTGTTGACATTTAGATATGCATTTGCCCATGCATGTGTGTGTGTGTGGTGCATATAGGCACATGTAGGCATTTTCGCATGTAATGCATATTCTCTGTGTTGCTTACGTATACAGGTGAAGGTGTATCTGCATGCATGTGAAATTAAGTAAAGGTATATATGGATAGGCATGTTAGTATATTGTCTGCACAATAGGTACTTTTGTGTACACGATATAATATGAATTAAATTAAGTTGAATATTATTTTTTAAAATGTATGCGTATATGTACACCATTTCTGTTTGCTCTGTCGACATGAACTAATAAAAATTTGTTCACAAAAAGAAATAGCCATGTACCAAGAGAGAAAAGCAAACTTTTTTAAGACAGGATCATGGGAGAGGAGCTTGAAGCCAGAAAACATGTATTATTCAGTGAACAAAACGGTGGGTCTAAAAACAAAGCTAAGCTTGTGAGTGTGGTGCAATTAATTTGTGACACCTTCAACTGATAATTCTGATCACATCGTTCATAAAGCTGAAGTTCACAACAGGCTTGAGCACATATGCATCCCAAACTGCAATGCCCCGACACAACCAGCAGGAAAATCACACATCAAGTCTGGACTTTGCTTAGAGATGAGATCATTTCCACATCAGAGAAATGTTTTCTAAATGGCTACTTATACTTGATTTTCTGTGCAAGTCAAATTTAAGATCACAATTGATCATCAGTCTGTTTTATATGTGATGCCCCAGGAAGGTTGGATTGACTTGATTATAATATAATAAAGTTTTCACAGCGGTAATCATTTGATCTTTCATCACGACAAATGCAACATAATCAGCAGAAATGCTGTGTTCATTTTGCAAATTAGTACTAGGAGTGTGTACCAGCAGGTATTTATTTGGTCAGTGCAGAGCCTAGATGAACTGTGTTACAGCAAGGGTTAAACCAGGTTCAACTTTTTAGCTGGACGACCTTGTGTTTCTTTGTCAGAAACCTCCATGTTGACATCCTGACTGTGTCTATGAAGTCACGACATTCAAATGATGAGGGTGCTTTGGTTTTATATACAGTGCTTAAGTCAATCCCAATGCAGATTTAGGCTGACATTATTCTATATTTTTCTTTTCAACAAATCCCAAGCCAGGGAACCAGACATGCTTCATTTGCTCTGGCAGATGCATCTGGTTACCCTCCAATTCAGACAGATTTCCACTTCTCCTGGCTCTTGTCAGGCCAATCACAACCATTTATTTAATAGGGGGTGGGTTTGATAAAGATGACTGATAAAGAAATGTCACCAGTCTGGTTTATAAAGTCACAAGTCAAACATTTTCAAAATGCACAAGGCTCACGAAATTCAGATAAAACTATCAAACTGTACAGTGCTGATCAAATCTGAATAATGATTCTGTTATTGCATTGCCTATTTCTTATGTCAAATGTTTTCAGAAACACATTCTAGTGTACTGTTTAGTTGTAATTTGTGACTCTTGTGACCAAGACACCATGAAACTGGACCAAGCACCTCCCCAACTTGCATATGTCACACATGACATTGCTCTGATTTGGGATTGTAGGTCTATCCAATTGCTTCCAAAGGCATTTTGGTCTGCGCCCATTGATAATGCCCCTTGGAAATCGAAAATGAACTGAGACATTAATCTGATGATGCCAGACTGACAATTCCCACAAAAAGACTGAAACCAATACTGCAATATTTTGTCTCAAATTACTGTCTGACCTCCCCAGTCTCACTGGCTCTCAGCCCAAAGCCCATTTACTCCTACTGAAGACATACATCTTTAAAAACCAAACTTTCCTTAAATAGCTAGACATTTCGCAACTATGGCTCAAATACAAGTAAATACTGTATTTGTTGGGAACTATTCTCAGTGGAGGATTAATCCAGATTTTGTTTGCCAGTGAGTATTAACAGCCCAGGGATGTTGTCTGTGGGATTGACTCAAAATAAACTACAGTTACCATGTACCCAGTGTAACAGTGTTGATCTTTTTTGTGTTTTCAAACAACAGTGGATTACACTGTATACATGGCTCCAGAGGAAATACCTGTTAGTAAAATGAATTCAAGGATGGAATTTTAAAATGATAGAATATTACCAGCCTTGGGTTAGCCCAGATTAATCGCCAGCAGCACCAAGATAAGGCACTTGAGCTGTCTAATATCTGGAAATATTTTATTTAATGGTGATCGTAATCACCATTACATTCAATATATTTGGTTATGCTAATTTGATCATTCACTAACAAATGAAGGCATTAATAAGGAAATATCCCTACACCACCTTACTTGTCCTATAACATGATTGCTATTGATATGAAATCTGTATCTTAAACACTACATGCAGATACATATCAGTGCCACTATAGAAAAACACAATATATTTTTGCTTCATTTCTTGATTTGGCAAACTACAATGCATAAGTCCAATAAAACACCAGCAGTAACAATAGATCACCTCAGATATGTCACAGTGTGGAGGAAACTGATTCCCTGACTTCTCATAAAACAGAAACTGTTGGTGACCCGGTCTTGCCACCTTGCTCCCTTTAAGTGATTAAATATACCCTCCCCACCCCATACCCCTTAGTGAGAGCTGTGCACCTATTAAATCCTACAGCTCCCGCAGATCGATCGGGCCTGCCCCGCTCCACGGCCATAAACCCACACAGACATATATCTGATAGAGAAAGCTCCAGGAAACAGGTTTACCCACGATAGAACATGATGAAAATGACAGATTTTATGTCCCCTGCCATGTCAATGAAACACCACCGCTGAGCCGAGCCACTGTTCGAGAAGACTCTCCGGCCTTTTCAGCCATCTCATCATCAGAAGCAAGAAACGAAAAGGCGAACACGGTGCTACATTCAGCACGAGCCTTGTGATTCTTCCAAATGGAACTGTGTGCAAAGAAGGATTTATAGCTGTTGTGGTTTGTGACACTGCTGAGGAGTTTCATCAGAGGATTTGTACATTTTCTTCTAGATTCTTAGAAATACTGCAAAGATGCTCAAGATTAAAATGCCTTTAAGATGAAAACCACATATTGTAATACATATCAAGCAGTTAGTCAGAAAACACAGTCATCAAATTTTCAACTTGTTCTCTCTCCACCTCCTGCGTGGTCGGAGGGAGGTTGAGCCAAGCCGGCTACAGAGTGACAGCCGATCTTCTGTCCACGCAGCACGAAGCATGTTAAACCCCCGACCCCCGCCTCTGCACATATCGAATCTTCAGCCCTCGCATTTTCTCCATCCACTTTCACTCCTCGATGGCGAATGCCCTCGCAAACTCTTACTCCCTCCTTCTTTTTATCCACCAGGACGAAGGCCACTCCCCCCCCGCCCCCCCACCACCACCTCTCCATGGGGCCTCTTTGTAACTGTCGAGGAACCCTTTTCACTTTTTGTTCTGCGGGCCTTCCCAGGTCCTTTCTCTGTTGATATTCACACCATCTGCCAGCAGCGGAGGAAGGTGCACACAAACCCAACTGGCTCTGAGACGTCACGATCTCCAGGGTCGAGGTCCTCGCTTCGTCTTTTGCGCACGCCATTAAAAACACACTTTTAACAACCGGTGTGCTGCAACCAAAACAGATTTTTTTCCCCAGCTATCTAGGAACCTATACTGCGCTCTCACCCCTTGTTTGCAATGGTACGTCCTGCTAAGTCCCCCCCAATAGAAGTGGCTGTAAAGAATCACTCAAGCCGCACTAAGCAGCTGCCTGTGAGTTAGGTCATTTTCCCAGGAGCCACAGAGTGGGCATTGGCAGGACCTCAAAAAGAGGGGACACCATCTGTTCAGTGCCTGAAAAGGTTGGTGACACCTTCTGTGGTACCAACAACTTCTAATTAAGTAGCCAGGAATGCAGTAGCAGCTCCAGCAGCATGATTGGTGGGCTCGCCTTAGTTATAATGACGACAACACGGCAGACCCCAGCAGTCAGTTTCACGCACCCCTCCATCACATCTGGCCACGGGCTAATGAAAAATGAACCAAGAGTGGATACAATAAACACTTGATGAAGGTGACACATGGCTGCAGCAGCACACAATAACTATATTTATATTTGTTTTCTTTTTTTTTTTAGTCCTCTTTTTGTTAATTGTATGTTTATTAGAAGCAAAGAAAACTGTGTTAGCCCTGTGGTCAATCCCAGCATGCTTTGTTTCTGTTATATCATGATGCCCTAATTTCATTAACAGTAGGATTTAAATAAAATAAATAGACTTAATGGAGAAATATGAAGCAAATGCACATAAAAAAATTAGTACAGCAATCCAAATAGTGAGTTGGAGCCATAGACAGTATTTCAAATCCTAGTTAATATACAATCTATAGTTGAAGCCAGTTGTTTCCCCCTGCCCGGATGCACACAACATTGTAAATTAATAATAACAAGTGATGCAGAATCCGCTGCTGTAAGTTGATCAGCTGTTTATAACTGTCAGTTGCCTGTCAATGTAAAGTTAAGCCTGTTATCCACAGACATACCATGGTCATTTTATGATTTATTACAGTAAATATATTACAGATTTGTCCTGTAAGTGTACAAATAGTAGTAATACTTGTGAAATCTATGAGTTTTCTCCTGAATGGTTTTTTCTTTTCATCTTAATTTATTAAAAGTCAAGTATTGGAGTGGTATCCGTTTCTTGGACTTGCACATTTCATGAAAGTCACAAATTATAAAATGATCACAACACAGCAGACCACAGCAGTCAGTTTGATGCATTCTCCATCACATCGAATAAAAAATGGACGAAGAGAGAGTTGATAGGAGGATTAGTCTGCGAGGAGCAATATATAGCATGAAAAAATAAGTACTGCAGTCCAAATAGCGAGTTGGAGCCATATACTGTACATTTAACAGGTTGAAATCCTCTTTAATAAACAATCTATGGTGGAAGCAAGTTGTTTTCCCTCGCCTCCTCCCCCTCCCCCTGAGACTAGGACTAATGAAAGCACTGCAGGCTGCAGGAACACTGCAGGAGCGCAGGGTGCGCGCATCTTAAACTGACAATAACACACTGTCAGTTGTTTGTCAATGCAAAGCTAACACTGTTATCCTGCAAACAAAAGCCAACTGCTCTGAAAATACACACTTTGAACTTTGAGTAAAGTGGCTGCCTGTCTCACTGCCTGCCAGACTCCATTAAAATATC
This sequence comes from Lutjanus argentimaculatus, assembly GCA_034769285.1. Lineage (NCBI taxonomy): Eukaryota > Metazoa > Chordata > Actinopteri > Lutjaniformes > Lutjanidae > Lutjanus > Lutjanus argentimaculatus. The sequence continues at coordinate 7,657,840 of JAWZSL010000025.1, read as the reverse complement.
CATTTAATTGTTATAAGCATCTCCCACTCTACAAGATTATTAATGATTTCTTATGACTCATAAACAGCCACTAGCTCATTTGGCGAAAGTTCAGCATTAATTTGAATTCTAATTAATATGAAATGGCATACGAAAACAGTTATTCTGGCCCGAAACAGAAATTTCAAAGGGGGACACCACGGCTGTAGCGCTGATGTCAGAGAAGCGAGTACTTCAGTTTAACATGTTTCCTTGATCTCTGATGACGTATCATGGCCATTTTATAATTTAGTAGTAAATATATTACCAATTTCTTCCTTAACACAAAAAGTTTTCTCCTGAACAGTTTTTTTTTTTTTTGGTTTCATCTTACTTTATTAAAACGGAGCGGTATCCATTTCTGTTGCCACAAACAGGGCTTGCCATATTTCATGAAAGTCACAAAATACAAAATGACCACAACACAGCAGACCCCAGCAGTCAGTTTCACACACCTCCCCATCACATCTGGCCACAGGCTAATGAGCGAAGAGTGGATACAATGAACACTTGACGAAGGTGACACATGGCTGTACTATATTTATCTTCATTTTCTTTTCTTTTTTTTTTTTTTTTTGTGGTTGCCTTTTTCTTAATTGAATGTTTATCAGGAGCACAGAAAACTGCATTAGCCCTGTGGTCAATCCCAGCGTGCTTTGCTTCTGTTATATCATGATGCCCTAATTTCATTAACATTAGGATTTAAATGAAATAACAAATAGACTTAACATTCTTCTGATTTCCATCGCTCTCACAGCCAAATCTGCTGCTCAGAAATGTTACTAATTAGGCTTATTAAGTAATTAAGAAGAGGTCTTAATTATATCTGCACCACTGGGACCTGCACGGCTGTAACCATGAAATGCTGTGCCGCGCTGCTCAGCTTTGTGGGTTTGGATGTTATACAATTTCATCTCTTTAACTGCTCTGAACGTGTGTTTTTATAGAGAAAAAAAAAGATTTTTTAGGCTGTATTAGGCAAATATCTGTCTGGCTTGAAATTACAGAGAGAGAAACACTCAGCAGCCTTCAACGGCACAGACTCAAAATGTCAAGTGAATTACCTTGCAAAGAGTTAAAAGTTTAATGAAATATATTGCGGGGAGGAAAATGAGGGGTTTGGCACAGGCATGGACTTAAGTCTCAGGAGAATGGGCACCAAACGGCCCCCTCAGTTTCCACAGCCATCAGTCAAAGCAGCAGCCACCCGTCCCCTTCTCTTACACAAGGAGACTTCTCTGGACGCCGCAATGATCTATACCGCATGACCTCACTCTCAGTGTCCAACATATTTTGATTTGTAGCTCGAGTGTTATTCAAACACAAATTCAAAAGAGGATGAAATTCAGCAGAGAGCTTTTGTTGGACGCACACCAAGGTACAGTCCTTTTAGATGTCTCTGCCCTTGTGGGGAAAGAGAGAGGGGGACCGATGGAGGGAGGAGGAGGAGGAGAGAGGATTGAGTAAGCGCTGGCTACAAGCTTGGCATAAGATTCCCTCCCGGGGTCCGAGCGCTTTTCTTTCACTCCGGACAAAGCAAACACTGAACCAGGAGCCTTTGTTTGCCTCTTCAAAGGGGCCGAGTTTTGATGCCATATCACTAAATGTGATGGAGCAAACAGAAATGTAGCGATCAAAAACAAGGTCTGTTTTTGTGTGTTTGTTAAAAGGTATGACATGTGTGCTACATTATTTCATCATAGGAGCCACACAGAGTTCAAAAGTTCTGTATGCCACGTGCAATAACAAAGGTCCGGTCTGTAAGATACCACTGGGATTTATTGGCTTCAGTGTATATCACCTAAAAAATAAGAATCATTGTACTTTTGCTCACGTGGAATGAGCCATTCATATCTGCAGAGTGGGTGAGTCTTCTTTCAAGGAGGCTGCCATGTTGCTCCGCCTTGTTTCTCCAGTTCCCAAAATGAAAAACCCAACCTGGCTCTAATATAGCTTTTCATGGTTTGCACAAGTTTGGTGGGCACTGTAGATTCCCAACAAACTTACAAGTAGGACTGTGTATTGGCAAGAATGTGATGATACAATACACATGTCGGTATGGGGGTTATGATTCAATGTATCACGATATTGTAAACAAGGTGATATACTGCTTTTTTTTAAATCTAATTTTAGAAAAACTGTCATAGTATAAAGAACTCACCACCACATCTATAAAATCTATAAAAGAGTTTAAAAAGTTTACTTTTCTAAGCAAACAGAAAAGTGAAGTGTGCATGATCACAGTATCATGATACAGTGTATTTCAGAATCAAATACAGCATCACAAAACATAATATTGCAATTCTTGATAGTGTATCAATATTGGATTGGAACGGGGGAGTGAGATGAGGAGTTTAGCCATGTGCAAGCTCACTGTAAGATGCCACTAAATCCTACACACCGGTCCTCTAAAAAAACAAAGATAATAATATCTTTAGTTTAAAGGTAAGTTAATATGGCACTGTTGTTGCATGTGGGGTCATTTGCTATGGTAATGACCTCAGTCTATCAAATCATATCATGCAAAGTCAACATGCATAAAAAGTATTCATATTATGAATACACAGAAACCATATTTAAGAATTAATGCGTGATTCCTATAAGTTATTTATTATTTATCAATTAACCCTTTTATTTCGTTGGCATTGCCTTTACTTGCAAACCTACCTAATCTACTAGTTTGTCTTTTTATCTTCCTTTACTAAAACTCAACATGTGAGAAAGTATTGGAGAGGCAATCCTTCCTGTTCCAGCAAATTAAGCTTGTACATTTCATGAAAGTCACAAACTACAAACTCAGTTTTTTATGCTTAATATGGACCTATTTCATTTTTGTATACTACCTCTCTCACTTCTCTCTCATCTACAGACAAATGAATGAACAGCTTGTTATCCATAACGTATGTTACATTTAGGGTTAAAAAACACTCCAAAACAGGAATGCAAATAGAGTTATTTGTAATTTGGGAAGGGCAGTACCGCATCAAGTCATAAATCCATTGTACTTAACCATGTTTCACAGCTGAGGTGTCTGAGATCACAAAGTAATGCATCAATTTCTGTGACAGGACTTCTGAAACATGACATCAGTTCAAAGTCATGTTCAAAGTCAAGTAATTCTAATTAAATTATGAGAATAACAATGTTTAAGCTTTTGGATTTCGGAGGCCCGTGTAGACAAAAGCGATAGTGTTTCCACTGCCTTAACCACAAAATGTGAAAGTCAACAAAAAAATTAACTAAAGGAAAATCCTCCTCCTTTATTTTAATTACTCACTGTAACTTTTCAGAGGAAAATGTAAACACAGGCTCGTTTCATCTGATTTTATGGAGAATCCAACCAGTTTCATAACCAGTTATAACTCCTTGTAGTAGGTTTAAGTATGTTTCCTGAGCTGTTAAAGAGAATACAACTTTAGAGTTAACCAGATCACACTGAATATTGTTGTTATTTCTCTGCTTTTCAGGAATTTGCGCAATACAACCTAATAAAAATGAAAAATGTTGTAAGTATTGCTGCAAATGTTGATATGTATGAGAGGTTGAGACTTCTGCTCTGCAAACTCCAGAGCAGATTTATGTTGCCAGCAACTTGCTGTCAGCTAATCATGGCAGCCACATAATTTAATTCTGAACGAGAAGAGAGAGACTTGAGGAGGATGAGTGCGCAGGCTGTTGTGGAACTTTATTTTGAAATTTCTTCTCTGTTTCTACCCCCCTAGTAAAATATCAAAATTGCTAGTTGTACATGAATTATGCATTAGTGGAGGTTGAGAAGAGCACAGGGTCCCTACAACCCCCCACCCGTCTTGTAGCACAGCAGGGTGGAGTGGGGTGGTGTTTGTGTTGTCTGTGTGTCTGTGTGTGAGTAGGAGTTTGGAGGATGGAGGGGTGTACAGGCACCCCTCTGTTTGCCTGCTGCACCCCCCTGCCGGGAGACACGGCACCCCCTGCAGGAGGTGCAGCGCTCCGCTTCCCCTGTCCCTCAGGGCGAGTCGGTGTATGTCACACACACAAACACACACAAACACGCACTTGGCTCATTCAGCCGGTTTGTCTGCTGACCCATCAATCAAACACATACACACACACACACGTCAACATTTTGCATCTCTGCGTACAACTGGAATTACTTCAAACTCGCAAAGGACAGAAAGGCTTTCAGATGAGCCAAATTCCACAAAACAACAGAGAGGATGTTCATGAGGAATAAAGAGAAGAGCTAACAGGCTACACTGTAAAAAACCATACAGGAATTTAGTGGAATCAACTAATCTTTTCTCATTAACTTAACTATAATGTACAAGGTTTATTCCAGGTAAAGTTCTTTGACTTGAAACTATGAGCTGAATGAATGTACTGTACAGAGTTCAATCAACTTATGTCATTAAGTTTATAAAGAAACATAATCAGTGTATTAGGAGACTTCCCAGTATGCACTGTTTGAAAGTTACGACTCTCCTGAGAACCTTCTTTTGTGCAGTTTGAAGAACACACGTATGATGAAAACTTGCTGTGTGTCTCTAAAGCACTTAAAGAAAACTCACGGTCGCTTGTTTTTCGGATAATTATAACACAGCAAACCATGATGAATGCTGGTATTGAATCCAGTCACCGCCCTCAGATACCGAAAATTTAATAAATTCACTGGGAGCATTTCATATATCGAACAAAGTAGCTCCAACGGGAGCAGCTGCAGCTGTAAGTTCATTGTGTGAAATGAATAACTGACTTTTCAAACTGAGAAAATGCAAAAAGAAATCAAATTTGTTTGTAATTTGTGTCAGTTGTTGGTTCAACTCAATATCTTAAGCTTATTGAACATGTTTTCTCAAGTACAGCTGAATCAATATCAAATTTATTTGACAAGAAAACTTTATTTGTTTTGCCTCAACTTGTCTTTTCAAATTCAGTCGACTTAAACTTGTAAGGCAGGCCAGACGCTAACTTTTTGAAGCAGACATAAATAATTAATTGTTACAGTGCTTGTGTCTATTATGTCTAGATAACTAGTCATGATTTGAGGTCAAGGGAAATGTCTCATGACCGGCCTACTCAGCCCCCCCCATAAACACACACACTCTCAAAAAAACACAGCTAAGAGCCTCCGCTTCCTCTCAATTAGGCAACAATTACCCACACATACAGTAGATCTACTGCCCTTTCATAGGAAACAATATCATGGCATGGCTACTCTAACATTAAGTGAGAGTGGGATTGTTAGTCTGTGGATGAGCTATAACTGTAATTTCCCTGCACACACGCTCTCACACACAAGCACACACTTTCTCTCTGTCTTCTAAAACACACGTATATAGAGCACGGGCTCCGTCACGGAGTAATTGGCTCAGCGATGAAAAAACAGGAGGTCTGGATAATTAATTAATCTATCTGGCTGGGAGACTGAGGAGTGAAAGGAAAGACAGAGAGAGAGGGACCTGCTACCCTCGGACGAGCTATGGCCTTGCATGAAATGGAAATGGCTTGCCAGAATGCATTAGGTGTGTGCGCGCTCACATTTCACACACGCACATATTGCATATCCCTTACATTGATGCAAGCACACAAAAACCTGCACACACATGCTTTTTACAAAAAATACATATAAACACCAAACTGCAAAATGCACACGCGCTCTTTGAACTACATATTCATCCAGATTTATAAAGCTGACAGAGTGAGTTTATTGATCTTCAGTCAATTCACAGACAGACCAAATGGGAACAAACCAGACTTTTCTCAACATATTTTCCAAACACGATTACACCTCTTTATTTGCAGTGATAAATGTGGGAAAAACACAAGGAGATGAAAATTCTGACTTCAGCTCTTTATTATTTGGTTCTTCTGAGATGACATGTTATCTTATCGCGGCACTGACTGTCCAATGTTTGTTTGCAACTTGACTTGCAACTTCACTTCACATGGACTTGGACTCGAGACTATTGACTTGAAAATACTTGATACCTTCCCTCAAGCCAAAAAGATAAAAAAGCATGTTATTTAAAAAATGTGAATCCGTTAATCAAGTCATTGAATCTGCCACCCCAGAGCCACTTTGTTTGAACCAATCTGGCAGCATCCAATCAAGTTGCAGGAAAGAACCTTGAAGAATGTTGCACTTGTGAGCTCCAGTTGGGAAAAAAACGATGCAAAACACACAAAAACTACTAAAAAAATGAACTGTAGTATGCAAAATATGCAGGTTGAAAATGACACACAGTGACACAACAACTCCAATTGCAACAGTAAGTTGAGGCTCTGTTGATAAAATGGCATTACACATGTTGAAGAGTGCATTATGACTTGTTTAGGACCCAAAACTCAAAGTTTAGGGCTTGGGACTTGACTTAGTCCCACCTTAGTCCAAACAGACCTTGTTATGGGGATTGGACTTTTTGATGGACCAGTCATGCAACGATACATACAACAACACGACCATGCATCATTTCTTCAGCTGCAAATTTTGTCTCAAATGCTGCTACTTTTTTTTTTTTTAAATTACTGGACTATATCTGCCTAAACTTTACAGTTCTTTGGATCCAGTGGAAATGCAACAAGGAATGAACAAAAAGGAGCTCAGTTTCTGATATATGATATTTACTGAGTTTAGTTCCTGTCTTTTTGGTTTCTGGGAATATTTGGTTGAAAAGGGGCATTGTTCTTTCATCAGATAGTTTCTGTTTGTAAATTTTGGATTATTTTATTTAGGTAAAGTTCTTGGCTTTTTGTGTTACATGATACTACGACAAGGTTCCCTTTCTGATTTTTTTTTTTTTTTTTTTTTTTTTTTGATCTGTCATGTTTGATGCCACAAACACGCCTGAAAACCGGTTTAGTAAACAGAAGAAAGCAGCATGGAGGCTCGTAACTTTTTACTTTATTTTACTTTTTTAAAACATCTTATCCTTCAGTCTCTCTTTCAAACTTAACATAGACAATTTTAGAATGATGTTTCAGCCCTGCTTACTGTGGATGGATGGAATTTGTGGCTGAGATGACAAAGAGTTGCAGAAGTTACCAATGGAGGTGACATGCTTTCATAGCATCTGACCAAACTCGAACTCTGCCAAAGACTTTCAAACAAACCAGCCCTATTAGGCTATTGAAATTCATGTTATTTTACTCTTGAACACATTGTAAGACAGCGTGGATGACAGGAAAGGATCACCTAAATACCTAATGGAGCATGCAAATATAAATGAGCCTGAACCAAACAAATTTGAGAACCTTCTGTAAGAATAAGAATATCATATTGTATTGAGAATATGCTCCACTTTAGAGAATGGTGTCAAAATACACCTCTTGGCTGCTTAAACCCTGGCAGAGGAGTGAGGTGAGGAGAGTAAAGTAGGAGAGGAGTGTAGCTGTTCCACAGTCCCAGACAGTCTGTCTGTCAGACTCAGGGAGGGATCTGGAACTTGAGAGTATTTTTTCTCCCTTTTTTCACCACGAGTCTATGTTAGTGGTTGTCAGATCTAACAACAGGATGGGGAAAATACAACACACACACACACACACCACACACACACACACACACACACACACACACACACACCTCAGCTGAGGAGGGAAGTGGCAGGTACATCACGTCTATGGTAATAGAACAGCAGATGGAACTGGCAGGCACACACAGCACCTTGTGCTTTGACACAAACACGCACACTCTTGCATGTGCACACACCCACTTGTTCATAACATAACAAAAACACACTGACACAAACATGCAAGAACAAGCTGCTTTTGCCTTACGGTGATGAAATATCACGTCTGAAAATAAACACACAGCCATAATCCACACATGTGCTTCACAAGAGAGAGTTTGACTTTCTCCTGTCAGCATGTTTAAAGGTGCGGGTCAGCAACACTCTTACAAATAAAAGTGTTAACTAGAACTATAAAGGCTCTTTGACTTGTTCCCATAGAAGAACCCTTTTTGGTTTCTGTTAGAACCTTTATATTCTAATAGAAACAAATAAGATCCTGTTACAAAAGGTTCCACACAGAACCCCCTACGAGAAGTTCGACAGACAACCCTTCTTTGGTGTAATGGTTCTATCCAGAACCTTTCCACCTTGTAAGGGTTCCAACATGAACCCATCCGTGGGTTCTATTGAGAACCTTTTTTTATTCCAAGGGTTTAACCTAGAACCCACCCAGGGGGTTCGATCAAGAACCTTTTGTTTTTCATTCTACAGGTTTTATCTAGAAGACACTCAGGGCGTTCTATAGAGAACTATTTCATATTTCACAGTTTTATCTAAAACTTACCCAGGGGGTTCTGCCAAGAACCCTTTTATATTTCAACGGTTTTATCTAGAATCCACAAACAGGGTTTTACTGAGATCCCTTTTACATTCCAATGGTTTTATCAAGAACTAACTAAGAGGGTTCTACAGAGATTCTTTTTATATTCCAAGGGTTTTAGAACCGCTTGAGGGGTTTCTACTGAGAACCTTTTTATATTCAAGGGTTTTATCGGGAAACATTCAGAGGGTTCTACTGAGAACCTCTTTATATTATAGTACAAAACCCTAGATGAACCCTTGATTAAAGAGTTCTTCACAGATATTAACAGTCCTTGAAGAACTCTCTTCTAAAAAAGGTTGAAAAGTATGAAAAGGGCTCTTCATGGAACATGATAAATCCTTACTTCAGAAAAGTGTTCTTCAGAAGCAAATGGTTCTGGTTAGAACTTCAGCGCTTCAGGAAGAACTCTTATTTCTAAGAGTGTATAAATGGCTTCTTCCTCATAAGAAAGGAGGTGTCAGAGTGTCGGTCCTGGAAGGTGTTGTCTGTTTCTGACCTGTCTCTCCAGGGCATCGTGTGAGCGACGGCGTAGCTACTGGCCCTGATAATCTGAGAGATAAATCATCTTTAGTCACTCTCTAACAGCCTGACAGACAGACAGGCCTAAGTACCTGGGAGGGTGGCAAAGGGACACTTTAAAATCTCCAGTGATGAGGAGTACTGCCGTGAAGAAAACAGTTAGCCGCCCCGAGCTCCCTCCTATCCCCCCGAGTCTCTGGCTGCCATTTTGGCTGCATCTCAAGGCGCTATTCCGGCTCTATCTCATGTCACCGTCCTGGCTGTCGTTCAATTCTCATGCTGGCTCCCGTTCAGCCTCCATTCTGGCTCCGGTTCAAGCTCCACAGTGGCTGTGTTTCGGGGGTTTCATTGTGGCTCTGTTTCAGCAAAAGTCCCCCCCGCCCGCCCTTCCTTTCCCTTCTCTCCCCTCCCTCCTCCCCTTTCAGTTTCAGCACCCCAGGTAGCTGGCCTCCTGCCCGGCATGCAGATCAGTGGGAGATCCAGGCTCAGGCCTTTTGTTTGGGGTGGCATTTTGCCTTTGTTTTCCCATCTCGCCTGTAATCTAAACACCCAAAACATCTCATGCTTGACAAATCGGCCCTGAGACGAGGGAGCAGCGGAAGACAAACGGCTGGAAGCGGTTCAACCCCAGGCAGGACTGATGGTGTCCGACTGGGCCTGACCTCCCAAAGGTTAAAGACACGTTCACTTACAAAGCAATCAATTACCCAGACTGTGTGGGCGCTTTTAACCAACCTCCCCTCCTGCCTTCCACACAGCCGGCGTTATTGATGAGGGTCCCAGTGTACAGCACACTCCAACCTGGAGTGTGTATTACATTTCACAATTGAAATAAATCTCAGATTCTCAGTGTTTCTGCCTACCTGAACCTCTCTCCCGCTTTATATCGTCTTTCTCTCCCCCTCCTCCTCCTCCCTCCCGCTCTCCCTCCTCTCTGCAGGTTGTTGTAGCAGGTTTATTCTGGTAGTTGGGCTCCGTGGGCCCCGGCAGGCCCCTCAGCTGTTCCGCTGGGTTTGTAATTACCATTTCATTAAGAATGACAGTTTCGGGGGTTGAAGCACCATTTCATCCGGGTCTCGTGGGGAAGGCGCTTGCCAAATTTCCAGTGTGAGTGGCAATTATCTCTCTTCGTGTCTGCAATTCACCATTTTGTACTTAGTGGCTTGACAACGGCTAGGAACATTTTGTTGGAGTAATAATAGGTCTGGGATATTTACACTGTAGCCCACTCAGGCTTAGCTCTGTGCATAGACTGATATGAGCTATCAGAAGAGATAGAAACAAACTCAGGGAAACACTACAGAGGCAAGCACTACACACGTCTTTGTGTGCATACTGTAGAAGGAGGGGTATTTCAATATTCCTTCTGTAAAGCTGCACAAAAACTGAGCAGTGTAGCAGTGTATTGATTTGAGGTGCAATTCAGTTTATGTATAAGGTCATTCTGGGTCCGAGTGCTCATGTAGCATATTTTAGTTTGGACTCAATCATCATGTGTTTTTTTTTTAATTGCAATTTTGCTCCTTGTAATGTTTCTCTTTTGGCCACTTGGCAAAAATGACTCTTAATCTCAGTGGAGCTACTCGGTTCAAATATAAACTAAAGTGCTTTTCTGCCATGCAGGGCACATCCAAAATGCAACACTTGTTATACTACAGCACTGTATTAAAATGTACCATATATCAATATAAAGAGCCTGTTCAGATATCAGTTTAAACTTCACATTGTACTTAATGAAAATACACAGTAAGTAATAAGTTCTGCTCCAGACATTCAACCACTTTACTTGTAAACATCTCTCACACATGACCTTCATTCTCTTTGAATGCCAACATTCTTATAATTGCCTTCTCTTGTCTCTTAATGTACAGCTTGTACACTCACTCATATTTACCTGCATGCCAATGTACTGTATGTGCATATACGTCCATTAAAGCACAGGTTCAGATCTTTCATTCTATGTAAAATGCATTCTGAAGTTCAGTCAAAGCAACTGTGAAGCTTCAGCAGTCTGTGTTGGACAAATCAAGCGGGTAGTTTTTTAAATTCCCTCTTGCTCTTTCCCAGTCTGAGGAACAGTGTTTGGAACCTCGGCCTGGCATCCTGTAACACTATTATACTTTATGGAATGAAATTTAGCATATAATCATTTGCTTGCATGTGATATTTAAATTCTCTGTGCCGTCAATAAGCAGAAAAAAAGCCTTAAAATGAAACAGACTACACCTGGACTTCATCCATCAGAGTAGTAGTTCATGTTCATGTTTAATTCTAACCACAATTCAAGAACAGCTCAGTCCACCTGGAAGATGATTCAAGACCCTGTTTTTTTTTAAATTGTGGTTGTTCTTGAACACCAGACTAAGGAGTAAACACAACGTAAAGGCCGGGTTTATAGCCACTTGGTTATTTGTTCAACTTTAACTGCATGGAGAGCCCAGCAGTCTATTCTGTGACTACATGTTGCTGTTTGTCACTCTGATTATGAAGTTTACTATTGATTATATAGGCAACAATATAGTATATAATTGAGTATTTACAGTTCATAGTGTATAGAATAATATAGCAACAAGCTGACAGAAGTGTGGAACTGAGAGAAAAAGGCCCAATTACATATCTGTCTGCTACTTCAGCACCACAGACAGCATCATGAATTTATCCAATACACAGCACAGCTAGGCCACTGATATGTCAGAGCCATGGTCAGGGCCATAGTTTCCTACTTGCACAAACCTCAGTCAGGTAAACATTTAACAAGTCAAGCAAAAAACTAACATTCAATAGCTGAGTGAAAAAAGAGGGCTGACGTGGATTATCAGTTATGGAAGCTTACAGAAATTTTCTGACTCAATTCTGGTGTTGGATACTTGTGGGGAGAGGGGGTCAAAAGCTGTTCAACTACCCAACAAGACTATTTTCATCTCACATACTTATTCACATTCACTTCAGAAATCAACAGCATAAAATCACACGCCTTGTATGCAATTTTTGTCTATTCTTGACTTTTTTGCAGAAAGTTCCTCTTTTCCCAGGGCTGTTTCTTTGCTGAGCTGCAGTAGAAGAATATATCAACCCAGGGTGAAAGTAGATCGAAGGCACTGGTACTACGCAACCTTCCTCGCTTCATATTGTTCTCTAGCCGCCCCCTTTATTACACCAGATTTACAAAACAACCCACGGAAGCTGCATGGTTTGTTAGACCTGCTGTCCGTGTTGTTGGAATAAAACTGAACGTCAACAGAAATCATGATTTATCTTGTCCGTCATTTCATTTGGGAGATTTTTGCAAGAAACGTCTGCCTACCAAAACCCCACAGCACTCGATATCAGACAGTCAGCAGTCAGCTTCAGCAGAAACTGACGTTAACTAAAGAGTTTTGGAAAGGCAGAGGGTTCCCTCCAGCATGGATTAAAAACCCTCAGACACACTGGAACAATTTAGAAGCAATTTATAAGAAAACAAACTGTTGTTTATGTTGACCCAGCATTATCAGATGTGTCTCCCTGTTGGAAATGTGATAGCGATGGGTTATTGTATGTGGGTTTTGGCAGCCAGCTGCTGTCCCCTCCTCTCGGTGCTGCATACCAGCACTGAAGCATCTAGTGGTAGAGAGTACCAGACTGTACCGTACTGTACAGTACTTTCACCCCTGATAGTAACACTAAAAGAGAATTTTATACTAAAATGGCTGTGGAAGAAACCCTCTTCTGAAGTTTCAGTAGACCACAAAACATCCAACTAACAAGAAAACATTTTTATCACAGAATGAGGACTGTGGATTTCTTCCTGTGTAGTCACTCTAGGAAGAAATCACTTCACAGCCAATACGGACAGGAGGAATTATAACAGCCACCAGTAAGTCTCTCAACATACATATGGACAAGGGCTGGCCCCTGATAGAACTAGATTTGAATCATTAGGCAGAAACCACTCAGTCAGCTGAGATTCTTCTAGCCAAGCACTAATTTTTTCCCTTTGTCTGTCAGTGTGCATTACAAAAACAGGATAAAACAGATAGAGACTTAAGAGTGCACAGGGAGAACATTTCAATGATGAATTAAGGGATTTTCTAAACATATTTTTATATTAGCTGGCACAATTACTACAAAAAAAATCCTCTGACAACATGTGCTGGTGGTTCACTGATAAGAGAAGGTGAAACGTGGGTTTGGTACACAAGTTTCAGCTCTTGTTTTTTGGCTGTGTCATTGTACACAGAGCCAAGCAACAGCATGGCAGGCTGTAAACTTTACAAACCGAGAGTCTATAAATCACCACAAAATACAAAAATAACTGTGATGGAAGCAGGTGATAGAGACTGCGCGTGATGCGCTGCAGCAGCTCCTTCATGGCAGAGCATGCAGGGCAGGTGACGCTTACTTGTTTGCTTGTGGCTATTTTTGGAAATTATGGAAAAATTACGGAAAAGATCGCCACAGTGAGAGACCTTTTTTTTTTTTTTGAGAGAGACTTAGATACGTTTTGTTCAACCAGAAATAGCTGTTTCATCACTCTCGTCGAACTCACCAGACTCCTTTTGCAAATTCTCATCATCATCAGCTTAATTCAAACAGAACAGAAAACAGAAACAGAAACAAAATAAAACTCACTCACGCATCTTTCCACTGTTTCCAACAATCAACAACTCTGGTTTGGTCGAAAGAATAAATCCTTCATGGCATGAAGGAGCGTGCAGCGTGCAGGGCAGATGATGCCGGACAGCGGCTGCAGCCTGGGGAGAGAAGCTACGCAGTGCCACTGTTTTTATAACTGAACTATAGGAGGATGCACACTTTTACTTTCTCTTACTATAAAATTCTGATGTTGTCACATCCCAGATGATGAAAAAGTGTTAAAACCCACTGGTTAAACATACTCATGTATTCTAAATCGCTGAATATTCATATTGGATGGCCAAATCTGATCTGGCTGAAAAACTCTTAATCAGGAACAACTCTGGCATGGATGTACAAGTATTGTTTTGAGATAGACTTGAAAAAATACACTGTTCATATTTGTGAATGTCGATGTAAATGAGCATGGACAGGAAATGGGAGACAGGAGCCTCTTAAGTGTGTGTGTCTGTCCCTGTGTTTACTCCTCCCTCTCAAGAACAAAAAAAATGGCAGGCGTCCGCTGTGTTGAGTTATAGTGACATGACTCACGCGATGTCTACCGCGAGTGACGGCTGCAGCTCTTTTAATTGCATGTCTGCGCTGAATGATGGGATACTTAATTCCTACACATTCCACACAATTGCTTTTCACACTGGCGGAGGCCTGGGGAGGCAGCCGAGGCTTTCTGTAGCCATATGGAGAGGGAGGCAGAGCCCGGGCTGAGTGATCGGGAGCTTACCGCCTCATCCCTGCACCAGACTGGCTGCTATACTGTACCGGAGCTGCAGACGGGCACGTGAAGCTGCACGACTAATGAAACACATTCCACACAGACCACAGACCACAACACACACACAACGGGCAACCGGGATGTGGTAGGATTTAATTTAGCTTTAGCCTATTTAACACACTCACGGATACCTAAGCAAACACACCACTACTCATCTTTGTCCACAATATTACATAAAAACAACCAAACACACATTCACACATTATCTCTAACACATAAGCACAATCTCATACACACACACACACACACACACTCATGCACAGTCTCACACATTCTGTACACACTCAGTTATGTTCTCAGTCACACAACTACACTGTATTCTCTCAGATACACACACTCACACGTTGCACACACACACACAGTCAGCTGTATAAAGTGTGTTGACAGCCCTGTCAGCTCATGGTAGCACCATCAGGCTCCCTGCTGTCCTGTGAATGGGTCACTTCTCCTTCTTCTTCATCTCTCTTATCGCTCGGTCACGTCGCCTGTTTTCTGTTGAGTCTGGAGTAAGAATAGTGCTCTGCTGCTACAGTAGTTATATAGTGCAGCAACGCTCCGACCCCAGCTTTTCTCATACTGGATTGACAGTGGCTATGAAGCCAATGGGTGACGAGTGATGTGGTGAAATCAACATACTGAACCAGCAACACTGCTCAGGACCAATAATTTCTACGTGACTTTCTCGGTTTAGTCTGAAATAATGGCCTGACTCTTCAACCACTCTTGCAGCACTGTGAGATTGTAATTCTCATGCTCAAGAAAACAAAATATTTAGCAAATATTAAAAGGATAGTTTGGATTATTTGAAGGCCATCTACACTCCCCCACAGTTTGGAGAAGCAGAGAAAAGTACAAGCACTGGACCTAAGCTATGTACTGCTGTGGACAGGGTCAGCAACAAAATGAATTTTGCCACTTAAAAAAGGCCCATCTAAAAGAATCAATATCAGGTGTGTATGCTTTAATCAAAATATATTTGCTGCTTATACCTTACTGTTAGACATCTTTTGCCAATGGGAAAACACCATTATATAAATAATATTAATATTGCTGTCTCTCGCTCAAACAGACTTCTTTGGCAAATAGTAATTTTACCCTGCAGAACACAGGAGGTGCTGGTCTAACCCTGCCTCGATTGGTTCATTTTGTTTATAATATTGACTGACTTTGTTGAATCAGAACGACCTTTCAAAACACTGAAGTCACACAATAACACAAACAAACAAGCGAACAAACTGCTCAAGGCAGCAGAAGACCAGCAATTCCCATGTTTTATTGTTTTAGAGTAAAATAACCGATTCAGCTAAAGGAGTCTGGTTGGTTTGGAGCAATATGTGGCTTACATGACAGGGTTTCCTGTCAGAAAAGGCTGTCTGACAGCAAGGTAAAGTGGTGACAACTATTCTAAATTTAGCTACACTTATTATTTTAGGGAGACCTTTTTCTAGGCATTATACATTTTGCTGCTGACCCTGTCCACAGCAGTGCATTGCTTAGCTTCATAAACTGGGACTCCTGCTGCTTCCCCAAACTGGAGGTGTGGTGACACCATCTACTGTAGATGATAAAGTATCTCGAACAACCCATTTCAAATCATCTGAACTATCCCTTTAAGGACTTTAACAGTCATTTAGCAGTAATAAATTAAATGTAATAATTGGCCAGACGGTGGTGTCAGAATTCTCAGGTCATGTGCAATAGGTCTTCATGAAACACATAGACACAGTGCATCTTTATTTACTTCAAACTGCTACAAGAGACCATGAACATTTTTTTAATTGTTATTTATCAGTAATTAGCATTTCACTTTAGCATATATGATATAGCATGCAGTGCAAAATGCCTAAACTAAATCTAAAGCACAGTCGAGACTAATGGGAAGGTCATTAATTTTGAAGGCAACTGGTCACAAACTAAAGTATCAGACCTCACCAAAGTTTATGAAGACCATGAAGATCTGCATCAAACTTCATGTATGTATGGGAAAATTCAGTCTTAACTGCTCTGCTATTGTGAGTGAAAAGTCAGGGGATCACCAAAGTCAGTGTACTCATCCTCAGGGGACCTGTATATCCAAACAAAATTTCACAGCATTCAATAGGTTTCTGGGATATTTCAGTCTGGACTGAAGTGGTGGACTGACCGGCCGTCATTCCCATCCATAGCTTAAAAAGTATGAGCTTTAAAGGACCAGTTTTTAGGATTTAGTGGACTCACAAGTCAGTCTCTAAATGCTTCGCTCAATGGAGACAGAGGAGAATCTCCCAGCTTTTGCTACTAAAACTGTGTGGAAACAATTAGATACCTTAAAAAAACCCTGCACTGCAGAACCAATTCAAAGTCCTTCAGGGCAGCCCTTCATAACGGGGCGGTAACACGCAGAAGCTGTGCACTTACTACTGACAAGAACAGGGGGAATACATACAATACATAATATTATTATATTATTATATTTGTATTTTTGACATATTCTGCCAGTAGGCTAAATCGTACACACTGAAATTTTAATGTTTTGCCGCTCTGCTCTTAATACAGTATCAGAGGCTTTTCCATTCGAATAAGAAAATATTGCTGCAAGACTGAGACCTTCTAATTGTTTGGCATTAAAACTGGTTCAACTTGTAGCTATAACTGTCATGTTCCATGTTTTCTCCAGCACTGGCACGTGAAACTGAATATGTAAAAAACATCAGTTTCTATTTGCCAAGGATTTTTTCCTGGGACAGTCCTGCCAGACTCTGGTAGTAACTGCAAATGTTAAAGCTTGCATGGACTGGATATTAAAATTGGAGATTAAAATGCTGCTCATTATTACTTGAAACATACTGAAAATCAGCACAAGCATTAGCTACTGGTAGAATGAATGCAAACGTACTGGTATTGGCCTCAGATGTAGCGGTTAAGTGTCAGCTCCGAGAACAGCCAGGAATACTGTTCATTGATGTGACCCTGGAAATACCCTGGCCCCCACAGACCCCAACAGACCCTTGTGCATGCAAAGTAATGAGAGAGAGAGAGACATATAGTATAAATGGAGGAAGAGAGAGCCTGCTAATGCATTTAGTAGCCAAGGCTCGTTTAAGAAAAGCCCTTAATGACTTTAATTGATCTTTATTAGCTTCAATTAGAGAGGGACACTGGGGGGAAAACAAGGTTGTGATTCCTGCAGACAGATCAGAGAAGGTGAGCAGGATCACTGCAAAATCAGGGAGAGATAAAGATAAAGATGTATGGACTGAAAAGAAGGAAACTTTTTCTGAAGAAACAATGAAAGACAGAGAGTGAAAGAACTTTAACATAAAAATGGTGAGCCAACTATTTGAGTTTGATTGATGATTTTGTTGTGATTTGTTTGTTACATTTTGTGACATTCTGTATTTTTTCTCTGGAGTTTACAGCAGTTCAATGAAGGAATGCAAAATGTCATTTTCTCAGATAAACTTTATGGGCTGCATGTCAAGATAATGGACAGGAAGCAAGTGAGCATGAATAGACGTGAATAAATCTGGGGTGGCAAATTTCCACTGACCCTTGTAGTTTATTTAAAAAAAAAAAAATCTTTTTCATAAAGTAAACATACATGATGAGATGAAAAATCAGAGATACTGGAGGCAAATAATAGAAAGCACTTAAGTTTCTGGTGAGTTCTGAGCTCAGTCAGAGGCCGAGTTACCACACAAACACAGATACAGACACACTCACATACACAAGGTCAGTGTGTCCATTTCTAGCTTGTACAGCAAACCCTAATACACTAAGTACACAGGGTCCATCCTTTGTCCATAACCGCTTATCCTGACGGGTCGCTGGAGTGCTGCTATCCCAGGTGACATTGGGCGAGAGGCGGAGTACACCTTGGACAAGTTGCCAATTCATCACAGGGCGGACACAACCACTCATGATCACACCTACGGGCAATTTAGAGTTATCAATTAAAACTATTATGCTGCATGTCTTTGTACTATGGGAGGAAGGTGGAGTACCCGGAGAGAACCCACGCGGACACCAAGAGGACATGCAAACTCCACACAGAAAGGTCCTGCTCCTGCCCCTGCCACAAACTCCCCGCCCCGCAGCCACTTGGGGGTTCCAACTCAGAACCTTCTTGCTGTGTGGCAACAGTGCTAACCACTGCCACCCTAGTGCACAGGCTACTACGGAAATTTAGGGATTTATTTCTAAACATACAACAATATACATGTAAAAAGACCGTGACCTATGTAGTACTGAACTGTGGAATTAGATCGTTGAGCTGTTTCTCACCATTTCTGTGTTCAGGATTGCTGAGGCTTAAAACTTTTCTTAAAAAATGTGATGCTTGTTGCAATGTTTTCAGATTTTTTTTTTGCGATATAATTTGCAAAAAAATGTTGTGATTTTTTTTATATAATGAATAAAAAATCAAAGGCAACTTGTCCCAAGGAGAATAAAATCTTACCAAAAACAGTAAAAAGCAACCTCACCAAAAAGGCTCAGGATTACAAAAAATCTAACAAAATATACTTTATTTGCAAATGGAAAAGTGCACCTGGGGGGTATTCCATACAAGCAAAGACTTTTTGGAGTTCAAACCCAAAAACAGAGAGCATAAACTCATAATTTGCAAGGCTGTGCAGAATTTCACAGGGATTGGTTGAATTTGCGTGAACTGCTGCAATCGGAACATGACAACTTCCTGGAGGGAATGAATAGACTGCATTAGCATCTCACACTAGCACTGATGCTAGTGATGAGAACACCTGTTCCTTTGACCTGGTATGTTTCAGTCTGCTGCCACTAGTGAACCAACTCATTAATGAATTTTTTGGTTTTGGACTTTTTAATACCAACAGCGCCACCAGCTAGGAGAATAGAGTAGGAACAACTCAGGATGCAGCGCATTCAAAGCTCTGACGTTCTTCCTATAGTTTGGAAGATCGATGTTATGTGGCATCATTCTATATCGTGGTTATTCAGTGGACAGCTCAGTCTGCTTGGAAGAGGACTGAGACAAGACCTGATATTGTTGTGGTTGTTTGGTGAGCCGAGTTAAAATGGCTCCAAACTAAAGAATTAAAACAAAGTTAAGCCGCTAAGATCTAAAATACAGCTTAGAAAGAACACAGAAAGGCCGCCATTGTTCCTGAAAATGCTGGCATAACCTCTGAAATTCTTGCCATAACCGGACATTTGTGAGTTGTAGTCTACAGAAGGAAATCAGTGTATATTAGTGAATTTTACAAAGAAGGCACTTCAGTGTGAACATATCACAATGTGTTTACCAGCTTGTTTTAACCATCAGGCTACAAGGACAGCTGATTGATAACTTGTTTAGTTGGGATGCACAGTATTCAGGAAAGCAAAAATAATGCAATCAAAACTGATCATTTCTCAATCTGAACTTGCTTTCTTTAGATTCAAGTTTATCTAAAAATCTTTTTGAAAACCTAAGCGTTTGAGTTGGGCTTAAACTCACAATCATTTTGAGTAAGCTGCCTTGAAAGTTTGCATTTCCTCCACTTTTTCATTTTTACAGTGTATAAACCACCCATTCCTGCTCTTCTATCTGAATACATATACAGAGACAGATAATTCTGTTAGTTTAACGGATACATATTGACAATCACATCTCTGTGCACGTCTACCTTTCTAGCGACAAAGCAGGGTATAATACATTTTCTAAGCCTGAGATATGCTCTAACTTGCATTGGAAAAGTTGTAAAATTATATATCAGAACACGTACAGACAGTGACAATCACTGTGAAACATTTAACAAATCCAATCTCTAATTATACTGTTTGTATATTTCATCTAACCTATTTATTATATTAATATATCAGTGTCTGGTGTTTGAAAAATTTGGTTTGCTGCCAGTGGATCTGCTTCTCAAACTGTACTTTATCACTGATACTAAAACCTTCCTCCATGACTCAGTAACTCAGTCTCAAACTATTTAAAATGTGTAGTAAATTTAAGCAGTAAAGATTTATTAGCCTAAAACAGTGCAAGAAAACTCTATTCCACTAATAGAAAGGTGGATAAAGCAGATACAGGCCAACCATTACTGGAGTGGAAATCCAGCCCAACCCCAACCCCTCCAGTCCTCTCATCCAGCCCACCATCCATCCCTTCCTCTTCCCAGAGCTGTGTTTGTGTTTCTAGGGGGAGCCGGCTGACCCCTGACCCCGGGCTAATGAGAGCGATAACGAGGATTAAAAGGGGGTGACTGGAAGGTGTCTGAGATTGGGGTTTAAACAATTACACTGGGCTGCCAACATGCCTTTCTTCATGACTCAGGAAATTACAGTCTCGCTCTCGCTCTCCCCCCACACTCTTTCAGTCGGCACACAAAAGAAAGGGCTTATGGAAAATAATAAATTATCTCGGGGCCACGTTAACTTGGATGTAAATCGCCGGGCAATTATGTTTTAATAGCCCTTTAAGAGAATGAGTAATTGGGTTGACACTACTGGGGTTGATCAGACTCACCCGTCTCTCTCCCTTTGTGCCCGCTGGAAGTGAGCTGTGGGTCTGTGTGTCGGTCAGCCTGAAGGATCACTGTATGATACAGTCAGCTAGCTCGAAAAACACTGCAGCTGTGATATCAGGGAATCTGCATGGCTATTAGTTATAGTGCTTAAAGTTAGAACTGAAGCATTGCTAGTATTTTGTTTTAAATTTCCTATTTTATCTTTTTGCTGAGATATTTTTGCTCTTCCCTCGTTGCAGATCACTTTTTTTCTCAGGTTTTTCTCCTGATTTCGTTTTTGGTTTTATATATATGACATCCTTTGTTTCGTCTCGTCATCCATTATGGCTGTCTGTGCTCCCATTGCAATTGTTTGTTCATGCCAAATTAAACATTCTATAAATAGCAGGGTTGCAATGCAAAGCTACTTCTGCAATGCTTATTTCCCCCAAATCAAGAAGCTGTTGGAAATCAGTGGTGGCTTAAGTATTCGGATACAATACAACAATGTAAAAATACTCCATTACAAGTAAAAGTTAGTAGGAAAATGTAGTTAAAGTATGAAAGTAAAGTACTGTTTTTGTCCCCTGATTGATACATTATTATATATGACATCATTAGATTATCAATACTGATGCATCAACAGCAGCATGTTAACTGCAGGAGGTGGAGTTTACTTCAAACTACTTTACATACAGTTTTATATACAGGGACACAAATCTGTTCTCAAATCACTGGCTTATAGCATTCAATGAAATTAAACCACGTGAGAAGTTTAGAGGGAAAAATCACTATTTGGTGGAGCCTGTTTCATGAGCTTGAATTCATGTAACGTGCTGCTTTTTGTAAGTCGTCAGAAGTCAAAGACGTTGAAAGCCATTGGTTTATTACAACAGTGTGTTGCATTTCAAAAGCTTGTTATATTATCCATTGTGTAAAACCTTCGTCTTAAAAGTAACTGGTAATTAAAGCCTCTTATAAATGGAGTGGAGTAGAAACTATAACGTTTCCCACTGAAGTGTCACAGAGTTCAAGTACAAAGTAGCATAAAATGGAAATACTCAAGTAAAGTACAAGTATGTCACAATTCTACTGAAATCCAGTACTTGAGTAAATATGCATAGTCATTTTCAGCTGTTGTCTAACATAGTCTAGCCTGCCTCAGTTTTTGTGTTGAATTGTAGTTAACTCCCATTTATACTCCTCAGACAAGGACAGTAGAAGTTTAGATGCTAACAAAATAACAACATTTGAACCATGCACCAAAATGAATCAAATAATATAGAACAATGATTTGTATTTGAACCTCATCTCCAAAAATAAATAGTAATAAATAGAATATGGTAACTGTTAATGGTTTAGGGGGAAATGAATAGAATGTGGGGTGTTTAACAGAGGGAAAAGACAAGCCACACCGTCACTGGATCATATACAGTATGTTACATGAATCTGCTTTAAAATACTGTTTATAATGGGAACACATCGATGGGGCCATCATCAACGACACTGACACAAAAATGTGCATAATAGCTCACTGGACCATACTATGTGGGACGAGGTCCTGATGAAAACAAAGATAGTTCAAAATGTCCATGACAAAAAGACAAACTAACAAAATTTGAAAAGCTCTCTTGGCCATTTTGGATGCACTTTTGAGATGGTTCCGAAGTTCAGTTTGCCTGTTTCCTGTCTACTGTGAAGTTGTGAAAGGTACCAGGCGTCAGTATTGGAACATGATGTAAAAATAACACCTGTGGAAAAATCACAGTCACACTTTGTCCTGTTTTACATAACAAATCTGGTCGATCATGAAACTGACGAAAACTTATTACAGATGAATGTCCCCGAATGTCTGAATATCCAATTTAAAAATATCTACACCTCCATGTTTTTAGCATGTGGACATTTTATTTTATCTTTTGTCAAATCTGCATCATGGAAAGTCATTCTGCTTTGGCCACTGGTGGTTCTTGTTTGCACTGTACAGACAATAATCTGGATTTACGCACGTTTAACATATAAACACAGATCCAGGCATCACTTCAAAGGGCATGTATAATGTCTGGGTGTTTTGATTTGACTGAGTTATGACTCTGAGAGGATGTGGTTTGACATTTGTGGCAAATTATCCCAGTATGGAAAAGTATGGGGAAAAAAGAAATAAAAAAAATAAGTATTGTGTTATTTTTTTCCCCTCTTTTTAATCCATTTTGTTATTTTATCTTACTGCAATGCGATGTTACAGTAAAAATATAGTGATATGTGAATGACTTGATAAGTATCCTCCTCCTTTTGCCAGTAAAAATAATTGTTTAAAGAAATAAATATTACTGTATATTTGTGTCTGTTCAGAGCACATTGTCCATGTATCTACTTTAAATTACATAAATAAATAGGCAGTTAAAAATGTTACAAATTGATCAAAATACTTTGTAAAAAAAAGCTTTTTATGTCAACAAGGTGTATATGATTGTATAAGTCACGTATGTAGGTGTGTTCGTGTGTTATGAAATAGAAAACAGATGTCTGACGTTCACCATAATTGTCCCCACTAACACACACCCACACAGAGGTGAGCAGGAGGAGCTCTCTGTGACCTCTGACCCCGACTGTGACCTGTGGATGATCGGCGTGTGTCTTGATGTGGCTACCACTGGGAGAAATGGAGGCAGGATCGATGAGAGAAGGGATCACAACAGGCCAAACCTGGTGAGTCGAAAACCACCAAATGAGACTGGAACAACACAAACAGCGGGGGAAGGAGGGGAGTAAAAAGCAGAGAAAAATGAGGGAGGAAAGAGAAGACAGGAGAAAAAAAAAGGAGAAAAGAGCGATAGAGATCTGAGGCTGGGCCGAGTCGGACACAGTCGAGGGAAATAATCAAAATCCTCGGCAGGATGTCGGACCTTACCGCAATGAACAAGCAAATGGTGGGATAAACCTATATTTATCTCCTCTTACTTTCATCTCGGGAGGAAGACAAACGGGGTAAGAAATTGATCAGATGAGCATCTGTTAGGCTTGGCAACAGTCACAAGTCTGCAGAGACGGCTTTTAAACCCCATTTTTCAATCTCATCTCCATTACTGTCAATGCTGTGCAGGCACTTAAAGGACTGTTCCGCAGCAGAAGAAGAAAAAGAGAGCTGGATATGCAAATGAAGACTACTGCACCTCAGTTCTTCACCCTGTTAGTGTTTCCTTTAAGATACAGAAGAGGTTTCTGCAGTCACAGTTAAAGCTTGACAAGGACAATTTGCGCAGTGAGTTTCTACAGGAGTAATGGAGTAAAAGGGCAAAAAGTTTTTTTCTTTTGATGATAGTTCTTGTTATTTAAAAATTGAAGGGCTATCTACATCTTCTAGCTACACCATCTTTAGTATATGCCCTTTACAGAAACATAATAGAGGTCAGCTAATGTGTTCTTAAATGGCCACACTTCTAGCACTGGTAGCAGGAGTGTAAGACACTCAGAATGAGGATACCAGTCAGTTTTTCCATTTTTATACCAAAATTAGTGTCTATATTCTTTGAATGCGGGTAAAACTTCCAAAATATAGGTGACTGATTCCTTTCCCCTTGTCAGTGTTTTTTTTTTTTTTTTTTTGCTGATTTTAAAGATCTTTTAGATCTTTTACTTCAGTCTGTCTTTCAACCTGGAATAATGTTTGAGTGCTGCTTAAGTGAAGATTTATGTTAGAATTTGTGGCTGTGATGACAAAGAGTCACAGAAGTTACCGATGGAGGTGACATGCCTTAGCACTGTGCTGGAAAAGGCAGAAAATAAGCATGTCCACCCGTGTTGTCTTGTTTCGATCAGTACTGATCAGAGCTGGAGCAGATAAAAACCTATAACTAAGCAGAACCATTTGACCTTGGAATTATGCCAACTGTAACCAAAACCAGTCATTTCACTTGCATAACATAATGTGACTTAGCAGTCAACCTTTTGTTCAGGTCGGACGTGTTGGAATGGATGGACTACAGAGTGCAGGACTTTGACAACGGAGACCTGAGTGACAATGCTTTGATTGCTACAAGGATACTGTAAAAAATAAATAAAAACGTTTTACTGAGACTGTGATATGTTTTTTACAAAATATATTTTCTGTTTCATTAGGGTTAAATGAATTACTTAGAGACCGGATTGGCATTTGGCATCATCCTCATTTATATAGACAAAATAACATAAGACTCCACAAAAGCTGGTACTGCTTTTTGTTGATGGAGACCTTCTTAAAGGGGAACAATCAACATATCAAAGTGGACCATACCACTGACATAAATAAAAGATGGACGACACAGCTCTACTTCCTCCCGCTGTACAAAACTGGAGCCAAAATATCCCAGATACGAGCGCTACCATCTTGCTCTGGTGACGTCATTTGGAGACAGAATCTGTGCAGTAGTGATCGAGGTTGGGCCGTGTTTTTGAGTCCCCGCCCACACAGCCAGCTGACTCAATTGCTAGCAGAGCTCAGCTGTCAATCATGCCATGGAACATCCTTTTTATAGCAAACATCTTTGGGGAAAAAAATGATTTGACGTGTACTTTGATGTTTTAGTTTGGCCCATGCTGTGTCAATAAATATTGGGGAGGCAGCTTTACTGCAGTCTGCCACCAGGGGGCGATTGAAATACTTTGACTTTTGGGGAGCTGTCATGTGGTCCAATTCTAACAGACAGTCTCTGGATCATACTGACTGTATCACAACAGTTCATGAAATAGTCACAAAATGTAATGCGTGCATGGACACAAACTGTCCATTTTTTTGGTTGCCATGTGAGACTACTAGTCAGTTTTAAATGTTTTAACGAAGTAGTTATTTCACCCCAAATAATAACCATTTCCCAAATCTAACCAAGTAGTTTTGTTCCCTAAATTTCACCAAACTGCTTTATTTTAAAATCATAACTGGATGTTGCATATTTTTTTATTTCTAACTTGACCGCGAGACAATATTGGGTAATATATTAGGTTGAAATTCATGAAGAAAATGAAAAAAAATGTGTCCATGTACATAAATCTATAGATTAAATTGATTTGGTGTCATTTGGTGAGACTGTCTTGGACAAGAGCAGAATGATAGCTGATAAAGGTCCTTCAGGCACTCACAAAGTCTTCTATATCCTGAGCACCTGCTGATATGTGGCTGTTCTGTGTGTTAGCATGTCTCTGTGTATCCCTTTTTCTCTGCCTCCCATCCTCATTGAGGCTCTTTTATTCCCTCCTGAGCGGCTCTGTCACCCATGTCGCCGGGGGACAAGGAGAACGTGGCGTTTTCCCCGGATCAAAAATTTACGAGCAATTAAAAGTCGGCCGACGCCCGGCATCCATCAGCCCTGCGTGCTGCTGCCAGGCTGGGTGAGGGGGACTCGCAGTAAACCACAGGCTATATACTTTTATATCTGTTTTCCCTCCAAAGAGGGAAGGTTATGACAAAATTATGTTTTACTGTCCCTGGTTTCCAGCGCCATGTAGACATCTTTCACGGAACAGGCTCGTTGGAGGTCAGAGCCCCTGGAAAAGAGGAGGCAGGGATTGAAGAAATATGCGTGTGTGTGTGTAAAAGTGTGTGTTGTGTTTATGTCGGGCGATGTTTTTTAAGGCGCTGACAGAAGCCTTTAACACAATAGGGATAACATAGTATCTGCTCCTCTGGTCGATCAGTTACGGAGGGAAGAGTGACCTAATTACTCTGTTGTTTATTACTGCACAGCTCTGATTTATTTCTTCACGCTGATGTAATTTCAACACTGACTCTTCCTCTTCAATAAAGGCAGCGTTTTTTTTTTTTTGCATTCGAAATACACACACGCACACGCATGCACAATGATCTATTGCGACACACCTAATACACAAAAAAGCATGCAAACTCTCATACATCAACACAGTCACTCTTTCACTTTTTCTGGCTCCTCGCGACAGGCCCAGACTCATTTGCATCCTTAATTGTGTTGTAATGTACTTTTAATTTGAAAATGGAGGCAATTAATTATTTTGATATGGAACAAAATGCCGCAAATGTAAACATTCTAATGGTTCTCCGTGAACGGAGCATCATTTTTCAAAAGAGGGATTGAATCTTATCTAATTTTTTAATGCCACGCTAGTTTTTTCTTCTCTTGTAAGATACCGTTTTACCACTCACACATTCTCCTTGATATTCACTTTGTCTTTGCGGCGAGGGCAGCGTTTCTTTGATCTATTCCGCCGCTGTTATTTTCCATCTAAATCTCCCACAGGATAATTACTGTAGTTTCACCTATGCTATCAGAAGAGATTAAATGAAATTAAGCCTGTTTGGACATTCCGCTTCTTCTCCGTACGTCATCCCTCCGGTGCAAAGACGCTAACACCAGACTCTCCACTTTCTATTTCTGGGTCAGGGAGGCTTCAAGTGGAGATGTGAATCGCAGATTAATTTTCTCTCTCTCTTTTTTTTTTTTTTTGCCTCTGCCGAACATGTGATCAATAGGTGTCAGTGTTCAAAGGAGAGCAAGCAACAGACGCCGGAGGGAGGAGAGGAGAGAGGAGAGGAGAGGAGAGGAGAGGAGAGGAGAGGAGATCCATTTGTACAGGCCCACTGGAAAAAAAACTGACACTTTCACTCCCTCAACCTGATAAACTCCCCGCAGAGAGGAGCAGGATGGATGCGTGTTATTTTTTTCCCCCTTTTCACCCATTTCCATCACCTTTTCTCCCTCATTCCCTCTATCCTCATACACACACACACACACACGTTCCGTCCTCTTGTATCTCTAACCCCCCACCCAGCCGCCACCCCTCACCCCTATCTCTTTCACTCTGCCCCCCTTCTGATTCTCCCGAGGGTGCTGGGAGCTCACTGACATCACAGCCGGCCTGGCAACAGCCTATAAATTATGAGTGACAAGTCTTTGGACCAATAAAAGCACCACCATATTTCATGCACAGTAAATCTGATTGCAGATTGCTCTGGCGTGTGGCGGCTGACATGTTTATTGTCGTCATGGCGGTGGGAGCTGAGGGGTGGGGTGGGGGGGGGTCGCTCCCCCAACATCAGAGTTTTCTAAAGCTCCCAGTCTATATGGAGGTCAAACAGATGGGAACTCTGGGATGCGGGCGACCCCTTACACCCACCCCCCTCAAATCCCCAAACACACACATACATAAACACACATACGCACACATCAACGCCAACTCAGCCAACATCTATAAGGAAGCTATTTTTCCTTCAGCTTTTACAAAGCCGTGCAACTGCTTCTTTCACTGCAACCATCTGTCCTCAATCCGCACATGCTCCATTCGAAACTTTTAAAGAGGTTACACTCAACGTCTCCATTGATTTTACAAAATGTAAAGTGAGACTATGTGACTTTTCAAAGAGGAAATTACAGATTTTAATTCACGGGAAATAAAACATTGGTGATGCACCTGCCGTTAGCATTTTACCAGTTTGAAGTGTTGTACAGAAACTTCTATTGTTTTGTAACTTCCTTGTTCTATTGTTCTTTGTTATTTGCAGCGCTTTTGTTCGGCTTTTGTTCTACGTGGAGCCTGTTTCTTTATACCACGTATGTGTGGTCAAACACATGAAGGTGTTCCTTAATTGGGCTTGTGTTTTATTTATTTGCAGAGCTGTCTTTCAGCCTACGGCATGTGTCACTGAGTTGGTGAAGACTTCACTTCTTTGTGTGTTGTCTAGGTACATGTGTTTTCTCAGCTAGAAATGTTATGTTCCCATAACGTTCTGAGAAGTCCTCACTGGCGTAAAGAACGTCACCTTGTAACACTGTGGAGTTCTTTAGGGTCGGGCAGGAGGTCTCCAAGCAGCTCAGTGAAGGAAATGACAACAAAAACTTGAGTTATCAAAAGATAACTTAAAATAGCCGAAATGTGTGTGATTCGGTTAAAGAGATAGCCCAGCGTTATCTTGGCTCAATTGTTGAGTGTCTATGTGGTCAAATAACATAATCATGATCCCGTAGACATCGAGGAATTGAGGTAAACTAAGCAAAGAAGCTAAGGGGGCCTTTATCCAAGCTTTGTCTGAAGGGAGACGCAGAGTCTCAGACTTTGATAACCATTGGTGTAAGGGGTAGTTATTTAGCTGACTTTCAGGGAAGATTCAGGACATTCACGACCACTTTTCAGATCAGCAAAAAAGAAAGAAAAGGTGGGATTAGGGTTAAATTATTTTAGAGTGAATAATTCAGTATACGTTACAGGTAATAGCCAGTCAACACAGACACACTGTGTCACAGACAGGCAGACACAGAGCTTCACCAGTGAGCAGAGAGGATCCGTGAAGAAGTACCAGACAGCAGATATCGCCAAAGTTTCAATAAATATCTCAATCTTTTGATCTGTTTGCAATGTGACGGCTTTTAAATCAGTCAGTCTTCTTTTTTTTTTTTGAGACTCCGCTGCCTCACAGAGATGCGCTCCAGAGTAAAACACAACATCTGCCTTGTCTTTTCAATGCGACTCTGAAACTATATTTCAGGCATTATCACTTTAAAAAGTAACAGCGATGGTAAAACTGTGTTTCACCCTATGATAGTTTCATTTAGTCTGTGGATCACATGCGGGGTGACCCGTGGGGGGCGAACTGTACAGGCCACGGACCACTGATGATCTGTTGCTCCCCTGTGAAGGTGCACCAAGCTATTTCACAATCAACAATGCCCGCTGTACAGCAAAAGTTACATAAGCCCCTTTTGTTCTGGAAAAAAAAAAACACTAACACCCACTAACATCTGTTTTTTGTCTTCAATGAGAAAGTGTACTCAATTGTTTCTGCAGTGGTCACGGGTATTTATCAGCTCTAGCTCTGATCAGCAGTGATGGAAACATGACACCAGGATGAATACTCTAATTTTCTCTCTTTTCAGCTGAGGCAACGAAATCTTGTCACTTCCATCATTAACTTTTGCTCCTTCATGTACATGTGCTGTTTGGCTTGACTCTCTTTGACAGAGTTTGCACCCACTTGAAGGTGTTTATTTATTGATACGTGCTAATCTTTAGTTGAGCATGTGTATAATGGTGGATAAACATTTTCCTATAAATTATTCCAAATAAAAGTCCTCATCATTTTGTTCTCTAAAAGCTTTTATTGTGAAGCAGCAAAATCAGGAAATGTAGGGTTTTCATCAGCAGTAACTTCACACGACTCTTTTCCAGGTGAAAGTAAACATTAAACAGCAAAATAAAGTATAGACCTGAAAATACAAACCGCAACGCAGGAGAGAAACTAAACTTCAAACCACAGATATTCAGTTAGAAGCTACAAAAGTGCTGAGAGCTGAACACACAGAGACCTTTGTGCTCTTCAGCACACACTTGAATTGAGTCTTGGCTTTCCAGTGATACATCAGGAAAAAAAACAACAAAAAAAACAAAACAGAAAGTCATCTACTGACAGTGGGAAAAGGGTCAATCACTTATTTTTAGTGGGTTTAGCCATGTTTAAAAAACAGTAATTCTATTGTAAAAGTGAAATAGTCTCACTCAAATTTTTACTCCAATTAATAAGCGCTCATTTCAGTGCTGTTTTTACACCTGAAAGATAATTATCAGCACTGTGGTATGTTTTTCCTCACTTTTTTCTTGATGAAATCTGAATTTGTAGGAAGCACTCTGCCCTTTTTTTTGTCTATTTTATAATCACTGCTGAAGCTAACATTTGTCCTTTTTCATTACTTTTCCCCAAGCAAACACAAAATAATAAAAATATTGTTCTGTGTGAAGACTTTTCTAAGGAATAAGTTTATGAGTGTTTTTATAACCTGGCTAATTCATCATTGAATCAGCTGGCAAGAGCATGTAGAAAAATGTACATCACATACATGACAACAGATCACACTCACACAGTATACACCTACAGAATCCAAACAGAAGGAAAAAAAGGCCTGTCCCCTATTCCATCACTATCTTCCCACTATAACCTGAAAGCATTCAGCGTTATCTTCAATTTTCTTAAACATGGATCCTTTCATTACAGATATCATATCTAATCTTTAATGTATTGTAACAACCTCATTGATGGTAAGTGACCCTGTGCTCATTGCACTGTCTAGTCCATCCGTCCTTGCCCATGCAATAAACCATTCTTCATAATTAGCCTGCAGTATGATCTGGGCATTACAAGTCCTCTGCCACAGCCCCTAAATGGACAGATTTCAACAGACGCCCGCTGGTGTGATCGGCATCATTATATTTTAATTAATCCATTCTTCTCACAGCAACACAGTAATTACAATCTATTTTATGACACGGCATGCTGCGAAAGAGGGGAAGGAAGAGAGAAATAGGAAGGCAGCGAGAGGGAATAACAGCAAGAAAAGGGAAAAGAAGGGGGGAGGAAGGAAGGGAAAAGAAAGTATGAAGAGAGGTGGGGACATGAAGCTCGAGCCATGATGAAGAGAGGAAATGTTAAGGTGAGCGAGACAGAGAGCAGAGGAAAAACATCACAAACGCTATGACTGATTACCGATATGTCATCGCCCGCTGACATTGTAAAAGCATTGTAAAAGCGTTTATACGATGAGTCTCTCTCCCCCAGGTTCATGCTTCATACAGTCAGAGGGAGAGGCTCCATTTCCTCCAGCCGCTGTCTATATAAATCAGAGCAGGTACGGACACTCAGACACGCTGTGGGTGTGATAATAACATTAGAGGATTACAATGACACTCCTCTCTGGACAAGATCACCTGTCTCAACTGTCATAAAACAGCTGCTTTTTTGCGGTTGAAGCGCTTTATACGAGGAGATTGTGTAGGTGTGTGTGCGTGCACATTAAAGTGGTGTGTGTGCATGTAGCGAACACAGTAGTGAACAAGTGGAAAATGACGCCACCTGCGTGATGCATCGCAGTATCTTTACTCAAGTTAACTTGTAAAAACCTGATCTCTTCAGGTTGACACATAAATCAGCTGGCTTGGCCTTACTTTAAATTCAATATATTATTTTAAAAAAGCAGTTAAACAATTTGTGTTAATGTGGCTCAAAAAGATGGCAAAGAAACCTTCAGGGCACATGCAGTGCTACTTATCCATTTAGATAGATTTGGTGTGATTTGACGCATTTTGGAGATATCAGCCGTAGAGATGTCTGCCTTCTCTTGAATATAATGGAATTACAGTAGATGACATGTGGCTTGAAAAACTCAATAGCGATCTCTCTCTTTCCAGAAATCATGACCCACTTCCTCAAGACAATTCACAGACCTTGCTGTGAGGAGTTTCGTGTAGAAACTATTGTCTTTCTACTGTAGAAAAAAGTAGTTCCTACATGAAACTGCTCACAACAAGGTTTGTGGATTATCTTGATTAACCTGATTGGTCATGATTCCTGGAAAGAGACACCGCTGTTGTTTGAGCGCCACGAGCCGAAAGTCATCTAATTCCATCATACTGGAGAGAAAACAGACATCTCGAGGGCCGATATCTCTAAAAGTCAGCAAATCCCACAAAAACAATATAGATGGATAAACGACACTACAGGCCAGAGAAAAAATATGCATGTAGGTTTCAAAATCGTGAAAAAATAAGCAGTTTTCTTTGCTTTGAAATACTGGGGGCGTGTCCGCTCTGCTGTCAAGCATTAATGCTATGACCTGAAAGAAATGGATGTGCCATGTAGCAGCTTTCTTGGACTTGTACATACAGACATGTTTGAGCCACCAGAGCCAGAGGACAGTGACCTACCCTAGAATCATCTGGTTCCTCGCAATCTGCAACAGGATGATAATTTTGTTCTTCAGCATTGGGTTGTTGCCTGCTAACAGAACCAAACTTTTCATCACTTTCTCAGCGCTGGCAATGTGCTCTAGTTTATATATTCTTAGGGGACATTTGGCTCCAGAGTATCATCAAGCCATGATTTCAGTTTAGCAATCTAACTCCACACTTCATTACTACATAGCTAACAGTGTTTTCACATGTTTGCGGCAACTATTTTCGAACATGTGTAATGTGTTTATCGGAAAATTTCAGGATTTCCTTTAAACAGACTTTAATTTACCTGTAATTATCCAGCTAGAGATCGTATAGGGATAATTATTGTAATCATACATTTCACAACCACTCACAACTAGCGTCTCTCCATGTACACTGTAGACAGTTAAACTATTCAATCATGATTCTTCCTATACGCGTGGAGAAATATCTTTAGGGGGTCTGTGACATTCATACAGACAGATAAACAAACAGTTAAGAAAATACTTGATGTCCATGTCTACAGTATGCCATGCAACATACAACACCGGTGTTGCATGATGAAAAGCTCCCTATATCATTATGATAAAGTAGTATTTTAGACATTGTTAATCTGCACTTTGATTTGTGTGTTATTTACAGTACAATCAACAAGCTGAAAGTCACCATTAATCAGTTACTGTAATCCAGTTAAACCATTCATTCCCAGGCCAAAAATTGTGTTCCATATTTGTTTTTGTGGAAAAACTTACTCACTCAGTTAATAATTAGTGCATAGGTGCATTCAGGAATTATGATTATGTACCTGTAGAAATTAGGTTCAACTAATAAAGGGTACAAAATGCATTTATCACAATTATGATTGTGTCAAATAAGATAACTCATTAAAAAACAGTAATTTAACTGAATGAAATATGCAGTCTTTGGTGTATCTGATAGCAGCTATGGGTTTACAACAGGCTAACAGCCAATATAACCTCACAGTGATGTCAAGACTTATTTATTTTATTTCAGAATTTAATAACAATCTTATTTTCAAGGGGATCCTCAAAAATGTAAATACCTGTATAACCACAACTCGTAATTTTTACACTTTGGTTTTTGTAAGATTTAAACATACATATGATATAATGTGTTAATTAAAATTTTAGGGGTGCTGGTAGTTTGAATTTTTTTTTACTTTTAGACAGTGCCAGACTAGCTGTTTCCCCTTGTTTGCAGTCATTATGCTAAACTAAGCTAAGCTAAGCTAAGCTAAGCTAAGCTAGGCAGCTAGTGGCTGTACCTTTATATTTGCTGTACAGACACTGGAGTGATATTAATTTTCTCATCAAAAGAAACCTGCAAGAAGAAGACATATTTCCCATAATGTCAAAAAATAGGCACACGTTGGTTAGATAGCCATAGCAACAAGTTACCAAAGGTTTTATCCAAGATTTGTAGCCCACTTTGCTTTTGAAGAACAGAGCCATTGATATAAAATGTAAATTTTCTGGTTACCAATCAGTTTACATATAAGCCCCACTTAAAAAGAAGAGCGTTAGAGTTAAACGTAACCCCAATGATGACACCACACGTTTGTGTTTAAAACCACTGCATATCTGCATGGATGCACGACAGTACCTATGGTGAACATGGTATCCAGCTGCGTTGATGTTCCACCCGGGCTCCTTGGGGTCGGGGATCTTTGCCGTCTTGGCGATCAGATGCTGAACATCCCTCCACGTCAGATGAGGACTGGGGCAAGAGACATGAAACAGAATATCATCAAACGCATTCCCTCCTTCGGCCCGTGTTCTACACTGACTGAAACCACAGAGGAAACACTTCAACTCTGTGTGATACTCTGAAAGGAAACCTGCAGGGAGCTCAACATGGACTCCGGTGCTGAGCGAGGCTGGAGGACTGTTTTATGGGGCATACAGCACGTTCTACCAGGCACGCATGTAATGCTTATACTGTATTAATGCTGAGGTTTATTGATACATAAACCGCTGCCATGAGACACTGCCATACCTTTTACAGCAGGTCCTCTAGACATAAAAGCACCTGTTTAAGTCAAGCTCACGGTTTTAATAATGGTGTCACTAAAAAACTGTGAATCCAACAAAGAATATTTGAGACTTTAACAAAAGAGCCTAGAGAGTCGAATGTAGAAAAAGTCTTCTTTTTAATCCCAGGCAGGGGAATTCTAATAGAGCGGACTCAAGTGTCATGTCAAGCAATATACTAATGGAATCCAATTAAGACCTTTAAACTGCGCCGAGAGCTGGAGGATATTAGCTCAGTTTTCTATAACAAAAGACCAAAGGGTCGTCAACGAGGGCTTTTTCAGGATATAAAAAGCATAAAGGAAATTGGGTTTTTCTGCTTTATCCACTCATTATTGTTCCCTAAGAAAATGAGTTGAATGGAGTATAAGAAAAAAACGCTTGGCCACCCATTCTGAACAGCCTTTTCTCTTTCTGAGAAGAAATGCCTCCACTGTTTGCTTAACATCTGTACAGTCGTTTCTCCAGTACAGAAGAACAGAACGGAGGTAATTAAAGGTGTGCAACACAGCTAAGACTTCATTTTTACCTTCATTAATGACATAACTGCAATACATCTTGTTTAAGGTATATCTTGGTAGTTTTACAGTAAGGCAAACGTCGAAGGCTGATATCTTCTAGTCGGTTTTTGGTTATCATTGGTCAGACAGTTGCTGGTGTTGCTTTGAAGGGAAAGTTCACCCCATAATCAAAAATAAATATTTATCACATGACCTGTAGTGCTTTTTGTCCATTTTTTTTTTTTTTTTTTTTGGTGTGAGTTGCAGAGTTTTGGAGATGTCTGCCTTCTCTCCAGTATAATTTGACTAAAAGGAA
The DNA here is from genome assembly GCA_034769285.1 of Lutjanus argentimaculatus. Lineage (NCBI taxonomy): Eukaryota > Metazoa > Chordata > Actinopteri > Lutjaniformes > Lutjanidae > Lutjanus > Lutjanus argentimaculatus. Next base: position 7,622,567 of record JAWZSL010000025.1, on the reverse strand, counting down.
CTCAGCTTGTGGTGCTCTAAGCATATAAAAAAGAAAGAAAAAAAAAAAACATTTGAAAAATTCAAAACCAGTGTGTTGTTCCAAAAACCATGACCCAGTTACTCAAGATAATACACAGACCTTTCTTTCTAGTAGAAAATAAAGTAGTTCTTGTAGATTCTGCTGCAGAGAGAAAGTAGTTCCAACATAAAACTGCTCAAACAAGGTCTGTGGATTATCTTGAGTAGCCGGGTCATAATTTTTGGAAAGAGACACTGGTTTTGAATTTTTCAAATGTATTTTTTGGTGCTGGGAGCACCATAAGCCAAGTGCCATTTAGAACCATTATATCACAGAAAAGGCAGACATCTGTGAGACCAATATTTCCCAAAACTCTATAACTCACATAAAAAAATTCTAGATCAATAAATAGCACTACTGGCCACTGCTGCACTACCGGTAGTGTATTTTTGATTTAGGGGGGAACAGTCCCTTTAATAATGACAGAAGCGCTTCTTAATCCATTATTGTTGGGGGCAGGACATACCCCTGCAGGCCTGATGTATTTTATTTCTGAGTGAGAGGTTATTTATTGAACATTTACTGGCTCCAAACTAACTTAGACCATGTCAGAGAAGCAGCACAAATCGCTTCATCAGCCCCTTAGCCTCAGAGGCCAGAAGAGCTGATTGGATGAAAAATTTGTTTTAGGCAACATGTATGTGGATTTTACTCCATCAGACTTTATCAACGAGCTACTGCCGATAATCTTTCAAGCTCAAGGATGGATGAATACCAGCTGTTTGTGACCCAACTTCAAACTGGAAAGCTGTAAGTTTATGATGTTTTAGTGCTCAATGGAGGTTTACTTGAATTTGGAGATAATGTGGTGACACAGGCTGAGCGATCTTGGACTAATGTTCTAATATTGAGGGACAGTCAAGGGAAAGTGGGTCAACATTAAGCCACATTTAAAGTCAATTAAATAAATAGAGTAGCTGGTTGGATGCCGTAACTGTTTTTCTTTTGTGGAAGCTCATGCTGCAGTGCCAGCTGCGTTAGAGCTGAGCTTTGTTTGTATACAGAAGCCGGTGTGACCATCGTCTCCAGTGCGTGCATAATGACTTTGTGTGTATATTGCTACTGAATGGAAATTTACTGGACAGATATGCCCTGAAGATGACATATATAGAGATGGTAAAGTTCACACATTCTTTACTCAAGCAGAAGCACAGATATGTAAAGTTAAAAAGTACAGGATCTGAAATGGACTCAAAGTATGAAAATAAAAAGTACCCTCTTAAAGACATTTCTCATTTTATTGCATCTATTACTTTGTTTTCGTCTTTGTTTATGTCATTTTCATCTTGTTACATCTTTTACACTGTTTTTGTCTTATTACGTCATCTTTTCTGTTCTGATACGTCTTTTGCATTGTTTTTGTGTTGTTATGTATTTTATGTCATTTTTGTCTTGTCTTCTCATTTACGTCTTATTATGTCTTTTAATCAATAATTCCCCTCAAATGCATTAAAAATAAAGTAACGAGTTTTTAAAGGGTAAGCAGTTTTGAAAAGGTAAGCAGTCGAAAGTATAGATATTTGTGTCAAAATGTAGAAAGTATAATTAAAAGTTGTCAGAAAACTCAACACAAACAACAAAGTAAGTGCGCTTAGTAACTTCTCATCTCTGATAATATAGTTATGTGTGAAAAAGAAATGGTCAAACTGCAGGAATTAATGTGGCCCTGTTGTGTAACTTTGATTTGTACATATTTAGGGTTCCAGGTAGAGTCACTCAGTGCACTGTGGCTGATTTAATTAATCTAATGTGCAGTTATTTTCCCCATCGACCAGCTGATCGGTTGAAGACTGGGTAGAATTTCAGTCGACCGAGATTTTCTTTGGTTGACTACAGCCCGACAAAAGTCTGCACAGAGATGTGAAGAAAAGCCTTCGGAAAAGACTAAATCACAAGTAGCCTCTTCATTATTGTGCTGTTGAGCGTTAGACATCTCAGGAAATATCAGGCGCAGATATAAACAGATGTATTCCATTCACGTATTGGAAAAAACGAAGCAGAACAAAAGCGAGGAGAGAAGCTTTCATTAGCAGCATAAAACAAAACCCCAGCAAGCAGTGAGAGCAGGCAGCTAAAACAACATGATAGGAATAATACCAGTAACACTAATAATAGACGGATAGAATGAAACAAAACACAACGCACAAACAATTATTTTAAGCTTTGATTTCAAAGGGATTGGAGTGTGTATGTGTGTGCGTGTGTGTGTGTGTATGGGGGGGGGGAGCAGGCTTTGTACTTTTGAACTGTTGCTGCTCGCTGCATGCGTCTGTGTGTATGAGTGTGCGCTCTGTATTATATATTAGCAGCAGCAGCGTGATTCTGTTGTGTGCACTCCCCCACCTCCATCATCAGCACCACCACCACCATCACCCCTCTGGTGGAATCAGAGAAACCCCCGCGGCCCCGGCTGGTTTGCATAAAGCAAACAAAATTAAATTTGCTTTGCTAAATCAAAGCATGTATGGTATTCCAAGCCGCTCTCTCTGGGACAAATTACTTCAAACGGCCTCCTTTGTATCATAACAGAATAAAAAAAAGAATCAGCCCAATCAGCGGCTCTCCAAAACCCTCGACTCGGGAATTAATTATTGAACCGAGGGCTTTTCTCCCTCCTAGCAGTCCGCGACACAGATCTATTTATTTTGGAAAAGTCGTTTTGCTCTTAAAAACACACTGTTGGCTGAGAAGCCGGTTTACTGCTATCTCTCTCTCTCTCCCTTAATGTTTTCACTCGTCTGTGCTGCACAGCCCCTGAAGGGACATGTGAATAGGTTTAGGCCACGAAATTAATCTGAAAACCCCACGACCAGCATCTACCATAGTGCTGCTTAAACAGAAGTATTGCTTATGCTGTAATGGACTTAAGATGAACTGAGCTGTTAACTTGTGAGGTTTCTCTCCCATAGAGGTGGGACTTTGTTTTCTCTCCGCACTACCTCTTTGTATCAATGCTCCCGTCGGTTTTGTTTTGGCTGAAAGAAAGCACAGAACCAATATTTATGGAATTTGGTTTGCAGCTGAAGTAGAAGATCCTTTAAGACGATTTTAAGGATTATTTCTTATTACTATTTAGACATTTCCCTAATTATTTAAGAGAGGCTATGTGTGATTATATTTAATACAAACATTTTCCAGTATTTTTAGAATATAAATTCTATAAATTCTATAATACCAAACCTTGCTTGATATCAAATGCTGTCCTCACAAGCAAAAACCAAAAGACATGCACATCAAAAAACTGTAAACATTAAAGGCTGCATCTAGAGCCGGTGCTGATGGTGTCAGTTTTGGGCTACTGTAGAAACATAGTGGTCCAAAGTGGCGGACTTCTGGAAGAAGACCGGCACCCTCTATAGCTCATTCAAGGGTAACAAAAACATAACAATTCTTATTTTCAGGTGATTATAAACAAATGAAAACATACTTATGAATACAATATTCCATTTTCACTATATCTGACCAACAGATTCCCCTAAATCTTACACGCTGGACCTTTGAAGCTGAAACACATTACAGCATTACACATTAACATTACAGCAAGATGATGGAGGGTGTTTTTTGTGGAGTTCACTTTTTTGTTATTGATATGTGATGAAAATGCAAAAGTGATGAGATTACGCATAATTGGCAATGTCATCATGTGCAGCCTCCACACACCCGATCAACTATTGTCACTAGCTGAGTATAAGAACTTCTCCAGCCATGGTACATCTGCCGTTTTTAGGGTTTCACTGGCCGTGCTATACAAAAAGGGCATAATAATGCTATACAGTATAAATTACAAAAAAATAAAAAATAATTAAAATTTCAGCTGTGAGCCCCGGTCACACCACAAAAGTGTCAGAGCAAAGCTCATCCATTCATCCTTGGGGAAGCTTACAGTATAGTGGCTATACCTGCAGGGCTAGATCTTGAACTGCTATTCCGCAGCTGAGAGGTAACACGCTAACTCGCCAGGAACATGCCATTGCTAGCCAGCAACAGCTTTCCAAGCTCCAAGCTTGGAATCTAGCTTGTTTATTCTAGATACATATTTATTTATATTGATATCATGTTAATAATGCACATAATGATAATGTGATTAATCCAGTGCCTCTTAAACATGCTGTATGCTCTTAAATCCTTTCCTTTTCTTTCCATTCTCACTAAGTCTCCCTCTTCCAACACTTCCAGACACACGCAAGCACCGCACGCACGCACGCATGCACACACTGATATGATGTCATGAAGCAGTAACAAGCTAGCTAGTTAGCTACTACAACAGTGTGTCACTACTACTGCTGCACACACATTTGACAAAAAAAAGAGTCAAAACACACAATAAACATGAATGAGAAAGAAAAGAAAGATGAATTTGACGCATATAATACTTTCAAATTTCTTACAGATATCAGGATAATATTGAATTCTTTTGGCCACATTAATGGTGTAGTGAAAATCTGATAGCAAGTGTGCTGAATTCCATTTAGCTGCTTCAGTTTCAGGCTCCTGGTATTGTGCATGCTGTCCCACTGTCATGTAGTCTTAGTTGGACACTTGTTCAGAGCAGAGTCGTTTGTAATGTTTTTACATTATGACGAGTCAACGTGTCTGCTTTGAAAATGCTGTTTCTTCAAAAATCAGCAATGTCAATATGATCTGCTATTGGTCAATGAATTCACAAGTCAGAGAGCTGAACTGAAGAATTCAAGTTGATATAACTGTGAAAGATCTGCACTGGTTTACTTTACCTCTGCAACCAAATTCACTGATGACATTGATTCCATTAAAATGAATCAAATTTCCCTCCTAAATACTGACGTGTTTAAAACGCTGGTCTGACCAAACCTTCAAGCTGAAAAGTGTCTTATAGAATATCTCATCCATCAATCATCTATTTAACACACGCATGAAGAAATAACACAGAAACTTTAAGTTTTGCCCAAAACCAATGAATGCATCATGTCTCCTGTCATGTCTTATGTCACTCTGTGAAGCTGTACTCATCACTGTAAAATTATAATTACAACCACTGACTTCTTCTGAAGGATGGACAGCAAACAGGAGGAACAGAACCGCAAACTGACATTACTGTTACAGAGACAATAAAATTAAAGGATGCTGTTGTCCGACGCACACACGAACACGGCTGGGCTGCAGCTCACAGGCGATTGGGGCTACAATATATGAGCCTCCTCCTCCTCCTCCTCCTCCTCCTCCAGACCCTTACAGCCTTCATCCCCTCGCCAAGGCTCACAAAGCAGCACAGCAGCCGTCACAGTGAGCACACAACTGTTTACAAATCCCCAGTTAATAGGATCAGGCCTCATTGACTGAGCCGCTCCGATGTGTCTGATGTAATCTATTAGCTGTATGATAGTCAGTGTCTCAGCCCAATCGATAACCCTGGGCCTCCATATTGCTCCACTGTGGACTGTTACTCCTCTTTAGTGCTGCTTAGAATGCAGACTTAGTGACTATAAAGTGTTGTGTGTGTGTGGTGTGTGTGGTGTGTGTGTGTGTGTGTGTGCGTGTGGTGTGTGTACAGAGGTTTGTGTCCATCTACTTGTCCTTGTGTGCAGATCATGCATCTGTGTGAATTTCAGAGTTTTACTGATGGAGTGTGTGCTGTGTACGATTGTATGTGTAGGGGAGACTGGGGGCTATTGTACCAAGGGGCAATTTTAACAGACTCAATTACTCCAATCAGAAGCAAGCTAGAAGTTTTCAATAAACAAAAAAATGATTTTGAGGTGTGGAAGTTATCTTTTAGATGTAAAGTATTTTTCGTCTGCTGTCTAAAGTTTATATGACTGCAAATCTAAATGTACATCAATTTTATCTACAGGTTATTAGTTAAAAATGAACATGAACAACCTATGCTAATATAGTTGTTACAAGCTAGCATACAAGATTTTATCAGAGCTACAACTGAAACACTGTTACAATTGCCACATGGCCCAATGTAGGCACCTTGTCTGTAAGTGTTGACATAATTTTTCTGTTAGAAAATTATCATATTTTACTAAATTTAAATGAAACACTGCTTTAACTCAATTCAAATAATTAAAATCTAGTTCTATTGTTAGAATATTTGCCTAGTCTTGTGCAAAGATAGAAAAAGACTGTTGCTTGGAATGCATATGATGCCTGACAGAAACGTAAAAGAATTTGAACCATATACAAAAAAATCTTAAGAAACATGATTAGATACTACAGCAGTAATGTGATTACTTTGAGGTGTGCCTTTATTTGAGATACAAGGGGTTAATGTGAATTATTGTACTTCTTGTATTACATCGAATATTATACTCTAGTCCTTAATAATGAAAATATAGAGGGTTCAGCGTCAATGTTTTCTTCACTTGCCTGGTCTGGCAAGCAGGTCAGAAATCTAGAAATTAATTTGTGCAGAAATATACAGTATGTTTCTTATATCAAAAGATGACTAGTGTATTTCAAGTAGTCTGAGAGTTATGAAGGAAAATGTAAAAATTGTTACAATTGCCCCTGGTCTCCCCTACATAGTAGCTGTATATCTGCGCATAGGAAACACGTGCGTGCGCAATACTGTATTATGTGCTGTAGGCTGTATATGTGTAATGTTCAATCATAAAACACACATACTTGGCTGCTACTTAGGCAGATGTTAATTCTGTAACACTTTAATGCATGAATGCATGTGGGGATTGCCGCTGTGTGTGTTGTGTGTGTGTGTGTGGCGGTGTGTGTGGTGTGTGTGAGCGTTGTGTAATTATGTTGACATTTGTAATATCCATGCACCTATACATGGGCGTATTACTGTACAATGGTGCTTGTGTGTATTAATGCTGCTTTACAGTAGATGGCACGTCTGGAAGTGCGTGTGCGTGCATGTGTGTGTGCGTGCTGTGTTTGTGTGTGTCAGAGTGTGTCTGTAGCTGGTGTAACTGGGTTTCCAATTAAGTTGAACCACAGGCCGGATCAATGCTAGTCCTCTGTGTGCAGGAATGAGCAGCCCTGGGCCCTCAGAGCATGCCCACGAATAATTTATCACTCACACTGGGCCCAGGCAGAGAGGAGGAGGAGGAGGACGACGACGATGAGGAGGAGGAGGAGGAGGAGGAGAACGTGGAGCACAAGGACAAAGTGTCCAGCCCAGGGGAGAGAGCGCGAAAGATGGGCAATCGAGGGGACAGAAAGATGAAGGGGTGAAGACAGAGAGAGAGATCAGGACCCAGAGGAAAACACTGTCAGCTCCCGATCATTTAGAAGAATCACACTCAACAGTTTTTTCTGGTAAACAACCATCGAAAATGAAATTCTGTAGGGAGCACAAGCCACATAATTCTTTTTCACACAATGTACTGCATGTTTGCAATGCTGGAAGCAGTAAGAAAGATGAAAATATGTAACATGGGATCAATCAGTTTTCCAGTAATTGCCTTTTGCAAATCAGATATCATCCAGTCAATGCCATCTACTTCTAGTTTTATGTAAGGGTCTGTAGATTTGATCACACATTTACTGCATTACTCATTAATTCTATTTCATATTGACTATAATGTGACATTTGGACATTTCAATATCACATAATTTCTTTTTCTTGCAAATTCTTAGCCTGAGAATCAAGAGTTTCACAGGAGCTTTATATCTAATCCAAGTATACAGAATAAAAACTAAATATTGGTAGAAATCTATCCTTTGGATCTGTTGTTTGTAACTGCCCTTTAGAACCACACATAAAAATGTTTCCTAATCTGATGCCCACGGCAGGATGAATTTATTTGTCAGTGCCCTCTGAAACAGTTACAAATCACTGGTGAAAATGGAAATCTCTCGTGATGTGACAACACCATGGTTAAGGCTTTAGAGTAATGTAGTTTCAGTTAAGATTATGGTTGTTTTGGTTAAAATTACCAGTGCTTTACGGTTAGGGAATCTAACGTCATAGATACAATAACAATCACATAGTTAAGGTTAGGGAATGATCATGCTAATGATTATAAAATGTAACGCTGTCTTGGTTGTAGCCAAGAAACAACAGCAGTCTTCTTCTATGATTTGACCATAACGTCATCTGACTTCCTCCTTTTCCTCTTGTTATAATTCATATGGCTGGCAGGAGGCTTGATCAAAATGCCTCAGGATAAAACTGGGTTGTGTTAGGGAATTTTCATTCCCTAACAGGTTGACCCACAACCAATCAAAGCAACAAAATGTGTGGCGTACTGGTGACGCTCCAGTGTCAATCGATGTGTGGAACTTGCCCCAGTTAAATTAATGGCTATGACTGGCCCGGCTGGATCCAAGGCTAGTGGAATTCTGTCTGAATGGAAAGGTGGCCAGACTTATCTATCTGAAATGACTGCTGTTGTCGTTTTTCTTGGGAGGACAGTCTCCTTGAATCACCAACACCAACCACATTAACTCTATAGGGTAATTTCCCCAATCAATGACAGTTTTCTGTTCAGCTGTTTAACTGTTTTGGTAAATGAACATGTATTTTTTGCACTTTTTTTTGCAGGGACATGTAGTAGACAAATTTGATAATGAGGAAAAGGCCCAGGATTGATGTTACATCCTCTAATCAACAAACTTTTAGCAAAAGCTCTTTAAAACACCACTGATGGAGCTACATATATAGCAGTTTGGTTTTGGCTTGGGAATAAATGAAGGTGGCAGAAGACTTCATGCAGAGAGAAAGCTCAGTGCTGTCTGTAAGGTCTGTAATGTAATGTGTGTTGTATTAAACACATTGAATGTGATGCAGCTCCTGTTGTAAGGAGGTTGATGCATCATAGTTTAAAAAGTTTGTTGATGTATGAGTGCCCCCACTTACAGCTGCAGTAAAAAGTTATCTATAGTTATGGTATAGCTGGTTGTTAGCTTATATCAGAATCAGAAGTACTTTATTGATCCCCGAGGGGGGAAATGTTAATGTTTCAGGTACTCCTGTTCAAGAACAGAACATATATATATAAGCATAGAGGATTATAAGAGAATTGTAAGAATAATAAATAAGGAGTATGTAAAAATACATACACTCTACTACAATATAAAAAGAGATAATATAACAATAACAATAATAACAAATATATACAAAAAGACGTGTGTAAAGGTGCATGTGCCTTATCTACAATGTGTGAACAATCATATATAACTGTGTAATAACAGTGCTGTATGTATTGCATGGTGAATTATTGCACAAGTTATTGTAAATTCAAATTATGTTATATATTACACACAATTTTTATTAAGTTCCAGACAGAGAGGTTTATAGGTTTTACATTTTAGAAAATAAGAGCACTGGCATCGGATCAGTCAGCCCAGAATCACAGCAGTTCGTGAAATGTAATCGGTAGATTTGTGCACATGGACACACATTTTTTGTGACATCAGCATGAGGCCAAACGTCATATAAAAAGCAAGGGAGTCCGTGCGGGGAGGTGGACTGGGTAGATGGGTGGGTCAAACACTGGACTTCAACCAAGGAGGCCAGGGTCTGGTTCCCTGTGTGAGACAATTAGTCTATGTTGATTGTTTCAAGAACAAAGTTATTTTAATGCAAACCATTAGTAACCAAGTATTATTTTGTTGCCTACACCTAACAAAACTGTAACCATAAGCTGAAATCTTTCTCAGCAAGCTTTATTTTGAAAGTCAAACCAGACATTGCATATTTATTATTGGTAATTTGACACATGCACACAAATCTAATAATATAATTGGATTTTGTGACTATTTCACAAATTGACTGTGTTGGATCAATACCCTGACTTTGGGTTGGAATTAGAGTCAATAGCTGGGGAAAAATCTCAGAATATTTTAATTTTGTGGCTTGAAAATGTCCAAATTCAGTAATAGTCTTCACTACATCATGTATTATGGGCATATTTGCAGCCAGAAGAGAGTGATGCATTCACATTCACCCTAATGCTTGCTTAACATAAGCACACCTTGTCCAATTTTCTTGTTCTTTCTTTATATTTTAACAGAAACTGAAGGACATATCACTAACAGTGAAGCTTGTTAGTCAGCAGGGTATAATGTGTTGAGCAGCAGTTTAAACCCCACTGTCTCTTCCCAGGCAACACATCTTCTGCTTGGACACTTTGCATTTAGATCACACCTTTAGCCACATCGCAGCTTTAGTTGAAAGGCAGAAAAACTAGCACACATATGGATATACATTTACAGAGAAGCACAGAAACACCCACATATGGAGACACACACACACACACACCCAGAAGAAATAAAAGCACACACACAAATGCATATACACATTTTCACATACGAAGGCCAATCACCCTCTGTGTCTGCAGAAAATCACATATAGGCGCACACACATACAGTATAGAAAAACATACACTCATAGAGACACACAGAACTGCTCCACAACTACACACACACCACACACGCACACACGCACACGCACGCACGCACGCACGCACGCACGCACCACGCACACACACACACACACACACACACACACACACAGACTGTCCCCACCCCGTGGAGTGTCAGAGTCCAGTGTTCTCTCCGTCTCTGTCCTGAGTTCGTCTCTATTAATCTCACAGTAGCGAGGCGTGGACCGCTAAGACGCTCCACATCGCTCTGTAATCTTCTCTTAATGTGCTGCACTCTAAGCCTAAGTGAACCCATTTGGAGCGACTGTGAGCAGACTGAGATTCCTCCCATGTTATCTGAACAAGTGTTACTAATGGGTTTATCAATTAGGCCAAGTCCAATAACTGCATGCCTGCAATCTCCTTTAAATACACTCCACCGGCGTAGCCCTGATTTCTGTGGTTAATGAGTACATTGTGTACACATACACACACACACACACACACACACACGAGAATGTATGTGTGTGTGTTTGTGTAATAGTACTGTAAGACCAGGGGCAGTTTGGATCCATATGTCTGTATTCATATGTGTATATTTCTGTATGTGCAAGTGTGTCTGAGCTTGTGTGTGCATATGTGTGTGTTTGTGAGCACCGTGTGTTTATAACACACAAATTAATGAGTTCTTATGATTGCAAATCGTGTATTTATACTGTTTGAAGGTGTTCATATATAAATCCCTGTGCACGTACAGTACAAGAGCTGTGCATGTGTGTCTGTATATCACCTCTGGTGCACCCATATTATACACATCATACTCTATTGTACTTATTATATGTGCAAGTTTTTTGTGTATTGTGGACCCCATCGCAACATAGACAAAACATTTACAATAACTAGTTGATAAAATGTTTTACTTTACATAAAAAAAATATAATGTTACATTTTATTTCAGCATACAAGTCATCTTCTTTTTGATGTCCTTTGACTTTGAGAGGGTAATTGCACAATGTTTCATAGTGATGTTTTGAATTTGGAATTGCTAATAGCTATCAAGTGACCATTGGCAGTCTGGTTAAACACAAAGTATCTAAGTTCTACTGCTAAGTATCTCTCTCAGACGTAGATTTATGACATTGTGAATACATTTGCCATGATTCTCCAAGTCCACGATTCAATTTGACTTTCAATTTTAAGGTCACAATTCAATTAAGCTTTTTTGATTTGAACGTATTCTTTTAGCACAAATGGCTGCACTGTTGAGTATTGATTTGTTAAGAGCAGCAGAACACTGATTTTATTGCCTGCGACATTTTCAAATTCTTCTTTAAAAAGACCTGTGTGGTATAGTATGGTAAATGGTATAGGCTGTGTCGTCTTTCAGTCTTTTTAATTCAGACACATGCTGGATACTCCAAGTAGGTGTGGGTGGAGAGTGAAAAAACTCTGGAAGAATCACTGATTCTGCCTTAGATTTTGATTATTAATGTTAAGACCTCATTTTTATTGATTTTCAAATTAATATTAAAATTGTGGCACCCTTAATCATGAAATGGCGTGGGATCATGGGAGTCATTGTCTTCATTCTTCAACAACCACCACTGCCAATGATAATCTATCTGACATGACTCAGGCAGAAATCATGTTTACTTTATTTATGTTATGTTTGGTCACATTCGCCGGCTTCCTTCCTCATTCTCTGATGTATCCAACGTATCTTGTGTTCTTCCAGAAGTTACACTAACTACAGCTAGTAGGAAATGCACTGTTACCTTGAATAAATGGCCTGTTTCTCTGGGTTTGAACATTGTTGGAAACATTTGGGATACTGTAAGTACACAGCTCAACAAAATATATAACATATATCTACTATTACACAGGGGCCAGATTAGCTCATGTAGAAAGGCATGTAAATTTCACAGCTATGTACAGTATATCAGTATCATCACATGTAAGTCATGTATGGCCAAGCTCTGTATTTTGTATGAGAGGTCATACATGCCAGTGACCTTCAATGCATTTCAGATGAAAAACATTAGCGCAGGAGGCGCCCTCACTGAGGACGAAATGTGTGTGTGTGTGTGTGTGTGTCTGAGTTAAGACCAATTAGAGCGAGTGCATCCATTTTTCTATGTACTCACCCCACTGAGATCACTGGCTGATTACTCCTTTAACTCCCCACAGAGAACGCTGTATACATTATTTCTTTTATTCATTCAATAGACACAGGCAATAAAAGGAGAAGTAGGACAAGACAAGTAAATGAAATATTATAGAAAATTTTAGTTTGGAGTGCTGTTTTTTTTATGCTGTTTACAGTCCCAAGATGAAATTGTCACATACTGTGGATAATTTAATATCTAAGAATAAGAATTAGTTAGTTAACTAGTTAGCTAATTAATTAGTTACCTCAGTTTGACAGTTTTGTGTGGGATTACTGTATGTACATACAATATTAAATCAACTTCACCTTCATGAGATCCAAATAGAAACCACTGCTATAAAAAGGTTCATCTCTCATATTTTTCAACAGTATATTTTAAGAACCGAGAGGCCATACAATAAAATCCATTAGCAGTCATTTTTACGTAACAAAGTCCTTTTACTTTGCTTAATGCAGCTGGCCTATTATCACTCTCCATGGAGTTAATATGAGCGTTAGAGTGGATGACTTTGATCTCTCCTGTCACTAAATTGCCACAGGTCAAAAGGGGGTTAAAAGGTTGTTCAGACATTTCAACTGATGCTGTGAATGAATGAAAGGAGGCCCAAAATAGTTCACCTGATCACAGCACAGGGCGACTGGGGTTAAGGAGGATACAATCCATCTTTCCCCGCAGCCTAAATACACTCAGTATAAGCAGGAGGGGACGGGCAGTGAAATGGACACCCGCAGGTGTACAAATCCCAGAACATGAGGTGGAATCACAGTAAAACCAAATGTTCTGCTCCAATCTGAGCAAATGGATAGACTGACTGAATGAATGGACGAAAAAAAAACGGAGATAAAGTGACAGAGCGGCTGACGCGGTGATAAAGTGAACAAACAAACCTCAGAGACAGAAAGACTGACAAACAGGACAGGCAGAGAATTGATTTACCCTGATGGTTTGTTGGACAGGCGTCAAGACGGATGGATGGAGACAGACAGGCCAACATGGTGTCAGAGAGACAGATAGACACTGACACCCTGACACTGTCGGGGCAGCAAAACACTCGAGGGTATTCTCATAGACAACAACACACTGTACGCCCATTTAGGCTCTCTGCCGTTTTATATCAACACTGTATGTTGCAATATCCACTAATCCCAGCAGAAAAGCTTCACATCACACTGTATCAGACATGACAAAGATGATTCGTTTCCAAGTCTGTGCAATTTCATAAACATTTAGCATCTCATCACAGTGTGATAAGATGCTGTGGAGCCCTAGTCACAGTGTTTGCATTTTTTTTTTCCTGCCGGCTCGCTTTTTTGACAAATTAACAAAAGATGAAGCAAAAGATTGCAAGAAAACTTTGGGCGTTTCTCATTAGACACAGAAATGCTGGGATTGTGGAGGAGTGTAGCTGCGTGAAGAGAGAATGGAGGTGGAGATGAGTTAGCAGAGTGATTGACAGAGGGATTAAATCTGTAATCTAATAACCCCACATAACAAGTAAAAATAAACAGATTATATGTATCAATAGAACAGCAGGTATGTGCAAATACAGCGAGTCAACATATGATACTTCATAAAAAGGCATGTGTGTCGGTAGGTGTGAGTTGGATTGTGCGGCACATTATATTCTAAACTGGCCTAGTGTTAGACTTATTATCAAGGCTACAAGTCTATAGTTAAAGAGGCTTTGAGCTAACGTCAGAAAGCTAAGCAGCTCATAATGTCACTGTTAACATGCTGATATTTAGCAGGCAGAATGTTTGACATGTTTACCATCTTAGTTTATCATGTCAGCATGCTAACATTTGGTAAGTAACACTAAACATAAACACTTATACTTCATACTGTGAACTTTTGCACATTCCTCTGGTGAAAACTTTGCACATTCCTGCACACAATCTGTACAGCTCTTTCATTTTACATAACATATTATACATACTTTTATATTTTTTCCATTTTTTATTGTCAATTTTCTATCACATCCTGTGCGCATTGCCTTCAGGCTTCAGTGACGAGTGTGTAGGATTTAATGGCATCTAGAGGGAGCTTGCAGATTGTACACCTCGTCCCTCTTTCCTCTTAAAACGTGTTGGAGAACGTAAAGCGACCATGAAAATCATTCAGAACGTATAAGGCTGTACCCAGAGTCAGTGTTAGGTTTGTCCATTCTGGGCTACTGTAGAAATATGGCGGTGCAACATGGTGGACCTATGTTGCACCCAAGCTTTCTATAGATACAAACAGCTCATTCTAAAGTAATGAAAACACTACAATTCTTGTTTTCAGGTGATTATACACTCATGACGATATAATTATAGATTATATTCAATTTCTGCCATATTGTGCTAATTAATCCCAGTAAATCTTACACACAAGACCTTTAAATAAATGTGTACATCTTTCCTACCATATCGTGTAACACTATCAAACGGTTAGCTTGGATGCTAACATTAGCTGTGGTCTCAGGCAAGCAAATGGGTTATCAAACACGCGGTTTGTTTTTTTCTTGAAATATGGCCCAATGTCCCTCCATGTTTTCACTATCCATTGTCTTTTCAGTTGCTGATCAACCAGGAAGTGGTGAAATGATAAAAGATTTGACAGATCCCCTGCATGACTTACAACCAAGAACACAGCAGCAGGACATTATCCTTCTGACAGCAGCCTTGAGCTTCATACCCTGAGCGTGACATCAGTGGAAAATAGTCTGCGTATGAATGTGGTGATCTGACATCGGAGCCAAATTTCATGGCATCCGTTTAATTGTTGTTGAAATATTTTAGTTTGGAATATGTAATAATTGTTGTCTACATCAGTGGTACTCAAATAGGGGTCAGTGGCGTTTTGCCAGGGGGTCTGTGAAAAGTTTTCAGATTCATTCATTTAAATTATTATATAAACTAATAATTATTTATTTATTCTTTATTTATACATTATATTTTCCTTTTTTTTTAATCTAACATAATTCATAGATTACATTCTAATCTAACAACCTGGAACTCTTAGTAAATATGTGTATTAATATTAAGAACGGGTCATCCATTAATAGTGGAAACAGACTAAGTCTCATATTGTTCTTATGTTTTGTATTAGCCCTATTTTATATTATTAATATATTTTATGTTTTTTATTGTACATTATTTAAAATGATCAGGATCCACATCTAATGTTATGTATGTACTCAGAGTGAAAGACTTGTGTTGTTCTTTCAAATAACTAAATAGAAATGTTTTTTGTTTTTTTTAAAGTCTGTATCAAATTATTTCAAGGGACATACTGACTATGAGTCGGGGCCCAGTTTATTGTCTATCTTATAAGGGGTCCTTGGCTGAGAAAAAAATTGAGAACCTCTGGTCTATGTTACCGATCCGACCATGTTTTGTGTGTTGCTTACAGTAATGATGTCTATGAGCAGTGGAAGAAAAATCTGTTTTTTCATTCTTAGATTGAAGGATTTTTTTAGGCCTGAAAAGGTGCTCTTATCCTTTTAATTATCTGATGGCCCCTCAAGTTAGCCTTGGGTCCCCTTTGGATCCACTTCTTTAGCCTGATCTGATTTAATTTGAGATGGTCTAAATATTGTTCTTGAGAATTTGACATTGACGAAAGTACAATTCAGGGAACATTTCAGCGGCATGAAAATACAAAGGTATGTGTCTCTATATACAAATGCGTAGGTGCTTGTGGATGCTCTATATGAGGTGGTTGTCTCTGATGAATGGGGGATCAGAAAGAAGAAAAAACTCCATGTTTGCATGTGTGAGAGAGAGAGTATGGCAGAATATATGAGCGAGTGTGATTGTGTGAAATGTGGGGAGAAAGAGTGAGACACAGAATGAGCAAGTGTGAGAAACAGAGACAGAGAGAGAGAAGGCAGCTCCATAAAGACGTGAGCTGAATGCTGCCGATCCGAGCCAGAGAGGTGATATATAGTTTAGTCAGTAGCAGCGGGTCACGACAAAGCCTTTAACAGTAATGTCCTGGGAGTCGCCTCGCCCAGGGGACCCGCGCTCCATTTTACAGCCAAGCGACTGAGACTGAGACGCCGCGGCATGACAGCTGGAGCAGTAAAGCCGGCCTCTAGTACCATCCATAACATGAAGGAGGCGTAGACGCCGCTGATACCACCACAAAACACCAGGCCCGAGGCCACACCGACAGCTGGCGAGTTAAGAGGGATGAAGGAAAAGGGGGCTTGGGAAATGGAAGGAAGTGGCAGACGAGACAAAGGAGGGAGAGAGGAAGAAAAAGGAGCGAGGAGATATATTTGCAGATTCAGACAGAGGAGCAATAGATGATCTACATCAAAGGAGAGACTGAAAATACAAACAGAGAGGAGGGGAAACAGGAGGAGAGACAGGAGGTACAACTCAAAGGTGCAAGGTGTAGAATTTTAATGTAAAAATTCTTTTTCTTTTAGTGCTGAAATGATTCATCATTTACTTCATAAATCAATTGAAAAAAATAATCTTATATAATTTGATAACTGAGTAATTGTTTAAGGGATTTATAAAATGTATACAAATTATAAAACATTTGCTCTCGTTGCTTTAGGCTGTCATGTCAAAGACGTCACCTTGGGCTCCGAATAAACTGTGACGGGCATTTTTCATTATTTTCTGACATTTTACACACGAAACAATTAATTGATAATCGACAAAATAAATAACAAATTAATTGAAGAAGATCAGCAAATCACTCTGCCAGATTGATTTACTGTACAGCAGATCTGCTGCTTTACTGCACAAAACAGGAGGAGGGTGCGTGCTATTACGCACAGTTTTTCAGATTTTCTGGCTACGGCACAAATCTAGCAAAGTGAAAGGCTAATGGAACAAGGCTAAGAGTCTACAGCAAAACTAGCAGCTCTTTGAGGCTGAGGTAATTGGGTACAGTGGTGCTTTAAGATAAAAATTACGGTCAACATGCTCACAATGGTCAAGTTGATGCACTGTTTAGCAGGTATAATGTTTACCATGTTCACCATCTTAGTTTAGCATGCTAGTTTGCTAACATTTGCTAATTAGCACTGTACACAAAGTATTGCTTAGTCTGTTGGTCTTGCAGGGATTTGGTCATACACCAAAATCTTGAACAAATAAAAGAAGAAGATTACAAAAGTCATTAGGATTCATCCGCCCATGAATACAAAATTTCAGTTTTTGGAGATATTTCAATCTGGACCAAAGTGCTCGACTGACCAGCAAACCAGTCTATTCCTAACCCACACTGCTAGTGCCTAATAATTATGAGTTGGAGCTTTGTTGAACTAATCTCTATAAACTGGTATCTGCATATGAATGCAGAATCTGTAGGTAAGGGACAAGATTTTGGTATCAGAAGTGTTCTGTACCCCTTTTCCTATGTGCTGGCTTGGCTTGACTCCGTTTGACTCGGCACACGAGCCCAGCACGGCAGGGATTTGCAACTCCATTACAACAGGGCTACCCGCTTGAGGGTGTGTCTTTTAACTGAAGATGAGCTGAACCTGAGTTGAGCAGCTGTAAAAACATTTAATTTTTCCTATATATTCGTCACAATTAAAGTCCCTTCTCTGGGTATACTAACAGTAACACAAGAGAAAAAAACTAAACTTCAAACCCCAGAGATTCAGTTAGAAGCTACAAAAGTACCGAGAGCTGAACACACAGAAAGACTTTTAAAAAGTCTTTCTCTCAAGTCTCCTGCACAGACATGAGTTCAGTCTTGCAACACATGCTTGTTTAAGCGGAAGAAAGGGGTGGTCATCACAGGACCGGTTGGAGGCATGTCGGTTGTGCTTTGGTGCATCTCGGACATGACTCAGCACAGCTCGGCACATTCAAGACGTAATGGAAATGCAGATCGTGTGGCATAGTTTGACTCAGCGCAGCTATAAGGGGCAACAGAGAAACCCCACTGGTTTTCATTTTTAGTCCGAGTAAAACTAACCAATCTCATTTAAACAGGTTAGAGTTCGGTTGCATGCAGTGAAACGCATTGGCCTGATGGCAATTTAACCATTTATTAGAGTTTATTGAATAAAATTCTGCATTTGTATACAGATAGTAGGTTTATATAAATTAGCCTGCAACTCCTTTCTCATGTCACAAGGTGTTAATCAGACTGTAAATAATGATGTAAGAGGAAATGTTGGCCTAGATATCTGTTAGCTGTTATCAGGATATCCAGGAAACCCTAGAGGCTAAGTTGCTATCACGTGATAGCCAACAGGTTCCAAGATTGCTGTTGAACTGAACACTTCTCCCAAATTAGATTTGCACTGATTTACAGCAGAAAAGGGGGACTGCTTTACTGCACAAAACAGTAGGAGGGTTCTGCGCTTCAAGAAAAAAAACGGAGCTGAACATTTCAGATTTTCTGGCAACAACACATACTGAAGGCAGAAAAGGGCTCATTGGAAAAATTTCCTCTAACAAAGCCGTCTGACAATGTGTTAATGAGAGACAAGGGTGAAAATAGCAAAAACCTTTCTGTAAAAGATAACACAGGGGGAACGTGGGAAATGCGGCCTTAAAGCTACTACAAGGAGTTTTTAACTTGTTATCAAACTGTTTCAATTTATTACTGATGCCTCTGTTAGACCTACATAAGCAAACGAGACCATCCGCAAGAAGACTGACTGTTTCTATATAATTATTTTTAATGCCTGCCACTGGGTCGTATTCTCCTTTAAGTCAGATGAAACAAGCCTGTGTTTACATTTTTCCAGCCAAAGCTGCAGTGAGTAGTTAAAAAGGAGCAGGAGGAGATTTTTGTTTATATTTTGTGGTTATTACAGTGGGAAAACTACCACTTTTGTCCAAAGGGGCCTCCAAAATCAACACAATATGAAAGTTCCTTGTAGTAGCTTTAAATATAAGATAAAATGACAGTGACAATACCATTACTGGCACAAAATAGAGCCAATCAATCATCACAACCTTGACAAGAAATCAAAGTAAAACACCACATAGCTGGGGATCGAATCCCCTCAGACATTAAAAGCATCCACATTGCTGATGTGTCCTTGAGCAACACGCTCAAGAATCAACAAGGTTATCACATTTCTTGTTGTAGTATCGCTGCTGTGCAGAATGACTGTGCAGATAGACACTCACTTTACTTCCAAGACCAGAGCCAGAATCCCTGCAGCCATCGGAGCAGCACTGGATGTTCCTGGAAACTGTGTGACACAGCCGTCACTGATGCTGGTCACCGTGACCTAGCGGGATAACAAACCAAATATGTTGCAAGACGCCGCTATGCAGAAGTCATATCAGTACAAAGAGTATGAAGATGGGTGCGTGTGAGCTGTTCTGTTCAGCTACTCCTCTGAATCGGATTTCTGTGGGAGGTTTTTGGAAAAGAACGCAGCAAATCAGGCCAGCAGAGTTCCCACACTGTAGCAGCTACTGTATCTGAAACAGTTTTTTTTCTGTTATTAGAACACATCAACACAGTTTTACAGCGATGATAATTAAAAAACCAACTTGTGTCTAGTCTGACCACCTCCTAATGTGAGGTGGAAGAGGCCAGGCCTCCCGGCAGACAAAGGTGATATCACACTGATAAAATTGGCCGTTCCGTTTCTATAGCCCTGGAGTTGGCACCACGTTTCTTCTCGGCTTTTCACTGCTACCTCCGCCATCAACACCTCTGCTTCTTCCTCTCCCTTTCTCAGCCACTACAGCCACGCTTTACCTCCAATTAACACTCGTTTGCTTCTGTGTGTCTGCGTGTGTGTGTGTGTGCGCCCAGCAGTCACCTAGGTCATTTGGCAGGCCTCTATAAATATCACACCAGTGGCTGCTCTTTAACAGGCTTCTCACAGCTCACAGGAGCAAAAGAGCAGGGCTGCTGCCACACACACACATGCACACACTCACACATATACGACCTCATTAATGGTAAACACTGTTGTTAGATGTGTTAGGTTGTACACGCACAGTAACCAGAGGTAGTGAGCCTCCCACGCCGACCCCTGTCAGAGTGACGGCCATCACGCCAGGGCAGGGCTCGCCGAAGTAGGTGGGCTTCCCCGTTTGAGAGACAGCGCCGATGGCGATGTTGTAGATGGAGTTAACATAGCCGTCTGCACCGCAGTGGTCACGCTGCATTCCACCATTACCTGCCGCCCACACGAAGATGCTGCCCTTCCCGCCTCGGCCCTGACAACACAAACAGAGGGATGTCAAAGTGGAAGAACGAGTGAACAGTGGATTTCATAAAGAATGTTTCCATCTAGCGGTTAGCAGAGCATTTCAAACATCACATATGACAAAACATATCATAATGTATATTTTTACATAAGGCTCAAACATTGTGGGGAAAACAGGATTCTTAGTGTAGAAAAAAGTCACAGGAAAAATTATAAGATGATGGTAATTTATGCAGTAACAAAACTGATGCTAATAGTCATCATGCCAAGTGAAAACTGTGGGTCATTTTTAAATGTTGTTTTTAGTTATTTTGCATGGTGAAATCTGTTCACTTCAGCCCCATATGGATGGAAAAATGTGGGATAAGACAGTTATTTAATATTTCTATAAATTCACAAGCACAGATTACTATAATCAAAAACCCAAAGTAAAGCGAACCAAAGCTACAGAGCACTTATTGCAGAAGCTGTAAACAAAAAGTGGAGAAATGTCAGGGGCAGATTTGGAATTCACTTAAAACATGGATGACACCCCGAGTGGTTTTAAGTTGTAAAAGGGAAAATTTGGCAGTTTTTGTGTGGATGTCCAGTCAGCACTGATGGTAAATGTAGTCAATTGAAGCTATTAATTCATCAGTGTGTGTTCTATTTACCAGGAAAGCTGAATCCTGCTGCAAAATCTGTTGTTCTATGTTGTCACTCTCCAGTGACATTACTGAAAGTAAGGAAGAACTACAGGCTATTTTAATTTGGATCGCTAGTCTCCACTTCTGGGAAAGACAGGGAGTGTGCCTAACGTACCTACGCTATATTTTGGCTAACAAAGTAACAGCTTTAGGCTTGGGTGGTGATACACAGCAACATGGGTGTGGGTGTCAGAAGCTTACTCAAGGTACATCATTGTTCATGTGGGCACAGCTGGCACAGCTTGGCAAGCAGAAATCAGTTTTCTTGGTCTGTATAACAAACACTGAGGAGTTTATTGCCTCAGCTGACTACATTTACCATCAACAGTGACATCAACATCCACATGAAAAGTGATGAATCATCCCTTTAATGTTATTTTAGCCATATTTTGTAGATTAACCTTAAGACAGCTGTGAGGCAGGTTACGGCCAGTTCACACTACAGGTTTGAGCAGTGTGTGGCGTTAACGGGTTAGAGCAGCCACACGCCCGCTTGAGAAGCACTGCTCAAACATGTGTCACACACGGCTGCAGTCACCCTTCAGATTCGGAGACTCGCCTTTTTTTCCGCGTGACGTGCACAGTTTTCAGCAAAAATACACAGTGACAATGATCTGTTGACAATGATCTCAACATCATACCAGCAATATGACACCTGTCACTACAGTTTCATTGTTTATATCTGTAGAATATGTCACAGACATAAAAAAAAAAAAAATGGGTGCTAAACATTATTTTTTAATTTTCTTCCTCTCTTTTCTTTTCTCCCTCCTTCTCTGAACAAAGGGGAAAATCACTGATTGCTTTCTGAATACAGCTCTTTTCCTCTCTTCAAAACCCTTCCCCATCACATATGGTTACATGCAGATATTGTGAACTGGCTGTTAGAGCTTCTCTTAAAGGACTAGTGTGTAGGATTTAGTGGCATCTAGTGGTGAGCTTGCAGATTGCAACAAACCCGCCTCGTCCTCCCCTTCCAAGCATGCAGGGGAACCTATGGTGGCTGTAAGACTCGTGAAAAATGCAAAAGTCCCTCTCTAGAGCCAGTGTTTAGTTTGTCCGTTTGGGGCTACCGTAGGAACATGGCGGTGCAAGATGGTGGCCTCCATGGAGGGGGACCCACCCGCTCTAGTAAACATAAATGACTCATTGTAAGGTTATGAAAACACAGAAATTCTTATTTTCAGGTGATTATACACTAAATAAAAAATATTTGGGAATATTATATTCTGTCAATAGATCACTGTAAATCTTACATACTGGACCTTTAAAGCATTGGGGCTCTTCAAACCCCTGTCTCCTGGGCCTATATATGCCCACTGCAATCCATCCATTACCTGGAATGAATTAACACAATAAGACCGTCTCTCAAAATGCCAGATCAAGCTTATCTAATTGCACCCAGAGCGATGGAAAGATAACTTAGAGTAAGACACAGATGTATACCAATTATCAATATTTCTAAATCCTCCTCTGATCTGAAACACTTGGTGTGGACAGCCATTTTTGTAAACTCTTGAAAATAAATAAGAATGTATTTAAATCTGGATCAACATAATCCTAACACTGGACATTTTGTCCTTCCACTCTCAGCTCCACTGACAGCGTGCATGTCTACTCTCCCCCTGACAGACAGCAGTGTGGACTCGGAGATGAAAGCCGTGCCTTGCGAGTTCCTAGCCGAAGGGCTTGCGCTGTCAGGCTATTCGGCCCGTCCATCTCGGCCCCGTCGTCCCGCGGGCCCCAGCTGCAGACATAGATGTCGATGAAGTGGATGTTGAAGGTCAGAGCCGTGGCCTCCATGGCATCAGTGACAGAGCCGTCCAGGAGGCGGATACCTGGACAGATCGAAAAGGTCACAGAGAGTTCGGAGGAAGGCTTGTGGAAAAACGGAGAAATAAAAATGGACTCTTTTCAAAATATATACCAAAAGAGCATTTTGCATCCTGGCACTGCTTAAAAAACAGACACATGGATTCTGTTTTTCATGTTGCAGAAATGACATCACATCCACAAAAGTTAATAAAGTTATTTTTTCTGCTTGCTCTTGTTTTTGCAGTGTCTGTTTCTTTCACTGCATGAACTCCATCACTGTCTGCCTCGCTGTCTGCTCTTTTTATATTCTTATTTCTCTGCATTTGTGCCATTGCTGGCTATTAAGAGGAAAATGTCAGAGGTCAACTCAAACTAAGTCCTTTTTGTAGGGATGTACATAAAAGTGATGGCAGGAACCTTGCTGCTCTCAGCTATAAAATAAAATTGCACAATGATTTCTATCTTTAGAACTTTTCAATAGTGTTAACTAGTTTTAGCTGAGCAAATGCTCGCTATAAAGAAAGCTCTTCAAGCTGTCTGGTCACAATCTTGGACATAATGGCTTTTGCATTTTTGCTGAATTATGAGTCAACAAGGGCCCTTTCAAAACATCCAATACACGCTCCTATAGCTGTATAACCTGTGCTGGATTTTGTGGAGTGGTGTCACTGGTATCAATTACCAATTATCTGAAGTGCAAATAAGTGTTTGGATGTATGAGAAAAAACAGTCCACTCATTTTAGAAATTCAGTTTTAAATCCAACACAAAT
Organism: Lutjanus argentimaculatus; assembly: GCA_034769285.1. NCBI lineage: Eukaryota > Metazoa > Chordata > Actinopteri > Lutjaniformes > Lutjanidae > Lutjanus > Lutjanus argentimaculatus. The sequence goes on along the minus strand of JAWZSL010000025.1, from coordinate 7,598,620 downwards.
TCTGAAATAAATAGAAACTGTTCTGATGGTAACAATAAGACATATATTTTAAAAACTCTCAATGACAAACTGACAGTACAACATGATAATTAAACCTACTTTATTGCTTGGAGAGCTTGAAATTACAATCATTTGTGAAGTAACTCATCTCTACAATATATACAACATTTTTATTTACACAGTTATATCTTGTGGCATGATGCTACATGATTTTTGCACGTAATTATATTTTGTTATTTCTTCTTAATGTTGTACTTCATATTGTAAATATTTTGTTATATTATTGTTATTTTATCTCTGTTATATATCGTAGTATTATTTTCATTTTTCTTAGAATTATTATTTTTTCTGTTCTTCAATGGAAGCATCTGTAACATGACCTATTTCCCCCCTAAGGATCACTTAAGTATTTCTGATTATGATTTAACATCTAAAGGAACCTTACATATTATCATTGCATTATTTTTATTTAGTCCTACAATACAACACATAATGCAGTGGCAATACTGCTTGCAATACTTGCAATATGACTGTGGCCTGGCTTCATGAATGTTATATTTTGACATCAGCAGATGACAGAATAACTACAGTGAGAAAAAGCTGAGGTAAGTATTTTCTTCTCTTCACCTCAGGGAGCCTACAGGGCGTCACTCTAACTTAGTATGCTTTCAAAGTCGAGAATGGCAGAAAAACTAACATCCCAATCTGCAATGGGCACATAAAACACGGGTGAAACTGTGGATTGCTTCATATTATGTAACATTTCGTAAATCCACTACTGAAGAATTGTAACAAAAAGAGGCGGAGGTTCAGACTGCAGCAGCTTTTACCAGGGAGCAAACCCACTTGCCCCCGGTGTGTGTGTGTGATAGCACTGTTCACGTCACTCAAATTGATGCATTTTTTTCTTTTTGCATCTATTACTATTGTATATGCTGTAGCACTGGAGGAATACAATTTTGTTCCCCTGTATTTGAGTACTGTATGTGGAGATAGTGATGATGAATCCTTCGTTGAACCACGTCCTTGTCCTGAGGTACCAAGCTGGCTCTTTACTTGCTAAATGTTCCACAGTGTCACTAACTTTGTCTATCTGTTATTTGGTCAGTTTTAGAGCATTTCACAAAAAAAAAAAAAATTAAAAAATTAAAAAATAGCAGCACAACAGATGAAAATAATTTATATGCTATAATGATTTGAATAGCTGAGGGGAACTTGAGAGTGGGGTGATATTCCAGTGGGTTTGTGATTACGAGCAAACCCTTTAAGATACAAGCAGTCGTGTGATCCATTATCAATATAAAAATATTGATTATAGCCACTAAAAGGCTGCTTAACCTGGCTAATTAGCAGTAGATAATTAGCACAACGCAGACCCCCTGGCAAAATTATCTATGACCACTTATCCTTTAGAGGGTCGCGGGGGGCTGGAGCCGATCCCAGCTGACATTGGGGAGAGATGTACCCCGCCTCTGGACTGGTCGCCAATTTATCACACGGCTGACACGTAGAGACAACAATTAACATGCATGTCTGCGGACTGTGGGAGGAAGCCGGAGCAGCCAGAGGACACCCACGCAGGCATGAGGAGAACATGTAAACTCCACGGAAAAACGCCCAAATCCCCACCAGGTTCGGACCCAGAACCTCTTTCTCTGAGGTGACATTACAAACCACTGTGCCAAATTAAATACCCTACACCACTGTGTTCATGTAATGTCCAGTTCAAATGTCCTTTATCGAAAGAAAATGAGTGGAACTGAAAGGGGCTTTTCAGATTAAATTAAACAGAGTTTTCACTGAAGGATTTTTTCAGGTAAGTTTGTCTATTCATTAAATTGTATAAAGTCTGTGTCTCTTCTACTAATTGTCTTATATAATCTGCTTGCAAAGCCTCAAAATGTATTTCAAATGAAAAGCAACAAATAAATGTGTGTGTGTATAAGTGTGTCACGAACATCATTTTCTTTCTTTCTGTTGATTCATCACATTCACTTTGTGCATGCTTTCAAAATAAGATCAAATCTACCAGGACTACATAAATTCATAGATATTTTCACATAAATTTCTCAAACAGAAGCACACAAGAGGTAAAGCTCAGTCGATCCTCATTGTCAGACAGTGAGCAGTGAGGTCTCAACAGCACCCAGTAGTTCAACATGCATCTTTCATTTGGGTCTTGGCCCTTCATCTCCTGTGCGCCAGACTCTGTTTATGAGTCGGGATCAAATAGACTCAGCAAGGTGAAATTAAGGCTAACTGTGGAAAGGGATTCCTGCTCTTGCCTCATGAACTGTTTTTTTTCTCTTTTCGTCAATTCTGCAGGAGGCTCTCATCAGCCTCTGACAAATGACAGAAGGGCAAGGGTTAAAGATCACAGGGCAGAGTTCAAATGTCAGAGTTCAACTTCAGGATTCCTTCCGCGTTTCATGTTGATGACACGGCTGTATCAAATTGGTTTTGAGGCTCTCAGATCTGAGAGCTGTTGGAAATTTCCTTACTCAAACATCATGAACTCCTCATTAACTCATGGTTTATAGCACTCTTAGTGTATCCTATAAAAATCTTTGATTTCACAACAGAAAACGGCCTATCTTGTGTATTCGGTTCATTCATCCCTCGCCTGTGTTACAACCAACACTAAAAAAGCCATTACTGAAGCTCCCACTAAAAAATGAGCTGTTAAATAGGGTCAGCACGGCTCAATAGCAGCCAGTCACCGTGTAGTCTGTTGCATTCACACAAACCCAAATACAGCACATACACACGAAACACACAATATCTCCCTGTGAATATCCAGAAATTACATTCTCTCAAAGTCTTTTTTAAAAATACTACATATTTTTCTGATCTTAAAGACTTTAAAAAAACACACAAGACTTCACATCTTCCATGAAACCCCTCAGTTTCAAATTAATGAGTTGATTTTCTGCAGTTTGGCACCGCAGACAAAACTAACATTGACTGAGTAAGGCTATAGCAGATTGGGAGACTACCAGGACTACAAAATAAAACAACAAATATTTTCTATCATTTTCTGCCAAATTTTAAAATGCGTATGCTTACAACCAGCAAGCCATGCAATTTTAATTTCCACCCAAACCAACTGTGGTACTACCCCTTTGATTTAGCATAATTTGCAATGTCATACCAAGTTTTAAAATGCATGTTTTTCTTATCAAAAATGATTCAACATGAAAAAAAAAACAAACAAAAAACTGCAGCACTGGACATGATCATTTTCTGTTTTTTGGACTAGTAAATCGCTCTGGATTGTGGGCCAAAAAAATGTGAGTTTGAATTATTTATTTCTGAATCCAATTTAATGAATTTTGCTCATTTGTTTTCTGAGGTAAAGTTAGAAAAGGTTGGGATCAAAAGTGGGTACATTTATTGTATATTTCTGTATTTTTGGTAACCTTTATTTAACTGTACATTTCAGTTTATTCATTATAGATCTATATTTATTCCAAGGATGGGTTTATGTTCAACATGAATTCTGTATAAGATTGTATTTATTATAGATTAATATATTTCTTTTTTGAAAAGACTGGTGCTCTTTTGGATTGTGTGGATATGTACAAGAAATCTGTAAAGTTTGTTAAACCTGCTTGTTATGTGTCACGTGGTGATGTTGTGAATTATGGTATTATGATGGCGACCCTGTATGTACTAGAAGCAGGTCTGAGGAAGAGCCTGGAGCTTGAAAATTCATACGAATAAATACTTTAAATGGGAGCTTTTTGGTGTATGTCTCTCTCTTTCTCTATTCCTTCTGTAAAGCATCCTGTCACAAACTTAATTTTACTTGCTACAGGACTCAAAATATAAGAAATAATCTGTCATATGCCTCTTTATCTTAAACATTCAAGTCTTTTGCATCAATGCAGAAAGACACACTGTCCCTCAACAAATACATCTTGTTACTGTTGAAGATAATGTTCATGTTTAGCATTTATTGGTTTTGCTCCAAATGGAAATAAGTAATTCTTCTTTTTGAGTTTTTGCATGATCACGCAGTAGTTTCTACTTTATATAAAAAATAAAAGGATTAGAGGCATAGTACAAATCTTTTAGAAAATGCCATGTCATAGTCTTGGCCACTGCAGCACAGTACACCCACAATGCACTGCCTCCCACTGTCTCGCTAAGGCTGCATTGTTTTCCTCACCTCCGATCCTGGCATTGAAGGCGATGCCCACACCGCAGTAGGAGTTGTTGGCCTCCATGGCAACTTCCCCTGCACATCGGGTACCGTGACTGAAACAGAAGGGGAATAAGATGTTAGCCACACACTGAGAGTGAATATGCAGAGATAGGAGTTTTCTTTTTCTGGATGTGTTGACCAGAGCACACCCCAAATTAAACCTGGAAAGGCACCCAGTACATCCTGATTTGAACATTGCTGCAGACAAACACAGTGACGCAGCTGCAGCTCAGAACAAGGAAAACTTCAGCAGCTCATATCCTGTTCACACGCAGTACTAAAAGCACTGTAATGTCATGTATGTAAAATTTTGCATTTATTACATTTTATAAATCTGTTTAACATATTTAGCTTGACATAATTTTGTGATACTACATGAGTACAATATCCTTCGGTGGACTAACTAATTGACCGTTCACTAAGCCAATACCCTTATTTATCCTAAGCCAGTTAAGCTTTCCATTTCCATCCGACATGGCAAGAATTAGTTTACAATGATAACACTGGAAGATTTACCACTGGAAATCACTAACAATTTATTTGGCTTCAGAGAGAGGAAGACAAAAGTGGGCTTTTATTTCTGGATCCATCATCTATAGTATACTGTAGCTCACTAGGTAATTAAGCTAACATTATCTCCGTGAGTTGACTAAAATTCGGGCTGATTTTTTTAATGATTACAGCTGACTCTTTTTTAAAAGGAGAACCCTGTAAAAGGTGTCTTAATTATACTTGATGACCACATACATTATGGAAGGGATAATGAACAACAAGCAGATCATTATTGTGAAATAAACCCCAACAGGGTGGTGCAGGACCCTGATGCAAATCAGAGGGGTCTTTAGTCATCCTAAAGGGGTTTATTTCACAATAATGACCTTCTCATTGTACATCATCACACAAATTACATGGTCACTCATGAAAAATCAATCATTTGAAACAAAATGTAAAATTTAAAATGATTTTGATTTCCAGAGTTTTGATTCAGTTGATCAGTCTGTTCTTCTCAGCTATTCAGAAATAATTCATTGTTCCAGTGGCCCATGGTTCCTAAACCCCAGCCCGTTATCCCAAAAACAACCATTGCTGTGAAGGACCATTGCTTCGAAACTACATACTCTCCCTGCAGTTGGGCTAGGGGAAGGGTTAGGTTACAGTTAAACCTAGCGACTCCAATGATGGGGGTAAAACTCTCATGATTTTATTCAGACATTGGAAATTTGTTTGTGACAGTAAAATCATTTTAAATGTTATTTGGTACAAGGACAAAACAGCCTGTTAAGGACAACCCGTCATGGATTCAGCACCATGGACAGGGCCAGCAGTCACTGAACTAACAACTGCAGGGAGAGTGTGTATTTTCTAAGCAATGGGCCTTCGGGCGCGTCAGGGTAATGAGCTGTTGGACAAATGGAGTTTCGGAACAATAGGCCGTTGGAAAGATGACATGGCAACATCCCACGCAGGCATAAAATCAACACCCTCACAAGTTGATGATTATTGTAGAAGACATGGAAATAAAGAAAGAGCAGTGTTATTCTACTCCAGTGTAGAGCTACTTAGTCCTTGTATTTTTATAAGTATAATAGGAGTTTAATTTTACACTTTTCTCACATTTGCCTGCTGAGCATACATACTTGCAAAAGAAGGACAGAGGTTAGATTTCTGGTTAGAGTTCTGTTTTATGCTCATATTTTGAAATAGTGTGTTTCACTTTTAATGTTACAGGAGAAAAAGGCTTTAAGGAGGAGAAATAACAAATGTATTTGGCAAATGTGACTCTATCTTGGGTAGCATTTGCAAGAATGTAAACTAAACCAAAACCAATAAAGACAGGGACTGAACCACTAATGTTAGCCTTAATAGTCAGCCAGCTCCTAAAACAATTTTAACCTGCTATCCCATAAAATGCAGTTAGCTAAAATGCTCCTTGGTCTTGTGCCGGGTTAGGTTGCAGCTGTAAACTAGTTAGCCTGGACATGCAAACGTATGCATCTTGTGTTAAGAGAAAATAAATAGTAGGGCTGGGAGAGTACACTTATCCCCTGATTCGATTCTATCACGATACTGCTGATTCAGTATGTATTGCGATTGTTAAGTACTGTGATTCTGCTATATTGCGATTCAATATTACAATTTATTGTGTTCACTTTTTTATCATTATATCATGGGAAAAAGTTGAATGACACACTTCTAGAGTCATATTCCAAAAATTCTGCACATCACATGTCAGTCAGTCTTTCTAGTTTTATTTTTGCAGCATCATTACTATACTGCATATAAAAGTAGTTAAAAAAAAAAAAGCTTTTTGAAGGAAACTTTAGTTGTTCCTGCTTATCAAATTAGTTTTTCTTTAAATTTATATTATATTTATTTATATTATAAGGACAACAAATAAGTATACGACAACCACCACAATAACAAAGACAGCAACAATAACAAACACCACAACAAAGGAAAAAAATAATACAGTACAGTACTATGCCCTATAATAAATAAAATAATTCATATATCTTAAGGAGCATGAATATGTAAAAACCCGAAATTCTGGAATATTTCCCATTGGGCTGCTCAGAGTCAGTCTGACAGATACATACACCATGTTGAAACACAATTCCAAATTTGGTACCACCTCAAAAGATGCCACTGATCATATCAGCTATCCGTTCCAAACCAAGAAGACTGGAGAACTCAAGCCACCAAGCTTCTATTCAGAAACATGCTTATCAAATTAGTGCCGTAAGAAAATAAGATGAGATAAGAGATGATAAGATGCTAGGGAAAAATAAATCGTGCTCCTGAAAAATACACATGGCACAAAGAGCCTTTAAATTAACATATTTAACGTAAGAAATTGAACTTTGAAACCCACTTTTGAGTTTGGAGCTGGTCAGTGTGCAGTGTTGAAGCCAGAATAACAGAGTAATAGTTAGCAATATGAAATCAGCAACAGTTAGTTTGTTTCCACAGATATATGAAATACACGCCTGAAAGTATGAGCTCATGTGTTATTTTATGTTAAGCATGTGAAGTAAAATGGGTCTGTTTGTTGAGATATTACCGCAATCGTGAAGCTAATTTTTGATAATAAAAAAGGAATCACAATATTAGAGAGAAATGATTTTTTCTCCCATGCCCTAATAAATACACTGTTTAACCAGTTTCATAAACTCTCTCTCTTGTGTTTTTGGCTTGAAAGGCTAATTAAAGCTACAACAAGAAGTTTAAACTGGTTATGAAACAGTCTCAATTTAATACTGATGCCTCTATAAGCAAACAAGACCATCTGTGAGAAGGCTGGCTGTTTCTACATAGTTGTTCTTAATGCTGCCACTGGGTTGGATTCTCCTTGAAATCTGATGAAACAAGCCTGTGTTTACATTCTCCCAGGCAAAGCTACAGTGAGCAGTATGTTAGCCAGTTAAAAAGAAACAAGAGGAGCTTTTTCTTTATATAATTTAATTTTTGATTCTGTATTTTGTGGTTATTACAGTGGGAATACTACCAATTTTGCCCACAGGGGCCTCCAAAATCAACAAAATACGAAAGTTCCTAGTAGTAGCATTAAATTGGTCAGTTTATTAACTCTCCCAAGAAAAGAAACATCCAACATAAGTCATTACCTATTTTCCTCATCTCTGACAGGCATGGGATCATGAGACAGACCGTGTGAAGCACGCAGGTCAAAACTGGCGAGGGCTTCCTGTAATCCAGACAGAAAACAAATGGAGCACGGTGTGACATAATGTAACTCTCACAACACACAACATCACAGTGACATGAGGGGAAATGAAGGAATCCCATGAAAAACTCCTGATACTGCCACTCGAATTAGTCTGTCAACATATTTCTTCTGACTGACGGCAATCACTGTCACCGAGGAGATGCCTGCGACTGTGTCTGCGTGTGTCTCTGCGTGGTTTATGTGTGCCTCATAAAAGTGAACATGTTTGAATGACTTGTTTGCCAGTGTATATAGGCATAACGGGTGGAGGATGTCTTGGCAGCAAACGGTACAAGAGCAATTATGTATCTCTCTCTCGCTCTCTCCAGCCAGGCTTATCCATGCCAGACAATCTGCTCTGACAAAGTACAAGTTGGCCTGTGTGCTTCAAACTGCCTATAGGATTATATATGACAAGGCAGGAGCAAACAACACTGCCACTCCACATATGCTTTATGGCTAGCCCTGTGTAACACCAGCCTAACAGAATAAAACTGCTTTATCGCTATATGAATGTTTTATTGTCGCAGGTTTTAAGTAATAGAGAAGTTGAAGAGAAAGTCAATGCACGGATTTTAGCCAAATGAAAATCGAAGTATGTTACACACATACTTCGATTTTCAGGCCGGTCGGCACACCCCCAACTTGGAAAAGCAGAGAGGGGCACCAGCATGGAAGATAAGCAATGAACTGCTGTAGATGGGGTAGGCAACAAATATATCTTAGCCAATTAAACTGATAATTTTTGGAGGGAACTATTTTTCACCACTTTACTTTGAGGTCAGAAAGCCTTTTCTGACAGGAAAACTGCCGTTATATAAGCAAAATATCAGTCTTTCCAAACCAACCAAACTCCACGGGCAAAATCAGCAATTTTACCTCACAGAACACTGGAGTTGCTGGTCTACCACTGCCTTGATCTGTTACTTTGTTTGTGTTATTGTGTGGCTTTTGTGTTTTAAAGGGTTAGATTCACCAAAGTCACACAATAACACAAAAATAAACTAAAAGATCGTGGCAGCGGTAGACCAGCAGCTCACTGTGTGCTGTATAGATTTGGTATGTATTTGAAGCGGAGCAGAGAAGCAGTGCTGCCTGTGGGACACGCTGCGGTGCTGCTGGTGGAATCACAAGCATTGTGTAGAACGGCTGCAATCAGTTCCAGGTGACATAGCACAGCCATAACATGACACACCTGCGCCTGGTGGAATGGATTTTGTTAGGTAGGACTTTTCTAGGTTGCTAAAATACATTTTGCTGCTTTGCTGCTTAACTTCTATGACACTGCTCCTCTCTGCTTCTCCAAACTGGGGACGTGCGGATCAGCATCTACTGTCGTTAACACACAGACTATCAGTAAGTACCTCATACAACTACATTTCAAACAATCTGAATCATCCCTTTAATCTGAAATTATCCCTGACTTCTACTGTCTATGAGATAACTAGAACAACAACATTATGCTGCAAAGCTTAAATAAGATTCAGCAGAGTTCGATCATTGTTCAAAAATCACATTTCAAGTTTACTTACAAAGTTTTTCCTCAGGTCCTTGTTTTCGTGATCTACACCTGAAAGTGGGGAAATAAAGAACACATTATAAATCATTCAAAAATCAAACTATAATCTGGACAGTTGGCACTGAGAAATAGTGAGAGAATTTTTGATGCTTTAGACAAAGAAGTTTTAAAAAACACAATTCCTCGTAGATCAGTCTACGCCTAAGTGCACTCATTGTTTCATTATTTTCTGTGGAGAGCCAAGTAGGAGCTGTTTGAAGTCATTTGAACTTGCAGTGCAGTAGACAGGTTATTAAAACTTTGAATTTTGAGTGCCCTACTAATTGGTGTAATTAATTTGCCAAAATGTAACAGTGAAGTCTCATTTTTAGAACAAGTTGTGTCAAGATCCAGGCTCTGCTGTGTGAGGTATTGCACATGACTGATGGATGAGTGAATGAACAAATGGGCACAGAACAATCTCAATATATTCATTTTGCCATTTTTTAAAATTTCTTATTCTTTCCTTCACTCCTGCATCTTTTTTTTATCATCCTCTCTTTCCACATCAGTTGCCTTTCTTTCACTTGCCCCCCTCCCTGTCCTCCCTCTCTCCTCACCCCAACCACCACCACCACCACCTCCTCCTCCTCCTCCTCCATCTCTGCCGCATCAGGGCTCCTGTGGTCTCAGCAAGAGACAAACGAATGAGGGCCCCAGGAGGGCCGCGCCTGCTCTGCCACACATCACTCACTCCTTCTCTCTCAATCACACACACACACACACACACGGGACCTGCCAGCCTTTGTCCCATGCAGGCAGTGCCTCCGGGTTGTCATGGTAACCTGCAGTCGGTTTTGCCGTTGAGGCCTGATTGTGTTGAGCTCAGGCGGGATGGAGCCCTGGGTGGGTGAAGCCTCATTGGAGCCTGCCACGCCGTGCCATGCTGCGCCATGCCACGCCAGGTCAACCCGCTACGTCCTCTACATAACCACTGATGCTTTATTCTCTCCTCATCCGCCACTTTGGATTCTCTTGCCCCAGGCCCAGACACACGTCCTCCTTTGCTGGTTGGTTGCTTTTGCACTTTACAGGCAATTTATTTTAAATACTATTTTTCTCTCTGTATTTCGACCCTGTTTTTACCTAATTTGGAATGCCAAATTCTCTATGCACTGCTGGCGTAGACGGTGTAGGAAGGGTGTAGACAACCATGTGCTACCTCCATGAACAAACGCTGTCACCAGCAGCTTCTTTTCACCTGCCAGCAATGAGCTTCACCTGGAAACAACAGCCAACCCACAAACACGGCCAGTTGTGTTCATTGGAATGCACCACCAAGCTGGAGTTACTGAAACTCTGGGTCTCTGTGACAGTGAAGTGTGTCCAAGGCATTTCTATTTCATTAAAACTACCAATGCACAAATTTGCATCTCTGTTTGTGAATAACTGTGACTGATCATGTATTTCTACTTCAACTTACAGCCAGTTATAGACGCCTACTGTCAAGCGGTATTTCCTGGGATGAATACAACTACAATTTTATAAGCATTCTTTCAACCACTCTCAACCGCATCTCCAACATGTGCTCACTCCCAACCTGTCAAATACAACAACTTGGCCAGTGGCACTATGCTTCAAATTGTGACGCTGTACCAGCATCACTTCTGCATGTGTAGGGCTCCATGGTCAAGTTAAAAGTAATAAATAGCAATGTTCAGGTAACTTTCAAAGTAAAGGCACAAAAACTAGTTGATTAGGAAAAGATCATTGCTTGGGTTAAAATAAGTACATTAGTTATGTAAATCCTCGCTCGTAATGTAACTTCCAAAAGTTAGCATACGTAATGTAGCTTTTGTAAGTTAACACAGGTCACACAACTTATGTAAATGAATGCACATAATTTATCTTACATAAGTTAATGTATGCAATGCAACTTACCTAAGTCAACCTAAGTAATATAACATGCAAGTTAACATAAAAAATTTAACTTTCATAAGTTAACTTATGTACCTCAACATATGTATGTTAATGTACTTAACATAACTTATGTATGTAAACATACATAATGTAGCTTATGTAATTTCACATAAATTCCATATGTAAACATACATAATGTAGCTTATGTAATTTCACATAAATTCCATATGTTAATGTATATAACGTAAATGACGTAAGTTAAAATGCAAAACATAACATAGATTAACAAAACTAATGTAACTTATTTAAGTTATGTAAGTCACATATAGGACTCTGCAGTCAAGTTTTCGTACATTACGTAACTTAAGAACATTAATATATCTAATGTAACTTAAGTAAGTAACTTTCATATGTAAGTATGTAAGTTGCGTGAGTTAAAAAGAATGTGTGCGGACTCTTGTTTTCACACGGGACATGAACCCCAATCTCCTGAGAGAAAGTTCTGTGTTTGTTTGCCCTATCCATCAACCCCACCACCTCCACATGTGGATTTTCTTGCTCTCTATTCTACCTCATCTGACTTTGACGGCACATCAAAATGTAACACTAGGGGTGCCCCCAGAAATTGCACTACAGGGGTACCTATAGCGTCTTAGTTTGAAGCATAGGAGCGCTAACGAAGCTGGTGTCTCACATGTTCATCAGCAAGCAATGTGAGCAAAAAAAGCAAAAATCAAACTGAGAAAGCTCCATCCAGTTGGGATTTAGTCAAACTACTGCGTTTTGTGTTCATAGCAACTGTGGTTTTGTATGAAAAGTGTTGAAAATGTAGTACCAGTTGCCACTGAGCGTGGTCAACAATCACAAAGTTGTGAGGTTTTTATAGATTTTTAGTTTCTTATTCTCGAGGGAACAAGAGAAGGAGCTCTCTGGCCAATTTTCCTCCTCGCCTGAGCCAAGTTGGATTTCCACACTGAACACGAGGCCAAGCGAGGATGCTGAGTAGGTTTTGCGTACTCTGATTTAAAGTTTGAAGTGTGTTGAGTGATTCTGCACTGCGGGCCAACATGATGTGTTCATATGGAATTCAAGTGACTCATTAAAGAGTTATGAAATGTCAGATATCTTCTCCAAATCCCCCCTCATGCTGATCTGTTTTCCTTTTTAATCCCACACTTCACCATCAGTGAAATCAGGAGACTCTCCCATATCCTCTTGCTCCGACTCAGATCAATCAATCAATCACTTATGCTCCAATATTTGTCATTTTCCTCAATTCTCTATGATGCTGCTTGTTATTTTGTGTATATTTATGCATTTATGTGCAAACCACTAGTCGCCCACACACACACAAACACAATATTCAAGAAAAAACAAAATAGTTGGAAAGCAAACAGACATCAGGGGTTCATTGTGGTGTCATATGTGTATACTCGGTGCTGCTAACACTACGGCTTAGGAATACTTCATTTGACCCAAGTAAAACATGTGGCCTTGAATTATCAGTCATCTTTAAAAATGAACATGCATGCAACTTAAAATACAATAGCTACTAAAACACTTTTCACCTATCAATTTTATCACAGTTAAACATAAAATCTTTAAAAAAAAATAGCCCTTTGTAGACAAAATGGCATTCAAGACAAGATCATTTTAACGGCCAGTTCACCAGAATTACTAAAAATATGTTTGTTACAACCAGAATGGTTTGATACAACTAAAGGTAATTGAGGAAATGTTTGAAAATGGGGTGTTTGCGTGCAATGTTTTGTGCACATTTATGACTGTATGTACAAGGACCTCTCATGGTTACTGTGATTCACAATGTTTAAAAAAAAAAAAACTTTGAAAAACCTGTATAAACCTTAAATATAACCTATACTGACTGCTGACTTGTCACTCCTCTTAACTGGCCCAGTAGAGGCTGCAAGCAATTGACAATTGCTTGGCTAAAATAACAGTTTACCTACCAGCAGTGTTGGGGAGCAACTAGTTACATGTAATGAAATGACAGAATCAATGTAATTGTAATCCAGAAAAAAAGTAGTTAAATTAAATTACAGTTACTAATTAAAATGCTGGTAATTACTAAGAGCTTACAGCCGAATATTCTTTTTGGGTTGCCTGACTCTGGACTCAACAGGGTGCACTCTTCTAGTTTGTAATGTTTCCCAGTGCAAATCACATTGAATAGCAATGCAAGCAAGTCTATTTATCTCACCAGTTAGAGAGAACTTCTCAAGCTTTTAAATGGAGTTTAAACCAGAATATGAAACTAAAACACCTCTTGGAAGGACAGTCTTTTCCAGTCTAGGTGTGAGTCCCCTCAGCTGGACAAAGAGTGCATCTCTGCTGTTATATGAAAGGAATTGCTTGTCTGCAGGAGGCAAAAGGACCTGCTTCATTAAGAGTTCATCCTTGTTTCAACTCAATTATAAGAAAGACACCTTAGCGTGCTTTCACGCATGTTCTTGCGCTTCTATGTGTGTGTGTCAGGCCCTAACATGGTGACAATCACACGAGTCACGTCAGCATTTAAAAGGTGGCACCATCACTTTCCTGTTTGTGATGGAGATATCTTTGGGAATTAACGTCAAGCTGCTCGGGAGGGAACAAAGTAACAAGTGAGCAAAGGACAGAGGGAGGAAAAAACGAATGGAGAGAAAACAGAGGGAGGGGAGGGATGACTGGAACTATAAAATCAGCACCCAAACCTCCTGCAGACTGAGAGTGTCACTCTTGTACCGTAAGCACGAGTATGTGACACCAGTAACAATGATAGGCATGTGGTGTTTCAGTAATCACTTGTGATAATAGGCAAGGCAGGAGATCCTATACATTTAGCTGACAAAGTTTGCTTATTAGCACATTTCATACTAAGTAGCAGTTACCTTACAAATGAAATAGGATTAAAAACCAAATTAAAACGTGAAAATGAGATGATCAATGAGTAGCACTGTAAGCTGGAAAAACAAAGTAGGGACAAATGTTATATTATAGTCAGCAGATGAAAGGTGGATTTAAGTTTAGTTTTGACCAAAAATACCAAAACAGTATTTTAAAATGGATCTTCTGATTTACTGGTTACCAAAGATAAAAATTTAAATTGGGTCTAATTTGTTGATATTTTTTGTTTTGGTCAGAGCTTGTAGTTGCCTCAGTACTTACTTTAGTTTTGATCTGAAAACAAGTATTACAGTAGTCTGAGCTAAATATATAGGCAGCTTTTCAAGATTGTGTATGGACATGACCCCCTAAACTCTGTCAGTATTTTTAGATAATAAAAGGCTGTTGCTATAACTGATTTAATATGAATGCTAGAATTAAGATGCGAGTCTGACAACATCCAAACAAGATCCACATTTCTGGCCACACTAACAGTTTTCTATAGATAAAAGGTTAGGATGCTCAGTCTTTCATTATATACTCAGGTTTTGTCTTTATTTAGCAAGAGGTCATTCTGGCCCATTAATTTGCTAAATAAAATGAGACAATGTGGCAATGGGACCAGAGTCCTCATGTGAAAGAGAAATATGCATAAAGGTATTGTCTGCATAGGTATGGTAATTAATATTACCGCTTTGAAAAATCTGGCTCATCGCAGCATCTTTAGGTTGAACTGATGGGGGCTAAGTATTGACCCTTGTGGTACTCCACACATCCACACTAATGCCAGTAAAGATTCCTGTCTTGTGAACAGGACAGAATAGTACCAGGAAGCTCAGGGGCTCAGGAGCTGACATCTAGGGTTTCGCAATAACCGCAATTTTGAAATACCATGCTATTGACAAATCAATTGCAGGGGATGGCAAGCAACAACAACAAAAAAAGAAAGTGTGTTCAAGTTTTTTTGTTTTTTTTTCATGAGGCTATGTCCTTGTTTTATACATGCATGTTAAATGAATGAATCACTGCTTAAAAATATTCGAGAAGCAATACAAGGGCCAGTAACGGTCTAAGCTCAGGGGTGGATCAATACTGCCCATCTGGGACCTGACTTCAAGCTTGAAAGCTGAAAGTTTTGCCATGTTTTATGTTTTAGTTTTTATTTCGTAGGATAAACTGACGAACTGCTAGCATGTTGCGCAGCTATTACAGGCTGGGGTGATGTTGGACTAATGTTGTCATACTGACAGACAGTCAAGAAACTGTGTGAACGTTAAGCCTCATTTGTAGCCAACTAAATATCATAAATAAAGCAAATTGCAAAAACAAACAAAAGAATGGCACTAATACCATATACTGCACTGTTGAGCCAGCCTAAATAACCGCAGGGGAAATTCCCTCACTGCAACAGCCTTCATGAGATCTGAGTGTTCATTTAAAGGTCATTTGGGGCCTTAAAAAGAAGCTGTTTCAGTACAATGATGGGAGCATAATCCTAATTGGAATTTGTAAAAACAGTACTTCAAACTGATAAGTCGGAGACAGCCAATTTTCTCAGTCATATTTCCAATGAAGGGTAAAACTGATATGGATTTACAGTATGGCTCTAACATGGCATCACTGCCAACCTATGGAAGATCTGGCTTGGCATGTACAGTACATACACGTATTCGCTGGTGCCCGCTTCTCTGCAGTGCACAGATGTGTATTTGGACCAGGATTAACACGTGCACAGCATGAACACGTGTATGCTCAGAGCTTGTGTGTCACAAGAGTCAATTTGAGCATCAAAAACACTGCACCTTCAAGTATTTACATAGATGATCTGAGTGGAGAAATACATTCAGTCAGGTGCATTCTCTCAGGTAGCACCATACTGCCATAAATACAGCCATAAACACACTCCAACACAGTCCAAGGTCTTCTGAGTGTGAAAGTAGAAAGCCACGTCCCACAGTTAGATGAAACACTGTAGGTGGTGGAGCCAATGCAAAACCTTCCATGAATACAAATGCTTTGAACCTGGCTGACCCAGTCTAGATTGTGATTGTGCAGGTGTGTGTGTGTGCGCGCGTGCGGGGTTTGCTGCTCTGCATGTGTGTCAGCATTCAGTGGCAGCAGCTGCACTCTATCTACTTGCTCCGGCAGCATTCACGCCGGTCCTCAGGGTCAAACACACACACAAATCAGACACAGAGATGTGTCGGAGGCCACTTTGAGCCGATGGTGAGTCGTGCCTGAGCCGCCGCTGAGAAAATGAGCCGACATCGCTTCAGAGGAGGCCCCTGCTACACCTGGGGCCCCCTGGCTGGCTCTCGCCGCTTAGCTCTCCTCTTAGTTACTGTACCAAAAAAAAAAAAAAAAAAAAAAGTAAAAGTCAACAGGCTGCCTCTGCTACTGACAG
The DNA here is from genome assembly GCA_034769285.1 of Lutjanus argentimaculatus. NCBI lineage: Eukaryota > Metazoa > Chordata > Actinopteri > Lutjaniformes > Lutjanidae > Lutjanus > Lutjanus argentimaculatus. Next base: position 7,581,981 of record JAWZSL010000025.1, on the reverse strand, counting down.
GTGGAGGAGGAGAAGGGCGAAGACACATGGGGGAGGAGGTAAGCCATAAAAAAATGATACCAATATTTCTGTAATGAAGCTGTACACGGTTGATAATTTGCGTTTGCAAGTGTGAAAAAGGAAAGGAAAGGTGTGTGTGTGTGTGCGCGCAAGAGAGCTGCCGAGACGGGTGTGTATCACCACCCGCCGAGGGTGAGACTTCCTGGCCCTACACCTCCGTCTCATTAATCAGCTCGGTATTTAAGAAGGGCTGGAGTGGACACTTGCCTGTAATTAGCTGGCTTTGTCAAGGATGTGAGTGTGTGTATATGTGCGTGTGTGTCTGCGTGTGTGTGTGTGTGTGTGGGTTTAAAAAGTGAATGGCAAAGAGAGAGATCTTGGGGAGAAGACAGAGTTTGATGAGTGATGCAGAGTGGAAGGACTGAGTTGGAAGGATGTCGAGGGAGCGTGGGTGATGGAAAGCCTGGCACAGAGAGGGAAGAAGAAGAGGACAGGAGTGAGAAGACAGAGAAGACAAGTTGGAGGAAGAGAGGAGGAGAGGAGAGGGAGAAAAGGACTGTTTGGAGTGATGGGGGAGGTGAGAAAATAAAGATGAGAGAAATGACTGAAGGGAAGTGACGGTAAGGAAAAGATGCAGGAGAGACGGGGACGGAGCAGAGGGGATGTGGGGATGGAGAAGAGGTTGACTTCTAAAGTGGGACATTAGTATTCAAGCGGCACGCATACGCCGGCCCCTCACCACACCCCGCTGCCCTGTCTGCCCAGCGGCCAGCTCTCCTCCCGCGGTGGACCCAGATACAAAGCTGGAGGTGGCAGAGGGAGTGTGTGTGTGTGCGTTGGGACTCAAGTTCATTGCAGGTCTGAAACGCTTCCTTCAATGGAGATCTCCACTTTAGAGAAATGTCTTTGTTTTTCCACCGAACGTGTGTGGGTTTCACTGCGCTTTCAGCTGTTATTACTTCTGAAACTCATAATCAAAATTTTACCTGCAAGTTAAACATTTCCTGTCAGTCAGTGGGCATCACTCAAAATTTCCTGTTACTCAACACAAGTGCAAATCTGTACTGTTCCACACACCCACATACGCAGGTAGTGACCCAGGAAGGTAGACATAAAGTAGAACTACTGCGAGAAAGTGAAGCAACACTGATCTGTAAGGCTAACAATTCTGGCGCTGGTGCAGAAAATTACTGCACCCTGACTTTAAAGGGATAGTTCACCCAAAAATGAAAATTCCGTCATTATCTACTTACTCTCATGCAGACTGAAGGTTGTGTTTAGTTTTTTGGTCCACAAAACACTGCTAGAATTTCGCAGGTTGTGTTGCAGCACCTTCCAAACAATTGCTGACCAGTTTTCAAACATAAAAAAAATCAACATCAAATGCCTAAGATGTCATTCACACCATGTTTTTAGCCTAAAACTTCACTGTAGATCCTTAGCATGGAGCATCTTACATGTGCAAGTGCGCCCCATCTGAACTGGGTGTGTGTAGTGTGACAGTGTGCATGTGCGAGTGAACAGCATGTCGGGGCTTTAGGAGACTTGGATTACACCAGACAAGCAGTATGGAGGCATTTTATGGGAGCCCCAAAACGGCTGATTCATGGAGCTGAGATGAGGAGTTATCTACACGATACCTTCTTATTTAACAAGACAGACCGAAATAAGGTGTCAGGTGGCTGGAGGGAGATCACCAGGGAGCTGCTTATCAAGGTCAATGTCCCTCGCTGATGCCAAGCTGCTTGCTGCTGACTATATTCTATGTCATTTCCAGTAGGAAACATCTAAATATAAAAGTGTGTTTTCTGTTTAAAAAGTACAAACGTGGGAGCAAGTAATCACCCACTTACACTTACTTGTTATGTCCCCAGTTTGATCTGGAGCGAACAGCTGATCAGTGTTGCAGGATGAGAAATTAACCTGTTCAAATTCACCTACATCATCATCATTATTTTGTGTCTGAAAACTACCAGTCACTTTCATATTTTACCAGCATTTTGCTAGTGGCTGATCCTAATTTTCCCCCCAGGTTGTGGTCTGGTTAAGCACAGGTGCACTGTTGGAGCACACCAGAGTGATCCTCCAACAGTTTTTTTTTTCTCCCTGTGAGGAAATAAAGTAAATAAAATATTTGCAGTTTGCGTGATAATAATAGTCTATTTTTTAAGCAGCTTAAGACCTAATCATCACTAAGATATACGGCCCTGATCAGTGAGTGAGTGAGAGGCCTCCTTTCCAATGGTTTCGATGAGTGTGATGCAGCCTCGTCGCAGCAGTGAGACCGAGACAGACGGAGGGAGAACTCATGTGGCCTGACTGCAGCCGAATATTCTCAACATGATGAAACTATTGACAAAGTCAGATAAACATTTGATGATCTTCTGTCACAGAACTACATATTCAAACACATTCAGTGTGTAACAATGTAACGCGATAGTCTGATGTCTGATGCTCGCATGTAGTTAGGGCAAGGTGTTATTTCTGTATAACAGACTCTTGCTATGAAGAACAGACTGTTGCTATGGATGCTTTTTAAATCCATAAAATTATTTTAAAATGAAGAGTTTTTGTAAAATTTGTGATTTTGTAAGCAGGTAAACATTTAATGAGTGAGGTACAGTGAGCAGGTCATTATTGCAAAGTAATCAGGGTTTATTCAGCAATAATGCACTGGTGACTGTACATTATCCCTTACATACATACCTTTCACTTACAGATATGTGGATAATTGTACAACATAACTGTGCACATGTTGTGGCATTATACTGGCATTATACTGAGAACAAAATATAAACCAAAAATAAGCAAAGTCTCACCAGTTGCACATCCATAGTTGCCAATGAATAAAGGCGATTTGTGTAGAAAAAGCACAAAAATACACAAAAGACAGAGAGGAGGTCACAGCTGCAGTAGCTGGTCCCTACTTGATGTATGCAAAGAGTTATTACTCATTTCAGGAGCAAAAACAAAACAGGAACACTGGCAGATAATACAAAGTTGTTTGCCACTGTCCGCTGGATGGTAGATGGCCTGTATTTATGTAGCACTTTTCAAGGCCACCGAACACTCTAAGCGCTTTACAACACATGTCAACAGTCACACATTCACGCACACATTTATAGATGGCAGGGGCTGGTATGCCAAGTGCCGTCCTGCTCATCAGGAGTGATACAGCACTTTCTATCCAAAGCATCCCACGGACAGAAAAACACTGCATCGCTCCTGATGAGCAGGTTGGCACCTCGCATGGTGCATGGCATGGAATGAAATGAACTTGTGAATGTATATTAATGCCCATATTTATTAGAAGCAGACTTAAAATGTATGTGTAATGATGCATTTCATCTGTTACTGACTTTGTCTCAACAGCAAAAAAATAGTTTGTTTAGTGTGATTCTATGCTTACTCATTCACACACACACTCATACACTGATGATGTAGCCATCAGGAGAAATCTGGGTTTCAGCATCTTGCCAAAGGACACTTTGACATGCAGTCTGAAGGAACCGGGGATCAAACCACCGACTCTCTGATTAGTGGACGACTTGCTCAACCTCTTGAGCCATAACTGCCCGATGTGGATGTGGCTATTAACATGTGAAATTAGCTTGTGAATATAATGTATATTAATACCTATATTTATTGGTAAATGATTTGAAATCTAGTGGTGCAGTTCATCCGTTACTGACTTAATCTCAACAGCAAAGAATTTGTTTTTTAGTGCTCTATGTACAACAGTCAAACAAAGTAAAGTACAACCACAAAACATCTGTTACAACATCAGACAAGTAGACAAACAACCTATGTGTATAAATGTGACTGCCAGGATGCTCTGCTTGTGAATCACCTCCTGTGGACATTGGAAATGTCATGGAAATATGACTTTTGAACTTCTGAAACCTCACATCATTCCATTCTCTCAGATTGATCTCTTGACATTACAGACATGGATTTGAGATTTGGAATTAATTTTCCACAGTTTAAAAGGTTGTTTCACTCAAATGACAAAAACCAGCATTTTCTTACTTACATCAATCAGCAGGTTTTATTTGTCAAAGTTTTGATGTGTCTCCCTCTGAGATTTCTGCCTCCACCCCAATAAAATCAAGGTGAATAAAATGTCATTTTTGGTGCTCAAAGCGTTACAAAAGTGCATTTTTAAATCGTCAACGTTTCTTCTTAGAAACACTGTCCGTGTTACTCTGGATGATTCACAGAGCTCATTATGAACAATTTTCTTGGAAGAGCTATTTGATGAAAAAAAAAAAAAAACCTAATGAAAATTCTTCCCAGTAATGTAAGTGGATTATTATGAATAACTGAAACATTGTTACTGCAGAGAGAAGCTGTTGTTGAATGTTTTCAAAATGTTCAATGCTGTGTGTGCCCTTAATTTCTCCTCACCTCCATTCTGTTGAGGTGGAGGCAGAAATCTAAGACCGATCTGAAACCAGGACAAATAAAACCAAGACTATGAGCATGTCTAGAAACAGAGGTAAGTGGAAAAAAGAAGGTTCCATGGCTCAAGTTCCATCTGTCAACCAAAATGTTATGAAAATACAGCAGGTTTTTAAAGGGTTAAGGCTTCTTTTTTATGCTATTCTATACTTTCCAACTTCCCTATACTGTCTGTAACTCAGATTGAAGCTCACTAATTCCACAAATCTTTAAAACAACTGCTCAAAAATAATATGTCTCTTTTTAAAAACAAATCAAAAACTCAGTAATTTGAGTAATTTGCTAAAACAGCAGGCCCTGTACTGTAATTTTAGAAAATGTTACTCAAACAGGAGTAAATATTGCCTTGTTACGGACTATTTTCAGCTGCAGATTATTGCACATTCGGTGCTTAGTGAGTTTTAAAAGCACCAGACCGACGTGTCAAAATAATCTACAGTGTGTTCAGCGTGGCACCCACTGAAACAGCGTGGCTCAAAAAAGACACATCAGGCTTTGGCTACACATACAACACTCGTTAGTAGGATAAGTTCATTGTTGTTTTTTGTCTTTTCGTGGAATATGTTGACAATACCAGAAAAAATCCTGATCCTTTAAAGGTGCAATATACAACATTCAGCCTCACTAGATGTCAGCAAACATCTGTTTGCTATGTAAAGATATAGTGCAGTTATGGCGTCTTGAGCAGAGAATGAAGTAACACTCTGTATGTGATGCTCTTGTTTTTGCACGTGCATGCGAATTTGCATGGTAGCGCATGTGAGTGTGAGTGTTAGTGCACATGAACGTGCATTCAGTGCACGTGAGTCCCTCTCTGTACTTGCCATGTCCACTTTCAACATGGTAAGATGGCAAATAATTTCCTCATATTACAGCTAAACAGCACACTGAAATGTGTTTCTGAGAACATTTTAGGAGAGAAATCGGCAATGCGGTAGCAAAATATTGACCTATATTTAATCAGTACTGCCTAGTTTGGCAGTTTGATCTGAGTTTTGGGAGCCTCTGTCAGAAACCAGACCCAAAATGGTGGCGGTACAGTAAAATATGTTTCTAATAGGCAATGTAGTAGTTGTAGTTGTTTGATCTGAGTTTTGTGAGCAGCGTCAGTTCAAATGTTGCTCTCTTTTTTTCCCCAATTTTTTTGACTAAATGAAGCGTGCATTTGTTTTGAAGTGAGATGCTGGTGCTCTACTGCGGCCTCTAGTGGCAGTAAATGTCGCTTACAGCATCTTTAAGATTTCCAGATGACAGAAAATGTACCAAACTAACAGGAGTCAAAATAAAGCCTTGTAATTATTACTTTACTTGTAATCTGTGGACCATTTCCTTTCGACAGTGATCCCGTGTTAGATTTTTTATGTGTATAAGTGTCATGAATATACCGAATTCCTCTGAAAGCTATTATCTACTCTCCTGCTTCTGCTTGTAACTCTTCATTCAGTGTGATGCTGAATATCTTGAAACATTAAAGTACAGGCAACAATACTGCATGTCAGTCCCAGAACATAATGACACTGCTCCAGTCATATTCAGCATGTCTAATAAGTTGTTTATTTTTCAAAAAATGGGTGCCCTCGGGAAAAAGGAGGTGATTTTCTCTCAGTATTTGACATATCCACTGGTAATCCCATTCATCTCCATCAGCATCACTCCACACACACATCACACTCACAGAACCCCGTGTACGTTTCTCCATCATAGCTCCCTGCTGCAGCGTCTGTGTGCATGACTTCCTACTAAACTGCCTCCCAACTCCTCCTCTGGTCTCCTCCGCTGCTTTGCTCTCATTTGACTAATTATATTCACGGAGAACGGTGTTGACAAATTCATTTTGAAATCCATTAGTCCCGTGGCGTTGTTTAAACAATGTGTTAATGTCCATTGCTTTAATACCCCTGATTCACATTCTAATAGCCGTCTGATAAATCAGGTTATCTGCGACACCTTCTACGCGCCGTGAAGAGCGGAAATTAGAGAATTATTAACTATCCGCGGTGTTCTGTCGTGTCCGGGTGTGTTAGGAGGAAGAGGAGAGGAGATGACAGAGCAGAGGAGGGAGACAGAGAGAAAGGGGAGACAATGATGGAGAAAGAGCAGAGAAATTAGAGGGATGAATGAGGTTAAAAAGAGACCACAGGGAAAAAAACAGAGTGAGAAAGATAATAAGGACCATGAAGAGCAGCAGGACTAAATAACAGCACATCTACGTGAGACTGAGATAAGGGCAGAATATAGAAGAACATAATGCGCAGAGGGAAAACAAGTAGAGGATCAATTCTACAGTCAACGTTTTACTTAACCCCCCGGTCACTTTATTCCCCCTTTTTTAGATATAAACTTCTATATATTAAAGGTGCAACACACAACATTCAGCCTCACTGGATGTCAGCAAACAACTATTGGCTATGTAAAGATATAGTGGAGTAATGATGTTCTGCCAACAACAGCAGAGAGTTAACTTACACTCCCTCTTTAAGTGTTGCTATCGGTGCTTTTCTGTTTGTCTGGTCTGGACGAGTGTGTATGTTATTGCAACCTCTAGTGGCAGTGAACGTCTCATACAGCACCCACAAAATAGTAAGAAAATATGAATTATAGGTGAGTTTCGATCAGCTGGGCTGAAGCAAATTCACGGATTTACAAACCTCCATAGGTGAAAATGGAAAGGCTTCCATTTATGTTATACACATTCCATGTTATTCTTCCACTGTGCCAGCTAATTTTCAGTATTTTATTCTAGGGCAAAAACTCAGACACCGGCTTTAAAATATTCTGTTTCACACTAACAGACACAAAACCACGATAGATACCTCACACATGGCTGCAGCAGCAGGTGTGATATGTTTAGGTTGTACATTAGTGGTGGATAAATCAATCAAGTGAAATTTATAAACTCCAAAGACATTATTTATTGGGATAATATCAATTAAACATGTGTGTTGCCCTTGCTATTAATCACATAATCTCTTTAATTACGTTCAATGTTCAGTTGATTATTATCATGTCTTTATCCATATTTATTAGATACTTGACGGGGCAGTTGAAATGAGGCGTTGGAAATGATGTGAAGGGATTTTCAGGACTGGACCTTTTTTAATTTTCATTTTTCAAGCAGCTCAAAAACAAAAAGTGAAAATGTGAATTTGAAATTGAGTTATGTTGTCTTCTACTGTACTCTTACTCTTAAACTCATGGGCTATAATGGATTGTAATAATGATGCTTCATGTCAGTCATGTCCCTTAAAGAGATAGATGGCGGTCGGCACGACCCCACTTTGGAGAAGCAGCAGGAGCACTGGTTTTGGAAGCTAAGCAATGTATTTCTGGGGACAGGGTCAGCAGCAAAAGGTATTTTAGCCACCTAAAAAAGGCACACTTAAAAAAAATAGTATCAGTTTAAGTGTGCGCTATATTTAGAATATTTTCCCTGCTTCACCTTGCCATCGGAAAGCCTCTTCCAACAGGAAACTGTCACTGTATAAGCAGTTACATCGCCCTCTTCAAAGCCACCAGACTCTATTGGCAAAAACAGTAATGTAAGCTTGCAAGACACAGCAGTTGCTGGTCTACCACTGCTTCTAGCAGTTAGTTTGTATGTGTTATTGTGTGACTTTGGTGAATCTGAACTAAACTTTCAAAACACCAAAGTCACACAGTGATACGAACAAACTGATCATTAGAGGTGGTGGAAAACAAGCAACTCTCGTGTTCAGCAATGTAAAATGATTGTTTGTGTCAAGGGAGTCTGGTAGAGGGGAGCAAGTGATGTATCACCTGATATAACTGTGGTTTCACTTTGGAAAAGGCTGTCTATATTCTAAATACGATGTACACTTAAACTGCCACTTATTTTTTTTTTTAGATGGACCTTTATAAGATGGCTAAAATACATTTTGCTGCTGACCCTGTCCACAATAGCACATTGCTTAGCTTCCTACGCCGGCACTCCTGCTGCTTCTCCATACTGCTGGGCATGCCGACCACCATCTCCTGTAGGTAGTACACTGACTATCTCTAAGTGCTTCATACAACCCCAATTCAAAAAACTTCCCCTTTAAATAGTCAGGTCGTTATGATTAATTACAAAAATTAACTGTAACCAGACATTCAGACTTAAATTAGCACTGCATTAAAAAGGCAGGGGGCTGCATTAGTCAGTGTTCTTTCAGGAGAGAGAAACACTATATTATAACAATGCACGAGTCCTGCACACAGTTCACGTGTTGTTGCTTCTCCCAACTTCTTTGTCTTCCTAACTGACTGGAATTAACCTACTGATATGAACTCTCAAAATACCTACTCCCTCCTCCATCTTTTCCTTCCTTTCCGTCTCCATCCAAATCCTGGCTGCTTCATCTACTCTTCTTCCTCTTCCTCCTGTCCCAACTTCCCCCTCCTCCCCATCCCCCCCCCTCCACTCCCGCTGAACAGAAAGAGGAGTGTGTTAGTGTCAGTAACTGTGCCTGTGGTGCCGGCTGGACTGTGTGGATTAGACACACAGGCCTGATTAGCTGCTTGTTTACCTACCAGCACCACCACTATCGCCACCACAGGGCTTCAAGGGCAACACCAGTGGATCATCAGCTAACAGACACACTGTGCTCAGCTCTTCTGGTGTGTGTGTGTGTGTGAGAGTGTCTATGTGTGTGTGTATGTGATGTGTGTGCCACCATGCCCCCGTTGAGTCGCCCACCATGGCACAGGGCTCTTAATTAAGAGGAGTGTGTGTGTGTGTTCTGGGGGCGGAGCAGCTGGCAGGAGGCACTGGGGCCAGAGAACATCTGCAGGAGGCCGCAACGCAACACGCCCGGCACACACACACGCACAACACACAAACACACGCACACAAACAGACACCTATACACACATTCACAGGCATATGAACACACATGACTACACACATCATCGCCACTTGGCAACTCACACCCCTGAGAACACAGAAATATGCACTTGCAGGCAGACACGCAGACCCGCTGAACACTGCCATTGCCACCGCCGCCATACCAGTGGGACTGTCACCATAGCAACCCAGGACTGGTCATGTCACCCTGGTTTAGTGAGATGGGTGACAGCGAGGGAGAGTGAGAGATAGGCAGGCGATAAAAAGAGCAAAAGACAAAGACAGAGAGCGAGGGGCATTAAACACCCTCCACAATGCTCAGCGCTTCAGTCTTGTTTTGAGACAAAAGGGTAAAGAGAAAGATGGAGAGACACGGAGCGATGGAGAGTGGGTGAAAAATAAAAGAGGGGGAGAGAGAATCCAAAGGCGTCTCAGCCAGTGAGCTGCTCTGGATGTGAGGAGGTCAGCAGCTTAGAGGACTTCAGACGCACCACAGGGCCCTCAGAAGTCAGTCTCCTTTTTCAATAAGTCAAGAGGAGCTGTATGGTTGTGTAAACACACACACACACACACACACACACACACACACACACACACACACACACACACACACACACAACACACGCACATGATGTCATCATGTTGATGGAAAGTGAAAAGGTAGAGAAGAGGAGAGGGATTTTGTCCTTGCTATGGGGCAGAGGCTACAGCTGAGGGTAAAGGATTAAAGGATCATATCAGCCTTGGTGAGTTTTCTTTATCTCCTGCTGGTATCTGTGTCAGCTCATATAAGGAATTTACTCCAACATCAATTGTTTTGCTTCGCTTTTGATCCCTCAAGACGTGAAACTATGTCTTGTCTTTCAATATCAATAAATCATTGCCACATTAAATTTGTGCATTTATTTAAGCAAAAAAAAAAAAAAAAAAAAAAAAAAAAATTTCATAAAGTGCATTTTGAGCCACCTGCTTTTTGCTTTTGCACATTTTCAATGTTCAGTAAAAAAACAAACGTCATAGAAATGCCAGAAATGTGAAGGAAAAGGTGCAATATCGCAAAAATTTGTTGTTTCTATAAAAGTGGAAACAGATTTAGCGAATAAATCATGACTTTCCATGAAGCCTGTGACTTAAACGTCACTCATACTTCTGCTCCCCGGAAGAAGATAAAAATAGCAGCAGGTGAAAACATCACATCTGTGTGGAGCCAAGCGACGAGGAGACTGTAAACCTTTGTCAAATTCATACATGAAACACATATAAATTCTGTCTCCATCATGTTTTCTACATTGTTTTCCATCACTTGAGGTTTGACTTGTTCTCTTTTAATTACATATTCTCTTCTTCTGCAGTGATTTAATGACACCGGGGTCAAGAATTAGCTCCACCAACTGTTTATCTCAATGAACCAACTCCTACTATTCGCAAATCCATATGGAAACATATATTCATTTGCATTTTCTTTCATAGATTTTCAGGAAATTTGGTTAAATCTGGGCCTCTGGAACCTCAAATTCACAATAGCCTTCTAACCATGTATTATTGTCTCATGTACATGATAGTGATCACCTAAAAAGTATTACAAATTAGTTTTAATCCAAATTTGAAATTTTGTTATTCAAGTTTTTTTTCATTTTCCTGACACCTCTCTGCTTACCCCGGCTTAATCTGCTTCACTGAGTCAGAGAAATCAATATCAGCTGAAGTGTGTGCTCTACTGTATTCAGAACATTTTCAACACTTTACATTGCCATCAGCGAGCCCTTTCTGACAGGAACTGAAGCTGCTGTCTATGTTCTCTTCACAGCCACCAGGCTCCTTTGACAAAAACAGCAACTTTACCTTGCAGGACATGAGTCACTGGTCTACCGCTGCCTCAGTCTGCAGCAGGTGGGATCCACACTATCATGTTAAAACACTGAATTCAGGCAATAACACAAACAGTCTAACCGACCGAGGCAGCAGCAGCAGGAGTCCAGCAAATCCGGTGTCCTGTGAGGTAAAATTACTGATTTAGTCCAAGGAGTCTGGTGGCTTTGAAAAGAGCATAGTTGGCAGTTTCAGCTGATCATTGGAAAATGCTGTCTGACGGCAAAGCAAATCGGTGAAAATGTTACCGATACTGTTTTTTGTCTAAAAGACGTTTTTCTGCTGACCTCGTCTATAGCAGTCTACATACAGCAGTACATTGCTTAGCTTCCGTGTTGGGACTCCACAGAGAGATGTCAATCAAAACGTAATCTGCCACACCCACACAGTCTGAGAAATGGTCTAAACAGCAAAATAAGCTGTTTTTTTTTTAAACTGGGTTTTTATAATAGTTACAACATTTATTTACACTCGGATCTGTGTGGATGCTTCATATAAACTAAACTTTGACATCATACATGCATTTTAATGGTAAAAGTTTCAGTCTTCAACTGATTAGCAACAAGAAGCATACGCAGTGTTCATGAGAAATGTGGATTTTATGGGTTCAGTCACCAGTTTGAGATATTGACGATTTATGGCTAAATATTATATAGTTACATTTAGCAGAAAAAAGAACAAATCTTCCACCTAACAGGTATAGTTTGATATTTTGGGAAATGTGTTCATTTGTATTTTTGCCCAACATTAGACAATAGGATTAATAACACTCATATATCTGTTAAATCAGAAACTAGACCTTGGACACGTAAATAAGCTGAAATATAGACTGGAAGCTGGTCTGGCTCATTCAAGAGTAAATCTCATTACTTAAAGGTTCCGTAGGTAACTTTTATTAAAAAAATGATAATGATTGGTTATTACTATTCAGCTGGTAGCCAAGCAGCTGATGAATTAGCCAGTGATGGTATTCATGTTTTCATAACACATTACACCAATTAGATCTTCAGATAAATGATAAAATAAATAGTCATCAATAATCAAGTATGATGATTAAGAAACAAATAACAGAACAGCTAGAACAGTCTAGTAAGTTCAGAAAATACACCATTTTACTGTAATATATCCTTTAAAACCAGGAAAATACAACACTTATGCCATATCACCATATAACAATACCCAAAATCTATCTATCACGATACCATATTATATCGATATATTGCCCAGCCCTACTTGAAGTATCTATTTGCTGTTGATTACAGCTGGGTGTTTAATACTGTGCAGTGCTTTAGATTTACTGTATATGACTTAACCTTCCACTACATATCTTATATATGTTTCAGTTTTGAGAAATACTACAGTAATACTGATGATACCACTGGTGTATCATCGTGAAGGGGGTCTAGCAGCTGTCTGAACTTTCTTCCTCGTGGAAAAATAAATGTTAGCATGAGCAACTGTTATGCGTTTCTCTGAAAGATGAAGCGAGATACAGACCACCAATCATCTAGTCCAGGGCCTCATTTGTTTACAGTAATTGCACCAGGGTATCACTATTAATGGTATAATGATGTTTAAAGATGGGACACGGAGCACCTTTAAATCATCCTCTGTTTGTGTTTTGCAGGGACGCTCCATCACTGCGTTACATAACAGTGGGACGGGCTTATTAGCTTCTAAAGCTGATTCGTCAGAGAAATAAGCTACTTAATAACAAATCTCAAGTCTTATTTAAGTGTTGCTGCTTTGGGAGCCATTCGCAGGTCTAATGTGAGGATCTTTTGGTTTAAATTTCATTAAAAGTCAAAAGGTTGGTGGTAGAGAAGGCAGAGGTTGATGTAAGTGATCTCTGACTGCTGGAGGAAAAAGGTCAGTAGCACTAGTATGATCCCCTGAGTCTCTAACTGTCTCTACATGAATTGGGAAATGGTCCGTAACCACAAAGACACAAACGAACACATACACAACAAACGGCATGTCTTCTCGCTACTGCAGCTTGTGTATTTTTGTCAGTCTCAGCGTGTGTGTACATATGTATAGCCCTGTGTGTCTGGACCATGTGGATACATACATGTGTGATTATTTTTATGTGTTCATGCATGTGTGTGTGTGTGTGTGTGTGTGTAACAGAGATGTGGTGTGACATGAGATTTACACATATTCATTAATCAATATTTGTGCTCCTCGGGCTGTTCTATACAGTATCGATTTGCAGCCAAGGCCTAGAGCATACGTGCTTGACCCCTGACCCCAATAAAACAATAATATGCCTCCATAAAAAACAATGTGTCCCCAGTCTGCACTGACTGGGCAAGCAGCTATTGAACTGGAGCAGAAAGCTGCGCGAGTCCAGACCAATACGACAGAGAGTGAGTGTTTGGGGCGTCTGAGCTCCATTCATTTCAAATATGGATCGACGTTGTAAAAAGCGAGATTATTACATCACAACAGTGGATTTTGGGATTGCGATCAATTCTTTTTTTCTTTTTTTTTTTTTTTTAAGAAAACAGGATCTGAGAAGTGGCAGGAATTATTTCAGGCATCCAGAAGTAAAAGTGACTTTTATTTCGTGTAAAAACAACTTTAGGTGGTATTTGGAGCACCTCCAAGGCTTTGATGAACATGAAATTCACCTTGTTGATTATCAGCATAAATCAATAGCAACTACATTAGAAAATTAGAAAATCTGGTTCTTTGCCTGTTAACTATGCCTGCTGAAGGATTAAAAAAATTCAGCCGTTTAATAAGTTCCCTTTTTAGACTCTTAGTCAACATTGATCAGTGAATTTGGCAACTATGCTGCCATCACAATGACAGTGTTTTGAACTTGCTACAGCTCTGATTCAAGGTATCAAAGTTCATTTACAACAAAGAGTTGTACATTAACACAGTAACACCTGTGACTGCCTCCTTTTCCATAGCGACGGCAGCTGAGGCTCATGGGTATCATGACGCTCTAACAGAGTGACGAGTCTTCTCTCTGGTGGATTGGGTCATGTCATTTTCAGGAGTCCCATTCTCATGGATAAACTTACATTCATATCTGTGTCAACTTAATATATCGGTATTTGGATCAGGTAGCTTGTAAAAAAATAAGGTAACCTGTGTCAGATTTAGGCTACAGCTTTTAATTCAGTTTATCAGACACGTATTTAATCAGCATATAAGTGTTGGATTTATTTATAGCAGATACCCAGTTTTTAAAGGACTCTGATTGGCGTCTGGGCTGAACTTGATTGGACATCCCTGTTTTAAATATTTCTCAGCTATAGGACTCGAAATCAAAGTGATCCAAAATGGGTGTCAAAATATGTTTTACTCATTCTTTTATTTCAGCAATTCTTCCAAGTCTGTAAGATTTGAAGAAACAGTCTTAAGTCTTTGCTCTGCAGGGAGAAAACAGCAAAAGTGACACATTATGAGGAACACAACTGAAGTAGCACTGGTGTGGATTTGTGAAGATTCGCTGGAGAAGAAAATCTGTTTTGTTGCCATAACTAAACCAGCACAGTTAGACTGAGGAAATAAACATGTTATGATTAATTTACAGACTCTTACATAGATGATCATAATAAGGACATAATCCGTGTGTGTACGCACAATGTGTGTGTGTGTGTGTGTGTGTGTGTGTGTGTGTGTGTGTGTGTACATGCATGTTTGTGTGTGAGTAATGAAAGCGTGCTCCGGTTTGAGCCAAATTCAGCATTAATGATGGACTGAGATCAGCTCTAACTGTGGGATCAAATACTCCGTCTGCTAAATAATGTAGTATACAGGGCCAGTGACAGTCCCATATGGACCAGAGAGAGACGTGTTGGAAGCCTAATGTATAGCAGGTACTGTAAGTATGTCAGCAACCGCTGTTAAATACTCCGGGGCTGCAGGAAGGATCACTGCCAAATATATACTGTGTGTGTGTGTGTGTGTGTGTGTGTGTGTGTGTGTGTGTGTGTGTGTGTGTGTGTGTGTGCATGTGTGTGTGGGCACATTTGAGGTTGTGTGTGTGCAGTAGTGCACATCCAGATGAATGTGTGTTTGTGTTTGTGACTATGTCTGCTATGTGTGTCACTCATCAATAATGTACGGCTCTTGGTTCTCCCCTCTTCAAAGCTAGTGACGCTCTAGTGTTCCACATAATTAACTCTCTCTCTAACACACACACACGCACACACATACACACACACAGCTAAATACAGTTGAGGAAACAGCAGACAAATATACAGATATAAATGAGCACAAACTCTAAGACATCCACAGAAAATTCTACCACAAAAACTTGTCTCAAAACTCCTGAAGCTGCAACGATTAGCTGATTAATCGATTGAAAATAATTAGTTGCCAACTTTTTGTCTTTTGACATTTGTTATTTTTCAAGCCGAAATGTCAAACATTTGCGGGTTCCAGCTTCTTAAATGTGAGGATTTGTTGCTTTTCTTCATCATTTAAGATAAAATGAGATAGAATAAGATATGATGTGCCGTTATTGATCCCCTGTAGGGAAGTTCAATTTGACACACAGCGCAAAAAAAGTAGCACCACAAGGGGAAATGTAGTAAGAAAATGAAGTCACATAGAAGTAGAATCCAAAATAAGATAAAAAATATGTCCCTATCTATACAATAACTGGGAATGTGCAATGTGTGTATACTAGTGAAACGTGCAAAATATTCTTACAGACTGTTTGTATGCATGTGCAACATGTCAGTGAGACAAAATATATATAAATGTATAAATATTTATTCTATACTTGTGCAGCAAGTCCCTGAAATACAGACTGTTTTTGTTCATGTGTGAAATATGAAGTACAGATTACTGATAAATGTGCAATATGTTAATAAAAATTGTTTATATTCGTGTGCAATAATGAGTCTTAGAGTCTGGGTTTATGACAGTAAATGAAGAATCTTGGGGTTTTGGGCTTTTGATTGGACAAGAAAGCAATTTAAAGATGTCCCTTTTGGCTCTGGGAAATTGTGATGAGCATTTTTCAAATTTTTTTTGACATTTTATAGACAATTAATACATTAATCGTGAAAATAATCGTCAGATTAATCAATAAGGACAATAAGTTACTTATTACTTGTAGGCCTATTTACTTCTGCTATAAAATGACTGAAATCTATATGCAAAATTGCTGAATCATTATTAAGTCATCTGTTCAGAATCTCAAAAGCATTGCAACCTTTCGACATGAGAGAAAGTTCAGTTTTTGTGTGTACAAGATTAGAAGAGCTCGAGGTGTCTCAGTTGCATATTTGGAAACTAGTTCTGGTTCTAATTGTTGTTTAAGAGAGACTAGACAGCTAAGAAGAGCCACAAAGGCCGCTCTTTATGACCTTGTTCTCAATACAGTTTTGTTCTAACTAGGCTGGTGGGAACAAGGATTAGTAAACTATGCTGCCTCTGATGTGTGGAGTCTGATTCCTGGTACCAGACCTTTAATAAATACATTCATTTAAGACAACAGAGACTGAGCAGAGGCTGATTCTTTTTTCATCAGAGATGAAATCTATAATATTGTTTTTTTTTTTTTCTCTCTCACAGTCATGGAAAATAGTCATTTAAAGCTCGAGGGCAAGCTGACCTGATAACAATAGACACTCTGCTTTCAAAGTCCACTTGTGGGAGAACAAAAGATTGAACAACAATTTAGATTCTAATGTACTTTAACAAAAATGTGCTGAAGACATTAAGTGGCCTGAGGAACATATTCAGTAGGCCAAACAATAAAAACAGCACAGGACACCACTGTTATATAAACCTGTGACACATTCACTGCTTTCTACATCTTTTTCAGGTTGTTTCTTAATCATTTTTAGACAAAAGATAACTCTGATCTAAAAAATAACTCACTTAATGTGCATTCATTCACTCATTCATTTACTCACTCACCCACAACAGTATGTGCCTCCTAGTGGCAAACAGGACAGATGACACATTAAACAGAAGATGTTCCCAAGATTCTTTGTGGTACAGTTGAACTATGCTGAGGGAGGCACAATATGGATTGTTTTTTTTTTTCAGGTGATACAGATACATACCAGCTTCTCATGGCTGGCACTGATAAGACAAACCATTATTACACGTGTTTGTATTTTAAAAAGAAGTTCATATAACCTGTAGTTTTTGCACACCTGAGGGTAAAAGACGGATGCTTTAATATTCTACAGCTCTGATTGAACCAAATCTAACTGACATCACTATTACAACAAAAACAAAGAACAGTTCTGACTCTTAAAATGTTACTTATTTTTGTGAAGTACATAAAAAATTTACAAATATACCTTTTGCTAGAATTCAAATTAAATGGTTTGAAATAATCTGTCAAAATTTTCCCATTATTGGTCCTGATATTTATCACACATAAACAGGGTTCAGTACATATATATATACTTTTTTATTTGCCTGGATGGGCAAGTAAATGAGAAATCTATGTGCCTGAAGCAAATTTTGCTTGCCTCTGTGCACATTGTTTTATTCATTAGAGGTAATCAAATAACAACAAAGACTAAAGTTTGTTGTCATGTTTTTTTGTTTTTTGTTTTTTTAAGTTATTTTTTGGCATTTTTGCCTTTATTAGATAGGACAGCCAGAGATTAGACAGGAAACAGGGCAGAGAGAGAGGGGGATGACACGCAGCAAAGTGCCGAGGGCGGGAGTTGAACCAGCGGCCACTGCAGAGGACTAACAGCCTCCATACATGGGTCGGACGCGCTACCCACTGAGCTAAACGTCCGCCGCTGTTTGTTGTCAAAAGATATTCAGTTTAATGTGATAATAAGCACAGAAGAGCAGGAAATCTCTATATTTAAGAGGTCGAAAACAGCATTACATGCAATTTTGCCACTTTGAATTACTTAAATTGATTATCAGAATAGTTTAATAGTTTAACTGTTTTACCACTTGCCCAGTCTGGCAAGTGAATTACCAGTTTTACTTGCCCAACATGGCATTTTACTTGCCCTAGCCAAGTGGGCAAGCCTTATTGTGAACTGTGCAAACTGTGTTGAACACTATATCCCCTGAAAAGAACAAAACCAACAACGAATCGATTCTAACTAGTATTGCCTGTGTGTATCCATTCACCATATTAAAAGTACAGAGTATCTCCACACTTCAACTTGCTCTTAAGACAGATTGGATAAAAAATACACGTGTATGACTAATTACGTATAAAAACTGTGCTTTTGAGGAGTTTATATCCTTGTTCCTTCCTACAGGTGTCATGTTATGGAGAGAAAGAGCAGTGTGACATTATGCAGCACAGATATGAAACACACTGAAATAGACACAAGAACACACACTTGCCCACTCAAATAACGTCTTTAGTTGGTTTCAGATTTATTTGGCTGGATTATGTTGCTTTGAAGAAATTGTTTTTCACCCTTTATGAAAATATATGTTAGCCCAAATTAGCTCATATGTATTATTATGTGTATGTTATCTAATCAAGTGTCGTAATATGCTAAGACTGGCTCATTTACAGTCATGTGTAGTTTAAAAAAAACACACAACAAGGTGTAATGACACTGATGAGCTCTTGATGCTCTGCTGCAGTGTTTTAAACCTCTCTCAGTTCATTTCTAACGGGAAAAACTAAATGAAGACGGAGGCTGGCTGACAGACGATCGTGTTTCAGGAAAAATAAATGGCTAATAAAGAAATAATCAAGCAAGGAATGCAATGACGGCCATAATGATAATGATTTTTTTTTGTGTGTCTCATTGGATTTTAGATTTCGTGCTTTTATTGAAATGGATTAAAATAGTCAGAACGGCGGGGCGGCAAGGATCTATTTTCTGACAATTGTGCACTTTGAAATTGTGCTCCAGCAAGGAGATGTGTAAAGCACACACAGACAGACATGCAGAAACACATCTGTGCGCGCACACACACACAGAAACACACACAAGAAGTGAGTGGTGTTGATGCCAGCTTGGAGTGATGGTAATATCAGAGACTGGAGGAGCTGCTAATGAACAGTGCGAATGGGAAGAAAGGCTCCAGCTCAATCCACTAATTGCCTTAAAAGCTTTTCATACAATTTACCCTGTCAACAGAGATGGTGGTGGTGGTGTGTGTGAGTGTATGTGTGTGTGGGAGTGTGTGTAGGTGGGTGGGATAAGAAAAAGAGATAATTCTGAGAAAACATATTGTAAGAAAACGAGAAAGAAATGCACAATGGTTTTACACCTACGCAGACGACCAATCACACACACCGTCTCTCTCTCTCACACACACACACACACACACACACACACACACCACAGACACACACACCGTGATGTCTTATTTAGTTGAAGCCAGCAGCATTAAAAACTGCAGCCAGACATTTTAGACACTCCTGAAGAGCCATAAACACTGGCCACACACACTCGCCTGATCGCTCCATTCCAACACACACGTATTCGCATATAGAGCCATATCTTTTACACACGCAGACACACACGCCGCTCGCTCTGTGCCACACACCACTGTGCATGCAGCGGGGTGCTGTAGCACAGCCCGGCCCTCATTAAAGTAAAAAGCCTGCTGAGTGTTTTAAGCAGCATTAAAGCAACAGCAGAGTCGTAAATACAGGCAGCTCTCCAGTACGACTCTCTGGCCTATTGTTCATAACACACAGCTCAAGGACCAGAGTGACACGCAGTACAGTACAGCACAGTACACGCACACAGACTGTGTCAAAGAGTTCAATAAAACCAAGCCGTCCAATCAGACTTTTCTACACAGCACTCAAAAAAGTCTAGACAGTCAAATGAACAGAAAAGAATTTTCATTGCTTTCTTTCTGCAGTAGAATCTACTGGAACTACTTTCTTTTTTTACTAGAAAGAAAGTAGCTCCTATGAAACTGTTCACAACAAGGTCTGTGGATTGTCTTGAGTAGCCGGGTCATGATTTTTGGAGAGGGACAATGGTTTTGAATTTTTCAAATGTATGTTATTGGTGTATTTAGCACCACAAGCTGAGCGCAGTTTAGTCCCATTACATTTGAGAGAAGGCAGACATCTCTGCAGTCGATATCTCCAAAAAAAATATGTACACTTGTGCTTTTTCCAGCACCTATAAGTTCTGGCGCTTTACTGACAACGTAAATGGCTTGTGAGTCCATTACAAAAATAATTCATATCACAGTTCCTAACTGGAAGTGATGCAAACAACCAGACATCAGATTGGTTCAGTTTTTTCTCAGTGAAGATGTCCCGCTTCGCATCAGAGAACAAGCTAAGCCACGTGTCGCTGGCTTGGAAAAAACGCACTCGCCCTGGTTGTATTTTTGAGGTTTGACAGAACTGCTTCACCTATAACCTATTTTCACTGGTCAAAGTTGGCACTGACATCCTTGATGTTTCCAGTTCCCCTTCAGTCAGAGGTCAAAAAAGACGTCTAAAAAGATTAGGCTTGGAAGAAAATCAGGGAGCTGTTTGGAGATACAAGTAAGTAAACTGTCCTCCAGCTGTATAAAAACAAGACTGACATAAGAAAATTACTTTAGTTATGAAAAAATAAGTTAGAGACATAACTTACTCATTTGCAGGTGAAGAAAACACAAGAAAACACGCGGCTGCAACATGGCTCGAACTGTAGTATGTTTGAACACACTTATCGCTATAATGTCGGAGGAGAGTATTTTCTTATGTCCATCACATGTGCAAAGCAGGGGCCTCAAACTCAAATTGGTTTGGGGCCACTGATGGTAATGTCATCTCATAGGGAGGTCACTTCAATGTTTAAATACTGCAGGAGAGTGCAATATTTCTGATGATTTACTTTTTTTTAATTTCCATTACTAACATATTTTCATCTAATTAACAAAAAAAAGTGCAAACAAATTCGTCAAATGCCACAGAGCATGCGGTAAAAATGTTGCTGCAGAACTGATCAGAAATGCCACTTGATAACTTGCTAATCTTCCCTGACACTGTGTTCGCTGTTTGCCAGAAATGGCCCCCGGGCCAGCAGTTTGAAACCCCTGCTTTTAAGTATGGTTAAGTTTAGGTAACTCTATTTTATTTGTTTATTTATTTGACAGGGACAATCCATGCAGGCATTGTTACATTTAAGTAAAAAATGCAACCAATGCCATGTACATAGGACTTCTAGCTTTAGTTAATTTGCAGTCCTTGTCCCGGGTTAGGCTTTTAAGGGATGACACACAAGATACAACACTCTAAAACAGACATGGAAATTGCAATCTGTAGCACAACTCTTTTCCTGTAAACCATGCTTCATTCACCAGATGTTTTTGGCTATCTGCCGTTCACGTGCTGGGAAATTAAAGCAACTGAAAATATTTAGTTTAGATTAGGAAGGGGCTATGTTCACACACTCCAAACCTGACTGCTCGCATCAGAGACAGGACACAAACAACAAACCTTTGTCAGTGACAAACACTTTGTACTTAGCATCAGTTTGCACCTACCTCTTTCCTACGACTTTGTTCTGCACTATGGTGCCATGGTCACAACCATTTACAACTGCAGAAGTGGGGACCAAAATCATCAACTTTCAATGGAATCACAGGGATCAGTGGGAAAAAAAATCATTTCATGCAGATATTTGGTTCAGAGTTCAACTTTGATATGTAAATTCAAGCCAATGACCAGTCGCAGACCACTGTAGTCAATTAATGGATTAGTCCATAAAACAAAAAAAAAACAAAAAAAAACCCCCAACTAATTCATTGTTTAGGTCATTTTTAAAACAAAAATGCCCAACCTTTTCTGGTTCCAGATTCTCAAATGTGAAAATTAAATTACATGCTTGCTATTACAAACTTCTGTTGCAAAAAAAATGGATCTGTCCTTCACTATCCTTGAGTTTTGGTTTCTTGACTGGACAAAATCAAGACACTGGACGTCATCCCCTCAGGCTCTGGTAACTTGTGACAGATGTGAAAAAAATAAGTTTAAGCAATTAATTGAGAAAATTATCACCAGACAATCAATAATGCAAATAATTATTAGTTGTAGCATTAGTTGTGACAGTGCTGACATTTGCAGCAACAGAGAGCTACAGACTCGCAACGCATGCTTCAGCAAGCATCCAGTTCCATGGTTTTTGTGCTAGTGCAAATGAATTTTGCGTCACTTCCTGTTGTGATCAGGCACAAGGAGCTTCCTCACTAGAGCACATGGATGTGTGCAAGCATATACATGTTCACCTGCATTCTGTACAGGGGGTCTGTGTTACTGCGTGAATTAATAAGCATCTTCAAACCGGTATTCATCTACAGTGTTTGTTTAAAAAGAAAAAAGAATGAGAACAAAAGAACAATTGTCGTCACACTTGATTGTCCTGTATCAGCAGCTGCATCAAGGATATACCTGATATTCCTGGATGGGTGGGGTTTGATGTTGATTGTATGGGTGAGTGGGTGTATGTGGTATGGGGGGTTCAGGAAGGGGCAGGGCTGTCATGGGGCAGAGGTTGGAGGGGTCCCTGGGTCAATTTATCACAGTCAATAGATGGATGGATGGAAGGGTGAATAGGTATACCCCCAGAGGGCTGACGATGAAGGGCTGACGGTGACGAATATAGCTGGAGGGGATTGGGGGGGGGGGGGGGGGGGGGGGGGGGGGGGGTGAAGGGTGAGGTGACGAATATAGCTGGAGGGGTTGGGGGGGGGGGGGGGGGGTTTCAAGAGTGTTTGTGTAGGCAGAGGGTTGCGTGTGTGAGCCTGAGTGTGCTCAGTTTCCACGCATGTCCGCAAAAGATGTGTTTGTGCATTATTGTGTGTGCGTGGAGGTGTGTGTGGAGGTGGGACATCCTACTCAGCTGAGGTGTGTGTGTGTGTGCGCGTCTCCAGCGTGCGGAGGCCTCCAGACCTCGGACTCCTCCCCAGAGTCTGACGTCTGTCAATACAGACAGCATGGAGAGGCAGCGCTGGCCCTGGGTCAACACCAAAGCCAATACCTGAAGACAGGCAGCTCACACATGTGCATACACAAGCACCGAAATCACACACACAGCCAGCAAGCCAATAACTGCAGCCCATTATTGAGCTGGCCAGGTCCAAGTTCTGACACGAGCCACAATTAACCCTAGAATCCCCAGCGGGCTGCTGGATGTGCGTTTGGAGCGGCTAACGAGGCTAAATGTAAGAGCAGTGGCTTCGGTAATGAGACAGGATAACTGTGCTGTGTTCCAGCCTGAGCAGGTCAGCTCTCACCGGCCCCAAGGATAATATCCTACTTCCAGATTCACGTTAGACCTGCTCTGCCCTGAATTACCTAGTTTAGCTTCTGGAACGGCCGCAGTTGACTGTCATTGGACCAATAAACCAAACCCCTCTTATCTCTGTCTCACACACACAAGCACGGGTGGCAGCCTAGAGGTTGGAGAAGCAGGGTAAAAGCTGCTTTATGCCTCAAACAAAGCGGTGTTCGGAATGTCTACCTGCAATGGAAAGCTCCTTTCCTACGACTGGATTGGGAGGGTGGTGTCTGATTTTTTCCTCATGACAGTGTATCAGCTGTGTTACTGTAAAGTCATAGATGTTGGAACAGCCCATTTCATTCGGGTTACATGGTCTCAAAAGTGTCAATGTTGTCACTGTAAGGCAGGTGCAGGAAGCCTCCTCCCATCAAATGAAATGGAAAGAACAGTCAAAAACACAAATGAAGGACCAAAAAGTTAACACATCTTTGCTAGTTATGTGTATTTGCCTGCTATGTCTACTCCGGAGTGGGTGATACAATCAGTTTTTGGCGGACATTAACTTTGCATTGAAAATGATGTGAGGACTAAGATGAAACAAAAACACCTCAAGGAACTTTCTCTCATGGCAACTGAGAGCGAACTGACCAACACATTGGTATTTTGATATCGCGGATGATTCTGCACGAAGTAGAGCCAGGAAAAAATGAATTGCATAAGATAAAAACCATCTCCTGATAAATTTAGACCACCCACCCCTCCCACAAATTATCTCCAGTATCCCTGGTTAAAATGGACACAGATTCAAAAAGTATGGAAATAATGCTGCTAATTCCTCACAATTACTTCTTTACCGCACAGAAGTTCGTCATGAAAAGGTACAAACAAAAACTCTCAGATTCACCTGGATTTATGATTTGTTGTCATTTGTAGTTCAGTTCATCTACACTTGCCCCTAAATGTCCCCTGGATGTTGCTGTCTTGTCTTCAAGCTCCATCACAGCTGCCAAAGATGATCCGCTGTGATGCCGAAGTCCACTGTACGCATGATCGGAGTGGCTTGCTTGCGACTTGCACGCCGCTCTTATCTTCACTCCTCAATGTTTACAGAACGGGTCTATTTCTTCTGTAGCATCTTCACTCTTGTCATGAAACAGACCTTTTTCTCTTGTTTGTTTATGTTACTTCTCCAAAGTGTATGAAGCAGGAGAATGACTACCATGTTTTTGTTAACATACACTATTCAGAAATACACAACAAGAAGAAAAGTACAACCACAGTGATCAGAAATTAGCTAAAATGTATATTCAATTTGTTTGTACAATTCTGACACGTTTCCAGTGGAAACTTGATCCATAATGGAGCCTTGACTTAGCCAGAACACAACACAGCTGCATCCGGTGGACATCTGAGGTTAAGCTTCTTAATGTTCCGACTTTGCTCTCCTTGTCAGCAAACACTTCCCGCACCTGTCTCACATTAGTATTTTAGGTGCCTTAGGACTTTTTTACATTGAAACAGCTGTGGCAAGTCTTCACTGAGCAAGAGCCACCGGTGCTCCGTAAAAGTTAAAAGTTACTTTAAGTTTTACTTTTTAGAGTGATTCACTTTAAATCTTGAGGAGGAACAAACTTAATTAGATCTCCAACGATGGAAGAGAAAGTTGGGAAAATCTCTAAGAGTGAAGCTTTAATCTATTTCAGCTTTGAAAAGCCTGTCTAAATCTCACAAGCTCAGTTTAAGTCTGAAAATCATCCAATGAGACTTGGTTGAGCCCAGCAGATGGAAGCTGGTCCAATCAGCACGCTGAGCAAAGATGATGTGACTGGCTGCATCTCAAAACTGCTGAAAATCATAAAGAACTATTTAAACTAAAGAATGCAAACAAACCATGAGATTGTAACTGTAAGATCAGGATGTGGTAATGAGGCAACATGCAACTTAGCTTGTTTGACTCATACTGAAGTTGTAAAGGTCACAGCAGTGGCCGAACAGGTGATTCAGAAAAGTCAAACTCATTCTCTTTGCTCAGCCATGTCCAAAGCACTGGACAATTTACTGTCTACAGCATCAATCTAAAAGAACCCAAGTCAAGCTTTAGTGTCTCTGATGGGAAGCACAGGGAGAAGAAAAAAAGGAGAGGGGCAGTAGAAAAAGTGATTTGTAAACACAGCAACAACAAACAAGAAGAATCGCACTACGTTCCCTTTCCTCTCCGTTCTATTCCTCCCTTCTCCCCACCCTTTATTTTCCACCAGGGCCGTTATCAGACGCAAATGTGCGGTGAGCGGAAAGGAGAACGCAGAGAAAATAATTACCCTCTGCCTCAACCAGCTGGTTTGTTCATAAACACGCAATTATGATTTCATGGCAGTCCATTATATACAAGCCACTCCAGGGCAGAAAGCTCTGCCAAGGCGCGATCACTGAAAACATCTTAAACACTCTGAAACGGCTAATACCTCAGCTACTGAATGCAATTTTCTGATTTGCTTGGCAGCTCCTCAATAAGAAATCAATTAGGCTTTGAGGAATATGAGCAAAAAGTCCTGTAAAGCCGATGTGCTCGCCCTGGAAGTGCTCCGTCTACATAGTGACCACACATTCAGGGCGCCGGGAGCAGACGGGCCACTGTGAGCACGTGAGGGGGTCGATCGCATTCTGTCGATTTGTTTGTTTGCTCATCTGATCTGATATCTGTTCATCGTCAGATATCATATTTCACCACTGATGATTGGATCTTGATTGAATGTGGGTGAACCTGTGCTTTCTAGCAATCTGTGAAATTACAGCATTACTAGTCAGACAGATGAGATGTAATAAATGGAATGTATAGAAAGAAAGAATATAGATAAATAGAAACAACCAAATGACATAAATATGTCATTGTCAGTTTTTTTTTTCTATGGTTACTAAAGTCCCTTTTTAAACTGGTCAAAAAATCCACTAACATCTGGCTTTTTTCTGCAATGGGAAACGATACAATCGACATTCAGTCCCGGATCAAATGACTCTGCAGTCATCATGGATATTTATCAGCTCCAGCTCTGATCGGCAGTGATGTAAACATGACACAAGGGTGGACATGCTATTTTCACCCCTTTTGGCCGAAGCTATGAAGGGTTGTCACCTCTTTTGTTCCTTTTTCAAACACATCTGCTGTTTGGCTTGACTTGGTTTGACACAGTGCGTCAGCCCCGCATGACGGAGTTGGCATCCACTTGAAGGTTTGTATTTATGGATGAATAGCTTGTCTTTAGTCAAGGGTCTGAACATTGGATAAACATTATATGTCCTATAAATACTTCACAATAAAAGTCTCCTATTATTTTGTTATCTAAAAACTTTTATTATAAAGCAGCAAATTCAGGAAAAGTTGGGTTTTGATTAGCAGTAACTTAACAGGACTTGCATCAGCTGGAAGCAAACAAACAGTAAAATGAAGCAGAGACCTGAAAGTTCAAAGAGCGACGCAGGAGAGAAACTGAACTTCAGACCAACATATGGCACAAAGATTAAGATACATTTTGACGTTCTACAGTATAAACAGATCACAGTATTCTCCTAAAATCTCTGCACTCTTTCTTTCATTTACATAAATACATACTGTTTCAGTCTGCAGACCGGTCTTTTGTTTCTTTTTTGTCTTCCATATTACCACTGTCCTATCCTTTACTCTGATCACAACATAGCTCCAAAATGGCACCTGGTCTTTACTGTCCACAATGTGACAGTCCTTCTATTTCTTGTCATTCTTGTCCAGTTTCAGCCGACAAAAACGTCTCATAATCTGTGAGAGGGGATCATTCACTCCTGCATCTGGTATTCAGAGACGTTCCTCATTCTGACTGGACTTCAAATTGCAGACATTTCAGCAGTCTAAAATTAACTCTTGTTTTTACAGTGAATGAAGTTAATGTGACATGAAATGTGCCTTTTACGTGTGGCAAATGGGAAATTTTTTAGCGGCGCTAGTCAGTTGGACTGTTGGTCCACCACTTTTGTCCAGACTAAAAAATCTTATCGGATGGATTGACACAACATTTTGTAGACTTCATGAATCCTACAGACTTGGGGATTCCCTGACATTTTCTCTAGAGCCATGTGATTGATTTTAAGTGAAATGCATGAATTGATCAACATCTATCTCCAGCTAACTAACTTCTGTATCACTATGTTATACTGCCACAGGCATTTTTTAAAGTTACCTTGTAGAGATTTTGACTCTTTATAGCACTTTGAAGCAGTCCCCACTCCAGGGTGTGTCTCGTGCACATGGACAAGCATACACATGCACATGAGGGGCCTGACGATGGTTGTGTCTAGATAGGAAACCTCTTAGCCTTGTTTTAAAGTTAACAAGATAGATGGTGTCCATGGAGGTCCCTCATCACTATCCTCGTTTCTTTTTTACAGTGCTACAGAAGGGAAGTTCCTTTTTTGCAGCATGAAATCTGTACTTTGCTCAATAACTCTGATCTACCAGTGTCATTCAGTTTAGAAAGATTCAGTAAAATGCATCTCTTTTCAAACATAAGTTATGTAATGGAGGAATAAAAATGCATTATTAAGCTACTGGGCTTTGAAGGATAAGATCTTTTCTTGGTTCCTTATTTATCTAATTTGTACTTTCAATATAAAACTGACTACATTTTAAATTTTGTCATTTTGTAAAAGTCAGTGATTTGGAAGTGTGGCAGTTTCTTACTGGTCAATATGTTTTTTTTTTTCATTTTCTGAAATTATTTCTATTTCACCACATTAATACACACCATCCAATTGACCAATCTTATGTTATAAATCTCACTGTACACTAATTATAAAGTTTCACATTCCACAAATTCTTTTAAGACATCTGAAGAATTAAAAGAATTAATTGACATCTCTGACTGCGGAAATAAAATCTCACTTAGACAAATTACTTTTTGGGGATGGGATTGATGACTTGAAAGATAGAGAACTCTGACCCTCACTACTGATTTTCAGAGTTTAATCTGACCAGCTCTTATTCCATTTCATTGTCCAGGTATTTTGATATTCAGTGGTTTGGAACCTGCCCTGCCAAATTCACTAGAGCTTATTAAAATCTTTCATGGATATAAGTGTCTCTGCTTGTCTGGTAATTATTCACAAACACAGCTGGTGTGCTGTAGTGGAGACCAGTTAACTATGAAAGCAAGAGGAGTCAGAGTTGTCTAAATTTAGGTCAAGATGAGTGTCCATCTACTCGCACTCTCCTTCAATGAAGGATTCCAGTGGACATCGTCAGCTCCTCTTCATTTAAAGAGGATCTTTGGCAGAGCTGTCGGCAGAGTCTGAAGCCATTCTCCATCTACTTGCAAACGGACCAAAGGATCAGAGATCTCTGCGGAGAGAAACTGCATGTAGTGTCAACCTTGCTTTGGGTTATTCCTTGTCGCTGTAAAACATTTTCTGACATACACAGGGCCACTGGATGTATTCTCGTTCCCGCCATCAGCCCTTGACCACAATCCGGTGACCCTAAACTGCAGGTTCAAGACTGAAACCAGTCTGTTAAAGTAGCAGAGAGAAAGAACGGAGTGATGCAGGCTGGAAACAGATGAATACCGTTAGCAGCAGGCTGACAGATGCACGGCAGCAGCCTCCAACAGGAGCAAACACATTGTGTGCACCTCTACGGGAGCCACCTCGGTGCATTGTGGGAGTTGTGTCTCAGCAGGGGGGCGTGTCACTTCCTGGTAGGAGAGACCTGACTGTTAGAGCAAAGTCTCCCGGGATGTTTAGCTTTGAAATACTGATGCATTGTGGGAGCTGGGGTGTATTGTGGGGAGTGGTAAACCCAGCGGGTGTTGTGCCTGTGTGTTGTCCCGATGATTGTGCAAGAGGCACTGACGCGCACACACACATGAACACACAGATACACACACCTCTGATCTATGGATACACAGCAGCCCAGCAGGATCCTGCCTTTGTTGGCTTCGGAATACACACACACAGAGAGTTCACTCCCAAAAATGCGTGTATATATGCACTCATAAACACACACACACACACACAAAAAGGCACACAGATTTACACACACTCACTCAGTTTCACAGAGGGAGTAAAACTCCCTGATGCTCCTGCTGCAAACACATGGGAGAGAGATGAAAGACTTTCACATTCGCAGCGAGCAGCAGAAAAGATGGATCTCTTAAACTTCATCCACCGACTCCCAGCTCCTCTATCAATACATGCACGGTTAACACATTTCCCCGAGCTTATCCACAGCGTGGCTACAACATGCTCGGTCGCCGTTCTCCTCTGAAAAGGTGGAAGTGTTGCTATAGTCAAGCTCTGGCCATCCTCGGCTCATCCACACTCCTCTGCACCCACACCATCCCATCCTCTCCCCCCTTTTTCCTCCCTCTGCGATCAATGCTCTCCTCCAACCTGGACTTACATCAAAGCCCACTTCCCCTCACCCTCCAACACCACCCCTTCCCCCTACCCCTTCTGCGCTGAAGGTTGGCTGATCCACAGGTAACCTTTTTCTCTTTCATTCCTCATCTCTGTCTTTCTTTCCTCCCTCTCCCTCTTTCCCCCTCTCCTCCCCTCTCAGAACCAGAGAGCATCAAAGACTGCTGGGCCTCACGCCAGGGGCTCCCTGCTAAGCAACCTAGCTCGGACCCCCCGCCAACATCAACCCCCCTAACGCAGCTACACCTCCGCTGCCGCTGCCTCCCCTCCCTGCTCCCCGCAAAAACCTGCATGTATAACACACACTTGCACACACAAACACACACACACCGGCGTATCCACCTCCCACCAGGCCCCCGATCGGCGGTGGCTGCCCCACGCTGGCTGCACATACTGTAAACAACAAGCTGTCAACAGGGCTCAAGTGTGCCAGCCATCTGATGTGACCTATGGAACAAAATTCTGGCTGTGCTGTGGGGCTCAGGGCGCAGCAGGAGGGTGGTCAGGGGGTACTGTGTGAGTGTGAGTGTGTGAGTATATGAGAGCGAGGAGGGGGGTAAGCTTTGACTCTGCAGGTGTAGCAGAGGTGGACCGGTTTGCTCTCTAAATATCATGCCAGTTTTTAACATATCTGTGACCGCAGTTCAGGACATTTTGTTTCAGGCCGGATGTTAAAGGTGCTCTGAGCAGCATTTTAAATAATCGTTGGATGAATCATCAGCACAGAATTTAAAAGACAAAGCTACAATGTAGGCTAGACCGTAGCTGATGTGTTTCCTCTCAGAAAAAAGTAACACGCAGTGGTCTATGGGGAACAATGAGGCTATGCCATCTCCACATGGAGACCGCAGTAACTGGTAAGATTGGTGAGTATGGGTTGCTTGAGTTTTCATCTAGAGTTCAAGATTCTGATACCAGTGTGATAATGAAGTCAACATTAAATGAAAGATGTTGCAATACTATTTTTTCCTTCTCGATACGATGTGTATCAAAGTACCAATATAATATAAAAAAATTCAATCCAATCTGTAAAGAGTCCATGTTTTCCCAACAACCCCCAAAACAGTTCAGTCCAACAGTCCAACCCAGTTAACAATCACAAAAGAAATAAATCTCAAAAAGTCGGCCCAGGATTTTACTGTGGATCCCCACAAAACTAACCAAATCAGGATATAGCGATCAAAATAACAGCATTTGTCTTTGCAGATCAACAACAGAGATTTTGTACAGTATATTCAAGTGGCTGTCATGGTATGGTATGGATGGACAGTCAGTAACTTAGTCAGTCAGGTTTGCAGCCTTGCCCTTACTTCTGTCTAACACTGACTGGGAAATTCATAGTCAGATTATTCCTCCTTCTGACTGAGAATGCTTCTGCTTACAACAAGCTGGCTATAATAACTTTGCAAAGTAATCAGGGCCGGTTTCATAAAGATATTTCAGACTTGGTCTGTAGCGTTGGACTAGTCTTTTGATCATAGATTAGTCTATTACAAGTTAGACCATTTCACAAAAATAAAGACTGCAAGCCAGAAAAATTTGACACCTTACCCCAGGCTCACTCAGGCTTAAGACCCATGTTACCATGGTAACAATCAGTGCCACCGACTGATCAGCAGCACCCAACAACAAAAAAAGAGGAAAACATGGCTCATGATTCATGGTTTGCTAACATTGTTATGGAGAGAGCAATGATGCCTTTGCGTCCTGTACCATATTTTTATATCTTTTTTTGAGCATCTTTGTTACCCTCTTTGTTAAACTTTCCAAGTAAAATGTCCTTGTAACTGTTGAGTTCCTCCAAAAGACACACATTTTCTGCTCTGGTAAACAGAGCTGAGCAGTAGGATGTGGTCACTCAGTCGGACCCTTTTTTTATTTTGAAAAAAGTCTTAATTTACCCAGAATTCAATGTGCCATTGTCCTACATAAGATAATCAAGCACTAAACTGCTTTGTGCAACAGATGAATTTAGACATCTCTCTGAAGTCAGACTATCTATTATATCTAAGCCATAGTCAAAGTCTATCCTGGTGAAAGCGGCCCTGCATGCCAAGGTAAAGCTGGCATTTCTCTTCTCCACTGATCATAAAATCTGGCATACAGGACGATGCTGGGAAGTAGCATGGTCCCATATTAGGGCTGATATATTATGTAGTACCGGATCAGTGTCTTGCTTACTTGCCAATAACTAATGCTGCATTTTAAGCAGTATCATCATTTACAACACTGGTATAGGTAATGGAACAACCCTGCATTAAACAAGTTAAAGGGAAACTCCGTCAATGTTACACATCAAAGTAGATCTATATGTGAAAAGAGTTATATGAGGGAGCTGCGTGAAGTCTGATAAATTACCTCAAGTGATGTCACTTAAGTCAGCGTCACATTGGACAGAAGACAGAACACTACAAATTGAATGAAAAAATGAAAAAAAAAAAAGAAATCTGGGGCTTTGGAGTTAGAAAGAACTGAGTTTGCCAGACCTTTGTCACTGCTCCTCATCTCTGCTGGAGGCAAAAGGCTCAACCCTAAGTTGGCCACTACTAGCATAACACACCTTAATCTCTGACTAAATGTCTGATGCCAAGCTGCACTATGGGTAATCTAGGTGCCAGGTTTGACAAGGAAAAAGGCCACATGGAAAGCAGTGCTAAATTGCGGGAGTAAAGCCTCTAATAATCTCTATATAGCAAAACCTGCTCAGTAAAATCATAGCTGTCCATCACAGTAAGTGTGACACAGGAGTCTCCTATTCAGTAATGAGACAAGGTGAAAGACTTAGTATAGAAGTATATACATACAGCAGCTCATAATTTCTCCACAGTATATCACACAATAGATGTTGAAGGTGAAAGTGTTGGATATCAACTTTGCATTGAATTGCTGGCAGTTAATGTGGTTTTGGTGATTTGCAGGTAAAATGATGTCTAGCCATCTATGAAAACGTTTTGTTGAAAAGTTGAAGTGTTTTAGAATTTGACCTTTGTGTCAATGGTATTTTGATATGTGTATTGTAGACTTGTATAAAGTTATTACCGGGTATTAAGAAATCCTGAGCTCACAAATACAGACACTCCTCTTTCTATTAAACTGATACAATGCTGACTTGAGATGATGTACTGCAGTGCACAGAGTGTGCCACCAGAGGTCAGTCTCTCTACTGGGGCAAGGCAGCACAGCTGGGCTGAGACACATGGCATCTGGGGGATAAAGATACAGGACTAGTAAAAAAAGAAAGATGTCTCTGCCACTGTTTGGGAGTAATTGAGGTTTAGTCCCGATTATAAAGGTGAGTAACAAACACTGATTGGTTGTTAAGTTGTCAGCCTGGCAGTAAATGTACAGTTTAGGCTTGAGTTTGTCCATGAACAACCGCTGCAACTTCTCAAGACCAGAGCAGAGCTCCTGTGTGTGTTGTTTCCCACCAGTACGAAAAGCATCGCTGACTCCCTCAGTTTGCGTTAAAACAGTAGCCTACTGTCTGCAGTAGAGTACAGTTGAGTTGAGCTGTTTTATTCTAGTTTTACACAAATACCATCATAATACTGTGGGTAATCTACTATGTTAAACATGGGTTTTCTAGTGAGATGCCACTGTAGTAATGGTGGCTTGTTTACTATTGCTGAAGCCAACAATTTTTCCAGCCCACAAAGTGCTAAGTTACTGTGGCCTGGAGACGCTGTAAGGAGGTGGTCAGGGTGCATTTTTGTTTGCACATATTGTTGGAAGATAGTGGCTCTACTTACACACTGAAAAACTTAAAGGTGCTATATGCAACATTTACCTGAGCGGCTGGTGTCGAGCACCAGCACGTCAGACCAAAACAAATGCATGGTCATTTGAACACATGCTGCTTGCAAAACTCTGATCAAACTGTCAAACTAGGCGGTACTGATCAAATATCTTACTGCAAAGCTTATCTCTCACCTAAAATGTTTTCAGAAACATGTTTTAGTAACTGTTTAGTTATAACATGATCAAGTTAATCACCAGGCCGCCATGATGAAAACGGATGCAGGGAAGACTGAGAGGGACTCGCGTGCACAACCATGCACACACGGCTGTCTCGGCTAAACAAAGAAGACTAACTGACAACAAAACCACAGGGAGTGTGACATCATTCTCTGCTCAGAAAGGCAGCACTCCACCATATCATTACATTGCGAATAGCTGTTTACTGGCATCTTATGAGGGTGAATGTTGTATTAAACCCCTTTAATTTGTCTTGTCTTGTGTCATTGTTGACTTTTGCGATATGCTGTGCACTATGACTTGTCTTAACATAGCCACAAAAACATAGCCATAAAAACACAACAAGTGGACATTATATGGAAAACAAATTGAATCTGGGCAATACGAAGTTTCTTTCAAACCTTACTTGCTGTTGCAAATTAGTTGTATATAAGTGTAATTTTTAGAGGGACAAGCTTCAGATAGTTACTACAGATTAATACATCAAAGTGGTGAAAAAAGTTATATTTACTTCTAAGTATTGTACAAAAAAATACAGTGTAGTCACAAATTTCAATTAGCGCACTAAACAGAGCTGGAGTCACTTACATTATCCCGTATCTACACCTTCATGTGCAGTACATTATCCAATAAACTCTAAATTCACTATTAAACTCTAACGGGCTAAAGGGATGGCTGCTCCTGCTGACTTGATAATGACATAATAGACCATTGAGGTTTAGAAAATAATATAACAGCACAGGTGTTGCATACAGATTCCAAAGTAAACATTAAACATTAAACAGTATGAAGAAGAAAAATAATAGGAAATCCGTGGGAAATCATGAGGGGATAAAAATATATACAGTAACAGGCTGTTGGTGTGAAAGATAATTGAGCACGCAGTAAAAAACCACAGATAGGAGAATTCACACTGTGACTGAGATAAGACGTTGTGACAATACTGTATTCAACTCCTCTCTTCTCAAACCTTGATTTACGTCTGATATCCTTTTTGTCTGCACATCCTGTCTTTTGACACGACTTGTACGACTGCACTCAATCGCTGTCTCCCTCCCTGACTATTGTCTATATGCTATTATTACTGTCATCTCCCCACTCTCCCTCCCTGCTCCTCCCCCACCCCCACCCCCAGCTACCCCCCACCAATGTCTCCTCTCGACTCACACTCAGATTTGTGGCTCTTAATATTGTATCTGTCTTCCAGAAGGACAGGAGCACGGGAAATGACATGTTTCCGCCTGGGGTGAAAAGACACACTCACACACACACTCTCGCTCACATACACACACACACACAGATAGGACACACTCAGGCATCGGAGACTGCGTCAAGCTCACAATGTAATTACGGGGAAACAGAGCAGTCAGTTACACACCTGAGTGCAGCTCGGATCAGAGCTGGGGTGTTACTCTGACACTGACGGGGAAAGCCAGGAGTTAGTCTGTTAAAACACAATGACAGACAGCTACATCTACTGACACGGCCGCTCTGACAGACCAAATATTTGGACTGAGGAGAAACGGAAAAGGACAAGCTCGGATGTAAAACATGAAGGTGACACTGCTGTGCTTTCCATGCATGTGAAAGCACAAATGTATTGTATAAATGTATGTGGACCGAGATGTATAATAGAAGAGATTACACAAGCTTATAACTTATAGGTCTTGTGGTTATTTCATTTTTTTTTTCTTGGCTGCATATAGAGCCTGGGGAAGTCTTGTACTGAAGCTGTAATGTGCTGTAATTCTATTTCCAATGAATATGCAGTGTTTTTTTCCCTAATGAGTCATAAAGTACACTGAGTGTTCTTTTACCACCTTTACCAAGAAACATACCTTAAATTTTGCACTGAAAACAACACTACTATATAATTGGCCACAATGATCAGCATATGCAAATGGGAAACTTTGCAGCCTAAAAAGAAAGAGATCAATATTTTGGGAAATATTCTTTAGAGTTGTTAGTAGTGGGGATGAAACCACAATAAAATTTAGGATGATTAGTATTAGGGTTGTTCTGATACTGTTACCAGTTTTGGAAAATGCCTTCTATACTGCCTAAAATGCTGGTATTGGTACCAGCGAGAAACACAGAAACTAGACCCTGCAGTGTCCTGTGCACCAAGTCATGTTCATGTCATGTCATTCTCTGTATATGTATCTGTTCATCAGTTTAAAGGGATAGTTCACCCAAAAATGACAAATCAGTCATTATCTACTCACCTTCATGCTGGTAGAGGGTTTAGTTTTTTAGTCCGCAAAACACTGCTGGAGTTTCCCAGGTTAACAGCGCTCCAGAATCTCCCAAACAATGCAAGTGACTGGTGACCAGTTCTCAAACGTAAAAAAGCAAGAAAATAAAAACATAAACTCCTCCATACAACTCATCTGGTGTAATCTAAGTCTCCTAAAACCCCAACATGCCAAGTTGGCTAAAAAAAATCTTAGTGACACCATGTTTTTAGACTGAATCTTCACTGTAGATCCTTAGCTTGGAGCCACGTTCATGTGCACATGCGCACTGTCTGAACTGGATGTGTGTGGTGTGACGGGGTGCAAACTGCATATTGGGACTTTAGGAGACTTTGATTATGCCACACAAGCAGCATGAAGGCATTTTATGTTTTTTTTCCAGTTGTTTTCTATGTTTGAACTGGTC
The DNA here is from genome assembly GCA_034769285.1 of Lutjanus argentimaculatus. Classification (NCBI taxonomy): domain Eukaryota; kingdom Metazoa; phylum Chordata; class Actinopteri; order Lutjaniformes; family Lutjanidae; genus Lutjanus; species Lutjanus argentimaculatus. Next base: position 7,545,570 of record JAWZSL010000025.1, on the reverse strand, counting down.
ACCACTCACACCTTGTTTGGGAGATTCTGCAACACTGTTTTCCTGTGAAACCTGATCCTCAATCTGCATGAGGTGAGCAGATAATTAGTAGTATACAGCTCTTAATAAATATATACACCCTGGTATCGGATCAGTATTCCGTATCGGCCAATATACAAAGTTCAGGTATCGGAATTGATTTTGGAAGATAAAGCATCAGACTCTGATTAGTATCACGACTTAAAACTTTATCCATCTGATTATCATGCTGGGAAAAACTCAGAGTAAATACTGTCCAGCATCAACCACAGGTAGCAACAGTCTCCTTGACACAGGCGCAGCAGCAACATGGGTTTGTTTTGCATCGATGAAAACACCGACAGCGCAAAGGATGTGATGTCATTTCAAATCGTTGAGAGGTTTTCAAAATAAAACTTTCAGTGTGTGTATCAGTGTATTTCTGATATTTTAACAGTGCCACAATAATAATAATTATAACCCTGATAATTTTGATCATAATAATAGTGAGTATGAAATTTTCATACAGTTTCATCATGTTTTTCAAAATGGTTACCCCTTTTGCTGGTCCTGTAGTAAACTAAGGCAGCGTTAGTTATTCGACGCGGCCCAAATAAACTGTGTTTAAGTTAGCTAAATCCATCATATTAATATTAATATTAATACTGGATTTTGTCCAGTTATTTTGATCATTTTGCCCATGACTGCTTGACACACTTCTTTTTTTTCCAACCTGGTTGCTTGTAAGTTCTGGTCTAAAAGCACAAAGACATGATAGCGGGGTCAGTTGTCTTATGTAACTCCAACAAAAAAGCCAATCAGCATATTTCCTAAAATGCTGAACTATTTCTTTATACAGCAAAAGGGCAGGCAGGACATTTTCACATAGCTCACGTAAAGCCTAAATACACTGGATGCATTTGCTCACACCGTACTAGATGTAGATATATCTAAATAATTATCAGAATTATGAAAACTAATCAAGAGCTGAGTGTAACACCCACTCCTGTGTCTAAAGGTATGCTATCGAGTGAGATAAAACTCATTGATCGTGATGAAATAGATTTCCAGTTTTTTGGACTCCAGCTGATGTCTTTTCATTTTCCAGCAGACTGTTCTCTTCAGCTGCTTCACAAGATTACCTTGTGACCTGACAAAATCCCTAACAGAGAATCTCTCAGTAAATGGATGGAGGCTGTAGCTACAGCATAGCTTCATCCTTTTTCCACCCTACCACCTTATTCACTACCACTGATTGTTGGACTGCAGAACCAGGTCAAGTCTTACAGACTGGTGTTGAAGATCCCTGACAGGACAGTAATTCAAAAAATCAATGTCTGTTTGCCAGATTGGAATTCCCTAAAAACAGCTCTTCAGTAAATATTTCCTCTCATCATGACTTTAATGTACAAAGCCACTTTAATGCCAAATATTTTAGATTTTTAAATATTTTAAAATAAAAATAATAATCTCTTGTGAAACAGCAATTCAAAGAATCAGATTCAAGCAAATGTTTCTACTGAAAACACCAAACCACCATGCTCAGTGGTTATTCAGAATGACAGAGTGGATTCGACTTGTATACGACAGCACCACCTACCCTCTAACCATATTACCATGCATAAAGAAGCATGCGGTTTGAAGAGAGCATGATGTACTGTATGTATCAGCACTTTCTCTCCAGAAGAAATAGGCGTGTAGCTCATTAAGTCCACGGTCTGCCATGTTCACACTGAACCTTATCAACCTCTACATGACACAACACGACTGTACAGCAGCTCCAGACTGAAGGAATGTGGAGTCGCTGCAGCACAGTGTTCTGATTAACTTCTTCCTCTTCTGTAGTTCACACCGTGTTTGCTGGAGGTTTAGTATTCTCACTTAACCAAATGGAGGTAGAAGTCTGAATTATCCTTTCCTTTGTGTAACATCCTTCCCTGGTGTGAGTATGCGTGTGTGTGTGTGTGCACATATTCTACCACAGGGGACAAAAGGGCCAGTTTGATAAATGGCTTAAATAATGAGGAGTCCCAGGAGCTCTCAACTTAACTACAGTGTGGGACTGCTGTGATGAAGATCTAGATAGATACACGCATGTGTGTGCTCACACACACACACACACACACACAGACAGACACACACAAACCACAGCGAATACCATAAGCTCACAATCTAATCTTAAAATCATACATTAACTGAGCTCTATGTGCATACACACACAGTATATCTGGCATCAAAGAAATGCATAAAATAGTGCAATAAACAGAGTTGAAAGCTTGTTGGATGTGTTTCTTTGCTCAACAACACAAAGCTTAAAGGACATGGATCAGACACTCAAGGAATCATCAGCGTTTATGCCTTGATACACTCATTGAAAACAAATGCGTCCTTGATGGTATTGGCACTGTTGGTGCCTCTTAAAATTTAAATCACCTATACTGTAAATTAGGGATGTCACAAGTTCAGTATTTACTCAAACATTGTTCGAAATGAGCTTTCAATTTCCACATCGAAATCAGATGCAGAATCAGTGATTCTCCTGTATTTTTTTTTTTTTCCCTCTCCACCCCCGCCTACTTGTGGTGTCCAGTGCTCGTCAGAGGAGGAAAACAACACAGGGTGGCTTGCTGGCCATTATATCACACTTGATATCATACAGACTATCTTTTAAAAAGAAGAATTTGAAAATGTTCATGACAGTTGTCAAGGCAAAAAAAAACCTAAAAGATCTGTTGATGTTTACAAATCGATCTAACAATGGCAAAGCTGTCAGTGGAAGAAAATTGAAATTGAAACATGACCATAAAATCAAAAGTCAGATCGAATCATGTAATTGGAGAATTGTGATTCCTATATTGTGAACCCTTTTAGAAATGGACCAGTCTAATTTCTCCTGTTATTTTGACACCTAAATTCAAAGGCCTCTATAGTTTCATGGTGGTATGGGCTGACACTTTGCGCTGCAGGCAAAGCCAGCGGTTAAAAATGAAATAAAAATAATGAGCTGTGTTTGTTGTCCCTCTGCCAGTGATATCATGAACCTAATCACAGTTTAACAGAACTTTATCTGCATCTAAATTTCAGTTCACCACTGAGAGCAATCAGCCTCTGCCATATCTTAGTATATCATTTTAAAAAGGTTTAATTGTGCACTGTTATTGATTATGTCAAAAATATTTTATGAAAGCACCAGGGGATGTTTTTATTATTCAAGTACTGGATCACTTAATTTCTCTTTTCAAGCCCGGTATTATATTGATAGAATATTATCAGAATATTCATGCCAGGACCTAGAACATAACTGCTTTGGTTTTGCAATGTTTTTTGGTGAGTTAAGCAAACTTTACTTGGGTGAATGCAATTTTAATGTCAATATATTCCCTAAAATGTTCCTAAACTATCTTCTATTTGTTATCAGTGTTAGATTTCATAACTTCACCCAACTTGGCGTTAGTTTTAAATAATTATATAGTAACATAATAACATGCTAATGTCACTAAACAATAAGTTTATGATATTTTTCTTGTCCTTGTTGTCCCATCTACAGATTCTTCAGGTGTCAGGGAAGAGATGTGGATGCCAGGTGTCTGTCACAATTGCTGAAGGATATTCAGGACACATCTACTTCATTATCACCACAGCCTGCACACCAGCACAAACTGGAGAACGCACCAGTACCACTGAGTAATCAGCTGTTACCATAAGTTAACCGCCATGAAACTAGAAGAATTGAAATCCTCTGACAGCATTACAGCCTATGAAAGCCTATGAAACAGATAAATATGTAAAGCCTAAACATTAAACACATACACTTGAATATAAGAAAACACTCATGAAAATAATCTGTGCTATATTTAGGATCTTTATTTTATTGTAGATCAATTAAATTTTACCTGATCGATCACATTGTTAATGACCTCTTAATCAATCTTTGATTAATCATTGTCATCCCAAGTCGACACCAAGAACTGATCCGTTATGTTCAGTATAATTTACTACAGTTCTGACTTTTTAAAAAAAAATTGTTTTAATTGGCTGCATTTTAATACATATTTAATACATTTAATATATTTTTGTTGGCTTTCTGTTGCTGTTCATAGTTGTTGTTGATAATAATTTGAAGTTTTGGTTTGAGCTTTACTGTTATATTTGCTTTTATGTTTAGATTAGTGATAGTTATCAAATGTTCTGCTCAGTATCTTCATCACAGGTCATTAATAACCAAAATTAGTGACCTTAAAAGAAACATGTGTGCTATGTGTATTTGTTGAAAAAAAAAAAAAAATAGCCAGCTTGAACTCTAAAATATTGCACTCAAATTCAAAAATCCAGTATTGGTCAAACACCAGCCCTTTTTCTGTTTACACCTCACAGAGTGTAGCACCATCGAGTTTCATGCGCCAGCATTGATTTTTTGCTTTGTGCAAACTTAAATTATACTGACCTTTAAGGTTTGTAAAATTGGATTATTTCACTTTTCTGAAGACAGGCATGAAAAAGAATTTAATGTCCATCTCTCACATACTAGATCTGTGGAGTATGGTGAGTAATGAGTCAGATAACTGATCCATCAGTGGATCAGAGCATCACTTAAACCTGTAGCTTCTGGTACAAAGAAATGCTGCAACTTAACCATGTTTTCTCTTCCTGAGGTCAATCTTTGTTCATTTCATTCCTCTTTCTCTGGAAAAAAGAGGATGAATAAAGTGGTATACAATATAAATTAGGCCTCAACTGACACATCATGACAATGATAAATCATCTGTGACAAATCATTGCAATGAAGCAGATATGTTATTTGTGTAGAAGCTGCTAATCTTGAGCGTGGTAATGTTTTTCCATGTTACAGTACATGTAACACCTTTAAATGGCTGCATATGTTGTGCGTCTGTGAGCATTGACAGTCAGGTTCAATATTGTGCCAACACATCAGAGGAAGAAAAGGAGAAACAGTAGCAGACATAATGACCCAGTGAGCCAGTGAGAGGAGCAGCAGCGTGGGTCGGGCTTCAGCACCAGGCACAGGGTACAGCACCCTGCATGAATATCAAAAAGCTCCCTCCCTTTGACCTTGAGATTAATATTTAAAAGCCGGCTACAGTCTATACACACACACACACACACACACACACACACAACACACACACACACAGAGAGACATGTGCACGTGCACACACACACACTTTTCACCGTGTGCCCTGCGGCCAGTGGTGCACTGAAGTCTTCCTCATTAACTGGCTGTTCTGTTCTGATTCGTGTATCTATAAATACTGTATAAAGGAAAAGCTGATTATATACTGTATGTGCTACAATAGATGTGGATGAATGACATATACACATAATGCTGATGTATTAGAGATGAATTACCTATCTGAAGCATGTTTCAAGTGTGTGTACGCTCACTTTTGTACCCTACATCAATGAATTTAAAAAAAAAAAAAGAGAAAAAGACTGACTGAAAGATAGAAAAAAAAAACTCAGTAAAAATCCAAAACAATCTGCGATGCCTTAGAAAAATGCTGGCAATAATAAAAATAGACAGACTGGTAAACATGCAAAAACACTTGGTCTTTTAACCTGTTCAACCTTTAGTTTTTAGCTTTATTATTTGACTGCATTTTTGAAATAATCAACAATGTATTTTGACCAGGTTTCATAGATGCATGAATCATTTGAAAGCCAACAACACATAAAAGGGACAAGTAAACACAAATAAATAAAAAAATGGGCAGAAAATTGAACTTTTTCCCACAGAGTTTGGCATTTTTATCTTTCCTTTATTTAATTTTGCCCCGCTGTTTTTGTTTTGTTTCTTCCCTTTTCGGTCTCTCCGGAAGAGAAATGCAAACGTTTTGTCTTCTGCTCTGAAAATATATGTGTTACTTCACAGTTTTTCTCCTCTTAGTTGGCTTAAAGCACAGCAAACTATAAAAACTGTCACACATCTCCACTCTCACCTGGATAAACTAAACCAATGGACCAGGGTAGCCCTGAAGGTGCGGTTTAAGACCTCACCTTGAGAGGCATGCAAGAGCAGTGAAATGGGCGGCACATGATTCAGATTTCAAACCGTCTGGTCTGGATATGAGATGTAGACAGTGGGCACATAATGGTGTGACAGCTCACTGCACTGTAACTAGTGGTAATGGCTCAGAGCCTTTTCACCACCATTCAAATGAATACAACCTTGAAGAAAAAGATTTCTTGAGATATCTCCAAGTCAGAGACTATTTTAGTAAAGAAATCAAACAGACAAAAGTGAAACTAACTTGATTAATACATTTACTAATGCATATAAGACTAAAGATAAACTAAAGTTGCAATGACTAACTGATTATGCATTGATTATTAAATTAATCACCAACTATTTTGATAATCCATTAATCGGTTTGAATCATTTTTAAAGAAAAGTCCAAATTCTCTGATTTCAGCTTCTTAAATGTGAATAATTTCTGGTTTCTTTACTCCTCTCTGACAGTAAACTGAATATCTTTGGGTTGTGGACAAAACAAGACATTTGAGGACAAGGAAAACCCTGACCAACATTTTTATTCACTGTCTGACATTTCATAGAGTAAACAACTAACCGATTCATTGAGAAAATAATCAACAGATTAATAGATTTTGAAAATAACCGTTAGTTGCATCCCTTTAACAAACAACTTGTGTCATGAATATATAATAGATTGCAAAACTTCAAAAATGATTCTGCTGTCCAGGTCAAACAGAAATAAGAGAAGAAATCAGGCATGGCGAGATACCGGAGGATGATTGGAATGATATTTGAGAGGGTTAAGCTACTAACTCAAGATCCTGGTGAGAATTTCACCGGAAGAACATATTACGATATTTTGTAACTCTTAAGTATTGTAATTGAAATTTTAGGCAGCGGGGTTCTCAGGAACAGGAAGAATGTTGGAGGCAGCGTGGTGAATCAGAACCAGATCATTTTCCTATATTTTGGGGCTGCCCTCTAATCCAGCTATTTTGGCAAGAGTTCGCCAAAGAAATAATGTTTTTTTTTTTTGGAATAAAAGCTGATTGCTCTTTTGTCACATTTTACCTGGGAAAAAATCCCAGCAAACATATGGCTCAGGATGAATATCTTTATTAAGTTTTTTTTTTTTTTTGGTTTGGAAGCCATCACACAGAAGTGGCTGAAGGCAAACCCGCCATCAAAGGACGACTGGATTGCAATTGTCAATGAAATACACTGTATTGAGAAATTGACCTGAACTGAACAATACATAAAACACTGAAGAGAATGGACTACATTCTCAATGGCAGAGGGCTGCCGCACACTGGTCTAAAGTGAGACGAGTCCAAGTGTTCCATGGGAATTTGTGACAACCATACATTTATTACTGCAACACGCAGACAGAAAAAAAAAGTTCTGAATGAATTTTTAATTTAAACCTTCTGTCAAAGCGAAGTTTCCAATGTTCGAGCAGTTGCCAGATGACATTAGCCATTTTCAGCACATAGACCTCACTCCCTAGCTGCAGGCAGCTAGGGAGCGAGGTCTATGTGCTGAAGAAAAAAAAAAAGGAGAACATTATTTTCCTTGTGCGGCTGATACCAAGGACTGCGACTGGATTCGAGGCCCATTCAATCAGGACTCCTCAACCACAAAAACTTTTCAGTTCCATTGCCTGATTTTAAAGTGTGAGGCCTGTCTGGTTTAAATGGGTGTGTGGCTGCTTTTAAGTTATTTTACAGTTTTTTTAAATTAATTCTTTAATTATTTTGTTAATATATATTTAATGAGTAATATAGTTGTTGTAAAATTTTAATTGGCAGAGGCCACTGGTGTTCAGTGGCATTTTCATCAGGCGGTATCAATGACATTTGAAGTGACCGAAGAGTTCCTGAGTTTGTATCCAATGCACGGCTAAAGAGTGTCTATAAAAATGTACAGAAACTGCTGTTTGCTTTTTGATGTTTTTTTAATTACTTTAAAATATTTAAAGCCCCTTTTGGTCAGTGAAATTAAAAAAAATATCCCCATGAAAGAGACAAATCCCCATATACCCCCATTGTGAGATAAATCATAATTATGAGATAAAAAAGTCAAAATTGTTCAGTAAAAAGTCAAAATTATAAGATAAAAAAAGTTCTCATTCTAATATTTTTATTGTGATTATCTCATAATTTCTCCATATCTCAGTACTATGACTTCTTATCTCATAATTTTGGATTTAAAAAAAAAAGCTCAATAGTTAAAGGGATAGTTCACCCAAAAAAGAAAATTCAGTCATTATCTGCTCACCCTCACGCTGATTGAAGGTGGGGTTTAGTTTTTTAGTCCACAAAACACTGGTGGAGTTTCACAGGGAAACAGCGCTGCAGAATCTCCCAAACAATGCAAGTAACTGGTGACCAGTTCTCAAACGTAAAAAAGCAAGAAAATAAAAACATAAACTCCTCCATACAACTCGTCTGGTGTAAGCAAAGTCTCCTAAAGACCCAACATGCCAAGTTGTCTAAAAAAAAATTATTTACACCATGTTTTTAGCCTGAAACTTCACTGTAGATCCTTAGCTTGGAGCCACGTTCATGTGCACATGCACACTGTCTGAACTGGGTGTGTGTGGCGTGACAGTGTGCAAACAGTATGTTGGGGCTTTAGGAGACTTGGATTATACCAGGCAAGCAGTATGGAGGCACATTATGTTTTTTTTTCGCAGTTGTTTTTAACACAAAAATTGGTGACCATTCATGCATGTTGTCTGGGAGATTCTGCAACACTGTTTTCCTGTGAAACTCCAGCAGTGTTTTGCTGACTAACAAAATAAACTCCACCCTCAATCAGCATGACGGTGAGTAGATAATGACTGAGTTTTCATTTTTGGGTGAACTATCCCTTTAAATTTTTAATCTCATAATTTCAACTTTTCTCATAATTATGACTTTATTTCATAATTTTGACTTTTTATCTCAAAATTGTGACTTTTTAGCTCATAATTTAGATTCTCTTTATGGTGGAATTTGGCCTCCATAGAAATATTTTGCTTTACACAATTAAAAATACATTTCAGACAAACTTAAAAAATGATTTGGCTTTGGCCCTGATTGCAGTGTTGCCCTGACAAGCAAAACCTGGACCAGGACAACTGAAGCCTGACTGACTTTCGTGCTTTATATCCCTTCGATTACATTACTTTTCTTAACCGCAAAACCAAAGTAGCAGACATTCCATAATGTAATGAAAGCAGTCGAAAGTTATCTACGGAAATGTAAAACAGGGAATGTACAAAATTAGCAAACAACTCCCATCAAGCTGTCTGTATTTGTTGTGTTTGCACTGTGAGATTGTCTGTGAGACACTGCAGCTTAGAGTGGATTCGTTTAAATCAAATCACTGGAGTTGTTTGTGTTTTCAGGATAAAATGTGAGCCTGTTTGGATGAAAGAAAATATCATTTGTACTGTTTCTGTGTCTGTGCCTTTTTACAGCTTTACCTTCTTAAACTGTAACTTGTACTTGATGGAGAATCTCTACCTGAGACGAAAGCTTAGTTTGTTACAGGCAGCGGCTCCGGTCTCCCGTTTAAACACCGACTGCTGGGATGTCTCTGAGCAGTGTTTCAAGGACGTGACGTCTCCTCTCCTTTGATTTCATTCTTATGTGAGTTTAACTTTCTCTAGGTGGTGCTCTTTTCTTTGTCTGTTCAGCCATCAAGTCACTGCTCATGTTTAACACCCAGCCATTCCACTATTTATTCCAAACATGCCATTGCTTTTACTAATAATGTAAAATATGGTGAACTTTCTGTAACACCCATGTCTATACTGTTTTATAAACATACTTATGAGATACACTGTACTTCTAGAAATGTATAATTATAGTTAAAAGCACTCATAAATATTCATAATGCTCTATAACAATAATCATAACACATTGTAAAGCATTTTATTATGACTTAGAAGTTTACGTATCACAAGATTTCATAATTACTGGTCACTCACTGACATTTTTTGGCAAGGTCTATTATTCTTAAAGTTGTAATTATAGCCAAATATCATCAGCCCAATATTGGCCAATCACACCTATATCAGTCTATATTGGTATTAGCATATGTTGTCCGATATTCGTCCGATTTTTTAAAACAGAACATGATGCAGATTGTTTTTATTTGGTCGCTTTATAGGCTGCACTTTGCCATCAAATTTTACAGTGTCTGACACTGAGAAAATAGACTGATCTGTCAGAAGCTGCTTTTTTATTTAACCTATTTATCAAATATTAAAAATATCAGTAAAAGTTTACTGATTCACTACTCTGATATCAGTTTACTTTTAAACTGTAAAACATCCTGCCCCAATTATATGTCTCCGCCACAAGCGTTAACTACTTTTGAGAGATCGTTGCAAAAATTCTGTTTATGTATATATTCAATATTCCATATGTTATATTCTCTATAAAAAATATCAGCCAATAAATCAATATCAGAATTTATTTACTCAAATATCAGTATCAGCCCTACAAAATACAGTATCTGTCCATAGTTGTAATACATTTTAACTATTTTGTATGCATTACAATCACGTTACAATGCGTTATAATGGGATTATAAGTTTCTCTAAGTGGTTATTGGGTGCTTTAGAGCCACTGGTTGCTAATAGAAAACAGCAGCTCAGGCTAACTAGGTTACATTTTTCATCACGTGATTGACAGTCACTTATTTCAACTCCCACACTCATCTCACTTCTTCTGTCATTCAGGTGGGTGTGGGTGCAACAGACACACATAATAATCATAAATCCGCAGCCACGATGCACAAACACACATGCACAGTCCCTGCCTGCAGCTCTTTCTTCCACCCAGTATGCTCTAACCAACTCGTGTCCACCGCTGTGAGGGATGCAAACAAACACACAAACAAACAGAGTGATGAGCGGACGTGACGTCTGAAGCTTAGCTTTTGTTTCATCTTCTTTTTCTTGTCTGTTCCTCCGTGTTTAGCGCAGTGTGTGGGGCCCCGGTGCAGCACACTCCTTTATGGAGAGACGATGGGGAGGCAACCTCCCTGCCAGAGCAGGTTTCTTTTGCCAAGAGTGTGATCAAAGCTTCTGTGTGTGTGTGTGTTTGTGTGTGGATGTGTGTGCACACCTGGGTGTATGTGTGCCATGGGAGTTTGTGTGTGTACTGTAGGAGTGTGTGAGACAGATAGCATCATCTGGACAGCAGGGGCTGTCGGGTTTACTGGTTTTAAGATATATCTGAAGTAAAGATTATGATTCGGGGCAGATGGGTTAATGTTAGTATCATACTATTATTTTATGAGTACTGCAGTTTTATAAAATATACAAATCAAATACAGCTATGAAATATTTATACACTTAAAACTGCAGAATCAAGTGCACTAAGCATAAAATTAGGAACTTAAACAGCAATTTCCTCCAAACAACGACTCCCCTGCCGCATGCAAAACACATTTTCAGCACATGGCCACCAGATTTGACAATCTGTTGGAGCTGATGGTAGAACTTTGAGCAACTGGTGGATACTGAGCAAAGTGGGACCTCGTTCAACAACCAAAACAATAAAAATACCCACCAAATAATGATTCATATTATCTGATTATAGATAGGCGCTGACAGGTGATGTATAGCGATGAAAGGAGACGAGGCAGCCTGCCAATGGCGCTGATCAGGAGCCAAAAGACAGAAAAAAAAAGAAAAAAAGACAAGAAAAAAGATGGGTCACAACCTTATAGTCCCTCTTAGTGAAAACTGCTTAATTTTTTCAATGGTTTAAAGGTCTTGGTCAAGGCAAAGTCACTCTAACATCAACGCTCTACTGTAGTCAGTGATGCACTGTGGCTACTGTTACCAGGATATATTAAGGCAGGCTGTCAATCAATTTTGGTAATGCTTTCAAAACATTACAAATGACAAATCTGTTAACATTTATGAGTGTTGGCAGAATTCCATTTAGCTGCTTGAGTTTCAGGATCCTGGTATTGTACATGACGGTTCACTGTCACGGCTCACTGGGACTCTTGAATGAAACTGAGTTATTGTTAAAGTCATTAGTAACACCTGGACTTCTCCTTCTATGATAAATTAAAATGTCCACAATGAGAGAGGCCTATTTTCAGGCCGTGTATTAAATCCAGATTTTCAGCGTTTGTGTAAAGTTCTTTAAATGATCCAAGTACATTTTAACCCACAAATTCTAGTGTAAATGTTCAGTTTCAATATTTTTATTAAACAACAGCCTTTTTTTTTTTTACTGCCATTTAGTGTAGCAGAGCCTTTCCAGTGAACCACAATGCACACTAGCAGCACCCTGACTCTGTCTGACCTGAAACATAATGGAAATTCAGTTAGTATCATTGGTAATACCTGTGTTTACTCTACTGTTTCATCTCAATATGGCTGCTCGGAAAATGGTCCTTATTAAAGTGATCGAATACAAAGACCTACAGTTAAGACAAACTATAATGAAAAACAAGAACAAACACAAAGCAAGCAAAAGACAACTTTAAGGACACTAGCAATTAGATGTAACCAGCCAGTTTTAGCTGATCACAGACATGTCTGTAGTGACTTAAATATCTACAGATAAAAACATACTGGATTATTCATAATACAGACTTGACCACCACGCACACACTGCTTTGATTAGTGTTTATGTTTGGTATAATTTATTACAGCCTGAATCTGTTGTTAAAGTTTTTATAGGCTGCATTTTCAGTTTTAATATTAACACAGTTTTATGTTGTACTGCTGCTGCTGTTCACAGATGTTACTGATAACTCACTTCAAGTAAAGGTGCATATCGGACAATATGAATGCAGATGCTGACCATTATGGCTGTGACAGGCCGATATTTGCCTGATAATACTGGTCGACTGATAGTTGTGAAATGTTTTGTTCGGTGTCTTTTGTCACACTTTGTGACAGAAATGTGTATCCTGTGCACACAGGTACAGTAACAAACAATTATCAGTCAAGTTTAAAGCAATCAGTTTGGTCGGGCTCCAAAAGAAATGTCAGTGAAAGTGTTTGTGTTTGTATGTATATGCGACATTGCCAGTTGTACTGTGATGATACACACTAGTTTTGTACCCTGTATTAAAGCAGTCTCCTGTGTATCAAAGGTACAAAGGAAAAGCAGGCAGGAGGTACAGTATTGACATGTCACACACCCAACATGATACTACAAAGCTTCTCTCCATGATTTCATCCCTCCCTCTATCTCCTTACTCCCTTTTTGCCTTATCTCTCCTTCCGGTACTGCTCTCATTCTCTCATACACTACCCCCCCACCCCCACCACTATCTGTCCTCCTTCTTCTTATCCACCTCCTTCTCATCTTCTATGTCTCTCTCTCAGACATGTAATATCTCTTAGTATCTGCTGCTTACTTCCTGTACCTTTCTGTTCCTTCCGCTTTAACAACATCTCCGCTCCCTCCTTCCATTTTGATATCCTCCACTCCCCTACATCTCCTCGCAGCATCTATGAACATATCCCCCGTCTCCACTCCCTATATTTATCTCTTCCTTATCTGGATCTCCCTCTCCTTCTCTCCATGCATGCCTATCTGTCTGTATCTGCTCTCTCTCCCAGTCTCAGTGGGCTCAGCTCTCACGAGGGAGGGTGCAGAGGGAGGGATGAACCTGAAATGGTAAATTGTTTATTTCTGACAGCTCAGCTGCTGCATTAAGCACCACCCCGCTCCCACTAAAACCAGATGAAGGTGGTGAAGTAAAAGAAAGGAGGGGGGGGGGGGGGGCGAACAAACAAACAAATAGAAAAAAACAAAACAAAACAAAAACAAGTCATATTCATCACGGTAATTGTGTGGGTGCTTTGGATACGCGTGCGGCCGGGTGCCGATGAGGGATGGCGCTGCTCACGGGCCTCCCTAACGTCCATGAATCACAGCCAGAGTCGCTCGCCGGCCCTCAGCCGCCATAAAACAAAAGATGGAGATGAAAAATGCAGCAATTAAGTGATTTGATTTCTGCTCTACCCTCCTGTCCTCCTTTCTACCAGCCCCCTTTTTTGGCCACACACACACATGAAGACGTACACAAACAGAACAAGGGTGCTGTTTTGCAAAGCCTGTGTAGCACAGGCAGAAGGACACACACCGGCTTACATGGACAATGATGTGCACAGAAATGCATAAAAACAATTCAGTGAGTTCCTGTCACAAATACACACAAGGGACTGAGAATTTATTTCTCTTACGTTCAGTTTTATGCATCCAGCTCCAGGCTTTAGGATGCTGAGACCCCACTTAAACACTGATGTGACAAATGGGTTGGTATGAGGGATCTTTACTATTGCAACAGATAATCTCTGACTAATAAAGTGTTATTGCTGTGCAGACTGATTACAGCAGCCCTGCATTAGTAGTGGTTCACAATAAACTCTTATGTATCTATCTAGCTGAGGCTGAACGTAGCCGACAGTAATACAGTAAACTGTCTTCTCAGTCTCAACTTCAAAAGCACCATAAAGCACTGTGAGCTACTGTTTCAGGAAAATCATTTGACCAAAACAAACAACATGACAGTGTTAGCTTGCATGCTAGTTTACAAAACAACCAGTTTTGTGCAAATACTAGTCACACTATCTTAGAGCCAAGAAGCAATTTATAAAGCGCCCAGTTTGTGTGTTTAAAGAGTACTCAAGTGACGCAAAAATGCTAGAAAATGCTGTTTTCAGCCTCTCTAAAACGGAGATTTCAAAATTTTCTTTTATTACCATATTAAACTAAATATATTTGGGTTTTTGACGACAAAGCAAGACAGTCAAAGACATCGCCTTGGACTAATAAACCGGGAAGGACATTTTTCACTATTTTCTAACATTTCACAGATGTTGCAGCTCTAGAATAAACATGAGGATTAACTTAAGTCTTTGTTGTTATTTGATAACCACTAATAAATAAAACAATTTGTACAGGGGCAAGTAAAAACTGACTGAGATTTCTGAACCGCTTACCCGACCGGGCAACTGAAAAAAACAAAACAAAAAAACATTAATGTTGAACCCTGCAACACAGCGCAGAGTTCAAGGAGTTTGCTCACGCTGGCAGCGAGAAACAGAAACAATTTATTCCATTTTGACAGCGAGGAAAATCTGATTAAAATAAAATATGCTTTTTAAAGTCATTGTAAGAACTGCAATAGCATTATTAAGTATTCTTATGATACTTCTACTTGGTCTGAAAACATGTGGTATCGGTGCATCCCAAATCATAATGCAACCAATGTGTGCTGCACTTCCCCTCTCTGGCATGGGTCAAGCTCCAAAAACACTGCATCCGAAAAATCCCTTAATGCAACTGCCCAAAACCATATGTATTCTCCTGGGCCAAACAAAGATACCTGATTCCACCTGAGCTACAGAACACATTGTACAACTGCTTCCACAGGCTGCTCCCCAAAGTCATGATTAGTACATTTAGTTTGACATGTAAAATTGGTGGATTATCCCTTTAATATGTGGGTATAGCTGCCACTAATACTAGCTTCAATTAGATACATCTGTCACTAGAGACGCCAGCCATTCTGACATGAAATAGCAGGGTAAACACAGGTGATACCAACGATATTTACTACGCTCCTGTTCAATTGTTGTTGTTGGACCTGAATAGAAAGGAACCTTGATTAACGTCATTGGTAACATCTGTGTTTATCATGGATGTATTAAAGAATAACTGGTTATAGCGTTGGAGGCGGGCCTCCGTTCTTGAAAGCTGTTCAGTGGCGCATGAAGCCGAGAAAGATCAACTTCCTTCCACATACGCTTCCGCATCGTGCGGCCCATAGTACAAGAGCAGTAGAGACTTCTGCCATTCGAGCCAGCTAACTTCTGGTTTAGCCTCTGCTAACTTGAATGGGGTTAAAATTACTTAATCATGTGGCTCGTGTAGACTTTCTAAATGTTATAGACTAAATCTTGCCGGTAAAACGAGTCATTCCGGGGCATTGTGACCATAGACTTATTATAGATCTAGACAGGCCAGTTTTTTTCTAGTGGCCATTCGTGGTATTGCAGTGAAAATTCCCCACCGCCCCAAAAAGCATTTTCCTCAGTGGGGCACCATTATAACATAAACATCTATAAAACTGTTGACAGGACACCTCAAACTGCAAACAAGGTCTCTTATGACTTTCTATTATGAATCTGTGATCCATGGAAGGATGTGAAACTTTCCTCAAGCATAAAAAAAAGCTATTTTGAAAATCTGGGACATCACCACAATGTAAAGTCTATGGGCCATGCCGGAACTCGAGGGCAGGGGAGAAACTACTGCACATATTCAGTGGGCCGTATAACCAGGAAGTAAACCCAAAAGCTAGAAAAATTTTTGGCTTATGCATCAGCCAAGCAATTCTCATTGGACTGAATGTGCACCATCTTTGCATTCTAGTTCATTATAACATATTTATGGTTGTGACGTAAAATGTCAATCATTTTACAGCTGCTTCTCTCACAATGTAAGCATTACACAGTTTAGCCACATCAAAATGGCTTCATGTACTTTGTTGTTATGAACAACTTTTAAGTCCATTACCCCTCAGTGAACAAATTTTTGGGATTGAATTGAAACTTTCTATTGAGCATTACTATCTGTTCATTTGTGCCTCTCTGGAGCAAACATATTTGAACAATTTACCTCCTACACGCTGCAGTGTGGAGACTATATTTAAACACTGCTCTCTATGAGAAATGTGGATGCTTTAACATTGTTTAGCATGGGGGGGCTTGCTTAATGGACTTGGCTAAGCATGTGTAATTAAGAGCAGGGGTAAGTGGTGAGTTGCAGAGTGCATAATATGCGTGTGTATGTGTGTGTGTTTGTGTGTGAGGGATATGGTAGCAGCATCAGGCCATGATGGAGTGCTTTGTGGAGCCAAACACCCATTCAGCAAGCTGTGTGCTCATTAATCCTGCCAAACTCCACTTGTTACATGCACGCACAGGAAATCATGAGGCTAGGTAAACAGGGAACTGCTGCGATCCATCACTGCACGCCAGCGTACACAGGAACACACGGACATGTAACTGAACACACACACACACATACACTGATGCAGTGTACATGAAGGATGATAAGCTCACACCCACAAACATACAGTAAAAACACACACAGCTCTGCATGAACCCAACAAAACAGATGCAAACTAAATCATACATTCAAATTTTATACACTCTTAGAAATAAAGATGCTAACTAGAACCATCAAGGGTTCTTCGGTTTGTCCCCATGGGGGAACCCTTTTCTTTATAAAGGTTCCATCTGGAACCATCTGGAAGAGTTCTACCTAGAGCCCAACATAAAGTGCTATACACAGAACCATCTGCAAAAGGTTTCACCCACTACCACCACCAAGAACATTTTTATATATTCCAAGAGTTTTATGTAGAACCCACCCTGTGTTCAAAGGTTTTATCTAGAACTCACTCAGGGGGTTCTACCAAGAATTCTTTTACATTGTGGAAAAAAGATTTGATAAAAGAGTTCTTCAAGAATTTCAAAAGTCCTTGAAGAACTTTTTCTTCCAAAAAGAGTGGAAAGGTTTTCTGAATGGAACCCTTACCGGTTGTTTCCACCAAGGGCGGCACATCTGCACCATGGTTCTGATCAATCCTCCAGATGCTACAGGGCCCACCAGCAGTGTTTCAGAAGCATTTCAGCAGCGGAGCCTTTTGCCTGCCTGATTATGTTTACTTGCTCAGATTTTGTTGATTAGGTCCTTTGTCTGTGCTCTTTGTGCTTCTACCATGGATAAGCAGGCTACTTGGTTAAACAGTTTCTTTTCTGTCGGTCTTTATGATCGTGAGTCTGCACGGGGTCTTTTATTTTGAAAATTAACCGGATTCTCCCTGCCTTTTCTGTGTCTGACTTCCTGCCTGTTCAATCTGCTCTGCGCTAATTGACGCAGCATCCGTCAAAAATAGACTCGGCACATATTTGAAGTGGTGAGGAGCAGAGAGCTGATTATGGGATGCGCCAAGGTGCTGCTGGTGGAATCACAAGCATTGTGTAGAATGGCTGCGATCAGCTCCAGCTGATGTGGCACAGCCGTAACGTAACGCAGGAATTTAGCCGTTCCAAAGAACCCTTTACAAACATTTTCCTCCAATAAGGGTTCTTCAGAAGCAAATGGTTCTGGGTTGAACCCCAGCCCTTCAGGAAGAACCCATTTGGAACCCTTATTTCTCTAAGAGTGCACAGAGCATGTAACACTGTTTCCTCATTCTAAACGCTGTCTTTGCTTTATGTTGAAGATGTAAGACGACAGTTTCCATATCAATCCAGGAATAGTTCTCTTCTGTACATTACAGAGGAATCACATCCAGCGCGGGTGAAGGCCTGCACTTGCTATTAGTAGAAAGAAATACTGCCACAAAGCCTGGAAAGAAATCAATAGAGCTTGACCCCAGTTTGACCTCTCGTTGAATGGAGAAGTTATGGTACCACACTGGCCTTGACATTAGCTTATTTGATGTGTGTTTTCCCGACAACAGCTCACTCTGCTCTCCGTCTCTCCTTCCTTCCTTTCTTTCCCCTCTTTCTCTTTTCTCTCCCTGCTTGCTTCAATTGCTTTGTTTCCATCTCCTAAATGCTTGTGAATACGCACACATGCCAACACGCACACGCCCACGCATGCACATATACACGCACACGTCACATGACAAATGCAGTATAGGGCCAGTTACACAGCCCAGTGGTTAGACGCAGCGTTGGAGCAGATCTGTTATATCTGTACGCCTGCCTGGCTGGAGCATTTACTGAAGCCATCAGTGAAACGACGTTCCATATATCTTTGACAGAGAGGGGAACAATACTATTTACACCAATTTAGCTCAGGGAGGGGGGAAATTTCCAGTTAATGGGGAACTTTTTTTTCTCTTATTGTTTTAACATCCAGTTTTCCAAATGGCCACCCTTCAGGAGGACAGATGAGACGTGCTCCCAGGCTGCTACTCACATGCTAATAAACTCTATTACAAAGAATGTAAAAAAAAAAAAAAAAAAAAAAAAAAAAAACCCAAAGCAGGGCCTTCACAAACAAGTCTGGTCTCTATTTCACTCCACTCCATCATACTGTAAGCTGCTAAATATGCTACTAAATCCATATGCAAATAGACACGACCACAAAACAACCAAGGCAATGTAAACACAATTTTATGATTACAGATTTTACAATTACAGCTTTCACTGTTCTTTCGCTCTATCCTTTGTCCGCGTCACGCTGCAGGGTTCACCCAACTGAGCAGCTCATAATATTTACCCAGACTGTTCTCGCTCCACAGAGTCAGCCTGGGAACACAGGACCCAATAAGGTCAAAGGTCTCAGGTCACCCAGGGGCCAATCAAGGCTTAGTGGTGGAGCAGGTTCAGGTTTGGGCTGGATGTAAAACGGTTGGCGGGGTCAGGTCAGGTCAGAGAAAGGGCTAGCTGTCCGCTGGGGTTGGCAAAAGGTGACAAGAAAATTAGGGTCTATTTTTATAAAATGTAAAAGCAACCATGATACAATAGATACAATATAGATGTGCAGTTGGAATTGGAAAGAGAAGAGATTTGCAAATATCAAAATGGCCAAAATTTTGGTTGTAGGCTTTCCCATGATGGGAATATTACCCTTTTAATTTTATTGAAACTTTGATGTTATTATTCAACTTATTTGGTAGCACAACAATTCTTTAAATTACCACAAAAAAAGACCACGACAATCACACTGGAGTTTCTTCTCATTTTCTTTTGTGTTGTAAGAATTTTGTGAATCTATGAAAAACTGAAAAAGATGTGGGTGGTGATTCAAAGGTCCTGAACTAGTAGACCCCTGTGAAGTGGTAGATAAGGAAAATCCATCTAATGCATCTATTTTGCAATTTTATTTTGATGGTTTGGACTCTGGCCTGTAACATACACACAATGTTCCACCTGTTGAACGGTCTGATTCTTAGGAAGAGAGCCTCTACACTGAATGTCTGAGTGAGATATCCTGCATAGTTTGCATTTACAGATTTGGCACTCTGCTTTTCACACTTCTTTCTACAAGACTAGAGTCTACAGTCACACCAGCACTCCTGTGAGGCTGTAGTTTGAACTAAATGCTACCATCAACATGCTAACATGCTCACACAATGCTAGTATGTTAGTGGTTAACAAATATAATTATCTCTAAACACAATGTGCAGCTGAAGCTGATTTTGCAGGTCGGCCATACACCAAAGTAGTGAAAAAATGAAACTATTGACCTTATGATGCCAGATGGGATGTTAAAGGATCACCAAAATAAGAGTGCTGATCCTGAGGGACAAAAGAATATCCGAGAGAGTGCAGTGCAGATTTAAAAAGGAGATACAGTTACATTACGGCAATAACATGATTTCAGGGTTGGACTATGACATTAACTGCTGTGTGAAAACTAACACCAGGGTTTCTGCAGGTTTCAGCAAGTTAAAGAACTTTTTAGGACCTTTTTAAGACCAGCATAAATTCAGTTTGCCTATTTAATCTTCATACTGGTAAACTGGTCTGGATCAGTGAACATGGGTGGAAACAGCTCACGTGTGTTAATTGCTTTTATATTATTGATGTTTAGGTATCGTGTGAAAAGTCCACTGTGTGCTCCAATACATTCTGACTGGGCTGCACATTAGTGGTTATTCGTTCCATGTTGGTTTTGTCTTGTAGTTGTTACAGCGTGACCAAGACAAATCTTTCCCAAAAACACATTTAAAAGCAACTTTATAAAAATAGTACTATCTTCATTAATGCAATCAACGTTTTAAACAAGTGAAAATCATAAGACATTTGAAGGCCTAAAACTCAGATTATTGGAACATGCAGGTGCATACAGACAGACAAGTAGGACATGCCAGACATTCTAGGCTCTTGCAAGTATTTTTCCCTGGAAACTGGAGCAGATTTTGATGAGAAATTCTGGGAAACACCAGGATCTCAATGCCTGGTATTTAACCCCAGTAAAAATGTGATAAAGAGCACAATAACAACCAAAGTATATGAATTATAAACACAATATATGAAGACGCTGCAACTGCAGGCTAAAAACAAGCACATTTTTATTTTTAGCGGGATCAGTTTTTCATACACAAACAACTGCCCAGATATTCGGCGCACAAATAAATGGAGCAAAATAATGGGCAACAGCTCCCTTTAGACCTTTTTCCTCCTCCCATTTTAGCTTCTTATAAAACAGAAATGACCCACTGAACGCTTCGAACCACTGTATCAATGCCTGACTGACAGAAATGGAGCTCTGCCTCCCTCCTGCCCAGCCTACACAACACAAACAGACTCACAATGAAGCCCGTATGAATGGAGAGCTGTCAATCACAGGAAAGCCATCCATCACCAGGCAATATACAAATGATCATCTCCTACAATCATATTCACCAGGCGTAGTACACACACACACACACACACACACACACACATATACATATGGTGAGGATAAATGCACACAGACACAAACAATCAAACACAGGCATAAACAAAAATACACACATTCACATACAAAATGCACATAAACATACACACAGCTCATCCAGTGTTGGCGCCCAGACTGTAGAAGTCATCAGGGACCTGTAAAGCATTACCCTCTGTGTGACTCGAGCCACTCCAGAAATAGCCTCTGTAATGTATTCTTACCGCCACCGTCTCTTTTGCACAATAGTGCCCTTAATAACACACTCCATTTCTGTTGGCATAAATAAGGGCTCCATTTCCATCTTATTTCATGCAAATGAGAGCGCCGGCGCCCAAACAGGTAGTGGGAGTAGTGTGTGAGTGGAGTGTGGAAGTGTGTAGTTGCCGAGTGTAGTGGCATGATTGGGGACGAGCGAATTCAAATGAGCGTTGGAGAGACCCCACAATGTGCCAACGACTCCCCAGCGCCAGCCTGCCAACGGTGTGACAGACAACGTCACTTACGGGCCCCGCAACCCGCACAGGGTGCCATTACAGGGGCCAACGCAAAACCAATATTTATCCAGGCAAATGGTTCTCTGGAGAGAGATTATTGATGCAGACACGAGAGCTGGACTCCGGTAGTAGGCGCTCGTGCAGCCCACCACCGTGGCATCTCTCTGATTTGCTTATCCCGTTAGTTCGCTGCATTTTGGGGAGCAGCGATTGGTTCCTTTTTTTGTGGCCATGCCATGAGTACAAGAAACCACAGCAAGGAACATCCGGATCGCCCGTGACTGACAGGAACAGGCTTTTCTGCACACATATTATGTAAAATTGCCACTTAATAGCATTGCTGTGCTACACCTCATGGACCCATTGTTTGCTCCGTGTTTCTTTATAAGTGCTCTTTTGTAATGTGTTGTCTGCAATTAACTTCTTCATCCTCTTTTCACAGCTCTGGTCTCTTCTCCCTGTGTGTGAATGGTATATCTGAGTTTTGCCTCTTGTGTGTAGTCTGTCCTCTTTCCTAGTATCCTTGGTACAGAGGATGTTTTGTAGTCAAGGTCCTACAAGAGATTGGCAGCACCCAGACGCTGCTCGATGTCTTCTCTCTGATCTTTCATCTTCACTTCAAACACTTTTACACTTCTCCTCAAACTTAAAATAGTTACTGAAAGGGAAAATTCTGCACTTTTCACATGATCGTCCAGTCACCGTTGAAGGTAAATATAGTCAGTTGAAGTAATAAATCCATCTACCTGCCTACATGTACCAGGATGTATTGCGCACAGGCTACCGGTGCCCACATCCATGTCGTTGTGTATCACCACCCTAGTCTATAGCTATTAGTACTGTGTTAGCCAAACCATAGGGTTAGGTGGCAAAAATACTCATCTAGCACATCCCCTGGGGCGAGAAAACTGAAACTGTAGCTCTTTCTTAACACCAACGACATCACTGGGACATCACTGGATGCGGGAAGAACAACAGATTTTGCAGCAGTCCTCCTGCTCAGTTTTCTAGGGCAGGATAGGACACACCAAGGAACTTATTGCTTCAGTTGACTTAATTTACCATCAACACTGACTGGACATCCAAATAAATAGTGCTGAATTTTTCCTTTCAGAAGAGTACTCCACTGATCAAGCACTGCACTCCGAAAACAATGCCAGACTTATGATTTACAGCAAAATTGATGCAGAAGAGACTTTTTTTCATTGCAAGCACTTTCCTTTATTTTTTCCTTATTGTCAAAACCTGCTGCCTACATTCAGGTGCGTTTTTGTTAGCACGAGCAGACTACAGAGGTCTCACCTCTTCCAAACCTCCAGATTTTTTTCATTTTCAAACGATCATCTCAAAGGTTACTTAAGGATGGATGCATGAATGGATATACATGACACCTATTCTGCATTAACAGGTTATAGTGTAGCTGCAGTGTTCTGCACCCTCCTCAAAATGGTCAAAATAAGAACTGTGATCAGTTAGTATGGGCTGCTTGTAGTTTCTCCCACAAATTACTGATGCTGGTGGAGACTGGTGTTGTGAAGACAACATTGAGGAATCTAAAGACAGGCTCAGTAATCTTTTCTTTTTCAGTAACACCAAGCAAAGCATTTCCTCCACTGCAAACCCTCTCCTGGCTGTGATTCTCTCTCTCTATCACAGTGATTAAAGAACTTAAACAGGGGGTAGTCGCCTATCTAGTAATAAGAAAAGGTGGGATATAAGTTAGATGTAATTTCCTTCCTGAAGTATTTGCATAGAACACTTTCGTTCAATATCATAAAGTAAATGAAAGGATGTAACCACAGGTACTGTATGGAGTGTAATTAAAGCATGGCATGGCCTGATCATATACATATGTACTGTGGTAGCAATATCAGTGGGTGGAATCTGACAAAATCAATACCTAAGTTTTCAGGACTGTCCCTTTTAAGCTAGAAGGGTATACGTACATATGTTTGTGCACTAACAAAATTGTGTCCATACTGATTGTTGACCACTGGCTGCACAGTGCGTCATAGTTTACCCATCACTACATCACTCGACTGTACACTATACCACAGATACACTGTGCATGATCAAAGATATTGCAACAGACATCATATTTTTTTCAAGAAAGCATCTACAATGCCAGCAGCAATGCCAGTGGCAGCAACTGATTATTGATGATGCTGATTATTTGTGATACTTCACTCAAACACAGCACTTTATGAGGCTCCCTATCGAGTCCAATTACAGCCACCCCACAATATTTTCTGCCCTTTGCAGCAACACAAACTCATTTTCAGGATCCAGAAAGTTCTATTTCTATGTGACGCGTATGTGGTCTCAGAAAATCAAACCAAAATCATATTTTTATTTTTCAAGAAGTACAAAAACAGCCTAGAGTGCCAGCGGCAATGCCAGCGGCAACAACTGATTTCTGGGGCAGCTTAAGTCGCAGATTGACTGTTTGTTACCTCATACTGAGGTGCAGGATGAGTGTGTGGAAAAACATACATGTTCTGCTGATGTGAAATTGTGTAATCCCTGAATTTGTCTCCATCTTTGCTGCTTTTACTCTGCACTTCCCAGCGATAAGTTGTCAGTCAAGCCGTGTGGGCGGCTTTCTGACAGCTTTTTCCTTGGGCTTTATTCTGCTGATGAAGTTTGAGTTCCTTCTGAGTTTCTTTTTCTACTCTAGTCTTCTGTTCAAAACACTTCAGAAGTGTAGGCAGACATGTAGCCATCACTTTCTGTGCATGAGACATATCAAGCATCAGGTGTTTAAAGCAAAGCGAGAAAAGTTAAACTTCAAAATTAACATGCATTTATTTTGAGATCCTTACTGGAACCAAAGTTTTAGGGATGCACTCATACCACTTATTTCTGACTGGGTATGAATACAGGTACTTACATTTGGGTACCTGCTGATACCGAGTACTGATACTAGTACTTAATAATGCCATTACAATGACTTTAAAAACATGTTTTATTTTCACCAGATGTTGCTTACTTTCTAAATGCAACGAACAGTTGCTGCTGTTTCCTGCCAGTGTAATCGTAGTTACTGTATACAAGGGGTGGAATGGATCATCATTGGACTGTGGTCCGTATGGATCACCCCCCACGGTTCGCCCAACATGTGACCAGCAGACTAAATGAAACCATCACAGTGTGAAATTTAGTTTTATTGCCGCTGTTTATTGCTTTTTAAAGCAATAATTCCCTGCATGTCAATGTAGAGTTCCGGTGAAAAGACGAGACAGGTGCTGCTGTGTTTTACTCTGCAGTGCATCTCTGTGTGATTGTAGAGTGTTTAAAAAAAAAAAAAAAAAAGGAAGTGGGACTGATTTAAAAGCTGTCACATCGCCTCTATGGAATGAAATCCCGACCATGACTTCAGGTATTTTCGGTGGTGTAACTGTGAAACTGGGCATGCTGTCATAATATAAACAGATCATAAGATTACTGACTAGCGACTTCTAACCAATCAGATAGTGCCGAGGGCGGGACATTGAGCTAGACTACAGAGTGTAGTAGTGTATCATAGTATAGTATTTGAGTATAGTATACTGTATGGTATTATTACTATAGAGTAATTATTAATTATTATTCTTGTTAGTAGGAATAGTAGCATTACAAATAGTAGTGGTGGTAGTAGTTGCAGTAAATTAACCATTACATTACTATGGTGATGACCATAATAAAGCCAAGTGCATTTTGAAAATTATTTAACCCTAATCCCACCTGAACCATGAGTTTTTGTGAGGCACCCCATTGTACCTACATTTTTGGGTTATTTGTATTAAGTTACTGCACTAAATTTGTCTTCCTTATTAAGCTGTGCAGTTTACTGTGTACATTATATATTTCAGCAGGAATAATTCCACAATATTATTATGGATTTGCAGTTAACTGTTACAGTGTTACATAGGATAATTATTTCATTAGCATTCACAATTCTCTAACTATTATTTTAATTGTACATTTACATGTGTAGTACTTATGTAGTGCTTCTTTGTGTCCCTCTTGCCTAAGAGCTAATCAGTTCCTACCCTGCCATTGTTCAGGAGGGACAGGTATGAGTGTAACAGTAGAGTGTTAACCCTGCTCTGATTCCCAAAGAGTGAAGTTGGGTGTACTGTACTGTCGTGCTGTTTTGGTGAAGATTAACAGGAGAACAAAAAAGAGTACACAAAGAGAAGTTGCAGCCACTTATTACCCAAAGGCAGGAGGACTAGACAACGCCCAGGCAAGAAAAGTTGTGGCAGCAGTGGTTTTTTTTTTCATCTTCGGTTTAATTAGCCAAGACACTGAACTAGTTTACGCCCGGCGGGACTCACTCCATGAGTTTGTTTCAGGTTTGCATGGAGTGTTCAACAAGTTTATGGACAACTGCCAAAGTCGCTGCAGCTTTAGCATTAGCAAACTTCTTGAACTACTTGTGTAGGTTCTTCAGATGTTTTACCAAACTGCTTGTGTTGAGTGGCTACTTTTGGGAAAGTGGTATCAGGTGTGGTATATCGGAGTTGTTTTATGAGTTATGAGGACAGTATTGGACCAACACCCGACGCTGGCATCAGTGTATCCCTAAAGTTGATCATGATTACGTAACACGTTCGGGAAACGCAGGCCTTGAGGAGCAGTTGGTGAAGTCGGGGGAAGCGGGAAGTCGAGGTGGAGAGGAGAAAAGGTTTACAGGGGTGGATGGTGGTCAGATAAAAGAGCTCCACACTCGCTTCGAGGAAAGGTTAATGTCTCTCTCTCGATTTCTCCATCTCTCCCTCCCTCGCTTTCCCAGCTGAGGTCTGTGTGACTTACAGCAGGTCCACACTGCATTAGATTAAATCATAAATTACCAACCCACCCCCATATCTGCATCCCCCCCCTCCCTCCCTATCTCACTCTTCCCTCTCCCGTCCTCTCCCTATCTCAATCTCTCGCTCCCTTTATTCTCCTATATTCCATTCCCCATGTATTTCTCCTGCTCCCCCACTATTATTTCTCCCCAGCTCTAATCATTATTCTCTTTTCTTCGCCCCCCTCATTTCTTTCGCTCCCCCTGTACTCTACAATATGAATGCGCTTCTGTTAAAAGGGCGGCTAAAGTGGGCTTGGACAGCAGGCCATGTGGGTGAATGCTTGCTGGTGTGATGTGTTGTTTGTCTTATAGTGTGTCTTTGAGTGGGGGTGTTGCAGTGTGGTATAGGCCTTCTTGCTAGCATGTTGCTATATGTGATGTCCTTGTTTTCTCAGTTTGCTGTAAAAACACCTGGAGTGGAGAGACACAGGTTAAAGATTCATCCTGTAGGTTATACAGTTCGGTGTATGTGGTACACCGGAAAGTTATTTTTAGACTTTTAATCAGTTTTAAGCCTGAAAAAAAAAAAAAAAAAACCCACAAGAGCAAAGTGTACAGACTGCATTATTAATTGGTGTGTTTATTCGCTAATGTAAATCTTAGCATGTCCTCCTGACTAACTTGCTGTACTGCCTTCAGTATTAAAAGACTTACTGCTAAAGGCCAAGGGGCACATCATTAGCTGGCTAGTTTCTGGGGTTACATTTAAAAAGAAATCCCTGTTCACAACTAGTTTATCCACCATGTAGTATGTTCCTACTGTGTCAAAGCTGGTGCTGAATGCTATCAGGGTTTAGGCTAATGTTAGCAGCCCTATCTTAAACTCCACCAACTGCAGTCAACATTAAGCGTGTAAAGCCAAGCAGCTAAACAGGATTATGTTAGAACAATTTGACATTTTCCTATCACATTCATAATGCAAGGACTAACTTGCACTGCAATACAAGTCCACTTCTGTTCCTTTTATCCATTATCACCTCTAGATCAACTTGTGAGGCTCCTGACTTTTTCGCATTGGACATGAAGATTTAGCCTCAGTATTATAGCACAATATGTAGCCGTTAAGTGCCACATACATCAAATCATCAGCACCTCTCGTTTTAAAGGACCTGTGTTTAGGATTTAGTGGCATCCAGCGGTGAGACTTCAAATGCAAACACCTAGTCTCACTGTTCCATTCCAAGGAACAGTTATGGTGGCTGTGAAACTCTTGCAAAAAAACGAAAGACCGTATCTAGAGCCAGTGTTTGGCCTGTCTGTTCTGGACTACTGTAGAAATATGGCAGTGCAACGTGGCAGAATCAGTGGAAGTGGACCTGCGCACCATCTGTAGATATAAAGGGCTCATTCTAAGGGCGTGAAAACACAAAGACTTGTCTTTTTAGCCAAAAAATCTGATAGACGTCTGCTAGAAATGATACAAGCTCTTTTGCCTGCCTCTGGCTGAAATCAAAGACCCATTGTTAAAAATATTACCGCTGAGGGGTAAATGTACCCCTGTATCACTTTTAAAACAGCATATAATATTTCAAACCGTTCCAAATTGAAATTTTTGTTTCAAGAACTTTATTAAAATGAATGAATAAGGGATATTGTTGCAATTAATTGAATGTTATAAAGAAAATAATAAGAAAAATGAGTCAGATTTTAGAAATAACTTAAAACAAGTTAATTTGTACTGGTCTTTTTTTCTGTTGTATAAAGAAAATAATAACATGATTACAGACACATATGGCTTCATAAAGAGCAGATTTTTTTGGTGTATGAATGGATTGGAGAGGTGAGTGTATACAGTATGGGAAAATTGAAAATACTGTGGAGTGGACAGGCGGACACTTCTGTGATGATACTCGTAAACATAGAAGGGGTTTCTGGGTAATTGTAGCTTGCAAAGGCTCCCAGAGGACCCTTGTGCACACTTGCAAACTCTACACATTGTGTATATTTGTGGTTCTGTGCTTCAAACTATGTTTGGCTGGCAGGAGAAGGATATCCAGAGGCACTGAGAAGTTTATTGGTTTATTTTTTGATTTATTTTTATTTACTAGTCTTATTTTCTCATGATTAAAACAGGTTCCATTCCTAGGTTTATTCTTTATTTCTTGTGTATTCTGGCTCTGATGAATGCAGCCCTGCCCCCTAGTGCACATATTAATGTCACGTCCAAGTACAATGACAGACACCTATGTAAACGTACGCACATGTCGTCTGTTATTGTTTATGGACTTACAGGCACAGAGGCTTGTTCCAGGCTTAACAGAGCATTGTGGGATAAGTAAGAGCCCAGGCATAAAAAAAAGAAAAAAACAACAGTCCTTCCATTCAACCCCCACACACCTTGCACCGCCGCTCCGCTGGAGAAAAAAGGGGAATAAAATAGAGTGACCCTGCCACTAGCAGCTCTCTTTTTCCCCCACTGCTCTCTTCTTCCTCCCCCTTGCCGTGTGAAATCAAATTTCCATGTGGCTCCCGTATCTGTTGCACAGCGAGGTGATTTATCAGGGATGCAAAGAGCATGCAGAAACAATCTTTATTACATCCATTTCCTGCTTGTCAGCCGGGATCATGTTGGCTGTTCATTAAAGGCGCGGCGCAGGTGAGGAGAATGCATCCCGATGCCTTGATAGATTGTCTGCTCCCCTGTGGTGACAGCAGCTGGATGGATTGAACAGCGGGGGGCGAGGAGGGAGGAAAAAAAGCGCTGACTCCGTCGCTGCCCCTGTCAGACACACTTTTACATAGCTGGCCAGTGTCATTTCTACCAAAGAGCCCCTCACACACGTGCTCATGCAGACTTCTGACACTCTTTGGACTTAAGCCAGGAGCCTGACTTAATGCATGGATGCATGCATACACACCATGAGCATACAAATACGAGCATTTATAGACGCTGATGTAAGAATACAGAGACATGGTAAAGATCAGGTTTATCTTATTACACAGTTTTAAACCTGAGCTCTATCTGTTGAAAACACCAGCCTGATAACCGCCCATTAGGAAAAAAAAAAATACATAACATTAACTGTGACAGACTTTTTGACAAATTAAAAAAACAGAACTTGTAAAATAATTGTATTAATTTTAATAACCATCATTACACTCATACGGGTAATTCGGTGTTGCCTGGCGACCACTTTGTTTAGCTACTTGTCAAGGACTTTGTTGCTTGCTGGTGAAAGATAATCATGATAATCACGCTCTTATTATTTTGTGCAAAGGAGCATCTCAACAGCAGCCGGCTGTGTGTTCAGTGGTTTGTGTGTAAACTTTTTCAAATGCACAGTGATTAGGGAAATTATGGACCCGTTCTGTTTACGCTGCACAGGGAAAATACAGTGTGCTCAAATACTAAGTAACATGATAGAAGTCACTAAAGTATGAGCTAACTCTGCACTGTTACACGGCTCAGTTTACACATACAAATCACTAGCATAGCACCAGCGTACTATACCAGTTGTTTCTGTATTAATCAATTAACAGCCAAAGCTGTTCTTTTTACATAAAACTTGGATTGATTCTTTTATAGGTGTCTACATCACTGGTTCTCAAATAGGGGTCTGGGAACCTCCAGGGGTCCCTGGCTCTACCAGAGTGTCCTTGAAAAGATTCATTCATTTAAACTGATGAAAATAAAATCATTATTTATTTATTTATTTATTTATTCATTCATTTATTTATTCATTCATTCATTTACAAAAGCTTTCCTTGAGCCCTGCATTAAGTTCATGATTACATTTTGGGCAATCATTAACCTACTAATGTACACAAACTGTTTCCTTTCCACAAACAGTTTTATAGGCTTATCATATTCAAGTCGCAGGCTAAGCTATTAAATTTTCCATTTATATTTTTGTTAGGCCTATTTTTCTTCTATATTTAATGATATAATTTTTTTCATTGTATATAATTTTAAATAATCAGAATTCAGAGCCACATTTTATATTAATGCATGTTTAATATCTTTCTAACACATTTCTCTTGTGTTATTCTTTCACATAACCGAGTAGACGTGTGGAAAAAAAAGGCTACGTAAATTATTTCAAGGGACATGCAAGAAGACATCCCTGACATCCTTGGTAAATTTTCTATCTTGTAAGAGGTCCTTGGCTGAGAAAAAATTGAGAACCTCTTGTCCACATGTAGCAGGAAGTTAAATGTAAGACTTTCTAAGATGTTTAATTAACTTTAAGGCCATTTTTGGAATAAAACTGAACATCAAATGAGAAAATATAGGCATACTCTTTTAGGTGTAAATACATATAATATCAGTTCAAAATTATAAGTGAGGCAAAATGACAATAACTGGATGAGTTAAAGAACATTTGTCAAAAAAAACTATATTTGTTCTTAATGACAATAATCACCACAATTGTCTTAAAGCTACATCTGAAAAGAGTTCAAGAGAAAAGTGAGCCTATATACAGGCAGAATTCCCAATTTCTATTTTGACCCATGAATTATTATTGTGGCGCTCCGTGTTTTGGTTTATACATGGATTTGAATTTAATAGGTAAATGCTGTCCTTTCTTATTTAGCCTTCAGACAGTCTGTTGTCATAATGAATTTAATGTAATGACTGTAATTTATCATGTCGACTGAACTGATGTTTGCATCATTTTCACAGCTCATCTTTTGTCCAAATATTGATTGAGTTGGTTAATTACTTACCCAGCAATGTTTCCTACATGTTACTTAGCCAATATCATTCCTCGTTTCTATATTCTGAATCAGGCCATCCAGACTGACTGTGGTCACCAGGGGACAAAGTTCGCAAATACGAGCCAAAGATTTAATGTACACACATTTAGCGCTTGAAGTGAACTTTAGATAAATAATTAAAACGAATTTAAGAGTATTTCATATTTTTCAATTCCTTTTACTACTAAATGAGACCTTAAGACATTTTAAGAGCCCATGGCCACCCTGTGGTGATGTAATAGTATGTTTGTGGGCAATACAATCAATAAGTCTAACAAAGGCAGCTGATTGAAATCACAAAATTATATGGTGAGTTAGTATTTTGGATGACTAATCTTTTTAATACTGGATTCATGGTTAACGTTCTGCAAAGCCCTCAGATGACAGCATCACACGTGCAGACCACATGCTGACCAAGAAAACCAATCAATCAAAAATGTACAGCACAGTTCCAAAAAAAATACAAATTATATTATCCTACTGGACTTTTAACAAATCAAGGTTTCTGTAGGACACTGACACACTCAGTACAACTGTGATGTGAGCAGACAGGAGAGCAAATGCTTTTCATGCTGTATGGACACACCTCATTAAGTCAATCAGCTGTGGCTGTAGAATATCAAAAATATAGCTGCACGTCTTACAGCGGCTACGTAAGCCTTCAGAATCAGCCATAAAACCTTTTATCACACCTCCTACATCAACAGATAAATACATACCGTATGACAACATAAATACAGCTCTGCATCTATATTAGGACAACATTATTTCATCAGCGGACTGCTTTTCAAGGTAGAACTACTAAATCACACTAGATTCAACTTATAGTAATTCCTACATGTAAGACATAAAATAAGGAAATGGGTCAACGTATACATCCAGGATTGGCTAAAGATGATTTTTATCTGAATATATCCAACATGCTGTTGCAATACTCTGCAAAGAATACATTGAAGCAGCATATTTATGTACCAAATGTACAATTTCCATGCTTTTTGCAAATTGTGTGACATAAAACAGTCCTGCATTATAGGAACCTCTATTCACTGAGCTCACTGAATTATCTTAGACGCTGCTCTTCTTTGTGTATTCCCCCTCTTTTCTTTCTTTCTCCCTCCCCACCTCCATCTCTCCTTTCACCTCCCTCCCCTGGTCTAATTTGTGTCGTGTGTCTCTCACATGCAATGACAATGGCGTAAGCGCCGATCGATACTGGAGTGCTTTTGGGACGCCCAGCCAGGAGGGACGGAGGCCGGTGTTGATAGCAGGTCGACAGGGACACTGTGGGGCTGTCGTGGGACAAGGTGGCTGGAGGGTGGAGGCCTTTTAACTAATGATCAATCTCTATATTTAACCCACTCACTGGTCATAATCAGTGGACGAAAGCCTAATGACTACTGTTTATGTTGATGTACACTACATCTGAAGGCCTCATTTATCAAAGCATGCACACAACAAGTTCTAAATATGTGAACAGGAACTAAAAACCAATAAGGATGGTATTCATCAAACCTGCACACACGCACATTTATTAAATAATGATAAATATCACCTCCAGTAAACCATATCTCTTTGAAAGTCCTAGAGTCCTTAATGTTTTGTTTCTTGCTGTAGACAAAAGTAGCAACCGAGAGAGATAAAGATGAAAAAAACGTTGTAGAAAATGAGGTGAAGATACGGTAGCATCCTGGGTGCAGGCATGCAGGAAAGCTTCCGCGCACGCTGTTGGTGTTTTGCTTTCTCAATTGATCGTTTGGTCTATAAACCACTAGAAAACAGTGATAAAAGCTATTCACAACATCTTGGAGCCCAAGGTACCAGCATCAAATGTCTTGTTTTGTCCTATCAACAGTCTGAACACACTCAGTTCACTATAATGTAATGCAGAGAATAAGCAAATTCCCACATTTAAAACTTTCTTGGCACTTTTTCAAGAAAAATGACTTCAGTTATCACAAAAGTTGCAGATTATCTGTCGATTGACTAAGTGTTTGATCAACTAATCACTGCATTTCTGCTTCATTTATTGTTATACACCTAATGTGTTAAGTCTGTGAGTGATACATTGTGCACAGCTGATCAGGGTGTCTACTGTAACATACAGTATAATGTCAGACTCTCTCTCTACTATTGTGTCTAATGTGTCATAGCTGAGAACCCTAGATTGTCACAACACTAAATGAAATCCTGCTAAACCAAACAATTTTGACGCTTTCACAGTGGTTTGTTAAAAACCAAATAAGTTAAGTTCTCTGTTTTGTTTTTTTCCAAACCAAACGAAGGTTTAGTATGGGGGGAGTTAAAACTTATTCACTTTACATGAAATGTCAAATACGGAACTGAGGTAAACAAAATAAAAGGTGGGCACAGTATGACTTCAGTGCAGTTCATACATTACAATTTTGCCTTTTGATTTTGTGCACTTTTTAAAGGTCTAAGGTCAAGATTTATGGGGGGTTATTGACAGAATATGGCAAAAATTGAATATTTCTGAAGTTTTTCACTATCTTAGATTGAGCCCTTTATATTTATAGAGGGAGCAGGTCCTCTTTCACAGAGGCCACCTTGTTGCACCACCAAGTTTCTACAATAGCCCAGAGGGGACAAACCAAACACTGGCTCTAGATACAGCCTTTTGTGTTTTTTGCAGATTTTGTGGCCACTGTAGGTTCTCCTACACACTTGGATGGGGAGAGTGATAAAAGGTGTTTACAATCAGCTAACTCACCAGTAGATGCCACTAAATCCTACACCCTGGTTCTTTAAAAAATGGATCAATTATCCAAAGAGCTGCAAACTGATTTTCTGTCGATTTACTAATCTTTTAATCGACTAATCACAGCAGCTCTGTTTCATTTGTTGTTATATAGTTAATGTGGTTATACTGTGAGTGGTATATCGTGTGCACAATTGGTCAGAGTGTCTAATATACAGTATAATGTCAAACTTTCTCTCTACTAATGTATCTAATGTGTCATAGCTGAGAACTGTAGACTGCCACAACACTTACACAACCAACAAGTTTTATTTGACTCTTCCACAACAGGCTTGTTAAAAAATAAAGTTTCAGCATGGAGACGGTAAACAATGATTCATGTTACATGAAATGTCAAATAAAGAACTGCAGTGCACAAAACAGCAGGTGGGCACAGTATGACTTAAGTGCAATGCTTAGATTATGCTTTTGCTTTCAATTGTTGCACTTTTAAAACTGTTTCATCATAACAGAAATTAAATCTGGCTTAGTTAAATCCATTAAAACTAATGCAGATTGAATGTCACTAACAGCTCCTCTGGATCTCCTGTAAGGAGCCACAGGTGCTCAGTGATGTAAACTTGAGAGACGAGATGAAATAGAGATATTAAACGCAAAAGTTTCACTCTAATGAAGTTTACGGTGTCATAACGTAACACTTTGTATAATGTAATAATGTTCTGGGAATGTTAGTAAATATCATGTTGGGAATGTTATGGCATAAAGTTCTGGGAAAGTTACAGAATAACATTCTGGGAACATTAGTGAATTGTTTTGGGAACCTACTGGGAATGTTAGGGCATAAAGTTCTGGGAAAGTTTGGGCATAATGTTCTGGGAACGTTTTGGCATAACGTTCTGGGAATATTAGTGAATTGTTGTGGGAACCTACTGGGAATGTTAGGGCATAACGTTCTGGGAACGTTAGGGCATAACATTCTGGGAATGTTATAGAATATCATGTTGGGAACGTTAGGGCATAACATTCAGGAAACGATTTGTCATAACGTTCTGGGGACATTACGGCATAATGTTCTGGGAACGTTACAAAATAACATTCTGGGGACATTACGGAATAACGTTCTGGAAACGTTATGAAATAACGTTCTGGACACGTACGAAATAACATTCTGGGTATGTTAGGGCACAACGTTAGGGCACAACATTCTGGGAAAGTTATGAAATAACATTCTGGGAACGTTACGGAATAACGTTCTGGGAATGTTACGAAATAACATTCTGGGAACGTTCAGGCACAACGTTCTAGGAACATTAAGGCACAACATTCTGGGAATGTTACGAAATAATGTTATGCGAACGTTAGGGCATAACGTTCTGGGAACTTCAAGAAAACTTCACCCTAAAAATGTTTTAAGAACATTATATAATGCTCCAGCAATTACGTTATGTGTCTGTAATTCAGAAATTGGTTTACTCAGGATTATACTCGGAAATGGTCAGAAGTGGTTCTAAATGTACCACTTCTAAATTGATAAATCTGATTATATGCATAGAAATAAGTGTATGCACAAAACTGTGCAAATGCATATTGGTAAAAAAAAAAGTGCTGTGCTTTTTGAGGGTCATGCTGATATCCACAAAGTAAAGTAATAAAATAAGTCTAATGCAAGTATATCTAATGTTGTAACTGTGAGAGAACAGTCTGAAAGAGTGGAGTCAGGAGCAAACCCAAACACAGGAATACAAATTGAAGGTGGCACAGTGAATGTGATTCAATGCTTGCAGAGGAGCGGCCTCAGATGCCAATTACATTACCTCTAAAACAGAGGGATTGGATTGAAGGATGGAGATGGAGAGAGAGAGGGTGGAGGAGGAGGTGGAGAAGTGGGGGAAGGTGGGGGCGCTTTCACTCAAAGAAAAATAATTTATTTCATTGTGATATTAAAATCAATAGGCATCGACTGAAAGGTGGCTAAAGGTGAGCGTGTACATGATCCTTCAGCTGTGAGAGGCAGACTGTCCGAGAGGGAAGGAAGGAAGGAGGGAGGGAGGGAGGGAGGGAAGGATGGAGAGGAAGGGAAGGAGAAAAAAAAAAAGGGTGGCCAGAGGAGGAAGTCACCTCCTACTTAACAAAGAGGGAACAGGAAAAAAAGACGAGGAAAAGAGCGAGGAAATGAGAGAAAGAGAAAGAAAGAGATGGAGAAGAGAAGGAGTGACGGAGCTCTTGCCCGGTGGAATCAATACAGAGAGGTGGAGCAGAGTACAATAGCCTCAGAGGAGAGGAGATTCAGTGGTGCAAGTCTAATACTCTCCGTCTCATACACACACACATACATGCACACACAAATACATTAACACACACACACACACACACTCGCCCCCTCTCTGAATCCTTTCTGCTCTTGCTTTCTCCTGACATTTCCCTCTATATCCTTCCTCTATTTAATTTCTCTCTCTTTCTCTCCCGCTTGCTTGCTCATTCTGTAGCCACTCTCCACCCCACACACAACACACACACACACACACACACACACACACGTGTAAACTGTCTGTATGCAAAGGGATGCAGAGCAAAGAGAAGGCCTTCTGTCCAAAGCAGTCCAACATAACAGCAGCATCTTTCATCAAAGACAGACAGTGAAGCAAGAATCAACACACAAACAAGCAGATAGGCACGCATGGATGCAAGAGGACAAAACACACACACGCACACACGCAAATATGCCATTTCTCAGAATGATGCCGCTTTTATAGGACATTTTCTCTGAGTCCACTTTTCGCACAAATCCTGCAGAGTCAGAGCCACTTGGATGCAAAAAAAAAAAGAGTGTCACATGAACACTTTAACACACAAAACAGCACACTCCAACACTACTCCAGCTCTATCAGCACTTGAGACTAGTGAGGCTTCAATTAGTTCTTGATGAATGAGCCCATAAGATGCCGCTCTCTCATTTCCCTTGTTGCCAGATATCCCAGCAATCAGACAGAAATGAATTCTCATTGTGGCGTGACTGAGACGGAGATGACGGAGGTGGAGGTGGTGCTGGTGGTTGTGGAGGGGGGTGGGGGGGTGGGGCTCACTAACATAAATCATTCACCCTCTCCACTGAGGGCCAGAGTTCAGCTTCATCACACCAAACTTGGCAAGTGTTCACCCAATCTAAAATCTTTTTGGAAGTTGCAAACTGTTGCACAACAAAAAGCTGCATTTTACTATTTTCTGATGGAAACAAATTGGTTTCCAAATATTTTAGATGTCTGCTTCTCATCTTGATGTACAGTATTCAGCAGAAAATAGTATGGTTAAAATGAAACTACCAGCTAGTATGCAGTAAACTCAGAAACATGGTTCCTACTGTACATCTTTTCCAAAGTCAGATTCAAGCACTTTTCAAACATTTTCAAGGTGTATTTTAAGGCTTTTCTAGCACCTTTATATCTATATACACATAAATGCTCAAAATGATAAGGCCCTATTTCACTTCTTCATCGACATTACATCAGATGTAACTGTTATAAACGACCACAATTATTAGGGGTGTGCCAAAAAATCGATTCACATAAGAATCGCGATTCTCATTTGCTACGATTCAGAATCGATATAAATGTCCAAATCGATTTTAAAAAATAAAAAAAATCCGCTGTCCACCTCCATTTTGTAACTACGCGGGACGGACACGGAGCACAGTCAGCCGCCAGCTGCAGACCAACGCACACTACAGTGCTTCACGAGCTCTCTGCCAGTGGGCATCTGATGTCAATTTAACATCATATGACATTTGATATCAGTGTTTGATGTCATATGATGTTGAATTGACATCAGATGCCCACTGGGCTGCCAGGCCAGCTCCAAGCGGGCAGCTAAAAGCCTCTATCAAGCATTGCCACCTAAACGAAACACAATTTAAACCACAAGAAATAATATGGGCATTTAACAAAAACGTGAAAACAGCCCGCCCCCATTGAGTGCTTTTACTAGTCTCACCATTTC
This sequence comes from Lutjanus argentimaculatus, assembly GCA_034769285.1. NCBI lineage: Eukaryota > Metazoa > Chordata > Actinopteri > Lutjaniformes > Lutjanidae > Lutjanus > Lutjanus argentimaculatus. The sequence continues at coordinate 7,507,400 of JAWZSL010000025.1, read as the reverse complement.
AGGCAAACCACACAAGTGAGGTGTCGGATGAAAACAGAGATCCTACTGATTATGAAGAGGTCTCACTCGTCACAGTGCAACAAAAACTCTGAGAGTTAGACGCCAAATAGTCGCAAAAAACCTTCACAGAATCATAAAATATGTCTTACTTTAGCTGTTTTGTGGCCTAAAGTTATATTCTAGCTTGAAAAAACACTGCTAATGTCTACTCCTATGACTCTTCAGGAGTTTGAAATGAATCGCGATGGTCCTGGTTGTTTTCATAAAGAGCAAGGGCTTTTTTGCGAGCAGAGTAACGCATCTTCACTACAATACTTTTCTTTGGCTGCACGTCCTTCTGTATCGTCATTGGTGTTGCTAAGGTAAATTTGGGTGGTAGCGATAGAACCTCCTGACTCTGATTGGTTTATAGAGGTGTCGATCATTAAAATTGACCAATGGGTTGCCGAGCTAGTCCCCTGGACTGCTTCATTGAGTTTACAGGATCGCAGCTTGTTGACACTTTCAGACACTTTTAGCAAAGTGCTTATTAGCCCGGTCAGGATAAAATGGGAGAAATATACAGCAGAGGAGGTTCTCTGACTGTTTGAATCAGATAGCGGTGCTAACATACTAACAACACAGTGCCAAACTCAGTGTGACTGATGCCCAAATGGCACATTTGGTGCAGTTTCGCCTGGATATGTCTGTGTTAAAACATCTGTAAACTGTTCAGTTCACTTTTTTAGCATCGAGATTTGCACAGTTAACTCATCAGATATCACTTTAACTAATTCCTTGATGAATCGGGCTACTATCCTATGATTCAAAAGTGTTTTTCACTCTAAACAGTGTGTTTGGTTTTTTTTTTAAATAGATAAAAATTCACATTTGTTTCTGTGTTCCAGGTGAATTTCCTCTGACACAGTAACACAATCTTGATTCTGACACTTCTATAGTAATCTCACAAGTAGCTATTACCATTATTTTGACACCAAGATTTATACAGCCCTTGTAGTTGTGAAAATATCCTCCATTTATTTTGGGTAAGTCATTTCGGACAGAAGGTAGAAAAAATAGGCCCCTGATGAACAGGTTAAGCAGTATGTGATATTGCTTTTATGTAACAGTTCCAACAATTCCATCTAAGCATGGATAAATGTTTAAAACTTAATAAATGTGAAAAAGACACTTTAATGTCTCCATTTGTCATTCTGTCTTGCAAAGCAGATGGGAGTAGATCATGATCAGAAATCATTATGAATAAAATCAAAAATCGATTTTAAATCGAATCGTGGCCCCAAACATCGGAATCGAATCGAATCGTGAGATAGTTAAAGATTCCCACCCCTAACAAATATATTTCATGATAAAATGAAAATGAAAGTTTTGTGAGGAAGTCAAAAGTAAGCACCGTTCAAAACCTTGAAAAGGCTACATAATAATTAAAGTGTTCTCAAGGATTTTCAGCACCTGTAAAAACCCTGCTGAAAGAACTGAGTCCTGATGCAAACTTTGTGTTTGAAAAATATTGCACAATACGCCACAATGTTCTTATTTTGGGTGCCAGAAGACCCACATTTGTATGATCAATCTACAGTATTTAATAGGCATTATGTACCTGTGTTCCTATTTGGAAGATCCCATCAGTCTTAAAATAAGGGTGTGTGTGAGCGCGTGTGTTGCAGTGAAGGTTAGACTCACCATCATCGATGATGCTGACCACCACTCCATTACCAGTGATGTTGTTGCTCCACACTGGCATCAAGTTCAGGTCAAACCCACTGGAGTCGTACTCGCCCTGTGCAAACTACACACACACACACACAGAAATGCACCCACACACATGCACACATGAGATTATTAGCACTACTTGAAAAGGACTACTGCAATGAGTGGTTTATTGTTGAGCATAAACTCAAATGCATCACTCATCACTCTAGGTGTAAAGCCAGAGCCAGTTGCCAGAGCTTTTTTGTTGGACACTATTAAATCTTTTTGAACTTGCACCTGTTTCTACACCTGGTTTGGTGAAGCGGTGGCTGCATTATGCAGATCGGTGGGCGCAGTGCAATTTTAGTAGTCCTTTTGGCATGAAATTGTCCTTGTGTTTCTGCCTGTTCATCCCTGTCATGCATTCATCTGCATCATCCTCCTCTTCTCCTCTTTCTCTTCTCATTTTCTCTCTCTTCAGTGTGTTTGAAACGTTTCTTCTTTTTTTTTTTTAACTTGAACTTTTATTGATTTTAACATATAAAAGTACCAATACATACACAATCATCCAAATATCTTTAGTAAAAAAAAAAACAACAAACAAAAACTCAAAACAAACAAAAACACAAAACTACTGAGGGATCATATTTAACTCAATGATACGAAAAAGATATAAGAGCTAGGAATTGGGGCATGGAGCATTGCAGTTCAATATTCCCAGCATGTTAATGACTCATTTCTATGTCACGAGGGGCCTGTCTTATTAGTCTAGGGAACAAAGGTATTCTACGAATAGTGTCCATTATGTCCTTCCACACTTGTCGCTCTTCATTGTACAATTCAGAAAGAGTGGATGCTGCTCCCTCCATAGAAATAGTTTCAAGAAAGGAGCAGAGCCATTGACCCTCCATCAGTTTGTCTGCATCCTTCCAGTTTGTTGCAATCATTCTTTTGGCTGTCATATATCCAGTTGTTAGAATCTGTCTATCACGTTTGGACCAGTTCCTTTCAGAGGAGTAGTTTAAGAGACACAATGCAGGATCACAGTGAACAGTAGTACCCATGATTTCACCCAAAAGCTGAGTAACCTTGTCCCAGAAGGACCTAACTTTTGCACAAGCCCATACCATATGATCGAAGGTACCTTTATCATCCCTACAGTGCCAACAGAGATCTGACTCAGAGGCTTTCATTTTATACAGTCTAACAGGTGTGAGATGTGTTTGAAACATTTCTAACATCTCTTTTGTTCCATATCTGCTGCTCCTCACCTGTCCTCTAGATTTTACCAAGGGGAGGGGGGGAGAGGTCACAAGAGGCCCAATGATACAATATTATCGAGATACTTAAATGACAATACAATATTATTGTGATGTTAAACATTATGTGATATGCTGAGTATTGCAAATTATGTCCCCAAAGGAAAACTAAGGAAAACTGCACGAATATCTGTTTTATCTGTAACGTTTTCAGTCTGTTCAGCTCACTTCAGTCATTTTTACTGCGGCAAAACGGGATTGTCAAGCAGGTAGACTGACCAACGCTGTCATAAAAACCTACTAATTCCTCAAACCGTGACCTCTGCTAACTTCACCTGAAAAAACACTCAGCACCATCTAGTGGACTGAAAAAGTGATTATTTTATTCTATTAGCAAAAAGCTTGATTCTCATTGGCAATATTGATCATTTATATATGATACAGAAATAAAGATCAATACTTGGCGTCTCTATATTGACACCATGCAAAATATCATGCTGGATCCATTTTTCCCCCTAACCCCCAAATGCTACTGAAGTCTCCTGCTAATGCTCACCACCTTACCCAGTCACCTGACCAGCTGCTCAGACAGACATGTGACTCCAACTGCACATACTGCTTTCTTAGCACAAATAATATATTCAGCCTCCTCTCTATATTACATTGTTACGTAATGTTATGTTGTCCCAAATGATTGATCATTTAAACAGAAAAAAGATACACTGGAAAACGTGTGGTTGAATCTTGAGTTTGCAATAACTATTACATTATATTGCGTTACATTACATTACCATGCACTGTCTGATCTTACATTACACTGCATTATCTTTGATTGCGTTGCATTATCGTGCCTTGTGTTATCTACTATAACATTTTATCTAACACTGCATGACGTTATTTCTCATTGCATTGCATGATCTTACATTGCTTTGCAGTATTGCACTGTGCCGCCACTGCATAAATACAACCTTAGCTGTGCCATCAGTAAAATGGGATATTGATACGATTTGTTGTACTGATTTGTCTTTTTGCACGTGAAAATTAGAAAATTATGGAAGTAGTATGAACATTAACATTAACATTAACAATAAACCATGATAAATTTCCTGATGATTAGTATTAGCACTTACATTTTAATGCTTTAGAACCATGTTTAATTATGGCACCTTGAAAAATTCACAATTACTATACACCATCAGCGAAAGTCAGCAACAGTCTCTCAGACGCGAGCTCAGCATTCAACGTGGGCTTGTTTTGCATCAGTGAAAAAATGCACTTCGCAGACATGATGGTATTTGACAACTGTTGAGAGGTTTTCAATATAAAATCTGGTGAAATAATGTGTGTGTATCAGTGCTTTTTGAACATTTTCAGCACATTTTAACAATACTGCAATAATACTGATAACCATAATAGTATTGTTCTGTATTATATCGTATTATGACATTTTCATACCATTTCATCTCTAATTCAAAATGACTGAATGTGTTTACATTTTAGCAGTATTGATGATGAGAGCACTTGTTACCATTAGTAACAAGATATTTAGTCTTCAGAGTGCTGTGTTCTTAGTCATCTTCTGTATCTGTTAAAGTCTTGTCCTATCCTGCATGTTCTTCACAGGGAACCTTACAAAGTGCCCTGGCCATAGACATGGTGTTCAGAAGGGTCTTAACATTGCTGCTGTTGCTGCCAAAGAGAGAATATTTTTGTAAACAGAATAACAAAAAATCTGGTCCTACGCACGACAAATTCCTTTGTTGCATTTTAGTTTTTAAAAGTTTAGCTTCAAAAAAGCCCATAAGAGCTTTGTTCAAGTATGAAAAAGTATCAGTATCCTTATCCTTAGAAATAGCAAAATCCTCCCGATACCCACTTTCAATTAGGACCTTATTGCCTACTCATGTCGTTTTCTTGTTTGATACAGTACTGAATGTGAGTATATGTTCTACAGAATCTGTGCTGTGTGTGCATGAATGGAAATACTTGCTTTAAGTTGTTGGGTTGTGTGTTTACGGGAGATAATGCATGCACATGCCTGTGTCTGAGAGTATTTGGACACCGTATGTGTGTTCAGACTTCAGAGTGCCCAGAAGGAGCGCAGAGAGTTCATGAGCAAGTCACAGAGACAGATCTTTCATCCTTGCACCTCAAACCACAAATCCACCCACACATAAAAACACACACACACAAAAATCCACGCACACATGCACAGCAACAACTCCTGCATGGTAACGCAGAGAGCCATCACTGCAACTCTCATGAGCATTAGTGGTCCCACAAACTGCATACATTCACTTGAAAACACCAACTCCTCCATACAAATAAAACACACAAGCACTTGATCATACAATTTGCAATGATGCATATGCACACACACAAAATCTATACACTGAAAAACGCCACAAGAGCTGCACACACACATAAACACACACCCAAAAAGGTAGTGAACAAACAAACTGTCTTATCGAAAATGTCAGCAGCTGCCCAAAACTCCCCTGCCCACACACACACACCACACACGCGCGCACACACACACACAACCAATTTGATATTCAAAGTGAGTGTTTCAAGAGGCTTCAACTCTGTTGTTGTTATCATGATGAAGAGAGAGAAAGAGAGAGCACAATGAGGAAAAAACGGCTCAGTAGGGGCTAGGGTGTGTGTTTGTGTGTATGTGCGTGAGCGTGCACCTGTGTAGCTATCCAACAGTGGAACAACACACTCACCAACATTAGGAAGGCAAGACAACAGGGGACATTTTGGAGATCCAGTGGTGATCACGCTTTAAAACATGCTGAAGTCAGAGTCTAAATTAAGACCCCTGATGTAAAAATGATTCTTTCCTCTAATGTTGCAAATCATATCGCAATTGCAATATCAGTCAAAATACTTGCAAATAGATATTTCTTCAAAATCCTTCAGCCCTAGTGCAGGCTATTTACCAGAATACATATTGAAGGATCCAATTTTCTTAAACCTTTTTCTTCTTTTTTATTATCTTTTTGCAACAAATAATAAAGGCTCAGCCTTAGTCAGTGTTCTACATATGTTTCAAGCTTCATATTTTATTAAAATGGAGGACTACTCAGAAGGCAGGGGAATAATAATTATTTTTCAAAAAGTTTGTTCACCCCCTGAAGACTCCCTTTCAATCAATTTTACGTTGTACTTGTGTACTCAATCTACTACTACATAGAAATGCAATTTGTTACAGAAAAATGTGCACACTTACCATGCAGATCTGGTACAAAATATAATGACAGAAGTACCCTTTTACAGAGTATGGATTGATATTTATACCACACCATGGATGAATACAAAAGAAATAAGCAAAAATTAATTCTTAGGGGGAAATACAAACTTTTTTTTTTTTAAGTTTAAAAAAGCTTTCAAGAAACACATTAAAGAACCATGATGGAACACAAAGCAAGAAAGAAACAAGAGAAAAGTTGTGACAAAAGGTTTTAGCTTATTGTTTTTTTCTTATTCTGCAGTACTTACTAAGTGCATAATAACACTGCGTGCGGCCATGTAACTAATGATTTATTGGTAAAACATTAATTTATTCTTCAAAGTGGCTCTGATTATTGTCAGTATATTCATGTCACAGGGAGATGTCTAAATGTTCAAAATATTTCACTTAATTACCAATTTTTGAAAGACATATTTGTACAAATGTCCTTACAAATAAGTACATTTGCAATTATATCTGAAAAAAGACCTTAAAGAGAAATGATCTATTCAATTTTTGTTTTTTTTTCTAAATGAACAGAATGTGGTCAACGCTTGTTCAGTGGAGAATTACAGCCCAATGTACAGTAGGAATGTATATAGAAATATATATATGTATAGGTGTGTGTGTGTGTGTGTGTGTGTGAAAGAGAGAGAGAGTTTGTGTGTTTGTGCTTTGTGTATGTGTTTGAGGGGGCTGCATCTGGGGAGGAGTGCTGCTTTGTAGTATGTGAGAATAAAGCAGATGAATGGAGGCAGTGAGCAAGCTAACGTCCACCAGAGCACGAGGACCAGCCCTGGGGAGTGCACACACACACGTGCACACACACACACACACACACAGACAACACAGTGAGTGTTTCAAGAGGCTTCAACTCTGTTGTTGTTATCATGATGAAGAGAGAGAAAGAGAGAGCACAATGAGGAAAAAACGGCTCAGTAGGGGCTAGGGTGTGTGTTTGTGTGTATGTGCGTGAGCGTGCACCTGTGTAGCTATCCAACAGTGGAACAACACACTCACCAACATTAGGAAGGCAAGACAACAGGGGACATTTTGGAGATCCAGTGGTGATCACGCTTTAAAACATGCTGAAGTCAGAGTCTAAATTAAGACCCCTGATGTAAAAATGATTCTTTCCTCTAATGTTGCAAATCATATCGCAATTGCAATATCAGTCAAAATACTTGCAAATAGATATTTCTTCAAAATCCTTCAGCCCTAGTGCAGGCTATTTACCAGAATACATATTGAAGGATCCAATTTTCTTAAACCTTTTTCTTCTTTTTTATTATCTTTTTGCAACAAATAATAAAGGCTCAGCCTTAGTCAGTGTTCTACATATGTTTCAAGCTTCATATTTTATTAAAATGGAGGACTACTCAGAAGGCAGGGGAATAATAATTATTTTTCAAAAAGTTTGTTCACCCCCTGAAGACTCCCTTTCAATCAATTTTACGTTGTACTTGTGTACTCAATCTACTACTACATAGAAATGCAATTTGTTACAGAAAAATGTGCACACTTACCATGCAGATCTGGTACAAAATATAATGACAGAAGTACCCTTTTACAGAGTATGGATTGATATTTATACCACACCATGGATGAATACAAAAGAAATAAGCAAAAATTAATTCTTAGGGGGAAATACAAACTTTTTTTTTTTTAAGTTTAAAAAAGCTTTCAAGAAACACATTAAAGAACCATGATGGAACACAAAGCAAGAAAGAAACAAGAGAAAAGTTGTGACAAAAGGTTTTAGCTTATTGTTTTTTTCTTATTCTGCAGTACTTACTAAGTGCATAATAACACTGCGTGCGGCCATGTAACTAATGATTTATTGGTAAAACATTAATTTATTCTTCAAAGTGGCTCTGATTATTGTCAGTATATTCATGTCACAGGGAGATGTCTAAATGTTCAAAATATTTCACTTAATTACCAATTTTTGAAAGACATATTTGTACAAATGTCCTTACAAATAAGTACATTTGCAATTATATCTGAAAAAAGACCTTAAAGAGAAATGATCTATTCAATTTTTGTTTTTTTTTTCTAAATGAACAGAATGTGGTCAACGCTTGTTCAGTGGAGAATTACAGCCCAATGTACAGTAGGAATGTATATAGAAATATATATATGTATAGGTGTGTGTGTGTGTGTGTGTGTGTGAAAGAGAGAGAGAGTTTGTGTGTTTGTGCTTTGTGTATGTGTTTGAGGGGGCTGCATCTGGGGAGGAGTGCTGCTTTGTAGTATGTGAGAATAAAGCAGATGAATGGAGGCAGTGAGCAAGCTAACGTCCACCAGAGCACGAGGACCAGCCCTGGGGAGTGCACACACACACGTGCACACACACACACACACACACAGACAACACAGGGTACATAGGCACACATATGTGCAAAACAACAGACACACACCTTGGTGAACTTGTATATAAGCCCATATATGTAAGCATCTTGAACGCTGACTCACCTCACACGCACACGCGCACAGTGAAGTGAAAGCCAACAACACAAGCGTCACACTCACTCACACACACAGAGAATCATGCACAGAATTATAATTATTCTTGGAAGCACATGAACTGGAACACATCATGTCATTACATTACATCAATGATATAAAATCACTGATTAAGATATAATTACTCACATATGTGGAGGTGAACAGTATTCTTAACCTGAAGATTGTTTTGATAAAACAAAATTCTGCTTCAGTTTTCATGTAACACAAGAATTAGGGCTAGACTAATGTGCAATTGTCAGCCAATAAATACCAAGAAATTACAGTACAAGAATGCCAATGTTCAAGATAGTTTAGGAACATTATCATTACATTGTTTTCCCAATAGTGTTGCAGGAATGAGTTCTAAAACCAAGAAATATTGTTAGAATATGAGCGCTTAGAAGTCAGTGTTTTCTCTGAATGTGTTTTCGTTATTTGCCTGAAATAAGGTCTGCGGTTAACACATGTTGAAGAGATTTTCACGCTTTGTTCTATGACATAAAATACATCAGTAGATATCTCAATTGTGAATTTTGATGCTTTAAATGTCTTGAGAAAAAGGCAGTTGCTGACAAGTGACACGCCACACACTAACCACTTAGTGGTGGTGACACTGAGTCACATGACTGTGGTGTAGTTCATTTATAGCCTAACATTACCTTTTTACCACTGGTGCCTGCATTTATCAATCAAAAAACATAAACACGCTGTTGGTATGTGAAAATTATCTTATGGAACAAAACACGTAAGTATCATAACCTTTTGTTCGCCACAGAGCTTATTTCCTGCATTAATGGAAAAATCCCACTGTTTTTTCATGGAGGGAACCTGAGCGATGCTAACTTCCTCTTTAGCCTACGAAAATATGTCATCCCAGCAGCACTCTATAGAGCGCACTGACAAGTTTGAGCCTAATATGTCCTGCTCGTTACATATTGGTCACAATTCCTCTTAAACACACTTTAAGGATCTGTATAAAAATATTTTTTAAGATAAGTGCGTGTGTCTGTGTGTGCCGATGCTTGAACACACATTTTTCCTCAATGCAGAAGACACACATGCAAACAGAGCGACAACAAAATAATCTCACTGTCTTCTCTGCCTTTATCTCAGCTGCCCCTCAGCTATGGCATACAAATACACATACACACACACACACACACACACTCTTTCTCTCACACTCTCTCTGTAACACACACGTACACCATCCACACTGAGCACGTCCACGATGCTGTATGGATTTTAGCAGCTTTGAACAAGCTCCTCTGGAGCAGCTGGACTCAGCCTGAGCAAGATACAATGGAGTACACTTGCCTCGTGTGCATGTGTGCGAGTGTGTGTGTATATGCGGCTCACCCATGATGCACACACCAGCTTTTAGCAAACATACACACCAGGCTAGCATACACGCACGCACACTGACACACACGTCTGGTCCTGGCAGGCTACCAACCCTGAGCAGATTACTGACCCTCAATCAATATCCACGTCCACCAGAGGCTGATTAAACACAACAGAACGAGAGCAGAGGAGGAGAGCAGGAGAGAAGAGAGACGTGTCCTCAACTTTAAAAATGCTTTACATTTTTCTTGTTTATTGAGTTAATGCTGATTATGTTCTATTGTTCAGCTTATGTAATCAAGCTATATACTCAGGGCCAGCTATGTTGTATAACCTGTTTGGTTGTCTTTTGAAAATGTTGATGCATTAGGCTTTACTGTGTTTCATACACTTGTCAATACGGTTGCAAAATTGAGAGCAGTGAATATTTGCAACAAATCACACTCTTATAGAAAAGCTGTGTCAAATTTTCCTTTGCCTTCTGCTTCACACCTCCCCCCATCCCTCCTCCAACTCTACCCCCATCTCTGTCTCTACCACCCTCCGCCCCCATCCTGACTCTCACCCCTCCATCTTGCCCCGAGAGTTGAAGTGTCAATCAATCGAGTGCCGGTTGCCGTGGTGAATCTCTGACCCCGCCTCTCCTCCTCCTGGCTCTGTCAGATTACACCCTCGCATGTCAGTCAAGGACATCCGCCGTGTCGATTGGCTGAACCCTGCCGCCCCGATATGTGACTGTACATGTGTGTGTATGTCAGGATAATTGGTAATATCATACAGGATATATATTACCAATAAAGGCTAAATTATTCTGTTATTACTATTATTATTGCAATTATTGTTGGCTATAATCGGGCAATGAAATAATTATTGGAGCCTGTTCAGCTTTTGTCAGAACCAGACAAAGCGTCAAGTTATGTAACAAATCAAAAAAAACCAACAACAAACAAACAAAAAAACCACAACACATTTAAGATGTCTGTTTAAATGCTTCATATAAGCAATCTGAAAGACTGGCTACAATGTCAGCCCATTATTGTAAAGAAGGGAGTGTACTGATCATTGACCTTAATTCATCTCATTAGAAGGGCTGGGTATCAAACTTCAACATTTTTTTGGTACCAACCAAAAAATGTCCAGACAGAACCCCAAACTTGGTCAGTACCAAAAGCTGGAACTGAATAGAGGTGTCACGATTCTCCAAATCTACAACTCAATTTGACTTTTGATTTTAAGTTACATTTTCAAATTGCTCTTAACAGTTTTTATGGTATCAAATGTGATGTAACAGCCGGTAAACTACAATTTGTTGTCTCTGGAGTCTTATTTTTTTTTCTTCTGACACGCTGGACACTGCAAGTTGGTGGGGGTGGAGAGAGAGAAAGAAAAATACTAAGAAACCTTATTCTGCCTTTGATTTTGATCATTGAAATTAACAGTTCATTTAGATCGATTTTCAATTTAATATTGAAACCGTGACAACCCCATCAAATGGATGTTCAGCTACATGTCTTCTTTACTCAATTTCTTAAGAAATAACCTGCACAATTTTGGGGCCATGTTTTATTTAGGCAAACATCTGCTTCGTAACATTTGAGAGGTTTGTCTTGTTGTTGCAAGCCTGACTGATACTGTGTTTTTGAGCCAATCTAGATGTATAGACATACTGTACATCAGCTGATAAAATATTGTCAGTCCCTTAAGTTTACTTATTCGAAGTTGTGATCAAGAAATGCACTGAGAAGGACATATTATACTTGGAAAATAAACTTGTCAGTTTGTCCGATAAAGATCAGACAAACAATGTAATGACGACAATGTTTCTAAACATTTTAAAGACTGGCATTTTTTTTACTGTAATTTCTAGTTATTAATTGGCCAACATTTCCGCTCATATAGCTTTGTCTGCAATAAGATAATACAAGCCAATATATCAGTTATACTTAGGTAAAACTAAGATATCAAGAAATATATAACTTGGTATTTGTGCCAAAAGCTTGCTCAACTGAGGAACTGAACTGAATTTTGTTTTATCTGAACAATATTCAGGATAAAAATATTTTGTCTCCGCAAAATTAGCAATTATATCTTATTCAAAGATGGTTCTGAGAAAGATTCACAAAATTGTTAGAGACTGCACATTATGCTTCAAAATGAACCAGATCACTCTGATTAAGCGGCTGGTTTGAGGTTTGAGTTCTAATTCTTAACATTATGGGGAGAAAGTCTGTTAATACAATAACAATAACTGAACACTCTGGACTGAAGTTATATCTATATTTAAATCACGTTTTAATATCCAAACATACTGCTTTTGTATTGTTGTTGTTCCCCACAAACATGTATTGGTCAAACCTTGTTGCAGAACAGTTTGTGTGTCAGTGTTGCTCCGAGCCTCATCAATCCCCGACATCTGTCTCAGTTCAACATGGATAGCCTCTTTCACCTCCTCTGACTCTCCCTCTCTCCCCCCCCTCTCTCTCCTTCTCCATATCTGCCTACCTCCCTCTATCTTGTGTGTCTCTCTCTCCAGTCACACATGAAAGCCTGGCTGACTTATGCCTGTCAGAGGAACATCCTTCACCACGAGGACAAGAACTGAGAGAGGAGAGAGAGAGGTACAGAGACAGGAGGCTTCCTGAGAACACCAGTGAACACACACAAACACACACACACACACAATTACACCCACCAGTTCCCACTGCATGGGCCAGAGCGGGTCATTGAAGGTGAGGGACTGGTCACTCTTATTCTCCTCTGGCTGCCTGTCAGTTGCTCTCCTCTGGGAACCTGCAAGCACACACACAAATCATGCGTCTGTGTATGTGCGTGTACATGAGTGTGTGTTTTTTTTCCCTTGTTTTGAACTCTGACTTCAGGAAGTCCCTGGTACCCAACCAATGGTGAAAGGCCTCCCCAATCCCCCTTCTCTCCAGTGAGGTGGAATACTGCCGGAAGATTACCATATCATTAGCATATCATTAGCATCTCATTACCACGGCACGGCTTGGCTCGCTGTCTGTCGATGTGCTATCAGCTCATCAAGGCCTGCACCTTTCTCTCCATACACTACATGTTATCTCACTGACACTCTCCCTCTCCTTCTTCACATTTTAACCACCTCTCCCTCACACACATATGATGGATGCGACTCAGTTTGTTTCATAATATACTGCATGTATTGCAAAATTAATTAATATCAAACAAGTTGTTAATGGAAATCCTCTTTTCTGAACCCACTGAAATAAAACATCGCACACAAACATGCTTGAATATATTTCAAACTATATATTAGGAGTGTGATAGTTCATGTATTGATCCCAAACCATTTGATTCAGTATGCAACAGTCTTTCCCCAACAGTAATTAATTAGTAATTAACAGGAGGTAATTACTGGCACATGCTAGCATGCGTAGGGCATTAATTCTAAAGTTGGCACCCGGATGCACAATTCATTCTGATTCTCAAAATCCACAATCCGATTTGACTTTTGATTTTAAGGTCAATCAATGAATTCAATTCAGTTTTTCAATTTAAACTTTTTTTTTTAGCACAGCTATGCTAATATAGACTGTAGATTGTAGACTGTGTCTCTATTTGTCATTTCAACCATATACAGCTGGTACATAGTGAACGAAACAATGCTCCTTGGGAACCAGGGTGCTACATAGAACTACAAAAGAGATTACACAAAACTAAGATTATACAAAACCTAACAAGACTATCAAGTCTTGATTTATGAAGATTAATAAATTATTGCTTTTATACCCTCCCTTACAACTGTCATTTACATTTTCAAATTCTTCGTATTCTTCTTCAAAAATCTATCTGATATCACGTGTGATAACACCTGCTAAACTATGCTGAGTTGTTCGTGAAGTTTTTTTTTCCACAAAAAAAAAACCCACACACATTTTGATTATGAAAGCTCATTTTGATTAATTTTCAGTTTAATATTGAAACTGTGCACCCGAGTTTCCAGTGAGCTACAGCGACTCAAAACAAGTAGCTGTAGAATAGACAAAAACTATAGAACAACATTGTTTAACCAAACTTGGGTATGTCTCTGGAAACACATACAATCAAATGTGCAAAACTTCTTGCGATGGCATCACCACCACAGAGTATGTTACAGTGATTGTCGCTGAAATTTATGGGAAACATACCCAAACCTGATAAATGTAGATATAAAAAATAAATATCCAAAGGGGAACTTAAGCAAGGTAAAACCTGATGCACCAGCAGCATGACGTCCTCTGAATGAATTTAAAGTCATAGAAACCACTTAAAAATTGCTTGTTTATATTCTTCAAAGAGATGTATAGGCTGATCCTAAAGATCAGTATCAGGGCCAATCCAGGAATATCTCAAAGATCAGTATCAGCTAATATAAAGCAAATCAAATCTTTTCCTTTATTGTTCTGTGTTTTGTCCACCTCAGCTGCTACTCTTGTAGTGTTCCTCTCCTTTATGACTGCCTACAGTGCAAGCACAATTACTGGGTATGAATGTTTTTTGGGCACACCAGCGCGAGTGACTCTGAATTCTCGAACGTCCAGGTTGGCAAAGTACACAGATTCACTGAGCTCCAAGTCCAACTCTCTCTTTCTCAGTAGCAAAGAGCAGCAGTAGAAAACATTCAGCTCACTTTTAGCCAACGCTAACCATCACTTTCACCAGTTAAAATGATAAATCAGGTTATATCAGCTATCACTAATTAACTTCAATTCCATGATCAACTTGATGACAAAACAAAATAGAACTCTAAAGCTCGTCCGGGTTTGTGGGCTCTATGCAAATCAGTGCCTGTAGTCAGCCAAAGACGTTTTGTGAGAGAATAAAGAGCACTCTACAACACCACGTACATCTGCAAGTGGACTAACAACAGAGTGAGACGTCTTCTCTGCAGCTGATTGCATCAATTTCAGGAGTCACATTGTTCCACTTAAACTTTGATTCATGTCATATCAATCATTTAAGCTTATCAACTTTTTAATAGTTTTGAATCAGGACTTACAGTATTTGGATCAAGTAGCTCATTAAAAATAAGGCGTGGCAAAGTCAGTAGGCTGCACTTGTTATTTCAATGTGTCAGATACAGATTTAGTCAGCAGGTAGGTAAAGACACTGTAAGTGCTGGATCGGATTTAGTATTGGTACATAAATAATATAAAAAAAAAACTTGAATGAGACATCAATTCTTCAAATATTCATCCATTCAGACACTCAGGTATTAGATATATTCACACACAGACCAAGGACACCACCCAACCCCATTAGCCTGAATATAACTTAGCCACTGATTAAATCAAATAATTTAACATTTAACATGAAGCTAAAGCCAGGTGACAAGTAGTTTAGCTTAGCATAAAGACTGGAAACAGCTAGCCTGGCTCTATTCCAAGATTTAAAAAAAAACTGCCTCTAAAGATCACTAATTAACACGTTGCATACGGATTGAAGAAACACAATACAATGTGTTAATTAATGATAGAGCTTTACTGACATGGTGACATTTGTTAATTTTTCTTATTGACTGTATGCCAACGTTTTAGTGCCTTAATTCTTCATGCATGTTCAAATGAGCCATCATTCAGGGTTTACATTTCTGCGTTTGTGAATTTTTGTGTACCATTACACGCATGGTACTAATACTGGTCTTACTAAGTGTATCCTGTGCTTTAATAGAGTTTAGAGTCCAATAATGAGGCTTTTTCACCCTGCCAAGAAACTGTTTTTTGGCATGATGACGGTGATATTTGAGATATTTAATACTGGCACACGAATATCGAACATTGGCAGCTTCGATCTAAAAATACTAGTGAGAAGGATTAGACTTCAAAAGTTCAAATAAGTCAAAACGTAGAAGTGCACTCTCTCTTTCTCTCTCTGTGAATAAAAATACAACTGCACTAATGTTTCCTTCTCTCTAACTAGCTTTTCTATCAGCAAAGAGGCTGAGAGATACTGTAACACACAATGAGAGAGAGAAAGAGGGAGAGAGAGAGAGAGCACCGCAGCGGGATGTGAGCCAGTACATTCTTGTACAAACACACCCACCACTTCCCACTGCACACACACACACACGAAAATACAGAACACACAATAATACATGTGACTTGACTTAAAGGTACACACACGCATGATGCAAATATCAAACAGGCATAAAAGTGCTGCAGCTGGTTTCATCAGAGAGGCTCATTGTCATAAAGGTCAAAATCATGTCTCAAAGCAGGCGTCTAGAAAAACAGATGTGGTAAACACTTACATAATACATATGTACATACATGGATACCACAAACATTTTATGTATGTTTAAATACACCAGTCATTGCTTTCTGACACAATTCTAAAATCAAACTTGATAGAAAAGGCACTTGATTTTGAGGATGTGGACTAGAGTTGGGCGCATGGTCGAATATATCAGGTATCAGCAGTTGAATCAGTTGCTGGTTGTTTTTGGGCAATTTTTATCAAATTTTATTTTGTTAATTTAATGGTCATCCTCTGAGGATTGAGTGAGAGCCGAAACAGCACAGTGCCAGAATATTTTCACATCTATGATTGTGTGAAATTCGAATTTATTTCAACAATACCAGAGTTGTTGATTGTTAGAACAGTGGAAAAGCTGACCATGTTTTTGTTACCTTAAAATAAGCTATTTGTAAGGGTGCGGGGCCTCTTCCACAGAGGTCACCATGTTAAACTTCCATGTTTCTTCCATGTGCGAATTTTGAGGCCACCATCACCATCCCCTTCACACTTGGAAGGGGTGAGTAAAACAAGGCGTTTGCAATCTGCAAGCACATCGCTAAAACATAAAACAGCTGTAAGAACAATCATTCCATCCCATAAGGTTCTTATGCAATGTAAATGTTGTTCACTACTCCAGTAAATAGGATGAATGACTTGGCAGCGGGAGATATTCCAAGTCCGCTCAGCTCATAGAACCCTTTGGCTCAGCTGTGAGCCAAACAGCTAACGTTATGTTAGGAAGATTCAAAGTTAATAACACTGCGTATGGCTGACAAATATAATTTGACAGTATGTTTAACAACAAGACGAGCTAGTGATCCAGTCACATCATTGTCCCCAAATCAATATCAAGATTTTCACAAGCAAATCAAAGGCCATGTCTCATGTCCGTCCTGAAGCAGAGAGTTGAATAGCGAGCAGGATGAGACGATCACTTATGTGAAATTTCTCAGGGGCAGTGCACTTCTAGCTGCTCATGCGTTACAGTCACCATCCTGTGGTGTTAAAAAGATAAGCCAGTTCATTCTTCTGGTGTTAACTCCTCTGATGATGTTGTCAACTCACTCATTCATGACTTTTACAGCTGTAACTTTTACAACATTTATAGCTGACTGGCAGTTGACATTTTCAGCATGATAAACACAATTTAAAGATTTCTCTACAAATGTTATATGTGAAAAAAATAAGACCCTAAACAATTTTTTTGCCAAAGAACACTTATTTACTAAATTCCTTCATGATTTTACTCTTTAAAGTTACAGTGTAAAAACAGTGTATATACAATTAAATGCTACATTTACATTTCTGATATCACGTACATATGTGTTTACTTTTATGTTTTTGTATTTCCTTTAACACAATTTTATTGTATCTATTTACACTGTATAACACTTTGTTCATGAGAAAATGGAAATTTGTTTTTTAATAATGTAAATGTTGGGGGAAAAAGACCGCAAAAGTTGCGGAGTTGTTTGACTATGTGGTCGGACAAATGTCAATCAAATTGGATGAAACCACATCCTCAGTCCTTATTAAGCAAAACGCTAAGTCGTTAAGGGATATATACTGTATATATGAAATTCTCAACATTACTATAGCAGCAAACAACTATTAGTTATGTAAAGAGTGGAGCAGAGAATGAAGTCACACTCTCTCTCTCTCTCTCTCTCTGCTGTGCTATCATCAGAGCCTCTTTGTTCTTTATTTTGAATGCTGATCAGGCCACATGTGCATGTTAGTGCATTTGAGTTCATTTGAGTCCTTTGAGTCCCTCTGAGTCCCTCCCTGTGAAACCTTTGGCTTTGGGGAGAATGATATAACGGCTGTTTCTTTTCACATCTGATGCTGCGGTTTAAGGCTGTGGTTTATTCTGACCAAACCAGAGTTGGCGATTTTTGAAAAAGTGGAGAGACTGACGCAGACGGTGTTGGTGAGTTTTATTTTGTTTGAAAGACGTGTGTTTGACAATGATCTGTCATGTATTTGTCAGTTGAGTCTGCTGGGATCTATGTGCCCATTTGTAGGCATAAGCCTGGAGAGGATCACGTGATAGCTTGTGTGTGTGCTTGATCAACAGACCTGGAGCTTGTCTGCAGCTAAACTCGCATACAACTGAATCCATCAGCCTAATTTGTTTTGTGTACCTTCATGACTGTGTGCCGAAAGACCTCTGTGTTTCACAATTTTTGAAAAACCTGGAAAACCCTTTTTTATGCCTCAAAACTTACTGTGAATGGTAGTGTGCTCTGGTCCTGGCACAGGAACCCGTTTGTCTCTGTAATGGCCGTGCTGCCTCTGCACCCAATGAACCTGGAAATCACAACACACAGTGATGCATTATTTTGAGGACAATACATAATACAGAAACTAAACAAAATCTAATTTGCATTCACTTCACTTTGGTAAAGTTTAGCGTTGCCCAAAGACACTCCTGTACAACAGCTCTAATAATCATCAGCCATTTCGGAAGTCTTGTTTTCTGCTTTGTATGGCTTTTTGTCTAAGATCGCGATTTATGAGGATAAAAGCAAAAACAGCAAGAAGCACGGAGAAAATGAAATATTTTCCTCTGTTCGGTTTCATTCTACTTTGAAAGAGAGGGGAAATCCATAGCACAGGGAGTGCTGGGTATCTTTATGGAGGAGAGTAAAAGGTTTCCTCTTCATTAGTTCAAAGAGTACTCGCTCGCTCTCTCCTTTGCAGTCCCATTGTCCTGGGTTAAAAGCAACGAAAACACCCCCGCCTCACCTACACCTCTGTCCTCCGCAGCACACTCGCACACGCACGCACGCACACACAATTTCCCTTCATAGGCCGCTGCTCACAGCTTTGATCTGATAAGAGGCTGGTCCTTGTGAAGGTGGGCGCACTAAATCAAACAACAGATCACAGACACACACGCACACTCGCAAACACACACATATCAGTGTCAGCCCACTATTGTCCTCTTACACTTAAATCAGAGTGGAAGAGGTTGAAAATAAATACTATTGAGAGGCGGCTGCAGTCTTTTATGTCCTAAAAGCCTGCTTGCTTTATTCCCCCTTCATGTTCTTCAATTAGACTCAATTAACAAGAGCTGGTCTAAACTACCCAACGACAACGAATGGAGGGTAAGAGGGGCTGTTAGAGCTACTAACGCTACATGTGTGATATTAAATACAGAATGAAATTGGTGTTTATATTAGGCTGATCATATTGATTTACCTTTACATTAGTTAAATAAGATTAAGATTAGTTCAATAAAAAAACAGAATAAGCTCAGTGTAATATTTGGATTAGTGTACACACGCTTTAGCTGATGCCTAATTAACAAGAGGAACAAGATCTACATTTTTTTATTTATACACATGCAACATTACACTGAACATATCAGGGCATTGTAAGACAAATTAAAGTTAAATTAATATATAAATATCATAAATATTGTACACTGAGCACACTGTTTTGCTGTCATTTATGGTCACACTAGTTTCTCTCCTCCTCGCTCTGCCCTCTCTCTCTCTCTCTCACAACACATACACACACACTCTCCACATACACAGCAGAGGAGAGACAGGTGAAGTGAAATAAAAACATCTCTCGAGTTGATGACGACGTGTTATGTTATTGTAAGTGCGATAAAAGCATCCTAACAAGAGTAATTTATTAACATAGTCTGTCTAAAAACCCAATGATGGGCAGACATTGACCCCAAATGTCTGAAATTGAAGCAAAAAAAATCTTTTTTTTTTGTTTTTTTTCAACAAACCCAACCTGACTCTGAGAATCTGTTTTTACCACAGTTTTGCCACAGTTTTCACGAAACATTTTCCGGATGCCAACATGGCGTTCTTTCAACATTTGGTCTGGACCTTTCCACTTTCATTTTTGTTCAAACAGTAAATGGACAAGTACTCAAAACGGCCTGTCCTAAGACAAGGGGAATGAATGGGAAGAAGTGTAAAATATGACTCATATAAATGTTTGTTTAGGCCCAAATTTTCTGAAATATAGACCTCAGCTATATTGACATAAAATAGTAGGTAAACACAGGTGTTACAAATGATGCTAAATAAGGCCCTGTTCCAATTAGTGTAGCAGGGCCTTTCCAGTGAACCAACATGTACAATAGCAGCACACTGACTCTGTTTGACTTGAACAGAACAGAACCTTAATTTGTATCACTAGTAACATCTGGGTTACCCTACTACTGTATTTCAAAATGGCTGCTGCGAAAAAGGTCTATTATAATTAATATGATTATATTACACATAAACATATATACATATGATGTTATTTCACAGCAAAACTAGTTATGGGCCTACACAGTTGACCATGTGTTTCCCAGCAACAAAATCTGCATGAGCTCAAACCTTTTGCAATGTAATATCCCGCAATTAAATCTGCATGAGCCTAAACATCTATTTGGATCACAGTTGCTCTTAATGCAAGTATCCAAATGAATGGAAAAATCGCATACTGAAAGGTGCATTTTCTGAAAATTATTTAATTAATCATTTCACCCCAGCCTGTCATTTTGTCCACAAAGGTACATCCATGTAAGCACAGGCTATTATAATTTAAAAACATTTTCTTAAAATGTATCCTAATACTGGCTAGAAGCTGTTGGGAAAACACCTCTTGTTTCTATACGTGCTGGACATGCATGCACACACAAACACACACAAAAAACAGGGTATGCCTTTATATATAATTCATGCAACATATGGTACTGTAAATTAAGGTTGTTCTCAACAACAATGCCAGTATCCGAAAATATACTGTCTAAAATGCTGGTATCAGCAAGTATGCAAGTCTATTCACTGATCTCATACTACGTAATTTATTAACCCCAAAATGGGATGTTACTGCTTCCCAGCAGCACCCTGTATGTTTTTTTTCTCCCTAGGATGATAAAGTCATGTTCTATGACATTTATTCTCTGTATGTTGAGTTTAACCTGAGCCAGGCCATGAAACAATAAAAGCAATCATATCACACATCCATACACAGCTGTTAAAAATAATTAGATTTTTTTACACATTGGTACTAAATCAATAATTGGTATGATATGCAAAGTTCAGGTGTCAAATGTAATGTCATGCACTTTGCAAAATCACTTCGCTATGTTTCTGATTTATATGGAACAAAACAGAGTCATACATATACACACAGATAACAAGGATGTGAGTGTGTGTACGTGTGTGTCTGTGTTTGTGCCCCAACTACCTTGTAAAACCCCTCCAGCCCCTCCTCTGGAAGAGCAGCCAGGACACGGTGATCAATACACATGATAGGGAGCTAATCGCTCTCTGTCAAACCAGGCCCTGCCAGCTACTAATGGCACACACTCACTAGGGAATGTCTGTGGCGTGTGTGAGTGTGCATGTGTGCATGTATGTGTGTGTGTGTGTGGGCGTGGGCCTTAATGGCAGATTGAGACTCTTTAGGGAGTGTTGCTCAAGGTTAGACTCAGGGGACAAGGGGCAATTGACCACACTGTCTGTGACACTGACCCCTCCACTGTCAGCGCATTCATCATCCAGCTGTGACATACAGGCAGCACACACACACGCACACACACACAGATAAGATAGGTGCAGATAATACAGTAAATGCTCTGAAAATGACATCACCAAACAGAAAAGGACATTTTATACGACGCACCGACGACTGCCCAACACATGTTGCACTACAAAGTCAGCCGGTGCAAACCCAGCATCGAGCACAAAAGAAGCTGACATTTCTTCCTTCAAAATAAAAGCCTAGTTAAATAGAGGTTTGAGATCAGTGGAAAAAGACAAAGGCAGGACTATGAAAAATAAACCTTATTTGGAAAAATTGTCTTCCAGCTGTGAGGAAGAAAAGAGCAGCGGAGCACTTGCATGATTGAACGGCTGAGGTACAACTGACAGAGGCACAATGTGAGTGTGTGGAGGAGGAGGAGGAGGAGGAGGAGAAAGACAGTAAGATGTAGGGAGTAAGTGTGTGTGTGTGTCTGTGTGTGAATGTGCATTCCCATGAAGAATACACTGCACGTGCGTGTGTGCACAAATACGGCTCTATAGAATAGAAGTGAATGATTGAGGAAGGTGGCAAGGAAACAGAAAGAAAAGTGTGTGTGTATGTGCACATAATACTCCCATGTCTCTATATGAATGAGTGGATGCGGTGGATGGCAGGCAGCTGCAGCAGTGTGATACGAGCCGAGCTGCACAGATATCAGGGCTGACATTTTGGGCTTCGCTACCCACCCACGGCCCCCTGGGAAAGTGATGGCGATGGCAGCGGCAGTGGCCACATGCCTCCTCCCCTCCCGCCCTCCACCCCCAACCCCCTCCCTCCGCCTGTCAATCACAACACCGCGCTTCCAGAGACTCTGTCTGCCCCGGCCTGGCCCCGGCTGGACCTGTTATTCCACGCAGCAGTGAACGCACCCTCGCACCCAGACCCCGATGCACCGCTGATCCCTATCTGGACCCCCTCATCCCCTCTCATCTCTAGCTACCAGGGTGACCACAGAGGAAAAGAGGGAGGAGAGGGATGACGAACAGCGAGAACCAACGCAGAGACACAAAATTTAAAAACGTGTGAGCTCATAGTCGCGAGCAATGAGGGGAGGGAGGGAAGAAATTGCATAAATTGAAAGAGAGCAGAAAGATAAGAGAAAGATACACTCTGGCCCCTCCTCTATCCTTCTTTTAGGGTACCTCTTGGCCTCCTCTCCCTCCTCCGCCGCACCCTCCCTCCCTCCCCACCCACCCCCGGGCCCTCTGGTGTGTTGCTCACTCCATTGTGTCAGCCTTCAGAAGTGCTCAGTTTGAGTGGCAGGCCGTCACAGATCAGTTCCCTGCTAAAGCGGCCCGGCAGGCCGGGGTGACGGGCCAGGAAGGGATCTAAGTGGGGTTTATCAGCGCTTCTTAACGCCTCTCCGGCTCCCTGACACAAAAGAGAGGGGGTATTAAACATCTAAAGCAAACCAAAAAGCGTGAAAGCTCCTTATAGGGCCGCGGGATTGCGGATGTGACTTGAGTCTTTAAAAAAAAATTGCAGAAGAAAAAAAAAGAGAAAGAAAAATAAGGAGTGGAAAAAAAAAAAAGCACACAAATGCTTCGGCAGCGAGGAAGCACCGAGGGAAAATTCTAATGTATTTTCTGTCCTGTGTGGAGTGGGTGGGAGAGAGAGACACACAGAGATAGAGAGAGCATCTGTAAATGAAAAAAAAAAAAATGAGTGAAAACTAGCTTTATAATGCTTTCTAGCTCACCACCTGTTCTGTTTGTAAGGATGAATGTAACAGCCTTATATATGAAACTCAAGGATAGGGCATTTAAAAATGAATATTCAAAGAAGGTACATTCAAAGTACCCCCTATAACCAATATCTTGGCTAGTCAATAAAAAGATAAAGAGAATAAACTTTCACCGAAGACTTTAGCCTCAGTGAGGTTGAATTTGGACATTCAGATTTTCTCTTTAACAAACATTCACAGTTTCCAGACCTTCCAGAACTTCTGATAAACAATGTGGATCATTAATTATGGTAATTGCGAAGAATGAACTCAAAGGCCTTCAAAGCATCAACTGATGATGCTGGGTTGCTAGCTAACTGGACACTGCAACAGACCCCTCAGGTTAGAACACTAGCTAGCTAACTAGGTTTCTTAGCATGGCTGAAGAAAATATGAGCTCTTTTGCTAAGTTATGTGGCCCACTACTCCCTCCAATTTTTCCGTTTTTTTTTTACCTGCAGCGAAAGCACCAAAACAGTCTATCAGCTTACTCTGCTTTATATCGTCAATTTAAAATCAGCACTTACATAAAACAAAGTGATATCACAGATCCTTTCGTTTAGTAGGTTAGGACTTGTGTGGAAATAGATCAGAGGGTCAGCAGTGATGACATACATGGGTACAGGTTTGAAATGTAATTACCCTCTAATGTGACACACCTCTGAGATGCCAAAGAAGCAACAGCGAATAGACCTTTTTAACAGCAGACATTTCTACTTGTCATATCAGGAAAGACACAGTTAACGGTGGCTCTGTTCTGAACCTTGGAAGTGGCTCGCCTAAATGGGATGAACCATATAATTACATAATATTGCCTGCTATAACTTTCCAAATGTCTGCTATGAAAAGGGTCTAAAGGACTTTTAAAATTCAGACATGTCACAGGTGTAAATAATAAAATTAATAATGGTTGAACTCCATTTAGCTGTTTCAGATTCAGGCTCCTGGTGTTGTGCATGCTCTTTTGCTGGCATCCTGGGACATCATTAATATTATTAGTAACACCTGGACTTTTTCTACTATGACTAATTCAAAATGTCTTAAAATAAAAAATTTCACTACAGATGTAAAAGCTGTGTCCAAAATCACTCTCTTCTTCACTCATTCACTGTTCCCTTGCCTATGTAACAGACACACACAACTTATTGGCATTTTACACTGCATGCAGCACATATGCAGCACAACTGCTGTATGTCTGTTGTGCAGCATCCATAGCAGACAAAATTCATTAAACAGAATGGTAGTGGGTTGCGTGTATTTACACCAGATGTGACTGCAGCACACTGCAGCTGCAGCACGCTTGCAGCATGCAGCGAATGAAGAATAGAGTTCCATTTTTGCTGTCTGCTGCAAACTTGCTGCAGCACACAAAATAGTGTTTAGACACATAAAAATTGCTTTAAAATGATGTCAAGACTTTGAGACTTTGAGATTCCCTCTTCAGGTTGTCCTCTGTTTGCACTGCTTAGGAACTACCCACAAGCATCCTCTGTGACCAGCAGACACGGCCTTATAAGGACAACCATAAAAGAGGTGCTATTTGGCATGCTGTTGCAGTTGGAGCTTTTGGTATGAATTTCGGTGAACATTTTCAAAACTAACATCAAAACATAGCAGGTTACTTTGTACTTAAGTTTTTGTATTTGAATTGGAAAAAAAAATCAATTCAGGTGGGCAAGGGTTTCTTCTCTTCTACTTGTGGTTGGTGGGCACACAAATGGAGTTGGTTCTGTGGGTTCTGGATGGAGTCGGTGTAAAATGACTCGCAGCTTGGAGAAGTTTCAGTGGGATTATTACGCCACCTGCCAATTCATTAAATCATAATAAATTGGCAGGTGTCACTTGGCTGTAATTTTCTATAAAATGCAACATTGGGAACATTGCAACCACAGGAGGATAACAGCTCTATGTTTTATGATGGCAGAAGCCTGATGTTTACACAGCATTTATCTCTATTGTTGCGTATCTTGTCAGGTATGTGAATTTTGTATATTTGATGTGTTCAGTGTTCCTTGACCATCTCTATAGAGACTGCATCTTTAAATTGTAGTCCACCATACCCAGAACTACAATTCCCATGTTGATACAAGTGTTCTGCATTAAAGCAAATCAAGTATTATTCTTTTAACTATTTTTACTGCTGCATTTTTGCTACTTACTCGTGCCTTGAAGGCCTCTGACCGTTACAGTAGCTTGCTAATTAAAAAAGATTTTGCACAGACTTGAGGTATGGATGCTTTTTTATTCAGTCGACAAGTCTTGTTCTCCAGATGAAAGAAAACATGTTTGTGTTTGTTACAGACCACAAAAAATGTCACATATTACAATTTTATTTTATTTTTTCAGTCAAAATGTAAATTGTAATGCAAAAATGATCACTCCCACTAATCGCATCACATATTGCAATCACAATTTCAGTCAAATAATCGCAGTATATATCACAAAATCACACAGCCCTAGTTTTTATCGTACCAACTTCACAACAATTCTGTTTTCATATGTGTTTGACTTGTCTCAGTGCTGAGGCCCTTGTTGCCGCTACAGTGGCAGTAACAATAAGTTGAAAAAAGGACCGGACGTTCTCTGCACAGTGTGTCTCCTGTATATGTGTATGTTGAGTGTGTAGTACACCAGCAGGGACCAGTGGTGTATGTCAGAAGCTGGCAGGGGGTTAGTATCTGAGACATTTTGTAAAAGGTCAGTGTAGAGTTCAGTCAGAGACATGTCTGTGTGTTTGAGAATGAAACTGCAAGTGGTACGATGGTTAGGACAGTTAGCAGGAGGGTCAATGAGGGGAGGTGGAGCCTGAAGTAAACAAGGTAAAGACAAAGACAAGAGAGAACAACACTCGGATGTTATTATGTCCCGTCACACTGCGGCCATATGTGTGCGTGCATTAACTGTCTGCCAGTTGACTGTGTGGATTTATTCCTTTGAGTCAGAATGTGCGTGAGCTGTCTGTATGTAAATGTGCATGTGCATATTGTGACCTTATCTGTGTGTTGTCTCTGAGCTCTCACGTGTTTGTGCGGAGCTGTTTTTCCACAGCCCTGCTAATTATGTCATTAGCAGAGCGATTAATACAACAGCTGATTGATGCTTTGCTGGCTGTAGGCTGTTATGGTACAGCTCTCAACATGTGAGCCTCGGAGCCCTGTTCCTATGGACTGCTTTAACTCAGCCAGTGTTTGATATGAGCCGCAGCAGCTGTTGCAGATTGCACTGACTTATGAAGTGTGTTTATTATTCCTCTTTTATGGAACATAATCACATCCCGAGTTCAACTGAAATGTTTCACTTTCAAAAGCATGTCTTTGTTTATTGAATTTAAAAGACTCCTTGTGTAGATTTTATTTATCTAGCTGTGAAGTTGCAGTTGCAACCAACTTGCCACCCCCACCCCACCTCTAAGAACTCTAAGAACTTAAGAGTTGCCACCATACTTGTGAAAAATGTTGGATACCCTGTCAGATCTTGTCTTTGGTTTGTCCATTCTGGGCTGCTGTAGAAGTATATATTTCACTCTAGACCTTTGAGCAATAGTTTGATACTTTATAACACATTATCATTTGTTGGCCATGGTTCCACATTATTACTTACACTGACAAGGCACAAGTCTTTATAAAGTGTTGTGGGGGGCCACTGAACTGGAGCACATTTCATATTACTGTATTATATGGTGACATAATTTCATAGCTCTAAAATATCAGGATCAATACAGTCACACGTTTCAATTGTACAGTAATATTAACCTAATCCAGCAGACGTGTGATGTCACTTGAATGGACAGGTTCTGTTGAAACCACGTCAGATGGGCATGGCCACAAACAGTATGCAGGCATGACAATGGACACAGCAAATGAGACGAGTGATGAGAAGAAAACAGCAACTGTGAGTAAATGAGAGGAGATGAAACTGTACAGAACTGCAGCAGTGTGTCAAATCACTGTCAGGGGGAGCAAGAAAATGCAGCTGATACTGGAGTATCTATACAGCAAAAAAATGAGTGTTGAAAGCATTTCAAATGTTCAGTATTTATATATCAATTATTAATTGTCGACTATTCTGGTAATCGGCTAATCTGTTTGAGTAATTTTTAAGAAAAAAAGCCAAATTTCTCAGATTTCAGCTTCTTAAATGTTAATATTTTCTGTTTTTGTACTCCTTTATAACAATAAACAATATCTTTGGGTTGCGACTAAAACAAGACATTTGACCATCTCATCGCCACTGTTTTGGGAAACACTGATCAACATTTTTCACTATTTTCTGACATTTTAAAACAAACATATATATCTTTATGTATTTATTTATTTTTTTGACAACACTAGTACATATTGGCTTAAAACATGGCTGTGAGTATGACTGTGAAATTTCAAAGTATGGGAGACAATTCAGACATCTCCCAAAATATATACACTCTATTGTTTTCAGTCAGTTTTCTTTAGTAAGCAGATGTCGTTACAAAGCTGAACACAGTATAAATACAGCACTCGTGCTCTATTTGCTATGTTAAAATTTAAAACAAGGTCTGTGAAGTTATTTTGAAGTTGTGTGTCATGCTGCTGCTGGGATAAACATTCTGTGAAGCTGAACATTTTCTTTGTAACTTTCTTTGTAACTTAATCTACAATCATTCGTGTCCATGTATTCTAAAATAAATAGGTTCTTTATCATCACACTTACCACATGTTCTAACGACATACTACTAGTTATTAACTCAAGTTACAACTTTAACTTAAGTTCAATTGAGCCATATTAATGTACTCTTTGAAAATAAGTGGTAGATGAGAAACATGGCACGGGGTTTGCACATCAGCTTCAGGAAAGTATTTACAGTCAGGAAAGACACTGCTTGACCTTCTCTTCAAAGCATGTAACTTGAACATCCATCCTCATGCAGTGCGATTTAAAAAGTGATTTTGATGGCAGATTAAATGAAAGGATGTTGATTCATGTGTGCGATGTTGACAGATGTTGTAAGAACGTCAAAATCACAGCCAGGACAGGTTTCTGACCTTTCATTCTGGCTTCACAGGGCACACTCTGAACATCTCTCCTGATGTTCTGCAGACATGATTTCAACCTGATTTTACCAGCTGGGTAAGTTTAAACAAACTTTCATTTTAATTCAAACCTTCACAGAGAACCATGGCAACAACAACTTCAGTTCCACAAGATCTGACGCATGAAAACACCATCTTAAAATGCTTTAGCTACACAACGATGCACCAGTGACTCAGTCTTTCATTTTGAACAAATCCAATTCCTTCAGAGTTTCACACTTAACAACTCATGTGTGATCCCAGGACTAGTTCTTCACCATTTCAGTCGAACTAGTAACACTGCTTTCACCTCAGTAGACAGCTTAAGAAGCACTGAACAAACATTAACTCTGTCTCAACCTTGCAGTTTACTAAACCTGGCATGCTGCAGTAATTAGTGAGCTCTGTAATGTAACCCACCTGACATGAGACGCAAAGTACAGTTTATGATGCAGAGTGAAAAGCAGCACACAGTTTGTATAGACAGAGGTCTGGTCAGAGGTGGGCGGATTGAGTATAGCTCAGGCTTTGGCAGCAGGCCAGCTACTGTAGCTAACACACTGTAATTGTGTTTGGCAACACATAACCCACCATAAATACAGCACATCTATGTACTTATTACAATATTGACTGTTTTAGCACAGAAAGAGCTATTAAAGCAAATTCTATTAGTCTAATTGGATAAAGGACTAAAACATTATCTCCCAGAGTAAAAATGTTTTGCCATTGTTTTTTTTTTTTTTGTTTGTTTGTTTTTTGTTTTTTTGCTTCGATGCTAAAAATAATTAGTTTACATAAATCAAGTACCAGATCCAAAACTCAGCAGCCAGATTACTAATTAAATCCAGAAGGTCCTGTTATATCACCCCAGTTTTAACATCACTGCACTGGTTGCCCATTATTTTTAGAATGCATTGTAAAATTTTATTAACTACCTACATGGCCCCAGATTATATTAAATAACTTTGAACCCTTACACCCCAGCCAGGCCAGTAAGATCAGCTGAGCAAAACCTTTTGGCTGTTTCACAGACCAGACTGAAAACCAAGGGTGACTTTGCATTTTTGGTTACGGCCCCTCGGCTTTGAAGCAGCCTTTCCCTCAGTGTGAGATCGACAGACTCCACTGCAGCTTTTAAGCACCTCCTTAAAAGTCACTTTTGCAAGATGGCCCATGCTTAACAATGTTTTGTGTTACTTTCATATTTCCTCTTTATATTATTATTTTATTGTGTTCTGTTTTAACTTTGCCTTAACATATTTTAATAATGCCTGCCTTAGTATCATCAGTTTATTTTTTTTAATAGGCATTTATATATATTTGGCACTTTTATCCGTTTTAAATTCAATAGTTTGTCCTTTTATTGGCATTTTTTTGCAATATCCAGATATTTCAGTATACATGAACTTCTTTCTTTTATTCGGCACTTGCAGTTCTATGAATTTATGTATGGGCACAGTACCACTTCATTATGTTTGAATTTTTGTATGTCATATGAAGGGAGGGGGCTTACATGGGTCCTTGATTGAAACTTTTGTTCCGTAATATATGGAAAGCACTTTATGCTTACACTTGAAAAGTGCTATGTAAATAAAATTACTAGCATTATTATTGTAAAACAACACAGCCAACGAACAGACTTCAATATGAGGCATTTCAGGACGCAACAGTGCCTTCTAAAGAGATGCAGTGTCTAAGTATGCAATTGTTCAGTATCCCAAAACATTATTTGTGTAATCCATTAAATTTAAGACTCATTACGAAAATGTGGGACATTTTGAGGGTGCAAATTCATTTTCACCTAAAGTTACGATGGTAGAAAAGTAATTAAAGTTACAGTGTAATGAAATCATGAACCATACATGGAGTCACTGGAGATTGCACATAAATTACTTCAATTAATCACACGCACACTGATTCAGATGATAACTCTGAGTCAGAAAGTTTGGAATCTTCTTCTCTCTCTTTTACTTTCTGTCCATCTCTTTCTCTCGCCGGTGCATGTGTGTTTTGGCGCGTGCATGTGTGTGTGTAAAAGTACTTTTGCTTTGTGCGTTTTGTTTGTGCGTGTGTGTCACTGTGAAGGGGCAGAGTTTTTTGGGGAAGGGCCAGAGGTCTGGTGCACCCTGGAGAACGGACAGGGCCAAAGCCACATCTCCGACCCTTCATCCCCTCCCGTCCCTCCTCCCCCGCCCTGTGCTGTCACGGGATGTCTCCGTGGGTGACGGTTTCCCTGGCAACGGAAGCCCGGCGAGGAGGCTGCATTGTGTGCTCCGAGGGTGATGCGGAGCGGCTTGTTGAAGGTGGCGAAGGGGGGTGGGGGGTGGGGGGGGCACAAAGTGATATCGGGTGGAACAGGCACACGAGCTACACAAGCAAGGTAAACAACTTTGAGCCATTACTCACCACATGGCTCTGTTTCTTTTTTTTTTCCATCCTTCTCGCTAATCAACACTAGACCCTGATTAAAACAGCAACGCCAGCCAAATGAACTTCCATTTGCATATACATGCTGTGTAAAATCAGAACCGACGCCAGAGTGTGAATTCACCTTGACGTGGCCGTGTTAAATGTATCAAACAGTCACGTCTAAGTAGCTGAACGCTCTGATTTGATGTAGTTACAAATCCATTTCCCGCTGTGTTACACAGACAGTGCGAGTCAGGCCAAACCCCCCCCCCCCCCCAAAAAAAAAACCCAACAACCTCAGAGTAGCTTCTTTTGGGAAGCTACAGCTTGATCCACTGTCTAGATACTAACATGTGATGAGTATGTAAAGAGGTACTGCACATTTTTTGTCTTTTTTGAGCTGTAAACTAAACTATATTGCTGTACTATGATGAAACACATTAATGCTGGTGTTAATATTGACATTTCTTAGCAAACGTACAAAAATCGGCATTTCATGGGTTGAAAATGGCTCAGCAGCTACTGTTTTAAATCACCCTACACCGTACGAGACCAGTGCTAAGATAGAGTCGACTGTTTGGGACTCCTCTGCATCATGATGACATTTATATTAAAAAAGAGAGTTAACCTTTTACGGTATGCATTATGATGCCTATATTATTTGTAATGTTTTTTGTCATAAATCACTGCTGTCGCTTGCTGTCAAAGACCACTAAACATAATTTGAAGAACTTTTCAAAAATGTTTTTTAGGGTGCATTACCTTATGCAACACCATACTGTAAAGGAATGAAAAAAGGGAATTGTTTAAAATTTGCATACAATTTATTACAAAACTAATGGGAAATATTTACTTGTCTCACCAGTTTAAAAAGCATGTCATTAGAAATTGAAAAAGATTAAAATGAACTCAGATTTGTTTGTTTGGACGTTACCCTCAAGCAGCGTTATACCATTGTGTAAGAGTCTGTGGGAATGAATGTGTTAAAGAGTGTAAACATACAGTATTTCAGCAAACTTTACATCAACAATCCATCAAATCAAACTATTGTAACCCTCCTCAAAACAAGATAGTGACACTCACATGTCACTGTTTGAATTTGTTACATTTAAATGCTAGTTTTCAGTTTCCTGGTGTGGGTCTTAATGACATACGGTGTGTTGCAAGCATTTGTTGTGTTGCTGCCATCTCTGGCCCACTGATTATGAGTTAAAATAAATTCAGTGCATTTTATACCCTATCTTATATTGTTTGAACATTACATAAACTTAAATATACAAGACCAAAATCCATAAAGGTGTGGTGTTACTACTTCAAGGCAACATTTTAACAGTTTTCCATTAGTTGATTATCAAATAAAGTCCATTAAACTTTACTCATCTATTCATGTGAATCCAGCTTTTTTTCGGACCATTTTCTGTGGAGAGAGATGACAGAGCTGAGCCATGTGAAGAAGGGTGCAAAAAAAGGATCTTCTCTTGTTTAAAAGTGTTGCACCATAATTGAGGATGTATTGTGTGAGTGTAAAAGGCCAGACACGGGTATGTTACTGAATGGCAACGCCTTTCATTTATGCTATTCTTGGTCACCCTCTAATTAGTATTTTTTTCAAATTTTGGTGCACTGGTTCACTTTTTATGGCTGTAGAAACACCACTGGACTGTGTTCTTTCTCTTAACCCAGCAACATACTGACACTCCGGACCAGACACACACATCATAGAGCCTCTTAGCTTCTCAGCCTCTCTACTAGTCCAGCTCAGCTACAACACTGGTAACGTTACCACACAGAAACTTTTCCAAAGAGTCATGGATGATCTTCTAGTGTCAGTCAGACCTCAAGCAGGCTCACTGCGTTTCCAGCGTGGATGCAGAAAGTCTGACAGCAGCTGTTCATGACAGATCAGCTGACTATAGGGCTGCAGCTAGTGATTATTTTCATCATCGATTAATCTGTTGATTATTTTCTCAATTTATCGCTCAGCTGTTTGATCCATAAAACATCAGAAAATGGTGAAAAATGTCAATCTGTGTTTTCCAAAGCCCAAGATAACATTCTAAAACACAAAGTTATTCAGTTTATTGTCATAGAGGAGTCAAGAAATCAGAAAATATTTACATTTGAGAAGCTGAAATCAGAGATTTTTTTCTTAAAAAGTACTCAAACTGATTATTTGATTATCAAATTAATTGTTGCAGCTCTCTCTGACTACCAGCTCTGTTACTGCTACACAAAGCACTGGTCAGTTACACTGTCACTTCAGTTGGTGTCTCCTTACCTACCACGTCATGCACCTCGTAGCCGCAAGGCCACGCCCTCTACAGTTTGTCCTGTGCACCCCCAACTCACCCCTCCTCCTCGGCCTCTTGCCCACTTCTTTTTTTTTTTTTTAGCATTTTTCACAAATATGCAGTGGATGCCGTTACAGTTCAGTGGAACAGGTAAACATACTTACCCCTGCTGCGGACGCAAGCTTGTTCTCAAAGGCGGCTCTGTCAGGGCGCCCCCTGCTGTCTCTCAGGGTGTACAGACCCTCCAGGCTGCCAACCTGTCAGCATAAAAACATACTGCGGTCAGGACAGAAAACTCCCCAGTTTCACAACATAAAGGGTATAGAGAGTGGATTTGTTTGGTTGAGTGCCTTTTATTTAAGAATACAAGTGTGCAAGACCAATACAGGTACAGTGTGAGGGTCAAAACACATAACGTATTCAGCCTTAATCACCCACATGACCAACGTGATATCAGCGTATCCCCTCTGGCCATCTGTCTTGTGTGGGTTTTTTCTGCGAGAGGTGGGCCCAAAATCAAATAGCACACAGTTTATCTAACCTTATCCTGGGCTTTTCATTTCCAAGCCTTATAAACTCACATCGTATTGACCGCCTGGGAGAGTTAGAACTAACTAAGTGAAATCTACTCGGCGGCAATTGTGTGCAGGGCGCACATTGTGCGTGTGTGTGTTTGTGTGTGTGGCTTGCTGATTCTATCTTCCTTCACATTCATTCTCTCTGTTCTCTGTCCCTGAGGTGCATCAGGGCTGAGACTGCCGAGTAAATTGTCCCAAATTGAGTTCCTTCTTGCCGGCAGATACAGGCCACATCCCGACCGTTTAGAGCCAGACAGAGGGAGAAAGAGGGAGAGGGAGAAAGAAAACAATCACAGCACACATCACTCGCTTGAAAATCTTCTCTCTAATTTCTCTCTTTGCCTTTCTTTTCTACCCTCTCTCCCTGTCTCTCCCTCTTTCTCTCTCCTCTGCTGATTTCCCTGCTGCCTCTCTTTCTTCTCCCGGCACATTATTCTTCTGCTCTCTCCCTCTTTATATCACTCCCTGTGTGTCTTCCCTTGTCTTTGTCTGCTGAGATAGGTAGACATCAGTCTTTCCTTGCTCAGCTTGGCTTTTTCTCTCCTTTGATGATTCTCTGCCCTCCTGCTTGTCTTCCTCCATCCTTTCTCCCTCGATCCATGCTACCTTTCCCCATCTCCCCTACCAGCAGTATTTCTCTTCCGTCTCCGTGTCCTTTCCTCACCCCGCCCGGTTTCTAGTCCTCCTTTGCTCTCTCATCCCACCCTCCACGGCTGGCTGTGCCCGGTGACATAGTACCCATCAGCGCAGACCTCCTGGGTGGAGGAGTCTCGCTCTGACAATAATCACACAGTAAGTTTATAACGCTGGCAGCCCAGCTGAGCTGAGCTGAACTGAGCACACGCGACTCCCCTGACGCCGGCACACTCCATTTAACTCAGCGGGGGGCTGCGGGCTGGCTGGGGCAGGGATGAAGCATGAGACAGGGGATGGGGACGCCAGTGGGTTTTTGGGATGGGGGGGTACTCGGGGCTGGTGATGGAGCAGTGACTGGAGACAGATATGGAAATGGGATGAGGAAGGATGGCTGAAGCTGAAACTAGTGCTGCAGGGGATGAAGAAGAGGGGGGAAGGTTTTGGACTTTTGGGTTCGGGCAGTTTTTTTTTTTTTTTTTTTTTTTTTTTTAAGAAGTTGCTCATGTCACCATCTCGGCATGGAGCGATAACCCCTCTCTACTTTCACTGCTTGCTCTCTGAAAAATCCCCTCTCTCGCTCTCTTCCTCCAGCTTTTGGGGTGTTTATTTTTTATTCTGGCAACAGGGTCAGAGAAACTTCTCTCTGACTGGAGAGCTTAGGTTTCAAGCAACACCTCCCTTGCTAAAGTTCCTACCAGCTCAAAAAACAAAAGAAAAGAAAACAAATCCCCACTTTGATATTTATTTTTTTATTACTTCCCACCATTCTCACAAAAATATCAGGAATAATAAGACCCCGCTTTTAGCACTCCTGTTTGG
This sequence comes from Lutjanus argentimaculatus, assembly GCA_034769285.1. NCBI lineage: Eukaryota > Metazoa > Chordata > Actinopteri > Lutjaniformes > Lutjanidae > Lutjanus > Lutjanus argentimaculatus. The sequence continues at coordinate 7,472,059 of JAWZSL010000025.1, read as the reverse complement.
CTGCTTGGTTTAGATTTTAGCACTCACTGGAATTTGCTTTCTAAAAATAGAAATCCCCTAAAAGCCTGTAAAAAGTACACGATTGAAGATGGTGGCGGGACTTTGGACAGATGGAGACTACGGATGCACTGATCCAACTGCAATGCCAATTCTGCTACCTTAACTCAGGGTATCTGCCAATACAGGGTACCACTCAGACACCAGTGCTCTTTTTTCACATTTTTAACAATTTTGTAAAATATGCCACATAGAACTCGGTGGCAGTCATTTTTTTTATTAAAGCCAGAGGCAAGGGATTGCTTTGGCACTAAAAACAACAACCTGGCAACAAGGCAACCTGCTGCGACTTCATGACCGTACTATAACTGCAAGTGAAGACACTAATTTTCATGACACTGACAAAGAAACTGCTTAACAAGGCAAGGTATTTGTGGCTGGGTACTAGCACTCAATGAGATATTGACCAAAATAACCCAGTACCAAGTTGTACTGAAACTTCACCACTCAAATAATATTTACATTTGATCATTTATGTACCAAAATCTTGAGAAAAAAATTGCGTGGGTCCAGACCTTCAAACTCTCTCCCCAGAGTGCTCTACCCAGTTGACTGATTCTCCGATGTGACGTGATTGGCCAACTAACACAGTTAGAGCTAGCAGCAGCGACTACATATGGTCTGGTGAAGCTGAGCGTGGTGCATTTGAGATGCCACCAAAAAGTTGGAAAGTATGGCCCTAAAAACACATGTGTGGCATCTGATAAAAAAAAAATGCATAAAACACACAAGTATAATTTCAAGAAAAACTGGGAACAAAATGAAACACCAAATAGCACACGGAGAAAACTTCAGAGTGGACAACGTGTTAAAAAAGCGATACCCAGCCCTACCAGTATTGACACTGATATCATGCATCCATACTGACACACTCACAATAAGACACTGAGAGGAAACTGCAGATTTGAAGACTGGACACAAGATGGAACAAACATAAGTGCTAATAATTCAATAAAATGGAGGTGGATGGAGTTTAATTAGCAGTGGTCACAGCATTGGAAAAAAGACATGTTAACTCCACAGCACTATCTTTCCAGAAACAGTGTCACTCTGACTAACCAACAGAGTTGTTGGCATTGCACTCTGTGGAGCTCTCCATGGTGCTGATCCTGTGGCTGTGAGTGGATGGGGAGTTATGCGGGTGGTCTCTCTCCTGTCCAAACCTGTTGGAGGATGGCCACCAGCTGAAAAATCCTAGCCAACATTTTACCATGTTTGATCACTGACTTCACCTAATGTTTTTGTTTTCAGCATTGCAGCCACAGATAGATCTCCAGTTACAAAAGATGGATATAGTGTCAACCCAGACGATCTGTTGCAGCTATGGTTATTTTCAAATCTATTAAGAAATTAGTATTAAAGGTATTAAGATTTTTTTGCTGACAGTCTGTGCCTCTTACGAATTGCAAGAAGCCTGTCAAGCTAATAGCTATTAATGTTTGAGGTCTCGGGATGTGTTTGTGTCTCCAATTTGGCAGTGCCAGTCAGGTTCATGAATCAGTTTTTTAGGCCCATAACCAATTCTTGTTCAATTCTAGCTCTAGCTGTAGAGTTTGTATTTATTCAAGACAATATCTTTAAATAACCCTAAATGGACTCAGGGTTTCCCCAAGTTTATTGCAAACCAGGTGGCCTACCGAACCTAGTTTTATTTTTGGAGGAGGTATTTTTAAGATGTTTTTTTGACAACAGTTTGGAAACACTGATATAATGGTTGGAAAGCTCACTAGCTACATCTGTTGGTCCCTCCCCCTCCAGTGTCCACCATGCAACCTTCCTCCCTCCCACATTTAGGAAAAATGTATGACAGCCAGCAGCAAGAGACAAATAATTTTTTGATCCCATCTGAATTATGCCATAAATTACAGTCAAGTAAGAAAATATACATGGTAATATTTTCCAGTATCCAGTCAGATTTTAGCACTGACTTAATGTAGGGCCCTATGAAATCTATGTCATGGCTTTTCTGAATTCTGCAATTCCGACCACGATGATGTTATCACAGAAACTATAGGGCCCTACCTTAATGCTGCCATCAGTCGGTCGCTGGCCAAAGCCACGCCCCTGCAAAAAAAGACAGCTGGCTGCCGGCACCTTGTTAAAAGATATTTGCCACCAGGCCTAAAAACTTTGCAGGACTGCATTTAATAGTGTTTTATCCAGAGTAACCAGGACTTTTTGTGAAAGACTGATTACTATTGAATCTTTTAATTGCAATTTTCTATTCACTCCCACATTGCAGTGGTGGCAGCAGGATTCTAGAGGCAGATATCTCAAATCTGCGCAAATAAAAACCTAAACTATTTGCCTGGATACACCAGAGCTAAGTGAGACGATGTGTTTTTTTTTTTTTTTTGTAATTTGAGTGAAACAACCCTTTAAAATTGTGAAAGCGGTCAATGGCCCATAAAACGCTTCCTGCTAAATGTGTCACTTTGACAACTTGACATCATTGACTCCGGATGTGCACAGCGAACACACATGTACACACACAGTCAAACTACAGCTGTACACGGAAATTAGTGAGCAATTTCAATCCGACCAAAACAAACGCACACACACACACACACACCCTCCCAAACTTACACACACACACGTCCTCGTGCCCTGCCAGAGCAGGTTCACAGCAAAACAATATGAGGCCAATCAGGGGACCATTGGTATGGCTCTCCCTCTGCTAATGAAGGCACTTTGAAAAGGTAATCTAATTCACCAGCAGCAATTAAGGCTGGGAGCGCCTTGTCACTATCAATTATCCGCTCCTTCACTCATGTTCTCCAGTGCGGACGCTGAGCCTGCCTGACACACAGCACTGTCGGACAAATCAACCCCATCAGCCAGCCAGTCACTGAGAACACTAATCATGAGAGTGTTCAAACACACAAACACACACGCTCAGACACAGATAGATACTGTATGCTTGAACCATTGCACCATGAACTAAATAAGCTTGACGTGAATTTAGATGTCCTGGCTGACTGCAGTCGGAGGTAGATCTTTACTTAGTGGATCCATAAACAGTATCAACAATAGATAATGGACCCTACAGGCTGCCGTAGGTGGCAGGACTGATGTTTACATCCATCAATATTGGTTATTGATCGAAACCCATGTTACTGTGAAGTGGGTTTTTGTTTGTTTGTTGTGTGGGTAAGAGAGAGTATGTGTGTTTATTAAGTACACATTACAACTTGTCTTCAAACTTTTGTTTCTATCAGGTTTGCACAACATTTAACAAAAAAAATTCACAAATAGACTGAATCCCACACTGCTGCCTAAAATTTAGAAAAGGACATGTCTTCTCGTCAATGCACCAGATAATATTACTAGTGCTGAAACTATTTATTGATTAATTAATTAGCTGATCAACAGACATTTTAATTTAGAAAATTATAATACTTAATGAGTCTTTTTTTTTAATATGGTCAAATGAAAAGCATTTCAAGAGAATTTTTTTTTAATTACTATTTTTTCAAGTTCTCGCTCTAAGCGAAACCACTTATCTCCAAATTTGGTGAGTTTCAATAAAACCGAATGATGGAGTGCTCCTTTAAGAGTTGAGATAACTCTCTTGCTTTTTAAGTCAAACAAACCACTTACAAGCAACTGGATGATCTGAAAAAATGCATTGCGCAAAGCTGAAAACATGGCTGTTTTTCTTAGCTTGTGAAAAGTTTACATTTACATGGTTTTCATAGGACAGCAACAATAAACAATTAATCGATGAATCCAAAAATAAATCTAGACATACATTGATAGTAAAACCAAAGGAATCGGCATCCTAATAAACAGAACTGAAGACAAATAATTAATTGTCTGTATATATATATATCGATATTGATAGGCAGCTCTCACAGTTTAAGTTTGTAGTATGTAGTAGTAGTAAGTATTACATCACATATGACTTCAAGACAGCTTGAAAAATACTGCAGTTTAATTAAATGTACTTAATTTCAATTTAATTAATTTCAATTAATTGTATTTTCATACATGTTGCTATTCAGAGTCACACTGGATTATCTCAGCATGTCTTAGGCAGAGGGTAAAGAAATATCCTGGAAAAGTCAACTGTCCATCTCAAATCCCATGATAAAGTTGGTTGGGAATCATTGTCTTGTTTAACGACACTTGAACAGGACATAGGGAGGCTGCAGATATCAGTGAGAATAATATTCCAGTCGTGACACATCTGATCACTCTTCTATTTATCTTTATTAGTGTGATCAGACAAAATATTGTATTACCCCATCAGACTGGCACATCAGGTGTCTACCATTATAACTGACTGACATTTCTTGGAAATATAAAGAACTCTAGAAAGCATCCAGATAGTGCAAACCTCCACCAAGGCCAACAAAATCCTTTAAAACTGTCATTTTAATGATTAATTATAAATTCTTCATTTGATTTGCAAAATACACATTGTTATAGACAATAGTGCTGATTTTAGAATCCTGAATTGTTTTTGAGGATATTGAGGCTCTGTAAAAGGATAAATTATGCAAATTTTCATGTCAGTTAGACTCATGATGACTGAGTTATGGATACTTAAATGTATCATGCTGCTGTAATGCCAACTGTAATCAAATCACATTTTGTAGATCGCCTGGAGTTGATGTGTGCATGTGTCATCTAGACTTGGTCACACAAATGGACGATGCACCCACATATAATGGCACGTTATGCCAAATAAAACTTCAAGAATGGGGCAACTGCTTAGAGGAAATTTTATACAATCAAAATCATATTCAAAACATCTAAATGTGTAGAGGAAATTGGTGTTGCAGGTATGGATAGATAAGTTATACTTATGGAGTAGGGCTGCAACTAACAATTATTTTCATTTTTGATTAACCTGTTAAATATTTTCTTGATTAATGGATTAGTTTTTCATCGATAATGTAAAAATGGTGAAAGATGGTGATCAGTGATCCCAAAAGCCCAAAATAACATCCTCAAACGTTTTGTTTTGTTCACAACCCAAAGATATTCAGTTTAGCATCATAGAGAAACCAGAAAATATTCACATTTAAGAAGCTTTTAAAAAAAAACTCCCAAATTATCAATTATCAGAATTATTTGCAAATAATAAAATAGTCGATTAATAATCTATTAATTACTGCAGCTCTATCATGGCATTGCGAGGAAGAATGAAAAGTGTTTACAAAGTGCCACCCGGTGCATTCCACAGCAAAGACCAAACGGTTTGTCTCTGTTCTTTTGCAGAACCTTGTACCAAAATCCATTAAAATCTGTTAAATGGTGTTTCAAACTAAACACCCACTTTACTTGTTTATTATTAGTTACAATGCAATGATTGAGGTTCAGAGAAACATGAACTACTTGAGAGTCTTTCTGAGGTTTTTCTAAAGCGTGAAGGAGAGAGCGAATGGAGACACGACACCTTGACCTGCCGCCCTCTTCTCGGACTGAGGATATCTGCACAATTCAACGAGACCTCGAGACTCCATACAGAGGTATACACTGACAGACAGGACTATTGAAAATGCTCTTCTCAACGTCTCAATTGCTTAACTGAATCTCTCCAACTAATGACCTTAGTGCTGATGAAGAGGGAATTAGCATGACAGTAATGCTGCTGTAAGAAGAGTGCTGCAAAGCCTTCAGAGGATAATATCTGGACCTGTTGCTGCAGGAAATCAAAAATGATGGTACTGGCAGGTGTTAATGAAACATGAATATTAATTTATTGTCATCAGAATTGTAAACTTAATCTAAGATTGTCATGTTTAAGTGTCATTTCACAGGTGTTCATATACCGTCAATACCATCTTATCTTATATTCATGTTCAAGATATCATTTGATTATCTTGATGGAGAATGCCGCTGTATTTATTTATAGCTATTTTTATATGTTAAAGGGATAGTTTGGATTATCTGATGTGGGGTTGTATGAGATACCATCGATGGCATGGGAGAAGCACAGCCTTTTCTTGTGGGAAACAGCGTTCTATAAGCAAAATATTGCTCAAAACAAACAAACAAACTGGGTTGGGTGAAATCAGTCATTTTACCTCTCCAAACACGGGAGGGGGCTGGTATTCATCTGCCTCGATCTGTTCTTTTTTTTTTTTGTGTTATTGTGTGATTTCAGGTAAATGAATTCAACTTCTAAAAGACAGAAATCAGACAATAACGCAAACAGATCGAAGCAGTCGGTAGACCAGCAACTCTCGTGTTGGGCAAGTAAAATGACTGATTTTGTCTATCGAGTTTGGTTGGTTTGGAGAGAGCGTTATTTAACTCACAGAACAGCAGTTTCCCATCATAAAAGGCTGTGTGATGGCAAAGAAAAGCTGTGAAAATATTCTAAAAATAGCATACACTGAAACTGATATTGAGTTTTTTTTAGGTGGACCTGTTTTTAAGTGGCTAAAATACCCCTGATCCTGTCCACAACAGTACATTGCTTTGATTCCATACTGGTGCCCCTCTCTGCCTCTCCAAACAGGGGCGTGGTGACTGACATCTATTGTAAGTAATACACTGACTGTGGATAAGAACCTCATACAACCCCCCTGTTAAATTAAAACAATGAAGAAAACTCTGGGATTAAATTTTAAAGCTTAATGGATCATCAAATCAAACTCTCACGTAAGCAACGGAAGCTTTAAATGAATTTCTCCAATCTACAGCACTAATAAATGGAGAAAAAGAAAACAATAGCCCTGTCAGTGAAAGAAAACCTCTGCTGAAAACCTCCCATAATGTAATTCACTGACACCGCTATTACTACAAGAAAAAAATCTAAACTATAATATGCAGTATTTATCTTGTCCTTCACATGAAGCACACTTGCACATGTGTACTCAGGCTCTTGTGTAAGATGAACTGTAACAGTAGCTGCATAAAACACCAACTCTCACCTCACATTATCTCCTGTCCTCTGTTAAAAGTTGCACTCGAGCACACGGCAAACACACCCTGCAAAACCACCAACAAGCATGCCCTTTCAGCACAAATAACCCTGCCGGCCCTCTGTATTTGTAATCCAAAAAATTCTGCAGACAGACAATGTACTAATTTCATTAACATAATGCACTAGTCACATGTACCGTGTGTGCAATTAGAGTCTCCAAATAACCTGACCTGCATGTCTTAGGCCAGTAGGCGGAAACCCACACACACAAAGACTCCAGCAGCAGCAGTGTATTCAAACACGGGACATTCTTGCTATAAGGCAGCAATGCTAACTGCTAACCACTGATTACTATTTACTAACTATTTACTGTATTCATAAAATCATGACATTTCACCTTTAAGTTTAAAAATGTTACTTCATATTCTACAACTTTCTGTGTATTATGGAGAATTAGGTCTCACACAGACCAGCAAATATGTTGGAGTACCAAACCAAATATGTCTGTGGGTTTTATTAATTTGTAAATAATCAATATTTTAATTGAATAATAGGATTTAATTTGCTTTAATTCCACCTTGGGGCACCACTCTTCAACAGAAGACAAAAGACGGCTAATTAATAAAGTTTCAGTCTCAATATATATTATACTATCAATCTGGTATTCTGATTAATAATTAATAAATAACTACATCCAAATTACCAGATCAATAGCTAGTTAGAGGTTGGCAGCATTCACTCTTGTACGACATTAATTAGGCCAGCAGGTACATTCAAAGGTGTTATTTACACAATAATCAAAGTACAACACATGCACAGCTAGAGCTGCAATGATAAATTGATTATTAATCTACTATTGAATCTATCGCCAACTATTTTGATAATCGATTAATTGATTTGAGTCATTTTTTTTAAAGAAAATGTCCAAATTCTCTGATTTCAGCATCTCACATGTGAACATTTTCTGGTTTCTGTACTCCTCTGTGGCAGTAAACTCAATATCTTTTGGGTCGTGGACAAAACAAGACATTTGAGGACATTTGGGCTCCGGGAAACAGTGCTCAACATTTTTCACCATTTTCTGACATTTTATGGACCAAATAACTAGGTCTCATCGATCAATCAAAAAATAATCAACAGATTAAGCAATAATGAAAATAACTGCCCTACAATCAACTTAAAGTACCAAACTAAGAATCATGTGTGTGCGTGGGACATGTGGTCTCACCGACAGTAGTCTCTGTGGTCCCAACAGTATTAATTGAAATAAAAAAAACAACCCAAAGTTGAAAGGCAGACTCATTCAATATGCTGTATCACAGTTTATTATGAGAGGAACCAAAAAAATAAATCTACAACTACGACTTGGATGGTCCAGGCTACCACTGCTGATAAGCTCCCATAAGGGAAAATATTGGACTTGAGAATTCTGGAGCTCAACCAACAATCACTTGCAATTATGTGAGTTGGAAGTCAGAGCGATTCCAAAGAAGAATAATAGATTAATCAATTAAAGAACTGAATTTTAATTATCCCACAGAGGCGTTTTATTTTGTTTAAGCATCTACCTAATGTACAGCCTCAGGAACAAGTTCAGTTACAGTATGAAATTCATTACTGTACACTGTCACTAGATACCTTTTTACTATATCTTGGTCTGAAGGTTGACAGAACGCAAGATAAGGGTTATAAATCAAGATAAGGAATACAGAAAGATCATATTTAGCTTTGTTAATATCCCCCAAAAAATAAGCGAACCTTGAACTCCTCTGCACTTACAGGCTCAGAACACCTCTGCTGGTTTCTCTTCCAGCTGAGACATTTGACACAGTAAAGGACACTAAAAGCTCTAATTAAACTCTTCAGGAATTACCCCATTTTTATTTTCCACTGAAACATACTGAAACATACTAAGTCTTAATCTGGATTTTTAAAAAAAAAAAACTTACAACGAATAATTACTGAGTTAAGTGTCCGATCTTTAAGTGTAAAGGCTCATCACAAGAGGCTGTTGATAAAAATGGTTGCTAAAGCACTAATTTTAAAGAACAACTATATAGAGCTGCAACAATTCATCGATTATTAATCAGTTATTAAATTAATCAAGATAACCAACTATCTTGATAATCAATTAACTGGTTTGGGTAATTTTTTCAGAAAAAATGTCAGATTCTAGCTTTTTAAATGTGAATATTTTTTTAGTTTCCTTACTCCTCTATGATAGTAAATTAAATATGTTTTGGGTTGTAGGCGAAACATTTGACGATGACATTTTGGGTTTTGAGAAACACTGATCAACATTCTTCACCGTTTTTTGACATTTTATAGACCAAACAACTGATCAAGTTAATCAACAGATAAAGCGATGATGAAAATAATCTTTAGTCGCAGGCCGACAACTATGCTTGCCTATTGTGTCAGGTGGTATTTTTGCCATATTTTGTCGATGCGTCAGTGATTTCTGCAGATTTAGTTTGTTATTCAACATTTCACTTCATGCCCGTGTTTTGTTTTGATTCTTCACTTGTTTGTTATTGATTCCTATGGAAAAGAAACGCCTGTGCTCCCTCTTCAAGTGTCAAATCTGATTATCATACTGCACGGCGTATGATTGAAAGGCCCAAGTATCAAGATTCAAAACAATTCACTTGAAAGGAAAAGCAGATTTAAGGCACAAGCTCAACAAGAGCCGCAGGTATTGTGATCTACTTGTTCTATCTTTTGTTCCTTAATGCCTGGGTTTTTTAGATTTTGCTTATTTTTTAATGTGTTTGTGTCCTTTTCTTGTCTGTTTAGTTCTTTTTTTTTTTTTGTTTGCTAAAGCAGCTTAAAAATGTGACTTGATATGAAGCGTCGTGACAATCCATGAGAATTGTTCTACCTTTTTAAATCATCTTTGCTGAAGGCAAAACAGCCCACCTCTACTTTAAAAGTTGTTTTTACTGTCTACACTGATGTACTTAAAGCTGACAAACAGTTTTGTTTTGTTTTTTTTACAAAATAAACTATTAATTGTTTACCTCCTGGAACCAGAAGTATTATCACTTAATTGATTCTTTTTTTCTGAACTTCTTACTGAACTTCCAATTTACAATATGAAAGAAAAAAGAAAGTACTGTCTGATGTTACATTTGCTGTAACCAGTACAAATATTAATACTGAGATTAATACTGGTTATGGCTGAATCAGCCTGAATGCTAGCTAACACAAGCTAAAAGCTAACCATTTGTGCTAAAGGTTAATGGTTTGTTCAGGTTAACTGAGCGGAGGCCCGCAGTTTGTCAGAGTTGAACAAACATTAATAGAACAGCAATTAACAGAAAAATCCTCTTGGGGTATCTTAACACACTTTTAAAACTTAAAAATTAAACATCACATAATGACAGAACAATGGTATAAAACTGTGAGTGAATGGCGTTTGCCACTAAACCTATATGTCTTAATTTGCAGAATTACACAAGCAGATGGAGAACTCCAAACTGCTCTCTGCACTCAAGGCATCTACACTCCATCTGGAGCAGGAAAATAAAGCAACTAGAACTTATGGAAAGAGAATTTTCAGAGTAAGATAACAAAACAAAACAAAAGGCAAAGATGAAAACCTACTACCTGATAGAGCCAAGAGTTTGTGTATGATACAAACAAGTAGGAGAAGTAGATGTGCAGCAAAAAGAGACCAGCTGCTAAGAGGAAAATATGAAGAGGGGAGACAAAACCAAAGTGAGGACAAATCAACTACTATAGTATAATATGTGTACAATTATCTAGTTTACTTGTGCTCACATCTCTTGATACTTTTCTGCTAAAGCAAAAAAAAAAAGAAAAAAGAAAAAATTAAACTTGCTGGAACATTAAACGTGCTGGATCTACCAACATTTTTATAAATCAAACAAAATGTGAAAGGACTTGCTGGAGGCGATAAACGCATGCATTTTATCACCCAACCATGCAGTTCCCCCAAGCTCAACAGGGTATTTTAGCATCTTTCAGCGCACCGTCTCGATTTTACAGTCCACAATTTCACCGCTTTGGTTCAGTCACACTGCTCACATCAGCATTGTTTCCAGTAACAGCAGGCGGCTGTTTTCAGTGAAAAAGCTCTAAATGAACACCAGGCAGAACAAGCGACTTGCTGGCAAACATAGCGGAGTATTTAGCAGCTTAAGAGACAGATATTTCCCTCTAAAGGTTGTGGAGACCAAATCAAAGCTAAAAGAAGAGTGAATATCGGACTTACATTTGTCCAGTGGCCAAAACATGACTCCAAATAAATGCTTGTGCTGCTCCCTGCCTGCTAAATGTCTGCTAGCATGTTCATATATAGTTTTTCTGCCTGCAAGTGGTAAAAAAATAAAAATAATGATGACGATATGGATGCACAACAATATCAGTACGGCATCAATGTCAACCAGTACAGCTTTTGAAATGAAATATCATATCAGCCTAATTAACATATCTGCTGATATGACCGGCCGGTAAGTCACAAATGGATGGCAAAGTTGCTGTTTGCAATGATCGCGTTCCTTCAACACAACAAATTTCATTGCCCGTCTTAAGAGCCATCATCCTGATCATTATGACAAATTTGTGAAAAGCAAAAATCGGTGGGGGGGTGGGGGGTCAGCAGCAGTTTACTTATTTTTCCCAGTGACTGTATATATTTTGAAAAGCATTATATTTTATGTCTGCATCTCCCAGTGGGCCATCATGATGAGAGTAAGCATAATATGTTAATTCCACCACAAGAGAGACTTGATCTTCTCTGGAATTAGATGCAAAAAAATAATACAGTATGTGCAGATATCTGTATCTGCAAAAATCTAATATTGTGCACCCCTTGTTTTTAAGTAATTTTCCTAAATTTAATATCTTCATGTACAGGCTAAGTCTGTTATGTTTGGGACATATTTGTCTTTCAGCTGTTGCTATTTTGTGTGAGAAAGCAGCAGGGTTTAAGGGAAATGTGTAAACTCTGAAAAACACAAGGACTAACACTACAACACCTCTGACCAAAAACAGAGTCATTGTAGCAAGTGGTTTACTGTAATTATACAAATATACCACATACAAATCCGTTTATAGGCTACTGTAACTACATGAAACTATGGGCTATCACCAAGCTCTGTTGAAAAATTTCAACAGTATCTCCATGGTAGCCTTCATAAACAAACAGGCTGATTTGTACTACTGCATCTGATAGCAGTTCAGCAGTCGGACTGAAGCATCCACAGGATCCATGCCCTGCTGCTGCTGACGGCCTCCAACAGACAAACAGAAAAGAGGAGAGAGCAACAGCGATGGAGGGAGGGATGGAAGGGAAAGGCATGAAGGATAAACAAAAACAAACACAGACATCAAGAGTCATTGAAGCAGTGTGTGAGAGCCACGTGAGGCAGCCCACCCTATGGAGAAAACAGCAGCTGGTGTGTATACTAACAGCCCTACAGGGGCTGTGGCCTCCACAGCCTCAAATATGGAGAAGCAGAAAGGAGAGATAGGAGGAGGGCTGGGTGATGGAGGGGGATGCTAGGGGCTAAATGGGGTGAGCAGTTAAGCCTTGTTGGTTACAGTATTGGCAGGAAATGCAGGAGATGGGAAGGGGGGGGTGAAGGGTTCTACAGTCCATCTTAAAGTGACAAATACAGGGATTAATGGGTTTTTAAAGACAAATTATTCATTTTGGATTGAGTCATTTAGTGTAAATTCGACATAAGGATTACAGTTTATTATATCATGGATCTTGGATTTCTACAAGTAATAAAACCAATGTACTCGCCAAGTTAATTGCTAATTAGGGAATGTGGCAAAAATCACTAAAATGAAACTGAACGAGGCAAAAACAGGAGCAGTCAGATGATCGCACAGGTTTTAAACAAACAAACCTCCATGTTAGTATTACATTCTGCCAGCTATACAAACAAATTAAGAAATGATGCACACTGAGACATGATTTCCAGCCTAGAATTACCGCCTCGTGGTTGTACACCTCCTCCACCGACCAATCAAGTTGTAGTTTGCATCCATGTCTGTGCAGACTCACATAAACATGTAGCGATGACTCTGAAGGAGCTTAACAAAAGATATCAAGTGTGGTTTTTTTGGCAAAATGGAAGTCATCACTATATTAACATGTGTGATTCCAGTGAATAATTTCCAGTGAGAAACACGCTGTCTTCACTTACAGACAGATTTTTTTTTTTTTTAACATACATCACACATTTTTTATAGATGAGCATGGAGGAATGATAGAGAGCTGAACATTATGATGTGACAGTGAAGTTGACTTTTGACCTTTTAAATATAAAACGTCATCACCTCATCATTTTATCCTGTTAGACATTTGTGTGAAATTTGACTTTGACCACCAAATTCTAATCAGATAAACAAGAAAAGATCCAAAAATGGCAAAATAACATTCCAAGCATGCTAGAAAAAAAAAGAAATATGTCACACCTGTATATTGAAAAGAAAATGAGGGAAACCGACGATAATAATACCACGTTGTAATACACTGGACTTCCTTTAAATCAATTCATATCAAAATATAATAAAGAATGTAAAATGTGTTCAGTGTTCCCTACTCAATTTAGGAACACTTTTGAGTAAAGGCACTGAAACTTTATATTATACTATACTGTATGTGTAGTTATGTGTAATAAAATGCTTATATGTAAAAATAATACCAATATGGCACAAATATCAATATAGCACATTTAGACTCTGACTGTAACATGAGTGACCTGAGGAGCTTAATCATTTCACAGCGAATGGATGGCATACCTGACCTGGTGATTACTGTGCAACATATGCCTAACTGATGACACAATTATCACTGCAATTATTACTCATTATTTTATAATTAATAATTATTTTCAAAATTGACTACCGTGCTGATTATTTTCTTGATTACCTGATTCATTGTTTAGTCTGTGAAGTGTTTAGATCTCAAAGTTACGTCTTCAAATTGCTCATTTTTCCACAGGTCCAATCTATTTGTAATCACATATGACAAAGAAAAAGCAGGAAACAAATGAATCTTTACCATTTTTTTTAGCTTGAGAAAAATAATTAACATGATTGATACTGAAATAAATGTCCAACTAATTGATAAATCTAATCATTGTATCTGTAGAGACAAAAATAATATTGTGACATCAAATGTGAAGGTAACAACTCAACTTAAGTGATGTTATTACTATATTATTACATGATATTGTTCCTGTTGAGTGTTACTTTTCGGGAAATGAAAAAGACCCTGAGTTTTTAAACTAATTGAATGCTGCTTAGTCAAAGTTAGTAGCTCTTTTTAATACTTTTCAATGGTTGAACAATAAAACCCACAGACAGATATATAAGGTGACATAAAGGGTGACAGACATAAAGGCAGCATCGATTTATAAAAAAAAAATATATATATATATATATATATAAATACATATATAAAACTATGGAGATACAAGGTTTGCGTCCAACAGTGACAATACATTCAGGCACTTAAAAAGCTCTGTGCTGTGAATGTGTCACTGTGATGTCATTACATTATGTGGGAATTAGCCGAGTCTTATATAAACGCTCACTGAACTCTACACCCACGTACTAAGTTATTACATTCCAAGTCCATGTTGCCACAGGCCTGCTACACTTATTTCTGTCCGTCATGAGTCCCACTCAGTTAACAACCAGCAACCAAAATAAAATCCACTCTCCGCAGCAAAAATCATAAAAGCTCACAATTAATTCAACTGCGAAAAATAATTCTCCTCGCAGATAAGTAGTTCGAAATTAAAGCTGACATGCACTGAAGCCCACTGTCACTTTACACAGGTTTGGACTGGATTCTGTGTTTTCTTCAAAACTTTCTCAGCTTCTAACTGCGGGTAAGAAATGGAAATCACTGGAACTGGAGCAGAAGATCATTAGCAGCAGTAACTGACAAAAGTGTCACAAAAGTTCGGCCACAAAGCTTATTATAATAAACAACCACTTCATAAAATCTGGTTTACTCTCGCTTATTCCTCTCTGAGGCTCTTTTTATGAAGCCATTCCAAATAAAAACATGTCGTAAAGCTATATAACATATAGTTTTACTATTTTTCTCCATATTCCATATCATCTGTGTGTATGAGCGTGTTTGTGTGCTGCTACCACCGCTCCCTGCTCTCATCCACCATCTTCCTTTATCTTCTTTATCTCTCGCTCTTTCCCTCCTCTCCCTCTCTCCATTTCAATATTGAAGAGAGTTTTATTAAGGGCTAGACTTGTGTGTGCTGAGGCGCTCTCAGTAATTTTCCTACAAAGTGCTTTAATCCATCACACGGCCAACATGTGGCCTTTGCAGCCATACATCATCTCAGCCCAGAGAGAGGGAGAGAAGAAGAAGAAGAAGCGAGGGAGTGGTAGCATAATTTCTGCTCTCCTCCTCCACCTACCCTCCTCCTCCTCCTACCCTCACCCTTCTCCTTCTTCCTCTTCCTCTTCTCCACCTTCATCTCCCGCCAGAGTTTCCCACCTGGGAGGGGAAACCACATCTTCTCCAACGTATTCCTCAGTCTCTCCATTTACAAATGAGAGGGAGGCATGAGCGAGGACGGGAGAGGAGGGGAGGGGAGGAGGCGGAGGGGACGGAGGGGGAGGCGGTAAGCAAAGAGAGAGAGAGCGAAAATGAAAGAGATGGAGATAGGCGTGAGTGAATGAGTGAGTGAATGAGTGTGTGAGAAAGAAAGAGATAAGGAAAATGGAGAAAAGCTTTACTGGAATGAATTAAAATTGGGGACAAAAGCAGATGAGAGGAAGTCAGCCTGCGTGTGTGCGTGTGTGTGTGCGTGCATGTGATAGTGCAAGGTGTGTGTGGGGTGTGTGGTGTGTGTGTGTACTTGCATGAGAAAATAGAAAATAGGCAAGAGAAGGAGTGGAGATGGGGGAAAAAAGAAAAAAAACATGCTGCATTTCCCACCATGCAGCTGGTGCAGCGTTGCCCTCTGTGTTGCCCCCGGCCAACACCTGCCTCCATTTCGCTCTCTCCGCCCTCCTCGCACCGAGGAGCGGCGGTGAACTCTGGGCCCCCTGACTAATGGAATGGGCCCTCTCTTCCAACCATTAGAGGATTGGTGTCCCTTTTGGCGCCCCTGGGTGCCCTACAGTACAGGAAAGGGAGAGGATGGTGGCACATTGGCCTTTTTCCTTCACACACAGACACATACACACACCTGGTCATAACATAACAGCCTGGAGTAATCCAGCCAGAGTAAGGCTTGACATAGCTTAGCATCTGACTGAGGCTATTTCTGAGAGGATATTAGAAATTCTGAATTGGGTGCAGCGCTATGAGGTTTCAGAGAAGGAGCTCCCTGAATGTGTACGACAGCGGCCCCGGCTGATCGTGAAGCGTTTGTGTGATTTCATTTAGCCGGTAAATCCAGTGCTCTACCTCAATTACATCTGCTTTACTCGGATGGAAAACACACCTCGCGTGTACAGAGGGAGGAGAGGGGAGGGGAGAGGGGAGGTGGAGGGGAAGGAGGCACGGAGCGGATTGGGGATTGAATCTCTCGATGAGCTGATAGCACGTCCCAGACAGCGAGCCAAGCTGTGCCGCGGTAATGTTATGCTAATGATATGGAAATGATATGGTAATCTGCCAGCAGTATTCCGCCTCACTGGAGAGAAGGAAGGGAATCTGGGAGGCCTTTCACCATTGGTTGGAGACCAGGGACTTCCTGGTGTCAGAGTTCAAGACAAAAACCCTGCGCACACACACGCGCTCACACACACTTAATTCTTGAAGCAGTGATCTCAGCTAAAATAAAAACAATGCAACACATAGACCTAATCTGGCTCTAATCGGATTTGCAAACTCATAAGTAAGCAAGAAATAATACCTGTAAACAATGCAGTATCATGTGATGTAACTTTAAACTAGGTCGGCTGTAATGTAAATAAGCCTGCAAGCTGAGACTTTCTTTTTTATTCTTATCAGCGTGTAATATCAAGTCGCTGTGCTGTTGTTCTGCGCCGGCATAAAGTGAAACAGAAAATCATCTCTTTTAGATCGCGATCTTGTGCTTTTTTTCTTTGTCATTGTGTGTGAAGCCCTGCACCTGTAATGGCTGCCATTACCTGCCTAGTCAGAGCATCTCTTTCTCTCTGGCTTGTAATGATTGCATTACACCACCACAAGCCCTGGTTGAAGATGAGACTCGCCATTGTATGGCAGTGATCTTTGAATCCACGTCAGCACTGACACACAACCGTAACAGTCACGAGCATGAGTTCCCTGGGTGCACTGCATTCGTCTGTTTTTATTTATTTAAATCTTATTGGGAATGAGTTGATTTACTCACTATAAGCTATCGTTAAACATTTCTAAATGAGCAAAGTGAAAAACAAGCAAAAGACGTATGTGGATGGATAAACTTGATCACTTTGACACATTTAAAAATCATAATGACTGACAGGGAAGGCTTCAGTGCGGTGGCTGTTCCCACCTGCAAAAAAAAAAAAAAAAAGGAAGAAACGGCTGCAGAGCATCACAGCGAATCTGTCCGTGTGGCATAAAGACATCATCTGGGGTATTTTGCTTTGTTTTTCTTTGTATTTTACAGTTGCAAAATGGATATGTCAAGTCTGCACAATGGAGAGACGCGATGACATTTTCTTGGATGCTGTACACTAAATCAAAGAGACCAACAATATGTTGAGTGCCAGCGTGGAGACATTTGATTCCCGTTCCACTCATGCGGCATTACCGCTGGAATGCCAGCAGACATCACAATCCTCCCAAGCTGGCGTTGGGCTTGTCAGACTTTTCATTCCACTTCAATGTTTTAAAAAAAAAAAAAAAGAAAAAAAAAATGTATCACAGCAAATTGTGAAGCGCCAGCTTCTTCTTGATATTAGGGTATTTGCGATAGGTTTGACTTAACAAAGGCGATTTAGTGTCAGTGACATTTAGCATCAGCCTCTGGTGACAGACAGGTAAAAGGAGCCAGTCAGCAGATTGGACCTGGGGGGATCGTGGAAGTGGGGGTTGTCTGAGGCTCTTCACAGGATATGGTGATGCTGGGTTGGACACCTTATTAACACACAAACACACTTAACTGCGCATCTTTGACAATGGGCTCCTACAGAATCACACCACAGCACCCTATCACTGATGTCCACTAGGGGTTTAAATAACTCAATTACTGGGTAAGTCATTTTTGACGATTAATCAATTAATCGTTTAGTCCAGGGTTGTCAAACTCAGATTGCCTTGGAGTCACCGATGGTATTGTCATCTCAAAGAGGGGCCACTTCAACATTCGAGTACTGCAAGGAAGTGCAATATTTCTACGAATTGACTTTTTTGTTTCCATTACTAACATAGTCAAATACCACAGAGTATCCAGTGAAAACTTTGTCACATAAATTATCATAAATGTCACTTGCTAATCCTCTCTGCCACTGTGTTTGCCAATAGAGAACTGTTGAACAAGCTGTTCTTTTCTGGACATAGTATACCAGCAAATTGCAACATGCAATCCTCCAGAAATACAAACACACCAGGGCTCAACAGTAAGGCTTGCCTGCTTGCCCAGGGCAAATATAATGCCATGTCGGACAAGTACATCTGACAACTCACTCGCCTGACTGGGAAAACGGTAAAAAACAATAACAATTATTATCGAGTAATTGTTAAAGTAATTTTTCATGCAAAATGGTGGAAAAATTTCCCACTTTTCTTTGTTTATTATCATATTAAACTGAGTATCTTTGGATTTTGAAATGACAAAATATGATATTATGATTATATCACCTTGGACTTTGAAAAACTGGGATGGACATTTTCACTAATTTTTGATATTTTATAGACGTTTTCAGTTCTGGATTAAACATAACAATTTTATTTTTTGTTATTTTATTTGTTGTTATTAAATAACCACTAATAAAAAAAAAAAGTGTACAGGGGCAAGTGAAAATTGACCTCGGTCAAGTAGATTTCTGACCTACCTGCCTGACCAAGCAAGTAAAAAAAAGCGTTCAACCTTAATGTTGAACGCTGCATACAATACATTTTCATATAATTATGCTTTTATT
This sequence comes from Lutjanus argentimaculatus, assembly GCA_034769285.1. NCBI lineage: Eukaryota > Metazoa > Chordata > Actinopteri > Lutjaniformes > Lutjanidae > Lutjanus > Lutjanus argentimaculatus. Next base: position 7,453,047 of record JAWZSL010000025.1, on the reverse strand, counting down.
TCAAATGTATTCAGTTGAAGGGGTAGGGGTAAACTTGTATGAAACAACTAAAAAAAATAGTTTAATTAAAAAAAAAAAAAAAGGCCAGATTATATTATTGACATCACGTCACAGACTGGGGGGAGGAGGTTGGGGGGCCAAAAATGCCCTTGAGTCAGCAGTCTGAGACCCCCTAGTTTAGTCTATAAAATGTCAAAAAATTGTGGAAAAGGGTCATCACATTGTCCTGAAGCCCATGTGACCGACAGTCCAAAACACAAAGACTCTTTATTTACTGTCATAAATGGCAAAGAAACAAATCCTCACATCTAAGAAGCTGGAACCAGAAAATGTTTGACATTTTTGCTTGAAAAAATGACTGAAACAATTAATCATTTATCAAAATAGCTGTCATTTAATATTCCTTCAATCAACTAATCGATTAATCATTGCAGCTCTAATTTCTGCAATGTTCCGGGGTTGTTGCACCAGAATATAAACTAACACAACTGCAGTTATTGCAAATACAGTTCATGTTTTATAGCACCATGTGGAGTATACGCATAAATACAGTGCTGCTCATGTAAATGTGAAAATGTTTTTGTTTTTGTTTTGGTCATTACAAGTGGTCACTGACTGCATCCAGGGACGATCAGTGTGGTGTATAAAAGAGCAGAAAACAATGCAGGAAGAGGCAAGGGTGTTTGTGTGCATACATGAGGGACAATGAGAGAGAGACAGGCAGAGAGGGAAGACAGAGACGGGGGTGGACTGTCCAATACACTCCTGATAAAGGTCAAAGAGATGTTTTATTCATGATCCAGGCAGCAGCAGCGGCAGCAGCAGAGGCAGCGAGGCCAAGGTTGAAATGAGCTCGCGTCCCCGTTCCCCAGGGCCAACGCTGCACACAGCCTCACACCAGGCCAGTGGACACTCCCCCGAACTCTTATCAATAATGTCAAAGCACATGCTCACGCCTTCAGTATCACTTATCAATACCGTCAAATCCCAGGTTTTTGATTGTCTGTGGTGAGCAAAATTGATGGAGGAATATACAACTACCCCTTAAGAACAAAGTGTCATACCCTTTAAATGAATAAGGGGCAACTAAAAACTTTTATGGGGTGTTTTGGAGATTGTAGGTATGATGTAATAATATTTTCCTAGATTTCTCACATAGGGCTCTATCAATAACCAATTATAAAGAGCTATGAAAATAAAAAACATCATCTCAGGGTGTAGCTAGAATTCTTTAAAAAGGGACTCTCCATATGTGATTTAATGCATTTTATAGATCATCCTCACTGTGTTTAAGGTAAGGCACTAAACATATTTAGATGCTTTACCATCTGTAGCGGTGGGCTACATAATGTTTTAATCAAATGGCACATTTTATCCAAGGAATCTGTGTTGATTAGTCAGTCTTTGCGTTTGAAAAGAGGAAGTTAAATAAAAGAAACCCTGAATATGACAGAGCGCAGCAGGAATGGGTGTCAATTCATAAGGGCTCTCACTTTTTAAATCTTTCTGATTGTGAATCTTTCATAAAAGAGAATCAGAAGAAGAATCTCATACCCTTGAACAGCCTCTTTCAACTCGCTCTCACAAAAAATAGCAGAACTACTGTACTCCACCTCACCAAGACCTGCTCCGAGCCCTTATTTCTCGTTGCGTTTTTTTGAGGGAGCTGACACGATTTCAGAGCCAACAACCAAATTAACCTTTAAAGTATTGATGTGGATAAATCACACCTAGTCCTCTGACAAATGGAAAGATTTCAGCATGACAGATTAAAACCCAGGAAAGTAGGGAAAAACCTGATCTTCTCCAAAGATGTTCAACTGAAGCCTATTGCACATATAAGACCTTCTCACGGTCCTAAACTAAGCTTGGTTAAATGGAAGTGTATGCATCTGACGCGCTTTCTGGGTGCATGCATGTGTGTGTGTCACTCTACGTGGACGCTGTACTCTATGTGTCTTTGATCAGATATGAAATATTCAGAGACGCTGCTGTAATTTGATGAAAGTCAGATATCCCTCAAATAGGAAGCAGAAGTCAGCACTTTAAGCAGCTCTTAAAAAAAAGGTCCTCAGTAACCGGATTTAGAAAATGTAAATTGCAGACCCATAGGTGGAGGTAACACCAGGGGTTATAAAACATGCACTGACCCGTTGTATGAACTCCAGTCCATGCTGCTCAGCCAGAGCTGTGGCAGCTCTGATGCCTCCGTCCATTTGCACAGCATAGAAGACATGGCGGTTGGTCCCACGATGCCCCTCTGTGGTCACTAGTTTCCTCTGCAGCAGGCAGCTGAGCACCAGCACAACTGCACTGAACATGAAGCCTTTAAAAAGAGGATGGAGGAGAAAACATCTTTTAAATGGTGAAAAAAAAATGCATTTAGTAAAGTTTTTACGAAATCCATGTCAGTGATGTAGGTTTTGGGGCACTATGTCAGTCTTAGCCCACATTGCTGCGTTGCATAATGATGTTTGAATGTGTCTCTCTGAGTAAAACAAGTGTGACACCGTTATAAAAAGCCTTCCACGACATGACACAAAAGATCAAGTGCAGAAAGGAATGACAGTAATGCTTCCATTTTTATTAATCTGCTAATATTTTCGTGGTTAATTGACTGTTCTGTCTATAAAAACTCAGAAATAGCGAGAAATGCACAAAATGGCGTATTCAAATGTGCTGGTTTTGTCCTACCAACAATCCAAAATTCTCAATTACTATCATATATGACAAATATAAGAATCAACTTCTTGCATTTGAGAAGCAGGAACAAGAAAATGTGTGGCTTGACAAACAATAATCAAAATAGTAGAGCTGTTGCAATTAATCAATTACTTGTCAACCATTAAATTAATCACCAATTATTTTGATGATCACTTAATCAGTCTGAGTAATTTTTAAAGAAAAGAAGGTCAAAATTATCTGATTTCAGCCTCTTAAATGTGAATATTTTCTGGTTTTTTTTTTTTAGTTCTCTATGACATTAAACTGAATATCTTTTGTTGTAGGACAAAACAAGACATTTGAGTACGTCATCATGAGGTTTGGGACACACTAATCAACATTTTTCACCATGTTATGAAATATTATAGACAAACATTGTTTGATTGAGTAAATGATCAACAGATAAACTGGCGATGAAAATAATCATTAATTGCCGCCCAACTATCACATATGGAAAAGAAAATAATCAAATTCTCGCATTTGAGAAGCAGGAATCAACAAATATTTAACTTGAAAAATGATAATCAAAATAGTTGCCTTTTAATTTTTCAGCTCTACATGTCAGACATCAGTTTCCTTTTGTAAACTGATATGCACCAGTATTCAGTGTTCAACTGGATATGCTGTCTCTCCATTGGTTCTTCATAATGAAGTCTAAAAACTGACATTAGAAATATCTATATTAGAAAAACACAAACACCTACGGTTTTAAATATTACCATAACACTCCAAATACCATCTAAGCACACAAATGAGTTTATAGAGTGTGGGATTCAGCATCTCAGTGCAAAGTATTGAGCATTGGCAATTGTGAAACAATTTGCCCACAGCCACCTCCTCTGTACTTTTGCATGAAATCCACAGTGGCTGCCACCTACAGCATGTGAACCACCCACCTGTAGCCACAGAGAGTGAAACGTCCAGGAGAAATCTTTCACCCAGTGCGATGAAAGCTAGAACTCTGGCATCGGGGCCCCAAGCGAGACAACGCACTCTCTCCAGTTCCCAACCCACACGTTTAATCTCCTGGCCTTGATGCAAATGCTTCTGAGAGCAGAAAAACAGTGGCGCTCTCATTGTGTGAACTAACTTCCCTCTTTAAGCAAAACAGGAACTTTATCAGTCTTTTCTTTATGCCTGCACTTTCCTGTGAACGATGATGGAACAAAAAGTTGTCACCTCACTCTTCTCTGTATCTGCTCAACAAGAAAAAAACACTGTTGCACCGTTAGATGAATGCACTATAGAAGAAAATTACTTAAACTCCCACTCCTTCACCCAGATTATGCAACTAACTGTTGATCCATGAAGTTGGTCAGTTTGCTTACATACTGTATACATTAGTTCATATTGAATGTAATTAGGAAAGAAATAGACCTTTTTGACATGAAATAGTAGGTTTAACACAGGTGTTACTGATGATACTAATTAAGATTCTATTACAATCAAACAGAGTCAGGGTGCTACTATTCTGCATGTTGGTTCACTAGAAATCACACTAAATGGAATGGGACCTTAATAAGTCATACTGGAACTATGTTTACCTGCTACTTCATATCAATATGGCTGCCGTGAAAAAGGTCTATTGCGTAAATTGTTGCCTTCCGTCAGTTGTTTCCAAAATGTATGTCTATCTTAAGTGCACAAGAGCTGCATTTTCATTAAGTCCGGACCACACACTTGTGGACAAAAGGAGGAGTATTTCTACTGTAATAACCACAAAAATTACGTCAAAAATAAAATTAAACAAATAAGGATCTCCTCTCTCTCTCTTCTCTTTAAGGCTAACGTACTACTCACGGTAAGTTGGCTGGGAAAACGTACACACTGGGTCATTTCCTCTGATTTCAGGGAGATTGTGACCCGATGGCAAGCATAAGGAATTACTATAGAGAAATAGCCAATCTTCACTCAGAGGGTCTTGTTGTCTCATAGAGGTATCAGTTTTAAATTGATACCATTTCTTAACCTGTTAAAAAAAAAACCCTCCTTGTAGTAGCTTTAAGCAATTAGTCAATTGTCAGAAAATTAATTCGCAGCTATGTTAATTATAGTAGTTTACATCACATTTTAAGCATTCTGTGGTTCCCATCTTCTCAGATATGAATATTGGCTGTTGTTGTGTCTGCATTAAATGATATTAAAGAAAATATATTAGTTGGTCAGACAAAACAAATAATTTGAATATGAAAACTTCTGATCTGGTTTTAATAAGTAAATTTTTAAAAAAGACCAATGTATTGGGGTCTTGGGGGACCCCAGTCAAAGCACCCAATTCTGCCTGTGCAGTTGTAATAGATGGAACTATTTATTGATTTGAGTTCATGTTTGCCATGGGTCCTAATTTAAAGTATCACACACTATCAGGGTGGGGGTAGGGGCACTCATGTCAGTCATTTTGAAGGAGACAGACATAGATTTCCTCTCGTGCTCTATAGCCAAGCCTAAATACTGATTTTTACACAAAAGCACAGGGGTCTTCAAGATTTTTTAGGCCATGGACTCCTTACCTGAAAGAGAGACGGGGCAGGGACAGCCTATCTATTGCACTGAAGATTTTCAGGTCCATTCTTTTTTGGGCTTACCCGTAAGACAGCAGCATGGCTAAAGTTAGACATGTTAGCCTCACCCGCCACATTTTCTGTGGTGCAAGGTAGGCCTGTGTCAAAGTCTCTTACTTGTGAGGTTGTGAAACAATTGTTGTGGCTCACCAGAGTGTCTATAGGTTACACTTGACATAATAATACAGCTTATGGACAATAGTTTCAAAAATACATAGATAATAGGTTGCCATTAGGATAGATGCCACACAGTGATTTCGACAATAATAATAATGCTGTTTTGTTTTGTTTTTCAGCTGACAATTAATAATGTTTTGAGAAGAAATATGTTAACATTTTGCTATGATGGTTGTTTCTTAGATTAGTTTATTCTTGGCATCCCCAGGAACCCCAGTCCGTAGTCCTTTTATGTTCAATATGTTGGTATAGGTGAGGGTTGATTGAGAAAATAATCAACAGATTAATTGATGATGAAAATAATCAGTAGTTGCAGCTCTACATCTAATCATCCTTGATATAGAATCTGTTTCCTGCAATCTTTTTTATTTTTTCCATCTATTCGGGCCATTTTACTCCCAAATACACCCGCTAACATACAGTAAAGCCTCAAACTAGAAGATTAAGATCTCTCACTCTCTATATAATTCTGTTTGTATGTTTATCTGACTTCCCTTCAAAAGCAAAGTGCCTCTTCCTGCAGCATTTTCCCCCCAAACAACAAACAGTGCAGCTGACCACCGTTTAAAGTCTACAGCATCATTCAGCTCCAATCTCTCAAGCCACTGATTGAAATCGAATAACCTCACTTGGGGCCCGGGCCCCAGTCAATCCCACTGAGGTGCAGCGCTGGCAGCGTACACCCCACCCAGCGAGGAGGGGGCCTCGGGCAGAGACGAAGTAGACAGGCAAAGGGGGGAGGAGGGGGGGGCACGTGAGACTGGAGTACAGGAGAGCCACATTGAACAGTGTCAGGGCCTCGGGGCCTACTGGGACGCTGATAAAGTACCTGGACATTTTTATAGACAAACTACTTATTTCCGTCCTCATATCGCTTGGGAAGACTGATAACTTTATATTCCTCTCAGGCAGAGGAATGAAAAGGGGGGGGGGGGTCCTTTCAGGAGTTTAATTGATCAAACTGTAGCCACGAGGGTTTTTTTCTGGAGATAAAAGGGACTAGCACTCTCCCCTGTACAATGCAGAGATCTTTTAGAAAGCAGACCCAATGAAAAAAGAGAATGTAACTCATTATGCAAAGTCATTACAGGCCTCGGACTATACTCCTTAAAGAGGGGGAGTTAATGGTGGAATTGTATCGTTCAGGATTTCCAGAGGTCAAACTGCCGGTCACTGGATAACATTATTTCACAATGTCCAGATTATTACTCCAGCCAAACTTATAGATGGCTGTTTTGAAGTCAAACTTAAATACCATGGCTGTTTGCAGTGTCAGACAACAGTAAAGTTTCATTTTATTACTGCTCATGAGGCAATTTGGTAGGGCATGGGGGTCAAGCAGTTCAGATCTTTTGACTGCAGTGGAAGCTTCCATGTCAGAAACAATATATCTTTAAGGTTTTACTGTGTTTACTGTCAGTAAAAAATAATGATCATAACACAGATCATACATCATTAGCAATACAGCAATATATGTGTAAAGCTTGATACAAATAACTGAAATCTCCCATCATGGGGACATTTTAATGCGGTTTGTTCATTATATTGTCCTTTACAAACATGTATTTATGTATAATGTTGTCCAAGAGGCATTAACTCCAATTCAGAGTGGAGTGGGCATTCAGTGTCATTCATAATACACAAAGCTTTCCTGTACAGCAACATTATACGGTGCATGTAATGATTTTTGTAGCTAGATTTTTTTTTTCGGTTGTGCTATCAACTCTAGCAAATTTGTTTTTGTTTACATCAATCAGGTTAATACACCAGACTAAGACATATTGAGACTTAAGCTGCATCCATGCCATATTTTTCCTATAATTACTGCATTGCTGAATTGTTCATATAATTACAAGCAGCGAAGTCAGAAAAACAGTTCACGTCAGCCTCCTAGCTGAAATGCAGAGTCGGAGATATTAGGAATTTCAGACAGCGACAATATTCCCCACAATCAAAATAATAATTCAAAAGGTGGTCTACATCGTTTGTTTGCTTGCTACATTTCTTACAGCAAAAACAGTTAAATTAGGCTTTTTTATTGCTGTGACAACAATATTAGTAGTGGGGGAAACCATCTTGGAATAATGCACAAACACTCCCAAATTGGAATAAAAGAAGGTTCTACTATTTTTCACATTCTGTAGGTGAATGTAACCCTCTTGTAGGTCATTGATGGGGGACCAAAGAAAGATGATACACATACACAAAGCATAATTAGTTATATAGACCTTTTTCACACAGCAGCACTTTGGAAAACACAGGTTAATGGATCACTGTCTGTAGCTGCATGGCTGGGGCGGGGGCGCTGCACTATGGACAAGTCCCCTAGCTGTCTGTTTTTACATGAAACACATTAATATACGAAAGCAAACAGCATTTATGTTTTCCATTTCATATGGACTTAATCAAGGTTCCATTCCACTCAGGTCAAACAGAGTCAGTGTGCTGCTATTGTGCATGTTGGCTCACTGGAAATGCTCTGCCACACTAAATGGAACAGGACCTTAATTAGTAGCATTGGTAACACCTGTGGTTACCATGTCAATATGGCTGCTGTGAAAAAGGTCAATTGGACTTCCACTCATTGCTGTGTGGGCATGTACAGACGGTGTTAGACTGTGAATGTTAGATTTATTACGTCTTTTAGGGCAGAATAGTTAACACCTTATTGATGTTGAACCTTTGGAGTTTGTTGACCTCAGAAAATAGGCCTTTTTCACTGGCATCCATATGAAGATAAAGGACGCTACAACTGCACTGGCTGGTGTAGTTCTATGCAGAAAGTTAGCTGTAGCTAAGTGTTGATGGTACATGTAGTCAACTGAAGCAATAAATTCCTGTGTGTGTGCAATATTGACCAAGAAAGCTGAGTTATCCTGCTCACAGAGCTGTGCCTGCACTGCCTACACATACCAGGATGCATTGCACATGAGCTTCTGTTATCCACACCCATGGTGCCATGTATCATCACCCTAGCCTATAGCTAGGGCTGCATGATATGGAAAAAACTATTAAAATCATGATGATATGACATTTTTGGGGGTCTGTACCCACAAACATGCTTTCTTACACTCGGAGTACCAGATTATAGGCCAAGGCAGCTCTACAGCACTACAGTACTTCATTATAATGCTGTTTTTGTCACATTTGGGGCTTCTGCGATTCAGTTATAGCACTTGACCATTTTATAGCTATTACTTGGTTGGCCAAAACACAGACAACAATAATCATCTAGCAGCTGGCTACCCAGAGGCCATGACTAGAAATCAAAGCTGAAAACAGCTATAGTTCTTCCTTAACACCAAGTACATCACTGTGACATCACTGGATGCAGGAAAAACAACAGAATTCGCAGCAGGAGAACTCAACTTTCCCAGTCAATGTAGCACGTACTGAGGAATTTATTGCTTCAATTAACTACATTCACTTTCAACACTGAGTTGACATCCACATAAAAAAGTGGGGAATTTTCCCTTTAACAATGGTTGCATTCCATTTAGGTGCACCAGGCCCTGGGTGTGTATTTTTGACCATCGTTTAATTTTATAGGGGGAACATTTGAACAGATGTTGCCTCTGCAGTAGGTTAGTCTGTCAGTAGTTACACATATGTTAGCCACAGTATTCCATTGCACACAGTCCATTAAGTTTGTCAGGGAACCTCAAAAAGCTGCAAGTAGTCACAACACCAGGTTGTTGCCATAACATAATTAAGTCCCACTGCATCCATTACAGACATTAAATCCTTTCATATATTGGTGATAATACATATGGATGAGATGGACTACTAGTAAGTGCATCCATAGAATGATCTGAATTAAGTTTCCAGTCCTCAAATTCTAAGTGCACTCCTAAATCCTAAACTGTGATTTCCACAGACAAGAACATCCAACCTGGTCCAGACAGCGCATCAAAACCTGGAAACGAGGCAACATCTGAGGGCGAGGGGATGGGAGGGGGTGGGGGTGGAAACAGGTTCAAATCTCACTCCCTCCGCGTACTACAGTGCTGAGAAAGGATTGAATGGGTTTGTAGCGTAGGAACAGAAAAAAAAAAAAAAAGCATTTACCTTTCCCATCCAGGCGACAGAGCCTTCACACAGACGGACTGCCTCCTGTTGAAAGCAGAGCGGGAGGTCGATGCATCAAGACAAAAATCTCCCGACGCGTCCATTTTTATTGTCTCCACTGACTCCCGGTAATAAAACGTGCAAATTAGAGCACGCAAAACACCGCATCCATCGTGCATCTCCCGGCTTGACGCGTCAAACGTGCAGACATAACGAACTGTAAGTCGACAAAACGAGCACATCCACGGCGTGTGGCGGATGGGGGGGGGATTTTGTAAAGATGTGAGAATGCATTAGAATGCAAGAAATGGTGCGATGGCGAGAGGGACTGTTGGGAGAGACGGATCTGCATATGGAAATTAGGGTTAGCGTGGATAAAAACTCTACTTAAACTGCTGCATTATTTTGTGTTCATTTGGGCGGGACCCCTGCAGTGACAGTGAGGGGGGGGACACCAAGTCACTGACACAACCTGTTAGAAAAGTCATGGGACCGAGCAGGTGTTCTGGTTCTGTGCGTAAAATCAATTTTAATGGCAACAAAAGAGCATGCAAAAAGATGTTTTAATGATAGTAATTGAGGCATTTTAGAGAGTTTGTTTGCACTGAGGCCTATTTCTGGTAGTTTTGATGTAAATTAAACTACGACTGAAACTCCAAATTCGACGAAATAGACATTTATGAACAAATCAGTTAAACAACTGTAAGTCTCGTCAGGTTAAAAACGAGCTCAGCGCTGTCACTGGTAGCTAGAACGCATTTAATTAGCTCTTTTACAAACCTCTCAAGAATAACGACGTTCAAACAAGCCAGAGTGTGTTGCGCTAATGCAAACAGGACAGCAGCATTACTCCACCTGGCGAAACAATGCAGTCGTGTCTAGAAAGGAACCCATCATTTGCGAAAATCTCGCGAGATTTGCACACGTTGTTTCATTATTGTACATCTTGTACAGACGAATTATGTTTTGAAATGTTGAAAAATGTGTTTAAAATCGGGTCAGGTTTAGAGACAGGTATCGCTTGGTTAAAGATAGAGAAAGATCGTGTTTTCGATTAAAATAGTTTCTCTCGCGAGAGCTTTCGCTGATTTAGGGTTCTGTTATAGACACGACCTTAGTCGTCCGTCGAGCGACACAAGACCACGCCCACTACGAAACTTCGGACCAATCGTTGAGCACGGGGTAAGGGTGCGCATGCGTGCTGCGGACGCGCGGGATTGACAGGAAACCCAAACAACAGAGCTATGTCAGTAGTGTAGTCTTCATAATTTGCCTTAAATTTACGGAAAATAACACCACACAAGACGTCGAAATACACGGTTTGTCACTGTTTTGATTACATGAGTGTTTCTGGAGGCGCTTCTGGTTTTAGTTTCGATGTTAGAAACGCAGATATTTCAGTTTACTAACGCTGACTGTTCTCAACATTTTAAGCAGATTCTAGCAAAGACGGTAATAAAGATAATATATCTGATATATGTTGATGGATACGAACGTTATTAACCAGAGAGTTAGCTGACGATGATGATGTTCATTCATCTACGTTGAAACACACTTTCCTTGCAGAGGGAATCGACGTTTTAGGTTTGAAGCATGTGAAATATTCCTTTTCAATATCAGGGGCTATATAATGTTCTTTATCATGTGCAATATACAATATTGGGCTATATGTGCAATAACATTTTTCTGTAATGTTTAATGTCGTGTTTTAATACACTGTAATATTCATTGTCACTATCTTTTATTATTATCACGTGCAGTTACATTCAGAATCATGTGCTGTCTTAGATTCATTATCTGATGCAATATACGTTTTTTACTACCTCACAAAACAATTGCCAGTATTACTTTCAATGTAGTTTCCATTACTACTTTTGTACTTGATTTATCTACTTCCATTGTTATTCTATAATGCATTGTTTCTTTGCATTTATTCCTTATACACTTATTTGTTGCTGTAGTGTTGTTGTTGTTATGTTACTATAATTTTGGAGCAATCTGGCTCAAGAATTTCCTTGGGGATTAATAAAGTTCTATCTTATCTTAAGTGCTGCATGCAATTTTACACACTTCTGTCTCATAAGCTGTATTGTGAAGTAGCTTGCTGTGTTATCTGTGTTGATAGAACTGACAAATTTTGAAGGTTAACATTAGATTATGCAAGTGAAACATCACCTATGTCAGATAGACAGCTGTCTGCTGAATAATGGGAGCTTCCGTTTGATTTACGTAACACTTAAGGTTGCACAGTTTTGATGTTATCTTGTGTATTTTATTGTCATGATCTACAAAATGTAACAATGCCTTATGATTTGTAGTATAGCCAAGTTATATTTAATTTAATCTGTTTTATACAGCACATCTTATCCACACAGTATGTGAACACCTGCTGCTTTTGTCTGCACCTACTGCCACATGTTGCCTGTGTTTTGTGTAACAATCTTTTATTGTCTTAACATGTTTTTGTCATTAAAGGTGACACTGTAGCATGGCAGACGACTTCAGCCAGTCCCTCACCCCACCAGTTTCTCCCTTCGCACAGACAGCCTGTGTGAGCTGATTCCAGCCCGACCGCCATGCTTCTGCTGTTCTGAAACAAAGGAGGACCCCACCGGAGGACTCTCCACGGAGGGATACGCCGCTAGAGGCTCCCTGAAACGGTACGGTCACCCACTGTCAAATCACCCCTATCACACACTAAAAACAGTTTTCACTCTACGCATTTTGTACAAGAGAAATGTTGCCAATGAAAAGTGTTGACAGTTGACATCTGTGAATTATCCTGAGCAACTGGGTCATTTTTCTACAACATTACTGTTGTGTTTCAAAGGTCAGTTTTTGAAGCTTTGAGCACAACAACTGAAATCCCAGCGACTGCCTTGTAACAGTGTGGCAGCAGACATCTCAGTGGCTGAATAACCCTAGTAAATAGAGTCTTAACTTATGTGACTGCAACCACTCTGTAGGCTGCTGTTACGTCTTGACCCGGCCCCGGCAGAGTATGAGACGGACACTGTGGAGATCTTTGGCTTCCCCTGGGTAACAGAGACAGCACTGGTGGAGTCTACAAAGCTACTATTTGGTCTGTTCAGGTAAGCCAAGATATGAAACAGATCTCAGTGAAGTTTTTAAAATAAGCACTGTTTTACTTTTGATTTATGTTGCTAAGTCCCCCTAATCTGAAGCTGCAGCAGCTAAGAAATTGAATCTTTTTGTTTTTTAGAAACTGTCCACCATGTTTCATTCGCACATTCACGCCACTGGTCTTAAATGGTTTATGTCTTATTTCAGACAAAAGGTTTTCAGGCTGGAGACCCTGGTGCAATCCAGCTCACATGACTTTGGTAAGCTTGTGCAATTTTTAATTCAGTCAGCTAATAATCAGATTTCTAGTTTTCATGTCAGTATTTTGTCCACACAGTAAACCATTATTTGCTAACATAAACAGATATGTATGTGTTCATTAGATGTTTTCATGTGCATTGGTTTGTAGTGTAAACGAGGAATTGGGTTTTAAAATATCAAATGCAGAGAGTGGTTTTTAGTATCCATCTATACAGCTATACATCTATACAGGAGAAAAATTGTGAGAAAAGTTGAGTATGCTCCGTTATGCTCCAAATAAAGAACTTGAAATCATGTTGGCTGAAATGTGGGTTGAATCCAAGACATTTAAATTGAAGGGCAGTTGTTCTAACCAGTGAGCCACAGTGTCAGCCAGGAAAATTGCTTTGAGCAAGGCAACATTTGCCCTTAGAAGTCTTGCTAACCAAAGACCATACACATACAACATACAGTACATGCATATGAAGTGATTAGTGCAATTAACTGTGGAAGCAACAGCAAGATAAAGTATAGGTTAAGCCTGTCGCTTGGGGACTGGGTCCTCTGCAAGCTCCCTTAGTGACACAGTCAGTTGAATTGTACGCTGTTCTGAAGTCTGCAATGTGACTTTAAATATGATTAAGAATAACATTACACATTGAGCTTCAAGGGGTCACATTCCACCCATTTACCTGCATTAAGGAAAAAAAAAAAAAGTATTTTTCAAAATGTTGAAGGTTTAAATGTTTGTAATAGTGTGCTTTGCTTAAGCGAGCCTTAATGTGCTGTTCCAACAAATGAGTTTACTGTGAAGAGATTGTTGAGCTTAATTCTAGAGTTTGAGTCATGTCTGACATCTCATACAGTGGGTGTGTTTTACATAAGATTTAGGAATACTGCCCACAACATCCCTCATGTGTTGTAGGTCAAGCAGGCAACCTCCACTATGAAGCAGAAGACCTCAGACAGCAGTGCGTTTTATTTCTTCAGTATGTCAAAGTCTTCTTGCACAGGTAATTCAACATATTCAATGTCAGCACTGGTACTGTTAATTTAAATGTTTTTATCTATGTTATAATGTCATGTGTTCATCTGCTTCGACTGTATTTGTTTGTTTATTTAGACTTTCATGTCCTTTTGTATCTGTTCAGGTACCTGGAACCATCCAGCTCTCTGGATGCAGGTCACTCACATCCCTATGAGGAGTTGGAGGCTCAGCTCCCCTCTGCTGTTCTGGAGGAGCTGTTTGGCATCACTCTTCTCATAGGACGACTCAAAGACCTGCCTGCCAGTGTTCAGAGTGCCTTCACTATGTCTAACCAGGGAAAGGTGTGTGTGTGTGGATACATAGGCATCAGACACTGTTGTAAAGTAGATTTGAAAGAGGTGCAGCAAAATTGTGGATGGCATAAATGTAACTAAGCTTAACAGAGCAAAGGAAATAATATAAACCATCATAAGGAATGATTCATATGACCTCAGAGTTCCCATCACATCATTAGTATAACTTGAGCAAATATTTCCAGTTGATTTTTCTACTGTTGACACTGAACATGGCGCTCTGTATTCCTCCCACAGATTTTTCCTCCCTCTTGGCACTTGTTACACCTTCATCTTGACATCCACTGGTCGGTCTTGGAGATCCTTCACCTCCTTGGCCACAAGATGCAAGGTATGCGTGCAGTCCTCGCAACAGAATGATTTAAATGTGAGCTGTGACTTGTGTTGTACTTTAGAAATACATGCTGTAAAACCTATTATGGGAGGAAAACTGCACAACAATAAAGTGTGGAATTGTTGCATAGATACTGCCAGCAGAAACAACATACAAGACAGTTTAAAGGTTTGCACAGTGGCTGGTATGTGACATCTAACAACGAGCACAGTGGGCAATAATCCTCTGACTTGCGGCTCATCGTGAGTCATTATCATGCAAACAGGCTTTTTGTAATTTTACGTTTTCTTCTCTCCAGGCCAGGTGGTGTACGCCCACCAGTTTGTGAACCTGACGGGAGAGAACCTAACTGATACCAGTCTGTTTGAAGAGCACCTGTGCAGTCTGCTGTGTGACCTCACTGGTCTGGCCATGGGCAAATACAGCAAGGTGGGCGGCTGGCCACAACTCATTACATCTCACTGTTGAGGTGTAGCAGTGGTTTTTCTAGGTTGTTTTTTTTTTAGATGGAAAAAACTTCAAGCGTCATATTCAATACCTGAACATGATCATTACCATATTAGTAATACATTAATACTCGGTTGAAGCTGTGGATAGCAAATACAGAATATGAATTTGGCTTCTGACATGCCCACAAAATGTTTCGCCCAGAATATTATCCTTTTTAGGGCATAAAAGCCTCTTAAGCAGAATCAGTACTGGATACTGTTAATAATAATTAACCAGATTCTGCATGCAGAATACGGTATTACTTTGTTACAAAATTTAATCAAACTAATTGTCTAATCTTCATGTCAGTGATAGACCTTTTGCATTAATGCAGAATAGAACTGCAGTCAGGAGCTTACTATATTAAATGGACCCTTTTAATTTCTAGGTGAGGCCTACAGAAGCACTGAGCAGCCATCATTACCTTTGCTCCTGCACCAAAGAGCTGTGGGTCCTGCTCATGCACCTTCTGGAGTACAGGAATAAAGTATTGCACACCCAGGTAATGCAAATACACACATGTTCACGTTCACACAATAAAATATGACTGTCCGTGTTTCATTAACCAATGTGCGTTTCTTTCCAGTCTTTCTGGAGCTACATGAACTCGTTGTTGAGGCCTCTGGTTTCAGGGAAGCCAGCAGCAGAGCAGTTCAGTGGCCTCCCCACGCACTGTAAGGACCCTCTGGGATTCACATGGTGGCTGGTCACTCATTTAGCAGTGTTAGGGCAGTACAGTCGTAACGGCACATACCAGAACGAGGTAAGAGATGGAGAGTTTCGATATTTCAGTATTTATACCCTAAACATGTTGCAGAATAATATGGGCATAAAACGTAAAAGTGTTTCACAGGATTACCACTGGAAAATACTGGTAGATGTATTTCTAACTTGGAAGTCTGGGAATTTGAAATGTTTTTACAAGGCACTGTTAGACATTTGGTCTCATATTAAATGACATGGCTTTGTCTAGCCATAAATATCTTAAAAGTCTTAAAGAAGTTCAGTTTTGCTAATAATTTAATAATAACTCATTTTTTACTTAAAAAAAAGCATGCAGGTGAATCTAATTCATCCAAAACTTCATCACAGAAGTTGTAGAATTGGAGACATTTTGCCTCTCATCCAAGAGGCTTCTGCAGTTCTAAAATAAGTCTCGAGAATTAATTTGTCTTGACACTTTAATGAAAAATGGTGCAGAAACTAGTCACATTAGTGAAAAGAGAAAAATTACATATGACTTCTCATGGAAATATGTCTGAGAATGACGGTGACAGAGTCTCTGCATTATCCAGAGCAGGTGCTCTGATAGCAGAACTTGTCTACGTTAGTCTTAAATATGAATGCAGGTGACACACTGGCTTTTGAGCAGTTATTCCCATAGTCAAAGTATGATGTAAAAAAAAAAAAAAAGAATAAGTATTGTTTTTAAATGCATCATCTTATTTTATCTGCACTCACAGAAACATCTGGGCGATAATTGGACTTTTGTGGAAGAGCTGCTCAAGTTAACCTGTAACCCCAAGGTCAGCACTGCTTCTAGTTTTCTAGTTGCACAATTATACAAATGTTTTCATATTTTTATCAGTAAATTAAACAGTTTCTGTGTGTGTGTGTGGTGTGTGTGTGTGTGTGTGTGTGTGTGTGTGTGTGTGTGTGTGTGTGTGTGTGTGTGTGTGTGTGTGTGTGTGTGTGTGTGTGTGTGTTGTAGTTGTGTAACAACAGGGAAGTCTAGCAGAGGAGCAGGTCAGGATGCATGTCCACTGCTGTCTCAGTCTCTGTCTGCTGTGGGAACCGAGCACCAGTGCTGTCTCCACCCTCTGGGACTACTACAGCAAGAATCTGGTGAGAACAAACCTTCAGAGGAAACAAAGAAATGACAGGCTGTGATGACTGATGGTGTAATACAGACAATAAAAGTTGTTCAAATTTGATATGTGGCCTCATTCTAAGCATATGTACCACCTTTTATTTACTTTAATATAAATTAACCTTCCACTAGTGCTGCAACTAACGATTGTTTTAATTATCGAATAATCTGCCAGTTGATTAATTTAATTTTTTCAAAGTCTGACACTGTGGGCCTCCCCTCAAACAAAGTTTGGAAAAAAGGCTCCTCCCTCAGATTACTTCCTTCGTTTCACTCAGTTCCTGAATGTCTATGACATGATGATTATGTTTTTTGATCCCATAGACACTCAACAGTTGAGCCAAGACAGCCTAATATTGTTGTTTTACCTAACTTCAGACTGCACTAAATAAAAAAAAAGGTGTGTCTAAAGGTATTTATTAGTTTCTCACCATTGGGAAAGTGGTAAAAACAGTAAAACCCCCAGTATTGTACCTCTGAACTATCTATTAAACCAAATCACACACATTTAGGCTATTCCGTGTGATCTCCTTTTGATAATTAATGTGGCAAGTAGTGGAATATTTCTTCAATTCTATTCACTGAGCTTCCCCTAAAGCTGTTTATAGCCTCCCTGGGGAGGCCCACCTCCCACTTTGAAAACCTCTGGTTTAGTCTATAAAATGTTAAAAATTGTGCAAATTGCTTATCACAGTTCCCCAGAGCTCAAAGTGACGTCTTCAAATTGCCTCTTTTGTCCAAACAGCAGTCCAAAACTCAAAGACTTTTCATTTACTATTATAAATTACAAAGAAAAGCATAAATTCTTGCACTTAAAACACTGGAACCAGCAAATGTTTGCCATATTTGCTGCCATTCTAATAGCTATACTATATGTATGAAAGAAAGGGGTTATTGCTGTGATCTTTTAGATATTTATTGCTTTTTATTTACAACACACTTATAATTTTTTGTCATGTTATTTAAAAGGTTCCTCTAATTGGTCATGCAGCACATTTTCTTAAAGATACCTGTACAGTTACATTATCTTCCATCCTTCCACCCCAGAGCACTTCATTCACTGTGCCCTGGCTTGGGATGTCTGGTGTGGGGACTTTGTACAAGACGCCCCTGGCTCTGTTGGAGCAGGTCCGCAGCTGCTGCTCCCCCTCTCACCTCCACTCTCCAGGACACACCCAGCTCTACCGCTCAGCCAACTCCTTCCACATCTTCCTCCGAGTGCTGGCCCTGTGCCTCGCCCAGGACAGGGCTGGCGGAGTCCCACAGAGACAGATCAAAGGAAGGTAAGGATGGATACAAGGCTGCGAGGCTTTGCAGTTCTCGCTCCTTCACGCTCACTTCCACCATGAAAAGTAGGTCTCACGGCCAGGCAGTTGACTCCACACCATATAGTGTGTAGTTTTCTGGAGGAAGAGAAGATAAAAGGGGAAACATGGAGTAGAAGCTGTGAGAAATGATTAGTAATCAGGACTAGGCTTTGTAGGATTCCCTTTTCCCCTTGATCTGCTAATGTGTGATGTGTTTGGATTTGTGTGTGTGTATGTAGGTGCATACTTGCATGAATACACAAACAACATGTGTGTTTGAACACTAGCATGCATTTCAGTCTTGTTTGTGTGCATGCCAGGTGCACCGCAGTCTCCCAGTGCGTCTTTGATATTTACTCAGGCCCCCCAGTGGAGCAGGTGTCTCAGGAGTCAACCACCTGCTCTTCAGCACAGACCAGAGCCAAGGAGCCTCCAAATGATACACACACACTGCACCTGCTCCCTAGAGCAGTGACATGGTTTCAGAGTGTGTGTGAGGCCATTGGATGGAGGGAGAGTGTGTCTTTGTGAGGGAAAATAAGAAAAAGGAGAGGAAAGATCACAAGCTAATGTGCGCATCAGAACCGAGCGCTGGACCGTCCTATATCCCAGGCCGGCTGGGCGCCAGAGAGAGGCAGCCGTAGATAAATCCGCCTAATGACTTCCCTCTGTCTGGAATGTGCTCAGTAGCACTGCAGACATGGGGGCTAATTAGCTAACGAGCGTGGCGGTTAATTCGCCTTAACGAAGCTGTGTTGGTTTCCAACACGGATAGAGAGGGGAGCTCGGGCGGCGGGAAGTGGGGGAGATGTGGGTGGTAGGCAGTCTGGCAGCAGCCAGGCTGGGCTGGGACAGGTCCAGATCCCCTCCCCCCACTAAACCCCTCACTCCACCTCCCCACCACCACCACCCCACCACCACCACCCCCCCCCCTCAGGAGGCGTGAGGCGTGCCGACTGTATCGCTACAACGTTTCGGCAGCGTTCCTACTCCTGGCCGGGCTCTGCGGGACACCCGCGACGACCGCATTAATGGGATCGACTGCAAGCATGTTGATCTCCAACGCCGGGAGTTAGGAGCATCTGCTCGCCTCCGGAAAAAAAAGCTGTCCGGAATAAACAAACAGACAGACAGGTTGGGAGAACACAGAAAATCCCCACTGCTGCCTCCCAGCGCGCTGCTTATATCCCTGTTACATATTACCCATTCATCTATTTAAATCTCCCTCCCCTCACACTCCAACTGCATGCTTGGCCACCTTCTCCTTTTATCGGCCTCTGTGGGTATAACTAAGCTGATTTCGGTGTTAACCTGGTCTTTCTGAGTTCCCTTCTCGTTTTTCTCTACTCCTTCATATCAGTCATACTTCTTACACTGAGTTTGTCTCGGGATGCTCGCTGTTTGTGTTTTGACCCGAATAGCAGCTCTACTCACCTGTGTGGGCTGCATCTGTGTTTGGGAGGTGGGGTGTAAAAGGGAGGGGGCTCCAGCCTTCTGTGTTTTCCTGCCAGGCGAGCAAACAGCGAGCTGGATGTGTGGCAATGCATGTGTGTGTGTGGTTTTATTGATCTCTCTCTGGTGTTGCAGTAAATTGGTTTGGCTGTAGAGAGAGGGACCAAGCGCCTACTGCTGTGTGTCTGAGTGTCTCTGACATTTAACATGATCTTTAAAGGCATTTCTCCACAGTGCCCGCAGGATCTAACAGCGCGCTGGGTGAGAGAACCACCCAGCACGCTGTTAGATCCTGCTTACTCCCTCTCTCCTGCTTTTTCTTCCTCTTCCTCACTCTCTCTCTCTCTCTCTCTCACACACACAGAGGCTGGGCAGCCCAGCCTCTCCCCTGGAGCTGAGAGGGTGATGGAGGCAGGTGGTGTGGTGCTCAGTGGGGGTGGAAAGTTCAGTTAGTCAGCATTTAAAGTCAAGGGGTTTCAGAAGAACAAATCACTGCTGAAGAGTTGGTCAGTGGAAGTAAAGAAACATTTGAATTGAATAAAAACACTATTTAACCATTTTGTTGCCTAAGATTAAGTGATAATGTAAAGAGCAAACACTGGTATTGATCACCTCCCACTCTGACTCACTTTTTCTTCTAGCTGACCATCCAAAAGTCCAATAATCAGAATTCTAGGCCTTAAAATGTCTTAAGTATGATTTTGACTTATAATTGATTAAATTATGAATTTAAAGCAATATTCCGCCGCTGAATAATAGTCCACTCAATATGTACTCACCTCTATGCCGATGTGAGGATGGGTGAAGATCTTCAGTTCACAAAACAATCCTGGAGTTTCAGCAGAAAACAGGGTTGCAGCTAATGGCAGTGAATGACGACCACGGATAAAATGTAATACAAAACAAACACAAAATGTCTCCATCCTGCTCGTGTGGTGTAATCCAAGTGTCCATGAGCCGCGACATTAAAATTTAACTACAAAAGACGCCATTTACACCATGTTTTTAGCTGAAATGTCAACTGTAGCATGTAGCAGGTAGCATGTAAACATGGTGTCGATCTTGTGATATTTTCACACGTGCATCCATCAAGAGATATACGAAGTCTCGCAAGATCTACAGTTACGTTTCGGCTAAAAACATGGCGTCTTTTGTGGTTAAATTTTAATGTTGCGGCTCACGGACACTTGGATTACACCACATGAGCAGGATGGAGACATTTTGTGTTTGTTTTGTGTTCTTTTTTTTACATTTTATCCGTGGTCACAATTCACTGCCATTATACCGGATTTGGCTGCAACCCTGTTTTCTGCTGAAACTCCAGGATTGTTTTGTGAACTGAAGATCTTCACCCATCCTCACATCGGCATAGGGGTGAGTACATATTAAATGGACTATCATGTAGTGGTGGAATATCCTTTTAATGTCACTTTTATACAGTTGCATTAGTTTCAGTCTTAATTGTAGACGTGCTTTTGTGAAAAATCTCTATTGATCAAGCTGTAACAACTACAAAACAAAACCAAAATGGACTCTAAATAAAGTAGGTCTTAAATTACATTCATAATGGTCTTAAAAAGTATTAAATTTAACTTGTTGAATCCTGCAGAATCCCTCCCTCTGTTGTTCTCCTGTGTTTCCAGGATTTACTCCAAGTTCTCCTCAAAGAAGATGCAGGAGCTGTCGGAGGCAGGCCTCATGAACTTCCTACTGCTGTTTCTCGTGGTGGCCAGGCAGGTAGAGCTGGAGGACGTGGCCAGCAGAGCCTGTGAGCTGCTGGGCTTCCTTCCTTCTAACTGCCCCACTGGACACCGCACCCTGGTCTGGAGGGGACAGCTCTCACTGCTGTTGTTGTTCCAGGTACGTTTGTTAATTGGAAATGTCATCTGGAAGTGACACTGTTGCCAGTGCGCGGTTGCATAAACCACCTTAAGCTTCAAACCCTTTGTCCCTTAAGCAAAATATTTTTCGAGGCTAAGAGGTTCATTTAAGAGCATTGCATAATGCCTCTTAGGTTGTCTCCTTGACTGAGTCACTAAGCTAACACACTTAGTTAGCCTGTTTTAGCTAGTTTCTCCAAAACGACAGCAAAGACTATACAAAAAGAAAACTGGACAGAAGATGAGAATATTTTTTTCATTGACGAATATGGAAAGTACATGATCCAAAGTGGTGACAAGAAGTGGCTGCCAAAATCAATGCAAGAAATCTGCTGTGTAATGAACTGTAGATGAAGTCATGAAGAAACATAAAAATATTACTATGACAGCAAAAAAGGAGAGCCAAACATCGATAGGGGTGGATAAAAAGTTTCAATCAAACAGCGTAGGTAACGTAAATCTATGAGATAGAGTTATGTTAACGTTTGGCTAGCTAGCTACAAAGTTGTGCCAATGTCCAGTCTTCAGTCATTATAAGTTCGACCATTGTCTTATGTTCCACAAATTATTTCAATTCAGTCTTATGAGTCCCCTAAAATTTTCAGTGATGACCTTCTAGCAACACATATACTTAGGTTGCTGAGGGCAAACACTTAAGGGTTTTACAACATCTTTAGCAAATCCCTATGGTGATTTCATGCAACAGTTTTTTTTCTTAAGGCATTTAAAGGGATAGTAGCATTATTTTTAAGTGGGGTTGTATGAGCTACAAATAAAAACTGCGTTTTTCCTGCACTTTGAGGGGCTGAGAATAATTTTATTATAGCGAACAATGGAACTGTGTATTTTTTCCGGTAAAACCTCTTTTAGGCCGCGAAAATAGACCGTTTTTTTGGGACCGTTCACAACACTGTATGTTGGAAATCTCTGAGCAGGACTATGGGCTGGCGTTGCTAACGGGAGGAGTGTGGAGAGTCTTCTACTGCAATTACGGTACTTAGGGGCTATTTGTAGCTCATACAACCCCACTTAAAAATAATGCTACTATCCCTTTAAGGGAAACTTTAGCCTTTTATGCAACCAGGCACAGGCATACATGATTTTTTGACATCATCTGATATATTTTTCCAGGAGAGGGGTCTGGATGTTGGCGCACAGGCCAGCTGGCTGGCCTCCTCCTTTAATGAGACGGCCAAGGAGTTCTACAATAAGAACACAGAGCTCTCCCGCAAACTCGCCCTCTGGGGTCCCCTTGGCTCATACCTGGAGGGTGTGGCTGAGGTGTTTGAAACCAGCACCAGTCTCAGCCTATCGGAGGAAAAGCTGCTAAACGAAGGCTTTGATTGGTTGTTGCCTGCTTGCCGCGTATCAGAGTTGAATTCTGCCCTGGGCTTCCTACAGATCGTCCTCGCCCAGCTCAGGTGAGACATCCGGTGTAAATACTCACCAGCTCCCACGTATCTCTTACTTTTTCTCAGTTTCTCATTCTTCTCTTTCACTGATAGCTGCTCCCTCACAGATAGTGGACACATTCAGACAAATGTTTTCTGGCCAAGGCCAAGCAAAGCTTTTATTAAAATCTGATAAGTGGCTACAGCAGAGGAGAGTGATCTCTTCTGTTCGTCCCAATCCGGCCCAGAGTCCACTCACTTCTCATCCCGACAATAGGCGGATTGTGCTGTCAGCAGGACTGAGTGTTTGTAAAGACCCTGTGTTGCGTTGAGGCCCCTGTTGGTCTCAGTAGACCTAGTGCCCCCCAGGTCACCCTCACCAGGTGCTGGTGGAGCTCTGAGTAGAGTTACAGGCCCAAGGGACCCTCCATGGACCCTCCTGTCGTCATGGGGACGGCGGCAGTGCTGTGGGCGTGTTGAGAGACTATGGTCAGGAGGGCGTCAGGACGAGTTCAGCTGTAGGACACGGGTGTTCGTTACACGATCGACCCCAGCTGAAGGTCAGAGAGCCACGGCTGGAACAGTGTCTGTTTATGTGAGGAGGTGGAGGCGGGAACAGAAGCGACAGTAGATACAAATCAGGTGAGACTGGAGGGTCTGTGAGGACTGATGTGTGATCCTTTACTGTTGGTTCACAGTTATATATGGTGTCGGTGGCAGCTTCAACAATTCAGTTCAATTCAATTTATGATTTGTCCCAAATATGGAAGTTGTGCTGTAGCAAACATAAAAACAAAGCTAAAAGAAACTACACAGTATAACATAACAAACATTCAGAAGTTGAGAGAACTGTAAACATGTACAGTGAGTTATTTAAGCTTCTCTGGAGCAGGCTAAAAGTCTCCGCTGTAACCCAACATGACCTACAGATAATATAATATAATGAACATTCAGTATTGTCAACATCACTCAGCCACATAATGATTAACCATGTAATATACTTCACCATTAACAAAACACGCTTCATTTCTTCTCTGAATGTCACCACACTAGACACACTACAACACACTGTAAAGAGTCATGTGTCTGGCTACCTGCCCAATGTAAACTCAAAACTGTCCTCTATTTTAGTGTTCACCAACCCCTGAGGAAAACATCTGGCTCTAGTTGCTAAATTAGGAATGCACAATTAATATCATGACAGATAAATTATTGACTGATAATGGCCTATTCAGCTACATTGGTCTGCGCTATAGCTATCGGCATATATTAGCCGATAAATTGTCAAAGACAGATTTTCAAAGCATTTCATTTGAATTCTTAAAAAATTCTTTATAAAATCCAAAGTACATTGTGAAGTTTTTCCAAAAACAAGTAAATGAACATTTGGAGAGTCCAAACTGTTCTTTGCTTTAGGTTTAGTTTTAGTTGTAATTGTGATGTTAATTAGATTTGGTTCAGACCTAAAGAATCAAGGAATCAAGGTCATTTTTTATCATTGCACAACACAAGGTTGTACAACAAAACTGGAGTTGTACTTCCTCCATGGTACACACAAAATACAACATACAGATTATTAAATCCTCCATCTCTGTTCACTACATCTCAGCCTTCCGTACACTCAGGTGTGTATAAACTACAGGCTATATGAACTTCTTAAAAATACTAAAATTTGAAATGACTAGTTATCCTATTGGTATCGGCAATGAGAAGCAGGCAATTATTGGTTGTCAGTATCAGCTGAAAAATGTCCGTATTGTGTATGCCCATGCTAAGTGGTCCTCTGTGTTCACCAGCCAGTCACTAAAGTTGTATATCTGTCATTTTGTGCTGGACAGGTGTTGTGCCACGGATTTCTCTTAAATTTTTTTTTTTTTTTTTTTTTCTGAAATCGGCTTCCTGCAGCTGCTGGTGACAACACTGCTGATAGCAGGAAAACTGAACAACAATGGTGAAGTTGCAAGCCAGAAAACCAAGACAATGAGCCAAAAGATGCTAAACTGTTCTGTAGAGTTGGGTCGCTATGGTTGCTCTCCCCTTCAATTCTGGCAAAACAATCATTGCTGGTTGACTTAAAATGCATCACGACTGGTGCGCCAGTGTTGGAATGTCACCACAGACACCAGATTTTTAAAAATTCCAGTATACTGCAAATACAGAAATTTTCCTCCAGCTGAAAGGCTTTATCAGCATTGTGTGACAGCAAAGTACTACTGCCTCTTTATACTTCTACTTCTTATAAAATGGTTAATAAACGAGCTAAAATAATAGAATAAGGACATTGTAAAGTTAAGTGTTGCCAAGCCCTCCTCACTGATTCATGTAGGTGTATGATTGCCTAAATTCTCCAGCGTCTACGTTCCACCCTCTCCACCCTGCACACACACTAACCTATAAACCTGCCCACACACCAAAAGTGAAACACTAGCCCACGTGTGCTCCTCTCTTATTTCAGTGCCGGGCTCCCATAACATGATATCTCGTTAGCTTTGCTAATTCCCAAACTTCCCATCTCAGATCTCGGGGTTGGAGGGCACAATTTGCACATTAATGGCCAAGGAGAGAGAGAAGAAGAGAACTCCCAGAGGCCCTCTGTGTTATGGCCCGGACCACACTGACCCATTTAACCAAATAAAAAAATACCATGCTCTCTCTTTCAAATCCGTCCCGCCAAATTAAACATAATTCTTCGGCCTGGCAATTCTCGGTATCTCTTTGTGATTAATGCCTTTTCTGTGACACAATTAATGGGCAATTATGTGGCCTGGCAAATTTAGCCTGTGCATCATTATGTCTACTGAGAGCCGTGTGGAATCTGCACACATTAAGAGAATTATTCTGCCAATGGCTGAGGCAGTGGAGAGTCCGAACATTCACTCTTGATAGCCATCGCCATGGTGCTGAGGCAAGGAGCCAGTCCCAGGCATAATTCCTCAGTTTTATTCCTTCCCATGACCCTCTGCTGTGGGAGGGGGTTGGGGGGTGTCGCTGGTTGATGAGGTGAGCTGGCACTGGCACACCGTGTTGGATCTGTTTTCGGTACAAACAATTAATCCCCATCTCCTTGGCTTGAAAAAATAAAAGCCTCCCTGTGAAGCGTTTTCCTTTGTGGGCATTAAGACCTTTTACCGGATATTGAGCCTTTCTTTTCAAAGTCAAGGACGACTACTGTTAGGTTATTTATGAGATATTTAGTAACAGTTATACCTATACTTCTTGGTAGAGATGCATGCACAGTATAGAGTAAGTTCAGCTTGTGTCTGGGTGTGTGTTTGACATGTTTCTGTCATTATTAGGATGCCGCATTTGATTTTATGTGTCTGTTTGTTGGCCGCAGCTAGGGGAAGGGTTTAAACAGGGTCCCTAATAGTGTGTTGGCGTTGGGTGTGTGTGTTTGTGTGTACACATTGTACGAAGCCGCAGTGAGGAGGATTAAGTGGGGTCTCTGACGATGTCTTGTACAATGAGGGTTGATGGGTGTGAAAGGCCCATTCCGCAGTAGTAACGAGGCTAATGAATTCAGACTCTAATCGATTGTCTCAGCTCTCTCTGGATTAGATGCAACCTTGCTGGAAGGGAAGGCACTGCTGAGGTGTATGCGTGTGTATGTGTGTGTATCAAAGTAGCAGACCAGAGTGCGTGGTTGAGGATGGGATAGAAGGTGTAGAAGGGGGGGTGGCGTTTCTAGCTCCTCTATCCTTTCCTTTTCTCCAGCACACCTCAACCCCGCTTCCCCGCGCACCCCCCGTCCGGGCGAATGAGGGGGACAGGAGGATCATCTCCAGTCTAAATGAGATTACAGCTCCTTCAGCTGCTTATCTGGGCTAATGCCAGCCACTATGGGGCTGGTGTAGCGGCTGGGGCCAGGGCCAGGGATGAGCCAAAAGAGCCAAAGTATAGTCTGTGTACAGGGGATCAGCATTAGGCTCCACTCTATGCCTATAATATCCTCCTCTCCTTCCCCACCTCTACCTCCACCCTGCTCTGCTCCTCTCTGCAGCGCACCGCCGCACACAGTAATCCCCCAGGAGAGAGGAGAGGAAAAACACATGAAGAAGGAGTGAAAGAGAGAAACAGGGGGAGCAGAAGGATTTGAGAAAGTAGAGGGCGGAGTTGGAGGGTGTGGGTGTTGTACACAAGAGGGAGCGCTATGTTTGGATTTTTGCATCGGATAGATTTGTTTATCTGCTTTCTTTGTGCATGTGTGTCTGTGTCCTTCCAGACGGGTCCATCAGCGCGGTGTCCAGTCAGCACCCACCTCGGCTTGGGCTCCTGCTACCACCAGTGTGGTGAAAGAGCGCCACCTAGCGGTAGCAACGGCACTCTGGGCGCACTTCTTCTCCTTCCTGCGCAGCCTACGCCTCTCTCAGACACCTCCAGCACAGCTGGCAGATGCAGCTGCAGGTCAGTAACGCCCACTGGGAGGAAGAAGACACTGAGTGGAGGGATGAAAGGGCTGGTGGAGGACAGCCAGAGAGACTTTCGGACAAGAGTTCAACCAAAATGGATTTGTGACGGCTGATACTGATCATTTTGAGTTAATGCCACCATTTCAGATGAAGAGCAGAGACTTTGAATGGCAGTTTGGCAGAGAGAAGAACATTAGTAGTTAGGGAGGAGGACAATTTAGGGATATAAAGATTCAGAGAACATGGTTAAAAAGAAGCCTCTTGATGAATATGTCTGGACACGTCCTTACACTTATAGAGTGTTGCAGAGATGACATATTTTTGTAGGCCAAACTGGAAGTTAGCATCACTCTGGTTCCCTATACAAAAAGCCAATGGGATTTTTTCCGTTACATTTTGGATTAATGCAGAAAATAAACTCTGTGACAAACAAAAGTTTATGATACTTAGACGTTTTGTTCAGCAAGATAATCTTCAAAAAAAAATTTCACTTTTATGTTTTTTGAAGTGTAAATGCAATCACCATAAGTAAAAAGTTTACATTAGGCTACAAATAAACACCATGGTCGCATGACTTCATATCACCAACAGTAAGTCGGTGGTTCTCAACCTTTTTGAGTCGTGAGCCCCCCAGAATAATCAGGTTGGTGTTTGTGACCCCCACAAAAA
Source organism: Lutjanus argentimaculatus (assembly GCA_034769285.1). NCBI lineage: Eukaryota > Metazoa > Chordata > Actinopteri > Lutjaniformes > Lutjanidae > Lutjanus > Lutjanus argentimaculatus. The sequence continues at coordinate 7,425,051 of JAWZSL010000025.1, read as the reverse complement.
AATCCAAATTGCATAAAATCAGGGTGATATTTCTGAAGCTCGGTGCAATCTCGGAGCCTTGAATTTCTCAGTTGATGCTGCTGCTGTCAGGTTTTGAGGTGAACCACCTTGAGACACAACCTCCATTTCCTGTCCAGTGTCCTTGTAGCCCAAGTCTTGAGCTGGAATACTTTTTGAGAAGCCATTCACTCCATAGTAGTCTTTTTTCATGTGATAGCTCACAGAACTGGTTGAAAGCACAATACTGTCGCACAAAAGCACCAACATGAGACGGATGTTTGTGTCCAAACAGAACATTATATTGTGTGGCTGCTTGCCACAATATTATATTTTATTCTCCACAACCATGTGGCAGATTAAATTGTTTCTTGACCCCTCGGGGGTCCGAAGCCCCAGATTGAGAACCACTGCATGTCCCTGACATCCTCTTTAGTCTCATTTAGCCACTTGTTTGCAATGGCCTTTTTAAAGACATGTAAAAGCTTCAAAATTCACAAGTGGGGTATTTACTAGAGGTGAAAATCACAAGTTTCATCACAATACGATATTCTATTGATTCTTTGGACAACAATATGATATTTGCCGATATCACAAAGTCGACCACAATACAGTGTCAATTCTGTTAAATTCAGGGGTCAGCAATCAATAGCAGACAATATCATATTTCATTCAACACAATCAGTTACATTTATGTAATTTTATCACTGAACTCTTCTAGATGGTTGTGAAACAGACCTGCCATGGACATTTCAAAATAAAGGTGAATCTTAAAGATGACAATATAGATCGATATTTTCACTTTAACTCGATAATATTGAATAATGAAAATTTAATCTTTACATTGATCCAGATCAAAGTATCATTACACCCCTAGTATTCACTGACATATTTTATGTTGTAGAACAAAAAATCTCTTAAGCTTATGTGAATGTTGTTATTTCAAAATCCCATTGACTTCGAGGCAAGGTGAACCAGGTTTTAAAACTCATTCCTGCAGTACTCTGTTACACCATACTTAATCATACATGTTTCAGCATTCTGGTAATTAAAACAAAAATGAAATGATTTCATCATCCTCAGGCTTCACCCTGTTGGCCTTCGATCTGCCCAGCTCTGCCCCCCAAGACCTTCAGCCCAACCCGGTCCAGTCCATCATGCAATGCTTCGGCTGGGACGACATGGTTCACCCACTTCTGGTGACTCGCTACCTTCCCCATCTGCTCCAAAACAGGTACGGTTAGCCTCTGAGATCTATTCCTCCATCACATATATCATTTCTATCTCATCACCGCTGATGGGAAAACATCAGGTCAGTCAGACGCCAGGGATGATGTACACTTCTGTGCCTGTCAGCTATCAAGCTTCATCACGGTAGACACCACTTGACAAAATTGTTTTGCAACGAGTCCTGTAGGTAGAGTTGGTGGCATCTAATTAATAAATTAGACAGTGAGCGTCCTTGGTGTTATCAAAATGGGTTTTAATGAAGAAATTGCACCCATGCTTCTAAACAGAATACAAAGTGTAGTGCATCTTCAAAATTACACTCAAGGATACAAAACAACGTGACTATTTCACCCTCAAAGGTCCTCTTCAGACAGTGCCAAGTGATATTAAGGTGCTACACCGGAATATAAAGGCAGTACAAGGGCACTCCTCGTATTTGTTGTTTAGAAGTACCAGCCTGCCAAGTCTCCATTCTCTACCGTTTAAGCTGTTAGCAGTATCATTTATGAAATGAAGTAATGCTTTCATTCATGCAAAAAAGTCATTAAATTACCACACCTTGGACAGAAATGTTCGCCTCCCTCTATCCTTACAGACTCATCGTTAAAAAGTGGGTGTCAACTTAGAATAAATCTGATGAAAAAGACATTTGTGGAGGGTATTTTCATATTTATGCATTTTCTAGATAAAGATTTGTGACTTGGTATAAACTTTTTCTAGTAAAAAAAAAAGATAAGAGAGTATTTCATGGTAGACAATAAAGTATTTTCTATTTCTTCAGGCAGCACAGTGAGGAATAAAATGTGCATATTAACAATGACATTAATGTTAAGTGTGCTTATGTGCAGTATGTGGACGAACTTGCCACTCACATATTGAATCCTTAATATTTCTTCAATCCTCATCAACAGTCCGTCCAATTACCAGTATCAGAAAATGCCTCCGATACGGCCTGAAATGCTGGTATCTGTATCAGCAAGGACACAAGTCTATGCGCTGTCAGATACCACATGATTTTTTCACTCCATTTTTCCCAGGATGATGAAGTCATATTCTATGGTATTCATCCTCTGTATGTATTTGTTCATGATTTATAAAGGGTTTAGCCAGAGACAGGTCATGCTGTTTTCTCTCCTGTTTTTTTTTTAACGCACTGGCATCATATCAGTACTCAGGATTGGCTGATACGTGAAGTTACATATTGGATTCGGTAACTACATGATTCTTGTCTCTGCCTGCTTTTTTTTTTCCTCCCAGTGAGCTGGTGTCCTCACTAAGCAGTGATTCTGCCGTTGTTGTGTCGGGTTCGGCACAAAGCCTGTCAGTGAGGGCCTGGTTCCGCTGTGTTCTACAGCAGCACCTTCACAAAAACCCAGACGGGTCTGACAGCAGAACAGGTAACACCACTGCATCTACAGTGTAATAAATGAATAACCATCTATTGTTCACCAGGCAAAGTTTGCTAGATTGTGTATATGTATTTTATTTTTATTTAGTATTTTATTTACTTTTTACTGGTTTTAATTAATGTGTTTTAACTTTTACTGGTCAGTTGCTGGCCCTCATTTATTTAATATTATTCCAATTTTCTTAATGCTTTTTAACTCATGTATTATTTATGTTCATTTTAATTGTGCTTACTTACTGCTAATGTTTTATCCGTACACTATCTACGTAGTCTTTGTGGCTGCAGCTTCCATGGTAGCTCACGCTTTGTCCCACGCATTGTGCTTCCACCTTGAGTGAAATGCACTATATAAATAAAGTTTTGCTTGCTCGCTATTTCTGGCATATCATGGACTTCAGAGAGGTGTATCCCAGACAGTAAAGGAGAATGTGACGGAGAGTTTGATCAACTCTGTGGGTGAGACAGGAGCTATCAAGGAGTTTTGCAAATGACGTGCACTCTCTTTCCAGGTGTATCCAAATATATATTGCAGCTAGTATCACACATCAGATCATTATAGGTGATGAAAGCTCAATGGTGCGGTGTAAAATTTCAACCAGAATTTATTTAACTCCTTCAACCCTGAACCAAAGTTGAGAGAAAAATCACAATGCATATTCTGTGTCCAATTTTTCGCACTGACAGCATATTTTAGAAACGTTTCCGCCCTCAGTGATTCAAACTCTGCTCTAAATTGAACAGAGAAAGAAAAATCTTAGGCTTGTTACATTGACCTGTTTGTCTCGTTGTGTTTGTGCCTGCGTTGCTTCCAGGCAGGGCCGTGGAGGAGCAGTTGTGTGAACTGACCCGCCTTGTGCTGAAGCTTCCTGAGGTGGACAGTCTTTTGCAGAGAGCGGGGCTCCAGCCCACCGCCAACAGGCTAGAGCCAGTTTCAGCCCTGGAGTTGTTTGTCAAGGTACGACGTGGTATATTAATGGTGTCAACAAAGGAAAACCCTGTGTATCTGGAGCAAATTAGTCTTGGATTGTTAGACATTGCCTGCCGTCAGCTACAGTAGAAGAAGAGGAGTTTCTCTTGAATGTCTATGATTTACACTTTAACGTCCCTGAGGTGTACACTTTTCCTCAGCTTATGCGTGTAAGTGCTACAGTACTCAGCATATCTTAGTCAAATTCATCCCTACGCCTTTACTCAAGTCTGCACTGTATGTGATGTATGTTTAGCATTAGCATATCACTGTCATATCTGTTCTACTGCTACTACAGCAGCCTGTATTTACATGAAAGTATTTCCATAAATTTCTTTTCTTATCTGCTCTCTCGTGGTGTCAGGCTGTCGGCAGTGTGTACAGTGGATTGCAGGTTTTGTCTGAGCGTTCAGCCATGGTGACCAGAGCCCTGGACTACATCGGTGACATCCTGAAACACATTAAACCCTCTTTGGTCAGCAAGAACCAAGATGGGCTGCAGCTGACCTACTGGGCTGTTGGTAGGTCCAAAAACTTCAAACACTTCATACCACAATCAAAGCTTCAGGACTACTTTATTTCTCAGACAGATATGGTGAGGAGTCATTGAATTTGAGTATCTCCCTCAGTGAGTGTCTCTGTTTCATTCAGGCTGCATAGTGAAGCACTGGAGCCCCCTGCTGGCCACATCTAAAGCCCAGCAGCTGCTGTTTCGCATTGTGGACGGGCTGCTACTTCCCCACAACCTCACACAGCAGGACAGAGCCCTCAGGGACAGCCTGCCTCTATATCTACAGGTTAGGACAAACTTTACTTTATACTGAATCACAAACACTGAACCTGAAACCCTAATCAAAACTCTTTTATCACTTGTGTCTGTAATTTGTTCACATTCTGAACTTTATTCTCCTGCAGGGTCTGTCAGTGGCCTCCAGCGTGTCTCAGTCTCAGGGTGTTTACCTGAAGCAGCAGCTCCGCTCTGTTACCCGCAGATATCTGGACCATTTCCTTCCAGCCTCACCGTACATGGGCATCATTGCTAACCACCCAGTGCTTCTGAGTGCCTGCGAGGCCAACCCAACCACCCGGGGAGCAGCACTGAGGAAGACCATCCTGGAGGTGCTCTGGTAAGGCATCCGGAACCAGGATGTTGTTTGAAAGTCGTGACCCTCCAACTACTTGGCTCTGACATCAATTTCATATAAAGATTGTAATTGGATATGATTCCTGAAACATGTTTGATAGAACAGCATATGGTTGACTGACACTGTTTTCTAACTGGAAGCCTTGGGAATGAGCCAGCGAACATCAGATTGTTTCACTTTCTTCCAGTGAGGATGTCCTAATCCGCTCTGTGCGTCAGTGAACGGGCTAAGAGACATCGTCACAAAGTTTCGTGCAGTTGCTTCACATCCAACGTACTTTCTTTGGTCAAAATCGATGCTGACATTCTTGATGCTTCTGTTCCCCCTCATCAAAGCAGTCAACAGGGATGACGAGTATAATGAATGAGGCTGAGAAGCGGCACATTTTATATGATCCGCAGCACACTTTTTATACCAGTATCCTTGAAAAGAATGACGTTTGGTAGGAAAACGGATACTGTTGGGAATCACACATAAGTAAACTGGCCAACACTTTTACAGGAACAAGGTTCTCTTAAAAAAATTACGTTAGTTATGAACAAATAACTTAAGTTACTTATCGCCCTCCATCCGATCAAGTTCACTTGCTTTAGGTTTGAAAGCAGTTTGAAGCAGAAAAAATCTTGACTTATGTTTCGCTAAAATTATATGCCATGTTTCAAACTGTGCAATTCTTCTTCAGAACTGAACAGTACTGGCAATGTCCCTTTCCTATTTTACAGTGAGAGCTTCCTGCAGTTCAAAGGTCATGCCCCTCCGCCCCGGCTAGCATCAGTCCTGATGTTCCTCTTGGAGCTTCTGAGGCGAAACAGTGACTCAGACCCCACCCTCCTCACTCTGCCCCTCCCCTCCCTGCTGCGCTGCGTGATGCTGGTCAACGAACCGCAGGGTAAGATCACGCTTGTGCATATTCACACAAGATAATCTGAAGCTTATAAAGATTAGTTTTTCCACTTGTGTGTGTGTGTGTGTATGTGTGTGTGTGTGGTGTGGGCATGCCTTCCAAAGTTTGATATAGAGGGCATCATTTTGGCTCACCTAATGTGGCCCAGATTGGTCTTCAGAATATCCTTGTCTAGCAATCTGGGAGTGAGCATTTCCCGGCGGAGGAGCCAAATTGAATGCGATGAAAGAGAACTTTCACTTATCTAAATAAGTTCTCTGAGTAATACCAGTTCACTCTACTTGTTCATGAATAGAAAGGAAGACGTGTCAGTCAAGTTTTCCGCGAGAGGGTCTCTACATTCCCTGATACTCACACCATGTTCCTCTTAGTTCTACAGAATAAATCCGAGCTGGCCTGCATTTGTTGTGATTTCACTTCAATATCAGCTCAATAAATGCTGTAATCATAGTGCTTACTATCAGCAAGATGGCTGCAAACACATCCTTGATGTTTACAATTTCCATCAATCCTCACTTTCGGGCAAATTATACGGAAAAGAACACATTTTGACAATCAAGTTTGTGTTTGTGATAATCACTGAAGGGCTGCTGTTTTGTTCTGTGCAGTGAGGAAGACGAGCACAGATGCCTTACAGCTTGTGGTGGAGCGATGTGCTGCTGCATCTACAGAGGGACCGTGTGACCAGATGATCACTGTCTTGCGGTAATTGACAATAATGTCTAGCTATAAATATCTGCACCTGTATTAGAGCTGTGTGACGTTCACATGATGTACAAAGCCTGATACAGGCACCGTAGGCAGAGAGTAAAACTATTATATCACATTAGAGCCTATTTTATCCTTCATGGCTTTTACTGTTTGTGTAATCCCAATGCTCCTAGGTCGTTTGCGGAGGAGAATGAGGGAGTGTACGACAGGCAGGTATACAGCGTCCTGGAGACGGTGGCTGTTTTAGATCCCGCTGCCGTTCAAGTTCTCATCCCCAGCCTGTCCCTCAGCCTGAGAAACACTGAACACAAGAGAGGACTGGGCAAGAACATCACCTTGAGGTGAGCAAGCACATGAATCACTACCTTGAAACCACATATTCATCGCCTTAAACTATTTTTAAGTCGTCTAGACAATAAGCAGGTGTTACTAGAAATATTCTATAGCTGTAAGCATTTTTTTTTTTTTTTTGAATGTGTCCACTAATATGACTGCTCCATCTCTCTGTGTAACAGGAGTGCATATAGGAGGTTGCTGTGCCTCCTTGGGGAGAGTGGGCAGGCAGAAATAACCAGCCTGGAAGCGGATTGAAAAGTTTTTCAAAAGAAAAAAAAAAAAGGACCAGCTCCAGGACCTGTCGCCAGCTCCAAGAACCACTTCTTAGTCATACCAACCCTCTCTTTTTTTTGCCAAATTTCTTTATTTTGGACATCAAAAAAGGGCATTACAGTGCTGCTTTATGAGAGCTTCTTGCAAAATATGAGGGTTTAATGTATGTTAGTAGGGATATGTCGGATTATTTGATGGAGGGCTGGAGAGCTGCAATGATTAATTGAATAATCAATTATTAATTGAGTAATAAGTTAATCGCCAACTACTTTGATAATTAATCGGTTTGAGTAATTGTTTTTTTCTTTTTAGTGGAAATGAGTCCAGCTTCTTAAATGTGAATATTTTCTGGTTTCTTTAGTCCTTTATGACAGTAAACTGAACATCCTTGAGTTGTGGGCAAAACAAGACATTTGAGGACCTCACCTAATTTAGTTATTACTGATTAACATTTTTCACCATTTTCTGTCATTTTATAGAACCAAACAACTAATAGATCAATCGAGAAAAAAATCGACAGATTAATCGACAATATGTGACAATGACAATAATCACTGGTTGCAGCCCTTGAGAGCTGTATGAGATACTTATAAATAATCAGTGTATTATTACAGTAGAAGCCGTTCGACACACCCTGGGTTTGGAGGAATAGAGAGGAATATCAGCACAGAAGCGAAGCAATGAACTGCTTTGCTGCAGGGTCAGCAGCAAAAGTATTTTAGCCACTTAAACAAGGCCCATCTAAAAAGTTTAAGTGCAACCTGTATTTATAATATTTTCAGAGTTTTACTGTCAGATGGTAAACTGCTGTTATACAAGCCAAATATTGCTTTCTCCAAGACAACCGAACTCCATCCGTAAATTTACCTTGCAGAACATGGGAGCTGCTGATCTACTGCTGCCTTGATCCGTTTCTTTGTTTGTGTTCTTGTGTGATGTCAGTGTTTTAAAAGGATGGGTCAGATTCACAGAAGTCACAATAACAAACAAACTAACAGATTGAGGCAGCAGTAGACCAGTAACTCCTGTGTTCTGTGAATTAAAATGACTGATTTCACCTGTGGAGTTTGGTTGGTTTGAAGAGAGTGATGTTTGGCTTGTATAATAATGGTTTCCCTTCAGAAAAAGCTGTCAAAAGGCAACTTAAAGTGGTGAAAATGCTCCACATATAGACTACATTTAAACTGATAGATTTTTTTTTCCCTGCCTCTCCAACCTGCATCTATTGTAAGTAATACGACTATCAATAAGTACCTCATACCACGTCAAATAATCCGAACCATCCCTTTAAAACCTGCTGGTGTTGTATGCTGGAAAGACACAGCATGGACACAACAAATATTACACAGGACTTACTTCTTTGTTCTTTATGCATGAGTTTGATATGTTCCGCTCATGAACTATAAGCCTAATATGACCAGGTTGTATATAATGTACATATTGTAAAGATAGTGCAGCTTTGCATTTCGGCAGCGGCGTTATTAATGAAATAAAATGTTACAATAAATGTGAATTTGCTCATACCTGTCTTTCCACCTTTTCATTTCAGTTTTATGGCGAGGAATGTGAGCACTGAAGTGAGCACAGACTATTTTGTGCTTATACCATCAGGTGCTGGATCTGTCTCTACTCAGTTGGCACTCTGAATTACAGATTTGATGACAGTCGTGGGCGAGCCCAAAGAGTTCAGTAGCAGAAAAAAAAAAAAAAACGAGAGTAAAGGAGAGGAGTACTGTTTGTTCCAATTCTCCCTCTCGCCTTTCCAAGTCGCAGCAATCTCTTGCAATCCGGCTTTAGTTTGCACCTAATCACATGAAGTCTCACTCCTGTCTCCCACAATCACCGAGTCCCATTTTCTGTCATTGCTAGTCATTTTCCAGCCTCATCAAACTGCAATGCATCCCTTCATCTGAGCAGCTCTCTGCTGTGCTGCATTCCTTTTCTCACAGCACTATCAGAGGTGGTCAGAGAAGCAAAAGAAAAGCAGTAGAGGTGATGCTTTAAATTAGTATTTAGTTATCTATTACTGCTAATTAATTTGCCTTCTTCCATTTTAGCTATTAACAGTAGAGATGCAACAATTACTCGATTAATCGATTAGTTGACAACTATTAAATTAATCACCATTTTGATAATTGATTAACCGGATTAAGTAATTTATTCATAAAGAAATCAAAATTCTTCTGAAATATTCATATTTTCTGGTTCGTTTACTCCTCTATGGCAGTAAAATGAATATCTTTGGGTTGTGGACAAAAGACATTTGAGGACGTCATCTTGGGCTTTAGGAAACAGTGATCAACATTTTCACAATTCTTTGATGTTTTATAGACCAAACAGCTAATCTATTAATTGAGAACATAACTGACAATGAAAAAATGTTAGATGCAGCCCTAATTAACAGCCCTTATAAAATACATCCCACTGTCATTTATTTATGTAGCTTCTTTATTCTGAAAATGTTCCGTGTATTCTTTCAGACACTTGTCATTTTGGACAGACAGGAGAAGTGCAGGGATCACAATTTTTCTCTTTTGGTCAATATAAATCTTTTTTGTCTTGACTGATTCTTATTCTGTAGACCCCAATGCCAAAAAGTTGGGATATTGTGTACAACATAAATAAAAATAGAAGGCAAAAATTTGCAGAAACTTTTTTGACCTATATTCAATTTAATGCCACGCAGAGACAAACTATTTCATGCTCAAACTGATAAGCTGTTGGGTTTTTTTTTGTAAATATAAACACACTTCAAAAAAATTCGGACAGGGGAAACAAGACTGGGAAAGTAGCGGGATGCTCAAAAAACACCTGTTGGATCATTCAAAAGGTAAACAGGTGAAGTGGTAACAGGGATACTATCATGATTTAGTATGAAAGGAGCATCCTCAAAAGGCTAGGTTGCTTACAAGCATGGATGGAGAGGAACACAAACCTCAACACAGAACTGCAGGACTTTAGGGATTTCACCATCTACAATCAATAATATTAAAACATTCAGAGAATTTGGAGAAATCTCTGTACCATAGGGGCAAGGCTGCAAACCAACATTGAGTGCCCGTGACCTTTAAACCTCTCAGGCGGCAGTGTATTATATAAAGGATACTACATGGGCTCGGGAAAACTTTGGAAAACCATTGTCAGTAAACACAGTTTGTCACTGCATCTACGCATGCAAGTATAGACTCTACCACGCAAAGCCAAACCCATATATCAACATCCAGAAACACTGCAGACTTCTCTGAGCCCAAGCTAATCTGAGATGGACTGACGGATGCGGAAAAGCGTGCTGTGGTCTGTGAGTCCACATTTTCAGATTGTTTTTGGAAATGTCCTCGGGGCTTAAGAGGAAAAGGACCATCCAGATTGTTACCAAGTGCTAACTTCAAAAGCCAACATCTGTGATGGTTTGGGGGTGTGTTAGTGTCCATGGCATCATGGGTAACTGTCACATCTGTGAAGGCCCCATTAATGCTGAAAGTTACAAACAGATTTTGGGAGAACATATGCTGCCATCCAGACAATGTCTTTTTCAGAGATGTCCCTGCTTATTTCAACAAGACAACGCCAAGATGCATTCTGCATGTGTTAAAATGGCGTGGCTCTGTGGTAAAAGAGCTCAGGTACCAGACTGACCCACCTGTAGTCCAGACCTGTCTCCTACTGAAAATGTGTGGAGCATTATAAAGCACGAAATACGACAACAGAGACCCCAGACTGTTGCAAGAATGAGAAAGAATTTCACTTTCAAAAATTTGACAATTAGTGTCCTCAGTTCCCAAACGCTTACTGAGTGTTGTTAAAAGAAAAGATGATGAATCACAGTGGTAAACATGCTCCTGTCCAAACTTTTTAGGAGTGAGTTGCAGGTATTAAATTCAGAATGAGCGTATATTTACAAAGAGCAATATAGATAATCAGTTTGAACATTAAATATCTTGTCCTTGTGCTGTAGTCAACTGCAAATCTTTGCATTGTTTTTGCTCATGTTTTATACAACGTCCCAGATTTTTTGAAATTGAGGTTTATATATATACACACTTTGGAGAATATTCAGGTATTCTCTGAATGACAATGACCAGACATTCAATTGAACATAAACAGTCTTAGGTCCTGAGCATAATAAAAATCTCACAGGTCGATAACATACACACATACAGTACAGTTGTGTGTCGCTGCTGTTTGCAGGGAAATCAAGTAATTTGTACCTTATTTGAATAAAAACAAAATGACATGGTCATTTATGCACTGATGAGCTTCTTCCTCAGGCTCTTGACGCTTGCTGACCCGATCTGTAGTTTCAAAGTACATGCGAGTCAATGAGAAAGCAGGCTTTTCAGGCAACCAAAGTGATTATAGAGGTTTGATGGAGACGTTATAGAGAGAAATGCTCCTACAGCCCGATAATGGCTTACAAAAACAACAGTTGAGCAATTCAGTAATGTTCTGCTTACCGCAAGTCACTTAATTGGTAATAGGATTGGCATTTTGTTCCTGTCTTCTTAGGGAATTGTAATCCCTCAGGAGCAGCTTTTTTCTTAACTTGCTTGTCGCGTCTTCACCGGACATCGTGAATGGTGTCTCAGTCTTTGGGGAAATACAACAGATATGCTGTATTACTGAGACAGCTGCTTGTTTTTTGTTTGTTTTTTCAGTTTCGGAGAAGCTTGCACAATAGCATGGCTCTTGTAGATCAGGGAAAGCATTGTTATTACATTTGGGTCTCAAAGAAATCCCTGTACACTTCATGTGTCAGAGATGGCAGGTTCCAGTCACGTTTGCAAACACTGACGGTTCAGAGTTGAGCTGATTTGTGGCTCCTCCATTCTCTGGTTATGTGTTCATGTTTTCTGACGTTTTGTTCATCGGTGGTTTAAACGGCACCTATCCTGTGGTGAGGTACTTGTAGAGTCTGTAGGTTTGGGCAGGTGAAGTAAGGAGCAGGGAGGAAACAAGTTGCTATCCCATTAGAGGCGAATGGCAGTGTTGGCCCGTAGAAAACCTCCTCCTTCCCCTCTGTGCTCAGGTCCAGCACCTGGAAAGAAGAAATGTACAGTGTATGGTGTCATGTTGTTTATCTAACAAACTGCCTCCAAGTACAACAGGTTAAATACGACTTATTAAGTCGTAATTTTTAACCATTTGGAGCATTTCTGAATCTGAATCTCAAAAGTTGGTTCCTAGCTGGAACCAAAAAAAACAACAGGCTTGCCTTGGGAACCAACATGGTTGTGTTCTACAGGTCGTTGTGCATTGTGTCACATCCTCTGTTGATGATGATCCTTGATTACAAGGTTTCCACTCACAACTAGTGGAAATGCAAGCTGGCACCAAGCTTCCTAGATTTTTAAATGGAACCGGTTCAAGAACCAGAGCTTTTTTGGTGTAAAAGGGCCATTAGTGGGGTTTTGTAACAAGAGAAGTTTTTAGCTAAGCTAGTGGCATGGCTGCAGGGATGGCAATGTTTGGTCCCTGGTCGGTTGGTTGGTTAGTCAGCTCTTCACTTTGGTCCACACTGAAAAATCTTAACAAATGGGACTGGAGCACACTGATTAATTTGTAATCTTTAATAGTGCAAAATTGATTATTTTCATTGGTTAAACAGGATCTTAAATCTTCCGGATAATGGATCCATGGGCAGGAGTTGCTATAAGCCAGTTTTCAACACCGATCACATCAGAAACAGAACACAGATACATCTGAAAGTTACAAAAATAGAAGTACAGAAAGTATAAGTACTGCATCCATCATGACAAACAGACCTTTTACACAGCAGCTATTTGTCATGAAACAGTAGTGTAAGCATGGGGTCACCAATGATACTAATTAAACATACAATATGTATGCTCTGCCACTATGGGGTCTCTCTCAGAGTTATCTTTACTTTTAAACAACAACCATAGCTGATGAGAATCTATCTGACATCAGAGGACATTAGAATTTTATTCACGTTACATACAGGTGCTGACTTCCTTCCTAACTCTCTGATGTATCCCAAGTATACAGCAGTTATATAGCAACTAGCAACAGATAGCAGGAATCACAGTTACCTTGAATAAATTACAGATTAAGTACACAAGTAAACAAAAAAAAATAAGTTGTTTGCCATTTTAGAGCAGAAATGCACCATATTAGAGCTTTAAGTCCATTCAGTTCCTTAAAGTTCCCAGCTGGAATTCCAAACACAGAACTGGCCCTGTAGAAGCAACCATACACCTGCCCACTATGCAAACAATTCCTCCAGCAATCATTCCTACATTTACACAGTGAGGAAGGAGAAAATAACATGGTGAATGAACTGCACCTACAAACTGCTTTTCTACCTTAACTGGCAAAGCTCTTTACAATTTACCTCCCATTCACCCACACACACAACATGCTGCACAACTGTAGCAGCCCGGGGTTCAGTGTCCTGCTCAAGGTCACCTGAACACACAGCGACAATTTTACATACGAAGAGCTCACGACAAACAGTGGAAAATGGGGGGCAAGGTAAACCACATACATAAGGCCATGGTGGATCAAGTGCTATTATTCTCCCTTGTTCTTTTTATTCAAGCACAGTCTCAAAGAGGAAATCAATCTCTCCATAGTATATATGCCTTTTACAATCACTATTCAACTTTATCTTTATAGGAAGCATCTATTTCTTACAGCTTTTTTCTTTGCTACGAGTAGTATTATACCTATACCCAGTATCTATTACTAAGTTATTACCTTATTACTATTATTTAGTTTCTGAGATATGGAATTAAATTATCACATTGTCTCCAACAGTCCGCACATTTGGTCTGTCTGTCTGTGGAGTAATAAAAAAACACTGATAATGTTCTTTTAGAACTCTTTCTATTGACCATAACAGAGTAGTGGATTGAATTTTATATAAGTGTAGAAATTCTTCTTTTGTTGTTTGTCCTCTTGTCTTCTCGTAGAGCTGTTTATCCATCTAGATAGTTTTGGTGATATCGACTGTGAAGACGTCTTTCTTCTCTGGAATATAATAGAACTAGATGGCACTCGGCTTGTGGTGTAGTGGTTCAGTAGAAACAACAACAACAACAAACAACAAGGTCTGTTGATTGTCTTGAGTAACCAGGTCAAGATCTCTTAAAAGAAACGCGCTTTGATCACCACAAGCTGAGTGCCATTTAGTTCCATAATATTCCAGAGAAGGTGGACATCTCTACAGCCGATATCTCCAAAACTCTGCAACTCACACCAAAACTATCCAGATGGATAAACAGCTCTGCAGTTAAGAGAAAGTCGGATGATTTGTCCATTTAATTTAACTTTATCAAACAAAGTTAAGAGATTCTTGCTTATGCTTTTATTTTGATAGGACAGCTGAAGTGAGGACAGGACAAGGGGAGAGACAGTGGGTGGATGACATGCAGCAAAAGGCTGTAGGCAGGAGACGAACCAACAGCAGCTTCAATTTGGAGTGGAGGTCACCTGAACGAGAGTATTTTTTGGCAAGAAATAAGGCAGTGCAGAGCACAACGAAGAGCTGGAAAAGCATAATTACCGTGAAATTCAAACCACGACACCCTACAGTCACATTTTTATAACTGAATTATTTGAAAACCACTCTTGTTTGATCATGTGTGCTTAACTTGTAACTAATTTCTGACAGCACTTGAAGGCAGCACTAAAACAAATACTTCAAGCAACATTGGACACCTGTTACAGACATCATCTTCAGTGCGGCTTTATTTTAGTTATGACGTTTACTCTTTAGACTAATGGATTGCTACTGCTTAATAAATGTGCTGCTGTTTTACTTCACTGTCTGAACAGCATATCATCAATAGAACAGCTGAATTCATATCACTTCATCTGATAATTCTGACATGTCACAGCTGTTGCGATGCTAAATCTAACAGTCACATCTCTCACCTGAATGCACGCCAGAGGCTCGTTGGTCCAAATGGAGTATCCTCCAACCACATAGATCCTGTCATCGTGCACAGCAACTCCAGACTCGTTTTGACCTGAGGAGGACAGAGCCGGCACAAATGTTTCACTGTGCCGAGCAGAGGGCATTCTGACAATATGACTTCCACGTCCCCCGAGAGGCACGGAGGGGAGATAAATGGAGAAAGATGGAGCAAGGGCGCAGAGCCGAGATTGAGCTTGCGTTCTCTTTTCTGTGACTTTGTCTTAAACTTTTGCAGATATAATAGGAGAAGGAGATCCTAGAACAAAAGCAGAAAGTCATGCAGCAGAGTGGAGAAGGAGGGAGGAATAGTAGAGTCACTTGAACTTTAAACCTCGTGAGCCTTCGTTGGAGACTATAACATGAAATGTGAGAATATGACCACTTCCTATAGTACAGAATGTGCACGATAGATTGTGTCTCCAGTGCCTCTAGGTCCATGCTGGTGGAGGTGGTACTCCATCCCACCTCCACCAGCATACATGTAGATGCAGCATGCCCACAGGTCCACTCCACAGTAGGGATATATGTGTTTTCATTGTATATCATCCTACCGCCTACTCACAAACAGCAGGGAGGCATTATGTGTTATGTTTTTATCTAATGGGAGGAGGATGAAGCAGAGAGCTTTACTATGTTTCCAAGTACATCACTGTAATTAAAAATACACTGTGTTTAAAGGTAAATTAGCTTTTAAGTATTTCTCTGTCACATATATATATTCAAGACTAAATAAGCTGCAATAAAAGCTCGAGACTGGAAAAAACGTAGGTATTCTGCATTGACTTTAACACAAAAACGCAGTTAATCTGCTTCATCATGACTGTGTGGGTGTGGTTTGATCAGATTTAACTGACTGGCCTGTAAACATAAACAACAAGCCCACAACTGACTCCACATTCTTACTCAAATGCTGCTAAATCCTAATCTAAGTCCTTTTCTCTCATTTGAAATAATCAAAACTGTTGCAACTTTGACAGAAAATTGTGCTTTAATGTAGTACCTTCATTCATAAGAGCTGATCGAGAAAGTATGTTTTCAGGTCTATAATAGAAAAGTTGACCATCTGAGGAATGCCATTTCAATATTCACTCCAGTTTTAGCTCTGTTTTGCTTTTCACACACTCCTGAAGATAACATCTGGCTCTTGAGCTACTAAATGCTCGACAATGTTAACATGTCACTAACATGGTGGAGTTCACCACTTATAACTTTAACTCTCTGTGCATATTTGTCATATTTGAAAACTCTGCAACGTCAGTTGCAGAGTTTTCTTCTTTCTTTCTGCAGTAAAATCGACCAGAACTACTTTCTTTTCTACTAGAAAGAAAGTAGTTCCTACATGAAACTGCTCACAATGAGGTCTGCGGATTATCTTGAGTAAGTGGGTCATTCTTTTTGGAGAGAAACATTGCTGTTCAGTTTTTCTAAAGCAATTTTTGGTGCCTTGAGCACCACAAGCCGAGTGCCATTGAGCCCCATTATATTCGAGAGAAGACAGACATCTCTACAGCGGATATCTCCAAAAACGTCAACTTGCAGGGGACAAATATGTATTCTGAATGTGGATATATAGATTGAACTCTTCCCTTTAAAACATTTTCAAAAAGCTGTCTGCTTTGGCCCAAAATTACATGAGAGTGATATGAATCTTCACACCTAACCCCTGGCAAGAAAGTGAAAAAGGCTACGTCAAACTCCTCCTTTAAATGAGTGTGTTACATAGTACCTTGTGAGTTATTTTAGCAGAAATTTTTAGTGTAATGTCCACCAATGTTTCTGTCTATAGCAGAGTCTTGTAGACCACAGGGTTGACCAGTTGGTAACTACCAGTGTAGGAAAACTATTTTAAAACCTCAGTTTACCAAACTACTAATTTACAAAGAAAAGTGGTTACATTTGCTTATCTTATCTTAACTACTCCCAATAAATTAGGTTGTCGAACTAAAGCTACTTCAGTTCAACTTAATCCAAATTACATCATCACAATCTGAGTCTGGAATCTCATATTGTTAAATGGAGATACAACTGAAGTGACAACGAGTAAAGAGTAGGTGTGTTTGCTTTAAGGACTAGGACAGGCATTTCCTCAGGCAGCCTGAGCATGTGTTTTAAGGAGAGGATAGGGAGCAACTGTTGAAGGTGGAATCAGAAAAATGCTAAATTTCTAGGGGAATACATAGTATTTGATTGCAGACATCTTGGTAACAAACCTCAGGTGATTTTAATCAAATAACTGGTGAAGTGCGAGCAATGAGATGTGGCATTACACCATAATTTATGTTAAAAAATTACATGAGATTATTATGAATACATAGTTTGTAATTAACTACCAAAACTACATGACCTAAAGTAGTTAACTACTGAAAAAGCTACTTGAATGTAGTTGAAGTAACATCAAACTACTGCAAATTGTAGTTAAAGTGTAGTTGATTAATCATCTAGAGTATGAACTTGTGTGGGTATGAATGGTCACATAACATATGCGGTTTGTTCACTTTTTCCCACCCGTGAGGAGGCTGAAGGAGCAGCGCGTCCACTGGTCCAGGTCCATGTTGTAGGAGTCGATGTGGCGGACCAGAATGCGGTCGTTGTTGTAGTCCAGGTCATTCCCGCCCAGCACGTAGAGCTGCCGCCTCACCGCCGCCATGACGTGGTAAACTCGCCTCTGCAACATGGGACTGCGGGCCAACCACTGGTCCTGAAAGGGAGGCGGAGGTGGAGGTGGTGGAGAACGGATTAGAGGGGTGTGGGGCGGGGGGAGAAAGCAGATGGAAGAAAGAGGGAAGAAAATGATACGATGCAGATGAGAAGGAGGTGAGATGTAGTACGAGGAGGGAGGGAGAGAGAAACAGAGAGGGTGGGAAGGGAAGGAGGATGAATAAGAAGATTAATATTTAAGCATATCCATGCATGGGTAATTGATGTATGCTCAGTGCTAGATAAATAACGTGACACTGGAGCTCTGGTTTGTACTAATGACTTCCCTCCCTATTTCTAATCATATGTTTCAGCCACTCCATTTTACACCGAGGATCCCTGCTCATTTCACTAAGTGTGTCGAAGCTTATTTTGTGTCAGTGTGTGTGTGTGTGTGTGTGTTTGATTGAGGCAGAGAATGAGAGTGTGTATGTGTGTGTGTGTGTGTGTGTCTGCTGGGAGCTGACGGGTGGCCATCTGTTGAGGGTAGAGTGGGTGGGGGGTTGCTGTTGCTCTGGCAGGTGAATGTAGATTCATGGTGAATACAAATGAGACGCTCTCCTCTCTCTCTTTTCACCCGCTTCTTCGTTCCCTCGCTTCCAACGCCGACGTGTACAAACACAGGCCCATATGGATGTGCACCTTACACATATACACACCGCATACCTCCATATACAGCCCTGCCAAGATCCAGCCCTCTTTTAACAGCTGGCTCATATACATACACAAACAGAGACTGCAGCGCACAACATTCCACTACACTGAGGTGTGTGTGTGTGTGTGTGTGTGAGTATCACAAACGCAGAAATGATTTAATTCAATCTATTTTCATCCTGCAACAAAACAGATATCATGTGTGTATTGTTGACTTTTTGAAAGGTTGTAACCTTGTAGAAGCAATATCGTGACAATTTACATTAAAGGACCAGTTCTAGTGTTTTTGGAGCCTGTCTATTCTTGAAAAATCATGTTCCATCAAAAAAACTTTAAAAATCATTAACTCCAACCCTCTAATTCAAATTTTTAAGTGAAAAAATATTCTTTAAGGATTTAGATATAAGTAATAGATGTAATTTATAAAACGTTTTGGTTTGCTTTCATTTTTTACATTTCTAAACTTGCTCTGTGTCAGAAACACCCTTGTCCTATACAAGAATTCACAACTACACAGCTTCAAAATCTAACAATAGCGACTGATAACATAGGTAAAAAATGTGCTATTATAATCATCTTTGTTTAAAGTTGACTTTTTTTTTAAATGAAAATGTTGGCCCTTTAAAGTTGTGTCCCAGATTTACGTCAGCTCTGTCAGATTTTTACAAAAACATGATTTAATCAGGCATAAAAAGGGTTAGCTATACCCTGAGGGCCCCTTTCTATTTTTCAACAAATTCACTAAATAATATTCCTATCAGATGTGTCTCAACAATGTCAACTCAGTAGCCCTTCTAAATCAAAGCTAAATAAAAGTACAGTTTAAAAATGTGTATTTGGATTAACATTAAAAGAACTTTAAGGAAATAAAATGGCTGCTCACTACGACTATGCTGTGAAATGAAAAAAAATGTAACATCTTATCAACTCCGCAAGACGTCAGCTCCACCAGATTTTCCATCTGATAGCGTTAAATCTACGTTTAATTCAAAAACAAATGTGTTACAAGGTTCAACAGTTAAGAGTCTGACCTTTTAAAATATATTTTCCAGCATAACTGAAGAGCAAAAATCAAACCCCCCCTCAAAATACGTTCCTTGTATTCTCAAGACTGAGTGAGCTACAAACACAAATAATTAAATAAAACCACAAACACAACACTTTCCTGCTGATTACATTCTAAAGTGAGCTGTAGAGTTTCGTTGTTCTTATGTAGTTTTTCTCTTTTCACGAATGTCATTGGTTTCCATTAACTTCCATATGGTGTAAAAATCAATTAGCAGACTCTTGACACCTGCCTGTTGTGTAATCCATCACAGCGAACATAATGTCTGCATTCATTTCCTGAATAAATCCATTATTGTTACATTGATGCTGTTTAAGTGCAGATTATTTTTCAAAGGTATGCACTGCATCACCTGGGTACCAGGGGAGAACCAAGTTGAATGGATATAATTTATGTAAGGGAAATAAACAAGCTAGAATTTGCTGATGCTGCCGTGCTGACCTCTATTTCACTAAAATGTGATCCTTTATTAGTTTCTTTCTTAATTATTGTTAATGGTTGATAGAAATTGTGGGATAAGGTCAAGATTTCTTTTCATCTTCTGAAGAAGACAAAAGTTTGAGAACCACTGATGTAGCCCAAAGCCATAAACATGTCTTCGGAAGGCTTTACAATCTGAACAACATCTCTGTCTTTACAGCCTGATTCAGATGAGGAACAATCTACCAAGAATCTTTATCAGTGGAAAAACAAAGAAGAGTAACAGTAGCTGTGTTCACAGTCAACAGAAAAAGTAGTGACAGAATTACAATATGGTGAAACATAAGCTCCAGTATTAAGTAAATGAAGTCCATATATTTTGGAACATTACCGGTTACACAAAGTAAGTTTTAAGTCCAACAGCTGAATCAGTGTGGGAGTTTCTGGCACCATTTCACCTACTTGCAAGGTGCACGGAGAAGGAAAACAGTCTTAAAGGGTCAACACTATAGCAACACTTGCAGCATTGAGGATATCAGACCAACACATTTGTGGTAGACCCTGATGACTGGGAACACTGCTGCCAGTTTGCACATTTGTAATGTATTACACAGAACAATTGAAGAACAGTGCTGTCCTGCTCCTGATTTTAGACACTGATGATGGATACGGGCCAAAACATGTTGGTCTGACGATGAAGTTGTTCTTAATGCTGCAAGTGTTGCTAGCGTGTTGAGCTTTTAAAACTGAATTAAATCCAAATGCTGCATTAAAGGTAATAAAAATCAATTTAGAACTTTAATTTTTGATTAATTGGCCACTTGGTGGAAGTGCAGTAAGCTGTGAACTCAACACTAACATGGAGACGGTAAACACATCCAGTAAACAGGTTACATCATTAAAGGAACAGTTCACCCCAAAATCTAAAATACATATTTTCCTCTGGCCGTAGTGCTATTTTTACATCTAGTTTGTTCTGGTGCCAGTGGCCGATTTTTTGAGATATCATGTCTGCCTTCTTTTGAATATGATGGAACTAGATGGCACTCTGCTTGTGGGGTTCAAAGAGCCAAAGGGATTCATTTGAAAAACTAAACAGCTGTGACTCTTTTCAGAAATCATGACCTGGTCGCTCAGAATAATCCACAGACCTTGTTGTGAGCTGTGTCATGTAGGAACTACTTTCTTTCTACCGGGGAAATAAAGTATTTCCTCCATCTCTACGGAAGTCTGCATGGCCTCCAAAATTTAGCAACTCCCACCAAAACAATCTAGATGGATAACTAGCACTACAGAGGGAAAACGTATTTTTAATTTTAGGGTCAACTGTCCCTTTAACTTTGAATTAAAGTCACATTTCTTTGGCCACTTGATGAATGTAAGTCTAATATTAACTGTCCTTTAACACTGTGGTAAATCTAGCTCTTTTGCTGAGCCAGTAGTGTACTGTGCAGTGGTTTTATCAGATTGTTTTTACTGAAAACAGCTGCTGCTGCTTGAGACAGTGAGGGTGAACCAAAGCAGTATAGCCGTGGGTCGTAAAATCAAAACAGTGAGCTGAAAGATGCATTAAAGCTCCATAAGACTGAAGGAAACTGTCGGGTTTGATGATCATTTTTGTATAGTATTATTATTGCTTTTCTATCATTGTTTTGGGGTTGAGTTTACTTCATATCTGTCTTTTTATTTATTAATTTAATCTATACAATAAATCTAAAACTTTGCAATGTACTTGAAAGAAACAATTGTCTGGAATGATGAACTCTTGCAGTAAAGTAATAAAAACTTTCTTTTAAAGTAATGTTGGTCTATATCGGTGTATATGTCCGATATGCGCCAATATTAAAACTTGATTTGGTCTTGTCAGCACTTAGAACTGTCTTCTTTAATAAACTAAAAGTGTAAGAGTCACTTCACAGTTACCTGGTCTGGGTCGTAGACCATCAGTCGATTCTGGTACTGAGCTGTATTTGTCACCCCACCTGTAAAACAAAGGAACAACACTCTTGGCTTTATCAGAGATTAAAAGAGTTCGGTGCAATCAAGCGCAATAGAGCATTGAATATCTGAACTACATGTCAAGATTGTGTCTGAGTAGAATAAAGGTAAATGTAATGAGTGTGTGAGTATCTTGAGTTCTTCTTTCTTATCTCTGTGTACCTGAGACCCACAGCAGGTTGTCAGCCACACAGCCGGCGTGGCAGGACAGTGAGCGGTCAAAGGGCTGGACGAACATCCATTTGTTCCTCTTGGGACAGTAGCGCTCAACAGAAGGCAGCACCTGCCTCAGCTCGTTCCTGCCCCCCACCGCGTACAGGTACTGACCCAGAGCACCCAGGACAAAGTGTTCTCTGCAGGCTTTCATGGGGGCAATCTCTGTCCAACAGTTGCCCCTGGGGTCGTATCGACAGGCAGTCCTTACCGCGCACGTCCTCCCGGTGGCGTGCTCCACCTCGCCACCCACAACAAACAGGAAGTTCCCCATTACGGCCACACAGTGGTGGCTGCGCCCGGTGGGCATGGGCGCCAGCTCGCTCCAGTTCGACCCCCCCGCGACGCGTACGTGATCCTGAGCTGCCGGGTTGAAATACCGCAGCTCCCTGACTCTGCTCACCTCCCGCTTCCGCCCGCCAGCGATGTAGAGGGTAAGAGACTGGAAACGAGGCCTGGTGCGGGCCGACTGGCGGAGGGGCTGGGCGAAGGTGGCGTGGTGGTAGTCCAGGGCCTCCTCCACGAGGGCGGCGGCAGTGGGGCTGGACTGGACCAGAGGGTGGCTCCGGGCAAGGTGGTGCAGCGTGGGGACGTCCATCAAGCCATAGCGAACGTGTTGGAGCAGATCCTCAGTGTACTGGTAGCGACAGTCGTGTTCCAGCCACAGAACGACCAGCTAGGAGCAGATCGAGAGAGAAGAACTGTATCAGCTGAGGTATGGACTGTATCAACACACATTCACACCTTCTCAAAATGAAAATAAAGTTATGTCATATAAAATTAGTCTACAGTTTAATTCAAATTAGGTGATTACTTAGTAACTTGTATTAAAAAATAGAGTGATAAGGCTATTCAGCATTTTGTTTTGTTGTATGGAAGCTCTGAGAGGCAAGTAAGAAAAAAGTCAGATCTAACAGAGTTTCTGCAGGTCTTAAAAGTCTTCAAAAGTCTGAAATCCAATAATCTGAATTTTAAGCCTTAAAACTATAAAATGTTGATTGAATTATGAAGTTAACATTACTTTTAGAAAGGTGTACAAACATCTCACTTTTAAATTTGTTTTGGTGAAAAATAATTGTATTGATCAAGTTGTAAAAACCGCAAATGAAACTGACATGCATTCCAATTTTCCTTCATATTCTTTGTGCATTTTTTCTGCACATGAATGTGAAATACGTCTTTAAAAGTCTTAAATTTAATTTGCTGAGACCTGCAGAAAACCTGTCTAAATTGTTTTCACTCCTACCTTTAGAACAGGTGAACAGGTTTTTGGCAGCTTATTTTGCTTTTTTCTTTCTTTTTTTTTTTTTTTTGTCAGGGTTGTGTTTGTTGTTGTAATACTCATTTTGGCCACAAGAGGCTGAAGTGCACCACTACAACAGGTTCTAAATAGGACTAAAAGTATTCATGTTTTCTTCCAGATTAATTTTAATTCCTCTATGGACTCTAGACACAAGGTACATATATATTGTGTGCTGGGATGTTATGTACTATTATTGTCACGTCTTATTCTGACTGGAAATGTATTTTCATCAGCGCTAACCGGACATCAGCGTTAAAAACACAAAACTTTCTCTTCTACTGGCAAAACATTTTCCCCCTCCTGCTCCATGGATGAAATAAGAAATCAAGCAAAATATATCCTGATGTCGACTCTATTTGTGACCGATGTAGGTAGCTCCCTGCTACTCTGGCACACACGTTCTGGCTCTGTCCTAAATTAACTACTGGAAATCTGTTTTCCAAACTCTATCTGATGTTTCTGGGCCAAGTGATAGAACCAGATCCCTTGACTGGCATATTTGGTGTCTGGGAGAGAGCTGCGCTCTTAAGGGAGCTAATCACACAGTTGCTTCCTTTAGAGTGTTATTATAATAGCGCGTAGGCTAATTCTCCAAAACTGGAGAAACCCACAGCCTCATATGTAAACCAAGGTTATACCTTGTGGTTCTGCCAATAAATTTAATCAAATGTGGCATCCTTTCCCGGTCTATACTGAATCTAAGCTTTAACTCTCTGTATATGCAACTCTCAGTCCTATAGTCATCTTTTTTTTCTTTATACACCACATCAATGAATCTCCTCATGACGAATTCTTAAGCAACTTGAATCCATGCTTCATTTTGTGTGTGTGTTTTGTTTGTTTTTAATCCTGTCAATCATTTTTGTCCTCCTTGCTCTACTTGTAAAACACAAAAATGTTAGTTGCTTTGTATTTAATGTGTAAAAGTACTTATCCAAAGACCAACAAGCACAAAAAGAGGGAAGAAAATGAAGGAACTTAGAAAGATGATCTCTTCACCTGTTCTTAAGTCATAAAGCACATGAGAGAAAACTATTTAGATCAGAATTTGAGAGTGGATTGCAAGATTCTTTTTTTCTCACTTGCTTCTGAAGGATTCTGGATATTTGCCATAAATTTGGCAATGTACTTTCTGATGGCTGTATCAAAATTATTGTTTCATTAAAATGTTGTTTAAATTGGAGGTCGCTGTCTTAAATTCTTTGTGCTTTGCCTCTTTAGGTAATTGTTGCTAGAATGAGTTGAACCAAGTTTACATTGTTGTGTTGCCTTGATGTGTTAGGAGGGTCCAAAGACAGTATTATTATTGATCCTAACTGTAGCTCTGACGATGCCCTTGCCTTTTAAAAAAAATTGAAACCCACTACATTTTCATACTGTCTCTTAAAAGGGGGAATAAGAAGAAGAGGTAAAGAACAGAGAGAAGGTGAAAGGAATAACGAGTGCAAGAGGAAAATAAAGAGAAGTGAGTATGAAAAGAAGGAAAGATTAGAGGAATGAGTGGGAAAAATAGGAGAGAATCTGAGAAAAATTTGTGTAGGACTGCTAATCATAATTATTTCTCTAGACACCTATGGGCTATGATGGCAAGACTGAGGGAAGCCAGCACTGCATCTATACTTGCCAACACACACACACACACAAGTACTTATTAATCAGCAGCATTCAATATACAGACTGTAAATATCCACAGGCACCCTCCTTTGTTTAATGCAGGCGGACTGGGTTGCAGAGAAGGGATTTAATTGAACTTGAGAGCGGTGGAAGGTTATTTAGCTGCGACGAGGTGTGAATGTGGGCGAGATGACTGGAGATCACTGATACCATTATCAGGAAAACAAAGTGGTTTTTAACATAATCAGTGCAGAGACTGAGGACTTCATAGCACACAGCAGAATAAAGGCAAGTTTTGGGGGCAGCGGAGACTGGGATCATGCTGTTTTCAGAAGATGATCACACACATAAATTCAGCAGAAATCAAAACACAGCATTAGGTGTGTGATGTATAGAGAAATCCTCAATGTATACTGAGCAGCATTTCCTTCATTTCTCCTTCAGTCCTCTGAAGGGGTGAATATGCAACAAACATGCAAGTCAGGATTGTCTTTTTGTGGTATCTGTGCCACCCTCCTGTCTCTACCTCCCTTTCTCTATCACTCACCCCGCCTCTATCCTCCTCATTGCTCTGAAGTGACAGTATATGTGTGTGTGTTTCTGAGCGTGTGTGTGTGTGTGTTAGCGTGTGCACTACGGCAGCTGACTGTGAAGGTCACGCTGCATCACACAACTTCCTCAGGGCACAGAATAAATCAACTCCTTCTCCCTCCTTCCCCTCCGCTCTGAAAGAGAAAGCGCGAGCGTGTGTGCGTGTGAGAGACCACAAAAGAGAGGGTAGGAGAGAGTGAGGGAAGGAGATAGTGAGTGAGAGAGGTAAGGGGAGGAGGGGGGAGCAGAAGAAAGGATGGCAAGAAGACGAGAGAGGAAAAAAAAAACAAAGCCAGAGAAAATGTGATTTCCAGAGCGTGAGAGACTCTAAGAAAACTCTGAGTGACAATGATTGACGGCCAAGCTATATCGGTCCGGTATTGGTGCGCGTACCCCCCACACCCCCACCCCCACCCTTTCGGCCGTTCGCTTCCGTCTGATGCCCAAATTAACCTTCTGGGCGAAGTGAAGGAGGCCCAAAGCAGCCTAATCAGAGGCTGATTATGGCGGCGGCGGCTGGCTAAAGGGTCAGGGTAATTGTGCCATCAGAGGCCTGATTGTTTTCAATCAGACGGGCGGCCGAGTGACAGCTGGGGGATTGGGGCCCTGATGGAGCCGCGGTGGGCCTAATCAGAGAAGGGGAGAAAGACAGAGAGGGAGAGAGATCGGACGGGGGGTGGTAAGGCGGGAGAGGGGAGGCTGATTGGTGCAAATGAACAGTCAAAACAGTAAAGTCCCCACCCCGGTACTGCGCTTCACTCCACAATCCTCGGCAGTTCATGGCACACGCACGCACACACATGCACGCTCACATGGATGCATGGACTGACACACATGCACACGGTCCTTCCTACTGCATATCCATATTAAAGGAGCGATATGTAAGACCCTAGTATTCAAAAATGAGTACTGCGGTCCAAATAGCCACTTGGAGCCATAGAGGTTGAATTCCTATTTAATATACAATCTATGGTTGAAGCAAGTTGTCCCCCCAAGGCTTGAAGCTCAAGCAGGTTGCTTGTAGGTTAAAAGGACACGAGTGCAAGAGGAGCGCAACATTATATTTTGACAATGACAAGAGACGACAAGTCCTTGACTGTAAGTTGATCAGCTGTTTATAACTGTCATCTATCTGTCAATGTAAAGCTAAGTCCATTGGCCCAAAAACAAAAGCCCACTGCAACGAAAAGGCACGCTTCCGAGTTTAAGTTCAGTGACTGCCGCCTTACTGCCTGCCAGACTCCATTAACATTTTGCTCAATTTAAACGTTATAAACATCTACTCCTTCTATAAGATTATTAATGATTTCTTGCGACTCATAAACAAACACTTATTCATTCGGCAAATATTCTGCATTCATTTTAACTCTAATAAATGTGAAATAAACGTTCCAGAAATTTCAAAGAACGTGCTGGCTGTAGCCAGTATTTCAATTTAGCATGTTTCCTTAATTTCTGATGGCATATCATGGTCATTTTAAGATTTAGTACAGTAAATATTAGAACCAGACCAATATATCAGTTGAGTGATATTGGCCCAATATTGGCCTATCACTGCTATATCGTCTAGAACGTATTGGCATATATGTTGTCCAATATGCGCCCATATGAAAACTCTTTTTGTAGCAGAACATAATGCTGATTATTTTTATTTGTTAGCTTTATGGGCAGCATTTTATGTATATTTTTCTTAATTCAGTTTAATACATACAATTATTTTGTTATATTTATGTTTTGTAATTTATAGCTATTTAAAATGACTAAAAATAACAGTGAAAGTCTACTGTTTTAGTGCCCGTATATAATTTTGGACAATAACATGTATTGTTACATTTTAAGATATCCTGCATCTGTTATATGTGCATATTCTGTATAAAGAATGTTGGCTGTTATATTGATATCAGATTTTCTTTACCCTCTCATACCAGTATCACCCACAAAAAGCCAGTATCAGTTGGGCTCTAGTAAATACTTTACATATTTCTCTTTTAATATAAGTAAACAGTGGAAGGAGATGCAGCTGGCAGTGTTTAATTTGTTGTTTAGTGGTCTGTGTGCGTGCTGTGTATTGTGTCATGCATTTCTATCTGTGTGTTTTATATACTGAATAATTTCGTGCCAAGACACAATTGTTTACATTTACAAGCTGAGATGATTGTTTCTCACTTTATTTTTCATCAAAATATTACCATAACATCACACTTTAACACCTTAATACTGCATCACGTCTCTACTTGCATGGAAGACCCATGACCGCACACACACACATACACACACACACTCCCAGTACCTTCCATATCTCCTCCTCGCTCAGGGAGGTGAGGCGGTCGCTCTTCAGCACCTCCCTGAGGAGGCGGTAGGGCAGCTGCAGGGCCTCGTCCTGCCTCGTCTGGCTCAGCTCAGACAGATGCTCCACCAGGAAGCCCACCACGGCCTCCTCTAAGGCAGGGAGGTGGAACAGGTCGGCCACGCGGTACAGCTCCAGGTAGTTCACACTGCTCAGCTCCTGCACAGGGAATACATAAACATACAAATGAATGTACTTATTCACCATTAATGTTTCTTCGGTACTTACAAGCAGCAAAATATATGATCTCCTAAATATTATACTTTTTTAGGAGGTATATTTAATCAGAACTTAACATATGTAAGATTCTATTTTATTATCACCATCGTTTCATAAGAATGTGTCATATTTACCAATTGTCGATATCTTGTTTGGGTTTTTTTCAACTTATCTAGAGGAGTTGGACAAACATACTCATCCCAATACATGTATACATGTATAGGCCACATGTATACAGTATGTATACATTAACTTTGGGTTTTAGAGCTGCAATATTTAGTCAGCTAATCAATTAGTCGATCGACAAAAGAATAATTGCCAACAATTTTGATAATAGATTAATTGTTAAAGTAATTTTTCACACAAAATTGGCAGAAAATGCCATTTTCAGCCTCTCAAATATTGAGATTTTCTGCTTTTCTCCGTTTTATGTCACATTAAACTGAATATCGTTGGGTTTTGGACTTACAAAACAAGATATCTACAGACATCGCCCTGGACTCTGAGAAACTGGGATGGACATTTTTCACTATTTTCTGACATGTTACAGGACCAGTGATTAATAGATTCAGCTAGAAAATAATCAGTTGCAGCTCTAGTAGGTTGATTTAAATGACAACATCACAGATGCCTTAAGTAGGGACAGACAGATAGAAAAAAAGAAGAGGAGAGGAGCTAAATAAGGGCTGACTGATGGAATAAGACTGCCATCTTCTGGTTGTCCTTCAGCACATACAGTATAAACATACATCAACTAGTACATCTTCTTCTACTACTGTCCAAGCTGATATAATGTAATATCTTCATTGATCTGTATTTTAAAGTAGATATTTTACACTGAAATTAAGTCCATTTTAATTCTACTACTACTGTTTCACAGATAAAAAGGTATGTACTGTATCTTATTTTGAAAATCCTCTGCCTTGGGTTTTAAAATAAATGGGATTAAAGGGATTTATTAAATATTAGAAATGCTAATTATACGAATAACACAAAGTATCACATATACTGTACATACCAGTCAAAATGTGCCAGCAAAGCAATTTCAGATCAATGACTTACAGGGCTTCACACAGCATGTGTAGAATCGATCAGTTCATCAATATCCAAATGACTGCACATCAGTCTCCATTATATCGGAGGTGGATGATCCTAACTGGCTGATTTTCTATCGTTCATCGACCAGTGGTAATATTATTGGTCGAGCTTTTTCATCAATTATGCACGGTAACCACACACTAAATGAAACAGTCAGTTGACATGTGTTCTGCAAACAAGGATGTTAGCAGGTAAAGAGATGAAAAAGCAGAACAATCAATGATTTATTCAGGAGTTTATGGTTTTGTTTAATACTTATAGTGAAGTATTGGCTGATCACTATGCAAATTAATAGAGGCTTTTTCAACCACCAGATGGCACTTTTGAGCTAAGTTTATTGTGATGTAAGTGAAAAGACCTGTATGGTAAAATATAGTAAAAAAAAAAAAGAAAGATAATACTGTGGTGGCAGAGATTTGAGATGCACAGGCTTAAGTAGTACATATAATTAATAATGTAGTATATGTATATGCATGTAATTAAGTGATTTTAAAACCACTGCAAAATGCATGATTTCATGGTAAACATATACACTGTGTGTATACATGTGTGTATCAAATACCTCAGAGCAAGTCTGCTCTACAACACCCTGAACCTGATTTGTCTTTATCTCCAGCAGGGCTTGGCAGTGTACCCAGAGGACAGTAGGCTGACTTTAGCCCGTTCCAACAAATCCATCTTGGTCTCTGTGATAAAATGCACGAAACAAGCGGCATGGTGGCCTAGTTCTTGAGGAGACACCTTAGCTGACAGGCATCCACCCCACTAAAGTGTCCTTGATCAACACACTGAGTCTGTACCGCTTCAGCCTCCCTGTGGAGCAGGATACTCACCAGACCATTAAATACAGACTGCAGTAGAGTTGGACATTGTTAATTTTTGATAAATACGGCACTTTTTAGTTACTTTTGACATCAAACTTTGAGGTGACGCTAGCTTGAAAGAACAGTATTTTGGAAGATACACTTATTTACTTCTCATATTGTTGAATATGAAGCAAAATCTGGGAAACAATTAGCTTAGCTTAGCATAAAGACTGGAAGCCAGAACAATTAGCTCTGTCTAAAGCTGGGGTGGCCAAAATATGACCCACCATTTTTAAAAATAAACTAGAATATGGCTAAGCATATTTGTAATAAATTGCACTGTATGTACTTTGCACATCCTGGTTTAAAGACTAGATGTCACTGTCATCTTGAAAAATTACTTGTCCTATAATGACAATCAGTCTATGAAAACATTACCTCTCAGTTGATTAAACATGGAAGAACCGAATAGATGAAAGATAGTCAGTAGTGACAAAAAATTTCAGAAAAGTTGAGAAAATGAGTGTTTCATTTCAGTTTCCAGTTCGTGTTTGTCCAGATCTCTCTCAGCGACTTGTATGTGCACAAGCGCATGCCATCAGAAACACACAGCATAAAGATGACCAATGTCATGCTCATGTGATACAGGTGATCGCCTGATGCTGGGTGCTCTTTTAATCATCTTTTACTCCATTACAGTGAAAGGATGAGGAGGCCACATCAGCATTTTTGTCATAAAAAATAAGCAGCCAGTATCAATATCTTCTACAACATCCCAATTTGAAATTACATTTTCTACAGTAGCAGAATTTTCTAATCTTCTTCGTATGGAATGACTCGCTGATATGATCAGTAATACAATTGTATGAATTGAGATCAAAGTTTGGAAATGAGTTTCAGCATGGTATATATGGAACTACGTCAGGCTGGTACTGAGCAGCCCAATGTGAGAAGCTTTTGAAGCTCGGGTTCTCCATATCCATGTCATGTACTCCTTAAGATAATGAATTCAATAATTAATTGCGAGGCACTGTACTGTATACCCTCTTTAGGTTATGTGTTGCATAATGTGTTATTGTAACATACTGTGCTTTTTGTTGTTGTTGTGGTTGCTGTTGTGGCATCTGTCTTAAATGTGAAAGTGTAAACTAAAAAAATAAATGAATAAAATAAAATAAAATTAGAGCACATTGTCCATAAAAACGACGAGGCACCTCCATGACCTGAAAAACCTGGTGCATGCATCTCTGTTGTTTGTCTAAAGGTCGATACTTTTTAGTCTCTAGTACAGTTCATTTTAATACCAATACAATAAAGGTGTGAGATGAGTCCTCACATAAAAGCCCGTTTGTAAATTTCCTTCATATTCCCTGCAGACAGGATTAAATCACTTTGACTGTTCCTGAGTGGAACTGAACGCACCTTTCAAAACTCCAGGATATTACAGGATTTCCATTAACCTGATGAGACCTCTAGCATGCAGCAGTTATTCCTCTGACTCCTCTTATTGTGTCCCCAGCTCACACACAAGAGGTCAGTGTTTGGTGTGTGTGTGTGTGAGTGTGTGTGTGTGTGTACCTGGATGAGGTAGTGGGAGCAGAGGCTGAGGAGCTCTAGCAGCTGAAGGTGACTGCCTGCAGACAGGACGTCCTGGATCACCGCCGGCTCCAGCAGGATCTGTCCAGAGGCGATAACCAAGTACTTCAGTTTCACTTTCACTGCAGCTGGGCTGCAGTTAGTTAGCAGACTCTTTTTGGCTTAGACTTAAGCATAGATTTTATGGCATTCTAGTGTTAATCTTTTTTTAAATAACGTCATTATAATTGTCATTTGGTATCGTTACACTCATTCAGAGGAAATGAAACTGTATGGAAAACAGCTTATCATTGACAGTGTTTTCTTCATGTTTATAGGTAATAAGTAATAAGTTACGTTATTTCGGTGATGTTTGAGTTTCCACATTGGCTGTTGCTCATTCAAATTAATAGGTGCAAACAGTCTCACATGTTGGACAGACTATTAACTGTACTTTGGTGATCCACCTGACTTTTCATCTAGGCAAGTCTCAACAACTGGTCAACATTTTAATTTGTTATTAGCTGGTGAACGTCAGTCAGTCAGTCCTTGTTTATTCACTTGTTTTCACTGTTGTCTCTGCCTGTGATTTCTGATGCATATTTTTCTTTAAATTCTGACCTTTGAAAGACAAAACGATTCGTTGAAGCTCTTTTTTTTGACTAATTTGTGTTTGGTAAGGGCCAGACATGAAGCAGTTACAGTCATCTATATGTAATAGGACTAACTAGCAACTAACGATTATTTTCATAGTCGATTAATCGGTCAGTTGTTTTCTCGATTAATTGATTAATAGTTGTTTGTTTTAGAAAGTCAGAAAATTGTGAAACATTCTTCCCAAAGTCTAAGATGGCGTCCTCAAATGTCTTGTTTTATTCACAACCCAAAAATATTAAGTTTAGTGTCAGAGAAGAGTAAAGAAAACAGAAAATATTTACATTTTAAGAAGTTGAAGTCCAAGAATTTTGACCTTATTTATAAATAAATTACTCAAACCGATTAATTGATTATCGAAGTAGTTGGCGATTAATGCAAAAATGAATTATTAATCAATGAATCTATTAATTGTTGCCAGTCTAATGTGTAACATAGCACAATTTGTATAACCGTAAAATATCGGCAGATGCTATCAGCACCAAGGAGCCAACAACACTATTTGCACCGGGGATGGGATAACCATCATGGCTATTTACACCCAAGTGTATGTAGCCTAGCATGGAAGGGACGAGCACCCAATAAAGTTATATGTGGCTATTTATATAAAGATCTTTTCCTAAACCTAACCAGGTAGTTGTTTTGTCTAAACTTAACCAAGCTGCAACTGACTTCTAGCTTCACAAGGGACTCATCCCCAGTCTCTCAGGGTGAGACCTGTGTTTAACCCATTCATCCACCACAATCTCCTCTCTACAAAGACTTTGTCACTTGTTTTAGCTAAACTAGGGGGTCGGGTGTAAATAGCTCGACAGCTGCTGTGTGTGGGTGGGTGCAAGCAGACACTCCATAAAGGAGGCATATTGGGCTACGCCAAAAGTTATCAGCAAGTTTTGGCATAACAAAATGCCAATGTTTTACCAGTAGTATGTTCTGGAAAAGGGTAAGTGGAATGTTTGGAAAAGCACCCACGCATTTAAGGGTTAAGTCATAAAGGATGTGACCTAAGTTAAACCTACTTATGTTTAAAACCAGGCAGTGTATTTTATATCCAATTTCATTATTTGATTTTCCTTGTTTGGTTTTGAGTGCATTTTAGTTAAGAATCACTGAGAATTCAGTCTCTACTGCGGATTATTTAAGATGTTTTGGATGGTGCAATAGAGGCAGGCAAAGTGAGTGTGACAGATTGTACAGCATAACAAGGATTGCTCTATCAATGTGCTTGATTCACCATTATCATCCGCCCAGCAAAACAACATATTCAGGCAATTACTACAGCACTGATTCTGCCAAAATGCTTCCTGTAGAGCTGAATGAATAGCAGCTGAGAGCATCCTTCTGTTTCCTCCATAATACTCACCCATACGCATTCAACATAAATGCAGCCAATTCATATCTCTAGGTGCTCTGGAGCAGGGCCAGGTATTACGTACTTTATGGAGGGCAAACCGCCCTTCTTGTGTGTCTGTTCTGCAGCATGCAAACAGAACCACATGGAGTTAAATGCACTATTAGTCAGCACAGTAATAGCCCAATCAGACTAAACGTGCCCCCTGTTACCTCTCACACAGAGGACTCACCTACTCCAGATGAAATTTTGGTAATGTTTTAAAGGGCAGGAACAAACCTTGGATAATCCATTCAGCAGCACTGCCCTACATAGCCACAGAGGCATGACTGCATCAGTAGTGAAAGTGAGAAAAAAAAAAAAATGACTTCATCATTTGTCTCCCTCGCCTCTCACTACTGTTGATACAGTAGTGGGCTGAATGTTGTCGAGCAGCTCTCATGGGGATCATTTTTGCTTCAGCCTACTCATTAGTTATGATTTTTGAAAACAGGAAAAAGCAGCAGGTTTTCATCCTAACAGAACAAATAGAAATGTACTACTTTCTTCTGGTGCACATTTGTCCAGCCTCTATGCTTAATTACATGCTTTGCTGCATAGAAATATACACATTATTTGACCACTTTAGCGTTCATGTAAACAATTCATTGGAAATCATTAAGCAGTTTGTTTATGATAAAGTATTTTCCCTGTAACTAAATCCATTTAGGAAAAAAACACAGTGAGCTTTGCTGATAAGTATTTTTTTTCTGTGCAATTAGCTGCATTTGCACATTTATCTCAGTATAGTTTCCTGCCAGGCATGGGCAGCAGTCCAGTTAACCACCAACACAATCTATGGGCTCCCATAAGCTTACCAAATGAAGAAAGCAATAATACAGGAAGTGGTTATTTGCTTCCATTATTAGAATCTGTATGCACATAGACTCAGACTTTGATCACCAATCAGATAAAAAATGATCTTAAATTAAAAGGGAAACTAAGCACTTATTTTACCATTAACACTACTTTTACGAGATGAATACAAGCTGAGGCAAACATCTTATTAAAAACAACAAACTCATTTTTTTCCTTCTTCTTTGGCTCAATCAGCATCCTGGCAGACAGCAGCGGCAACGAAGGCAACTCCAAACAATAACTGTAATAACTGTAAGTGAACGCTCTTCATATCCTGCTCTCGTCTCCTCTCCAGAGGCCCACTACAGTTAGAGCACTTCAACCTCACGCAGCAGAAGTCAGTTTTATAACACGGTGGCAGGTTCAGTGTGGGAGTATAGTGAGCTCTTGTGTAAACCGACATTTATTGCACTTGTTACTTTGCGAGCCTTCACCTGGAGGAGAAGACAAAACGTGGGGAGATGCTTGTATGACAGAATATAGAAGTCTTCTACGTAGGATCTGACACGTGTAGGCACATTTCACTTCATTCTTCCAGCTAAAAAAAAGGGATTTATAGTCTGGTAAATGTCATGTCTGTGGGTAATAAAACTGTGGGAACGTTCAAGGTGTTCCTCAGTCGCACTCCTTTTGATTGATCGGATCAATCATTAGCACAGTAACCCACACACTAATCAATTTGATCTAGATTAGATGGCTAGTTAGCTAGTGTTTTGGTCATATTAGCTAACTTAACATGTGAATATATATTGTTTTTACAGGTCCCCCAGCAACATCTTTTAACTATTGACAACATTTGGTTTTCTTTTCAACATAGACAAGCCTAGCACATGACGTAGGCCTATCTAAGTACAGAACACAGAAAAGGAGAAAGTTGACTGAGGTACCGAGCTTGCACAACTGTTACTGGAGCACTGATTTAGACATCCACAGTGGTCTTGGCATACAGTGAAAATTCCATTAAATTCTCCCAGTTTGACCCTTCCCAACTCCTGCTCCTTTTTCGCTCCTGGTACCTCGGCCCACTTTCTCTTTTCCTCTAAAAACATTAGCTACTGTTAGCAAAATACTAGCTCACTAGCCATCTAATGGAGTGGTTGTCAGACTTTTTCATGTATGCCCCCTGTTAGAAGCTGAAAAAAGTTCACGCCCCCACCCCGAAATTATTAGCAATCATTAATAATAATTGGGGAAGCAACTAATAAAAAAAAAGATTCAAGCTGAATTTTAGTGAAATGAAAGTCAGCATGATTGTATCAGCAAACTCTTGTTTGCTTATTTCCCGTACACACATCTTATCAATGTGATTTTGTTTCACTACTGTTAGCAAAATGCTGGCTAACTAGCTTGCTAATGATTCATGCAGATTAGCTTGCTAGTGTCCTGGCTAACTTAAAGAATAACTTCAGTATTTTTCAACCTGGGCCCTATTTCCTCATGTGTATGTGTGTGTATGACTGATAGGTACAACTCATTTTAAAATTGGTTCAGTATTGAGGGAGGCGGATGCAGCCGGCAGCCATGAAATAAGTTATAACGGTAGATATGAGGGCAAATACGTCCTGTAAAAGTTTGTGCTTTTTTTCGCCACAGTCCGGCTCACATCGCCAGTGTAATCTCTGTCAACAGCATGCTTCATTTACTGCTTGCTGTGTGTGACGACATCTCGCGGGATCTTTGTTTGTTGCCGGAAGAAAACAGAGGAGCCATGCTGAGAGCCGGTCAGAGCGGAGTCAGCTGTCGGGTCTGCAGCGCACACTTTTCCCAAGATGACTACTGCCATCCCAAGAAGAGAAGACATCCAATCCTGAAACACTTCACCAAACACACCTCAAGAAAACAGCTGTCCCACTCACTGCAACGAAGACATTCTTCAACAAGCAAAGATCCCGCGAGATGTTGTCACAGAGTCAACGGTAAGAGAGACGCTTTGCATGCTGTTGACAGAGATTACACTGGCAATCTGAGCCGGACTGTGGCAAAAAGAAACACTTTTAATACACAAACTTTTACCGGACGTATTTGCCCTCATATCTACCATTATAACTCGTGTCGCCGCTGCCGGCTGCATCCGCCTCCCGTAATACTGAACCATTTTAAAACGAGTTGTACCTATCAATCATACACACATACACATGGGGAAATAGGGCCCAGGTTGAAAAATACTTAAGTTATCCTTTAAGATATGAAAATATATTGCTTTTCCAGGTGCCCCTACAGCAGCCCTTTAACCATGAACCAGACGAGTCTAGCACATAGCATATCTAGTAGGCTTTTCACACCGCATATTAGGCCAGTGCTATCCTTAGCCCTGGGCTAAGAGTTAACCCTAACTTAGCCCTCTTTCACACACACATATTGTTAGCCCAGGGTGAAGCCCAGGGATATACGATGCACACTGCACTTTTACTAACCCTGTAATAAATAACCGTTGGCCAAGAGAGCCTTCACACTGGTACAATCCTGGTACATTCCAAAGTGGGCTAACCCCAACTTTAGCCAAGGGCTTACTGGTACTGCTCCGGAGAAGGGTTAGCCTCGATTTTGCGGGGTTATCCCCTGAATACTAACTAAACCCTGGGCTAAAAGCTGCTACTGTGAAAAGGGGCTAAAAGTTCAAAGGAGTTGTGAAAGCTCTCTTGGCCTTGGGCTAACGGCTCCCTTAAAATAGGACTAAGTGCAGTGTGAAAAGCCCAGAAAACAGGAGAAACAAAAACAGAGAAAGTAGACTGAGGTACCAAGGTTGCTCAGCTGTTAATGGAGCACAGAGCAAAAAGGGGCAGAATTTGGGAGGGGTCAGTTGACTGAGGTATCCACAGTGGTCTTGGCATGCAGTAAAAATTCCAATGAAGTCACTGACTGACTTCCTGGGGCAGCCTATCTCCTCATTCACACTGCTGGCCTATGACATGTGGCTGAAGGATTTTTAGTAGGTCATTATTTACGGTGTTGGGATAAGCATATTGCCCTCATCTCATCTGCTATCATCTCCTCTGGGCAGACAGGAGCTGAGCCAACCAAAGCAGGGCGGCTTGCAAGCCTGCTGTTGACCTACTTACACTGCCCAACCACTCACTCTTTGCTCATTTCCACTGTGGAAATAAAATTAGGAGTAATTACAAACTTCCTGGCCTCTCAGTGTACTGCATAAGCCGCTGGGCTGCTTATTGGACCGAGCATCGCTGGCACTAACAAGGTCAAGGAGGGTTATTAGAAATGATCACACACTTATTGTTTGCCGATGGGATGAGAGGGCAAAGACGGTGACTCTACTCACATGACTGCCTCTCTGCTTTAGTATGGAAATGTAACACTGTCTCTTTATTTCTGCTTTCATGAATTTAATTTGGTTTCTTATTTAGGATCCCAGTATCATGTTCAGCAGAGGACAGAGGAGTGAGCGGGTCTGTGGTAAAATCTGATACAGCACCTGCACACTCCTGGATAACACTGTATCCAAATGCATGCTGCCGTGCTGCTGAGATTAAAGGGTAATCTGCAAATGCCCTGTTTGGATTTATTTTGGTGACATATTTGGCAATGGTGAAAAGTAACTACTGCACATGAGTACAGTTGTAAAGTACTCATACTTTACTTGAGTACTTTTATTAATTCAACTGCATTTTAGGGGGAAATGTTGCACTTTCTATTCTACTAATATAAACTGCAGTTACTAGTTAGGCCTATTTGCCATTAGAGTTTTTAAATGTTCAGTCTGCTAATAAAATTGTTGTAAATTAAACTGCCTAAAATATATAAGTTGTTCAAGTCAGCTCCCCCTGAACCAGCAACAAAAAATGCACTAAGGCTATGCATCAATCTATCCATAGTAAGTAAATAAAATAATATACAGTATATTGCAATAAAACAATATGAAAGGGTGTATTCTACATTATGTGTAGTGTTAATATAAGTCTAAGGGCAGGTTCACAGTTAAAGGTCCGATTCCTGAATCGAACTGATGTGAGGATGATACATTGTTTAAATTTGGCAGCTGGTCCAGTTTGGATTTCCAAAGGCAAAGCTCTGGCCATACAGTCAAGTTAACCTGCTGCTGTAGATTGTATCCATCTGCGGTTGTACAGCCATTCTCATGAAAACCCAAGAAATACCCTAGTTTCGAAAATAAGCGCACTTCACTGTAATGAACGTACTGCACGGTCTTACAAAATTGTTACAGGCAATCATGGTGTTGAGAACTGGGTTTTCAGATTTAATTAGTTATTGACTTTTCTGCATCAATTCATAATCTTTCAGAGATTCGCAATGCATCTAAGAATTTTTTTTTTCTCATACCTCAGGAAACTCGGGCTGCAACTAAAGATAGTTCGTTAATTGATCGAGTATTTTCTCAGTTAATTGATTAATTGTTGCTTTTTTTTAAATGTCAGAAAATGGAGAAAAATGTCAATCAGCGTCTCCCAAAGCTGAAGATAACGCCCTCAAATATCTTGTTTTACTCACAACCCAAATATATTTACTGTCATAGAGGACCAAAGAGACCAAATACATCAAATAATAAAATTTAAGAAGTCGGAATGAGAGAATTTGCCTTTTTTTGTTAAAAAAAAAATACTCAAACCAATTCATAAATTAAAATAGCTGGTGATTAGTTTAATACTTGATTAATAATCAATTGTTCGATTTATTGTTGCAGCTCTAGAGGAATCTGCCAATCAAGCCAATTCAACCAACTACTGTAAGTTAGCTTGATCACATGCAGTGCCGATAAGGTACTTGCTAAGTACTTGCTCTTTACTGGAGGAAGTGCAGGAGAGTTAAAATGTACATTAGGTCAGAATGGTGTCACCTGTCAGAGAGCTCAGTACTGCAGGGCCTAAACATAGAACAGAACATCATTTAACATAAATACTTGGTTTCCACACAAATTTTTTGTATCGGTAAACAATTTTGCTGAAAATACTTTTTTACTTTCATTTACTTACAACACTGAATGCATGACCTTTAATTGTGATAGAGTATATACATTTTTACTTTGTGCTGTTGCTCCTTTTACTAAAGCAAAGAAATAATAATAATTGAATCATAACTCTGAATAATTCTTCCACCACCTCTGTAAAGTGTTTTTTGCTCCAGTGTTTTTGAACAGCACTTCCCTGCTATCACCTCCCAATAAAACACTGTGGGAAGGATTGTGATGTCTTCTCCTCAGACGGCATGTAAGCTTCTGTAGGAAATGCTCTTTTCCGTGTCTAGTGCGTTCAGCTGTGGTGGATATTGCTCAGACTCACCTGTCCGGTGTAGGCAAAGTCCAAAGCGTGCTTCAGTCCAACACTGGTCACTCCCTGCAGAGTCACTTCGTCTGCCTCACTCTCCACCATGCACAAGCTGAACATAGCCTGGTGACACAAGATGACACATCGCCAAAACACGGAGGTCAGCTGAGGGAACACAACGTCACAGATATGCTATATGGGACTTTCTGTCTTTGGTTACAAAGAGAAAAAACTGAGCCACTGGACATTAAAAAATGGCCAATAACCACAGACACTGACGGTGAAATCAATCCAGTTTAGTTCTCCCACTCCTTCAATGTTGACTGTAGGCTGATCGTATTATATCTGTTGTTCCAGTATTAACGGGCAACGAAATCGGTTTTGTTTGTGCATGTGCTGAAAAAAACCAGCATCATACTTAATCAAAACCTGCCAGACGCAACATCCTGGAGCCCTGCTGTATTGATTTACCTGCCTTGGCCCCGGAGGTCAGCAGTAATAAATAGCACAATCAGTACTTTCTGCGATACAGCCTCTCTGTCTTTCTCTCCTTCTGTCACGCACGCACACACACATACGCAGCCACACGTGTGCACGCCACTCTCCGTGTGAAATCAAAGCTGTGGACGCAGCGTCTGCAGTCTGGCCCTGCTGTGCATGAGTCCACTTCGCTGCTCGCTAATCAAAGCTATTGACTGGTGTCACACCATGAGGGGATGACAGAACCATCGATCAGGGCCAACCAGCAAAGTGCAGCAGTATAGAGGGGAAGAGTGAGAGGAGGTCAAATGTGGCCACGATGAAGATCGACTCTAGTAGCGTGCGTGTCTTCTCCAGGACAGCAAGGTTATGACGCTTTTAAAGGAAAATCTGTGATATATTTACAGCATGTTCTCTAGTGCCTCACCAATATATCTGTGAGCCAATATATCGGCCCAATATTGGCGTGATGTGGGCCTGCTGAGGATATATTAGCATATTAGTATATCAGTGTATATATTTACTGATATGCAACAATATAAAAACTTTTTTTTACAGAACATATAATGCAGAAGATGAGGCCTGGGGTGATTTAGATTGAAAGATGTATTTTAAGTGTTAAATTGTGCAATATTTTAATGGAGTCTGACAGGCATAAGGCAGGGAGTCACTGAACTCCAACTCCAGAGTGTGTCTTTTCAGAGCAGTGGGCTTTTATTTTTGGGAGAAAGGGTTTAGGTTTACACTGACAATGACAACTGTTATAAACAGCTGGTCATCTTACAGTGTAGTGTGCAAATATAATGCTCAGCTCCTGTTCAGTGTCCCTGCAGCCTGCAGACAAACTGCCTGAACTTCGGGCCTGGAGAGGAGGGGGGTGAGGGAAACAACTCCCTTCAACCATAGATTATATATTAAATAGGGATTAAACCTATGTAATATACCATCTATGGCTCCAATTCACTATTTGAATGCTATTTCTCTTTTAGTTGATATTTGTCAGGATATATTTCTGGATTATAATGGGACAAACAAACACCATGAATTGCTTCTGAAATATAATTGCATCTGATGTAGACAGTGTCTTTTCCCTACTGTTTCCTTGCCTCAGGATAATGATCTAGCTAAGTTGCAATTTCACATATCTCTTTAATCACAGTAGCAGTTTGTAGCACAGTCACACCAACACTATCTCTAGAGACTGGTGTATAACAGTATTACAAGCTTTAAAGGCCCTCCGGCTGGCTAGTTAGAGTAACCTCTCTTTCTGTCACAAAAACGACATTCATTCCTCCCAAAACTCATCCAGTTCTCTCTGATTCATAGCACCCATGAACTTTAACCAGGCACCAGACCCCCTCCTGTCCTCTGGCGAATGGCCCTTCTGTATTGTGAGGATGATGTGCGGGACAAGGTTGACTTGAGGCCACGCTGAGTTTAAAGCAAGGCCCGCACATCTCTCCTCAGAGCTCAGCCTCGTTGATTCACCACTGCACTAATTAAAAATCCACTGGTCCGCTGAGCACAGGAAGGCCACTGGCTAAACCTGGGGGGTGATGGTGTCTGGGCTGTGGTCAGTGTGTGCACGAGTGTAAAACACAGAAAGTTGAACAGAGGCACGGGAGAGTGCATGTGATAGAGAAACTGCCTACGCTTTGCATGTTTGCCTTAGTGTGCGTTTGCGTGTGAGCAGACAGGCTGGCTGAGGGCACGCTCAGAGTGTCCGCAGAGCTGTTCCCCTCCAGCACGAACACTCCTGACCTTGGTGGAGGAGCCGAGGGAGGGCTGGTGGTGACGGATGGCTCCTCTGTGTTGGGATATAGATCCAGCACAGAGAAACACTGAGCCACAGAGCCCCTGTGCTCACTGCAGTCTTTTCACATGATGCTGCAGCGGGGGTGCAGCGCTGCAGTTAGCAGAATTTATGTGTGTGTGCTTGTTGGGATCATACCAGAGAGGACTTGTGACTCCCTCACGCACCCAGTGAAATATTATTCTGTGAGGTTGTTTTCATGTCTGAGCAAATTATTAGGCTCTCTCTAAGGGCCTTTGGCTATATTTACAGGCAGATACATCACAGAAATTACACATAAAAACTCTTACGATGCCCGAGGCTCAGCTGCTGTATTTGAAGACCAGTGGTCTAATCAAGGGTTCAGTGTTTATTACAGAATTTTCCATTTGGAAAAGTAGAAAAAAATGTGAAACCACATCTGGACAACTTTCAAAAATATAGTTAATTGTCTTGATATGATTCTGCTATGTTTGCGCGTGGTCAGACCAAAATGTTGCATTCATTAGTTCCCTAAAACATGGCTTAACTAATTCAAATGATGTCTTTTAAAGACAGGCAGCAGGAGTAGAAAGATGAAAACATGATCATGAGTGCTGCTCATATGATTGGACTTTTGACATCTGTGTCACTGTTCATGTGTTTATATTGTGTTTCACGGTTTCCACGCAGCCATGGTTCTTATATAATTATTACGAGTGAATTAAGTTAGACTGTAAGTGATGTGTGCGTAATTACTGTGTTCAGTTGATTAGAGGCCTGGAGCTAATGCGCTCCTCATAATATAAAATTCTTTCTGGCCACAGTATCTGATTTTAGAAATATTCTACTTCTGAAAAGAGACTCTGCCAAACTTAAGTGTCTTGTCAAGGATTTGTTGACAACAGCACAAGATAACTTGTTTGTGTCAAATCATCAATAATCACACATGGGAGATGTTAGCCTTTAGGACTTTCTGACAGAAAGCCCTTTCTGGTAAAAGCTGTTTCTGCCAGGAATCACAGACTGTATGATAAATATTGGACGGAGCATCGGTGACGTCATCCACAGGTTTCCAAGG
This sequence comes from Lutjanus argentimaculatus, assembly GCA_034769285.1. Lineage (NCBI taxonomy): Eukaryota > Metazoa > Chordata > Actinopteri > Lutjaniformes > Lutjanidae > Lutjanus > Lutjanus argentimaculatus. The sequence continues at coordinate 7,382,069 of JAWZSL010000025.1, read as the reverse complement.
AGCCATTGCGAAGGAGGACAGAGCTGAGGTGGCCCAGTGAAGCAGCTACCCGATAGCTAGCCATCTCTTCTCCTAACTATGCATAACTCCATATGCATAAGCATTAAAATAACGTAAACAGGTGCGTTATGGAAAAATTCACCCCTAGCACAGTTGTCATGAAGTGGGAGATTAGTTATGGAGAAGAAAACAGTTTTTTGCACCAGGCCGTGAACGTGTTCATTTTTCTATAAAGTTCATTCATTCATTATCCATAACCGCTTATCCTTGAAGGGTCAAGGGAGTGCTGGAGCCTATCTCAGCTGAGACTGGGCGACAGGCAGGGTACACCCTGGACAAGTTGCCACAGGGCTGACACACAGAGACAATCACTCACTCACATTCCCATTAACACCTATGGACACTTAAGACCTGCAGTTTTTGTTACTTCCACATTGGCTTAAATTTTCACCTGCAAGGTTGCCACTTGGAAGAAATCTTTCTGTCAGAAAGCCTGGAAGGATTTCTGGCAGAAATGGCTTTCTGACAAGAAAGCTGCAGGAAGTCAGGTGACACAGTATCAAGAGCAACAAAGTCCTTGCTAGAGTCAGGTTGCGATGGACGAATGGATTAAGCATAGGACTTCCACCCAGGAGACTGAGGTTTGACTCTCAGGTGAAGTTTATTAGACTTATCTTTCTTATTATCTTCAATTATTTAGTTATTAGTTTCAGTTTTCTATCAGTTTGGTTAGGTTTACATAATAAATGTTCTTGGTTAGGTTAAGATACCAAAACTACTTTATGAGGTTTAGAAAAAGATCATGTTTTGATTAAAATAGACTGGCATTCTGGCAGACAGATTTCTGCCAGAATAGGCTTTCTTTCTTTCCCCATTAGGGAGAGAGGGTGGGCGTTGTCATTTGCGTGTTGGTTCATGGGGCTTATATGTTGGGGATCCATGGCTCCAGCATGTCACCAAGCCATGTTTCAGGTCCACCCAAAAAAAATCCGGAACACAGAAATCATGAACAACAGTTCTGTCTACAATCTAACTCCACAATAAAGTACTACATGTACTGTCTTTTCACATTTTTTTCCAACATGTATAATGTGTTTGAAGATAGATGCCGAATTCCCTTTTACACAGACTTTAAATACTGCAAAGAAAACCCAAGTTGGCATGAAAACCTGTTAGATATGTTTTTGTAAGTGTTAATATCTGGAAGGAAAATCCATAAAATTTCAATTTGGGATGGGCCATTGAATGAAGTACTGAATGCCTTTCCATACACTGGCAGATGACTCTGAGGTGAGCGTAGAACAGAACATTGTGCACCAATGTGCATCCCTCACGGTTTGATTTACCGTAGATGATCAAATCAAGCTATATTGGATGGCTCAGCGGGGTGATCAGCTACAAGTCAAATGCTTGAAATACTGCGCAGTCCATCTGAAAACAGCATTGCCTTCATAAAGAGATTAAAGCAACAGCAGAGTGTAGAACAGGTTGCACGTACGGTGTGAAATGTCTCTTTGAGACAATAACAGCTTTTGATGTAAGCTCTGTCCTGACTGCAGGGCTCGCAGACGATATTTCTCCATGTGACAAAGAAAGTGAGGGGAGATCCATGTGTTTGTGTGTGTGTGTGTGTGTGTGTGTGTGTGTGTGTGTGTGTGTGTGTGTGTGTGTGTGTGTGTGTGTGTGTGTGTGTGTGTGTGTGTGCGTGTGTGGTGTGTGTGGGTGGGTGCTCTCGCCAAGGGTGGTGTGTGATGCTGGTGTGACTGATTTCAAACGTCTTAGTACTGTGATGGCATTGGAGGAGGCAGGTGACAGATTCAGGACAAGTCTCAGGTAAACAACTCATGCTCGGTCAGGTATTTCATTACAATCTCTCACGTCCGCTGGGCAAGATAATGTGTTATAATCATCATTGCAACGTGTGTGTGTGTGTGTGTGACTGAATGTGAGTGTGAAAGAAAGAGAGAAAACACAGTTGCTATTCACAACACAAGGCACCTTCATCTCCTCAGTAAATGAACTAAATGAAACCCAGCGGAGGAGTCAGATGACAAACTGAAGATAATGTTGTTAAGCCCCTGCAGAGGAACAGGGGAGCAGAGTGAGTTTTCTTGCTTACTGTAACAGGCTGATCTAATAATCCGAGAGCTGGAAACAACAGTGTTGCTCGGCTCAGCTGGGACTTGAAAGAGCGGCGTTCAAAAACGGAGCCAGAGAACAAAAGGGAGAACAAAAGTGAAGAGGACGAACAAAAGGAGGAGAGGAGTGTGACTCGCCCACCCTCAACTCTCTGCAGAGTGAAGTAAAAATAACCTACACACACACACACACACACACACACACACACAGGAGGAATAATCCCTGGGCAACTTGGACATATTTAATCTGCCTCTCATTTTCAAGGGGGATTAATTTCTACTTCCTAATCTGCTCAGTGTCCCTAAATCAAATCTCATCGGTGCACTTTTCCCCGTGCGGCCCTTCTCCTGTCTGGCTGTCTGACAGCGTGCGTCTACCTACACTACAGATACCTCCGCTGCTTAACAAGGATCAGTCTGAACCTCGGCAAGAGACCACGCAAAGGCAAACATTAGTGCTTGATCCAGGTGGGATGGTGAAGGATGATCAGCTGTAGCACTATTAATGTGCTAACCACTGTCAGGACAAAAAAAAAAATCTGTTTCTCTAAGACTTTTGTCTTGGCAGCATGGAGCCCCTGAGACTGCATTTAGACCACTGTGGGACCCTAAATCCCTCAATTGATAATCTGTGCTAATTGAGTGAGCACAATAAGACAGGTTTTCTGGCGGCTTTAACAGTCCAGCAGCCCTGAAGATGGTTACGTAACGGGCTATTGTCACCTCCATCACATCAGCAGCAGGCTACACTGCCTGACTGATACCTGCTTTTTATAGAAATTTCAGCTTGTGCAAATCCTTTATATCAGTGTAACCATTGTACATACAAAACAAAGGATGTGTGTGTTTCATCAAAAACCCACTTAATCTTCCTGTTTAGCTTGTAAAACATACATACATTTAATAACCCTCTTCAACTCTATAGAGACAACCATCACCATCTCCAACATTACTGTTTTTCAGAGGCTGTAGCAGGTTAACCTTATTAAACTAGAAGACCTAAGGAATCCATTGATACCAACCATGTAATGCTAGTATGTAAAGGCAGAAAATATATCAAGATATCTGAATGTTATGTGGGTTCCGGTGACGTCATCACCCTGAATGGCAGCCTTTGATAACAGCTTCTCCGGAAAAGTATTTACTTGGCCCTTTTAGGTAATCAAATAGAACATTTCTCCGGAATAATTGATGTGGAAAGTGGGGCTAGAATGGGGAAAAGGGTTATAACAAAAAAAGCACCAATGAGCAACATGTAAACGCAGAAAACATTGAGAATGGCTTTTGCAAAGACACAAAACAAGAGCATTGTGGAAAACTTACTACAGGACACACCCGGTCGATAAACCATGATCAATAACAGTCAGATCTCTCCACTACACAATGAAAGACAAAATTCTGTGCAAGGCCTTGGGGAAGAAACAGGTGTTTCTGAATGGGAGATTGATATATTTCAAACAAGAAAATGGGCTCTCAAGGGTCTCAGACATGCCCACTTTATGCTAATCCAATGCAGTTTAGGGCAAAAACCATGCAGTTTTTTGCTTGCAGTATAAATGTGTTATTTTTCCCTTATCTATTTGATTATATGGGTCCCCAAACAGTATTAGAATTACATAAATTGGGTCTGATTGGAAAAGATGACACTTTTGTGGGTTCAATGGGCCCTATTGTATTCCTGTGTGATGATGTCAGTCCCCATAGTAGTGAGACCATTTTTCTAAACCTGACCTCCCTATATAAAATGACCTATTGTGATCTCAAAGCCTAATGTAGCATCAGAAGCAAGACAGAGACCTTGGGCACTCAGAAGATGTATGGGTTTCCTTGGTATGTTGAAAACACGGACAATAAATCACAGTATGACTTTTTCTTGTTCCTCAAAGTCTTAGTGTCTTAATGTGCTCTTTTTGGAGGAATCGTTGACCATTTTTATCAGTTCTCAAGTGGTCAAAAATACTACAATTGTGCACAAAATCTGTTTAATAAATGGCATTAACCCAGAAACTGCTGCAACGATTTATGACACATGACAGAGCATGAGAATGGCCCTAATATACTTCTATCGTAATGTTTTAAAGGTACACGGTCCAGGACTCACCCTGAAGTAATCGCTGCACGCTGCCAGGACGGCTTTGTGGGCGTGGAACTTCTGCTCGCCGGCAACCAGGGTGACATCACACAGCAAGCCATCTTTCCTCTGCTGGTTGAGGGCAGAGAGGACCGAGTCCTGGTGGGACTTTGACTGACAGAGCCTCTGTCCTGTCAGCATGTCCCTACTGCTACACACACACACACACACACACAGAAGATGTTTTGTTAAACTAGAGTTGAACTTAACTGATAATAATAACATTTCAACCACTACTTGTCCAACCACTAGCACAATTACTGTCACTACTTTTACTTTTGTCATATAATTATGGGTTTTACTATGACTACTTCTACAAAACAGGTTGCTGTTTTGTTGGCTCACCAGTAAGGCTCTGCTACAGTAAATGCAACAGGACTTTAATTTGTATCACTAACAACATCTGTGACCCTACTATTTCATATCAATATGGCTGCCATGAAAAGATCCATTACATTTTTGCAATGAAAAAGGATTCTTTTACATTTTTGAACAGTGTGACAATACAGCAGGAAGGATATAACAATGCGGATCATTGGTCCACCACTCCATTGGTCCAGACTAAAATATTTCAACAGTTACTGAATGAATTGTCATTGAATTTGGTACAAATAGTCATGATGTGCTTAGGATGAAAGTTTCTGAATGAGCTGTGAATATTTATTTGTATTTGGTAACCCTTTCATTGAAGTTTAGTGCTGATTAGCAAACAGTTAGCTGGCTAACATGATAATCTAAGATAGCATGAAACATGGTCATATCTACTAAATGTCAGCATAAGCATTATGCCAGGGCATGCTAGTGTTGGCATTATAGCCTAACAGAGTTGCTGGCTGTGGACTCTTCTTAAGATTTCAGTTGTAGTTCTCAATTCATTGTAGCTCTAATATTTTTATGATAGAGCAGTCTGGAAAATGGCAACGGTGACCAAAAACTAAATAATCTAATCTATATTCTTATATGTTTATATTTATGTTTTCATTGCACTATCAGTCTGTGAAGGTTGTGCTGTGTTAGCATCTTGTCAAAAGAACAGTAGGTAGGTAAGTCATTTTCTATTTCAAAGTACAATAAAGAGGGCAGTATGGCCTTAAAATGATATCACGATATTTCAGGGCGTACTGCAAAATGATATTCTTGACAATATGACAAAATACTGATGAATATTTTTGGTTTAGAACTCACAATCACTTTTGACCTGTCCTTGCATGATTTTTGGCTTGCATCATACTCAATCTTGTGCTTCTGCTTGAGTTGTGAAGTGAAATTAGTTTGTTGTACTGCTTCCTCTTGTTGTTACAGTCTTCTTGCACTTCTTTCATATTACTGGGCTTTATTGTACATCTGATGTTTTGTAACGAAACCACTTCCACACTACAGAAGTCGCTCCCCTTTTTGGAGCTAACATCTCCATCCTTGGAGCCAGTAGCTGTTATTCTCACTTTGCATCATGCTTGTTGTTGCTGTGTATAACGGCATGACACTATTCTGTTAACAAATCCTAATATTGCCATTCATTTTTTTTATCTGAAAAAAATAAATAACAGTATTATCGTGACCAATACATTACGGCACACCCTTAACTGTGAGACTGTGGACTCTTGTTTCTTAAGATTTCATTTGTTTCTTCAGTTGTGCATAGTGTTAGCATTCTGTGGAGAGAACAGAAGTAATATTCTGTTTCACAAGATGAATAAGTAGAATGAATGTCAGTAATTTAAATTGCTTTTTTTCCTATTCAAAATCAAGAATGAAATTAAATTAAATGCAGTGTAGACAGGTGACACTTTAATGGCAAATCCCTCGCTATGAATGTCATTTCCATTATGTCCCCACAATTACAAAGAATACTTTCTGCCCAGTGTGTGTCTCACAGTTCTCAGGTCTGATTCCTTATAGTGGATGTGACAAATACACAGACTGCCGAACATGTCTGAAAGATTGTGGCTGACTGGCTGTGTGATGGACTGCTGTGGACCCATATAGCCCCAAATATACCCTGTTTCCCAACCCATCCTCAGTCCCTCTCCGCTTGTACCCATCCATCAGCAGCACACCACCCTGTCCTTTCAAATCCATCTCTGTCCACTTACAGTTTCAGTAGTCACTCTAAATGCTGCTGTCTGCCGGGAGGCTTGCTCTGTCACCTTCATGGTGACGGGGTGTAAGACAGAGGAAATAATGGGTGTGTGTGGGTGGGTGCGTGTGCGCGCTATGGGCCAGAGGTAGGATGAATGATGAGTCAGGCTGTTTGTTTGGTAGTTGGAGTCTGCCGGAGGGAAGAGCCAGGGGACAAAAAAGCAAAAAAGGACAAAATTGCGGTGCTGGATTAGAAAGAAGGGAAATTACAAGACTTCACCTCTCAGAGAGGGAGAAATGGTGCCCTTGATGATAACATATATAGAATAATATAGAATATATGATAATATATGAAAATATAAAGATGAAAATGTTATATTATAACTTCCATCAGTTTGAACTTATAGACTATGCTGTATCTTGGGTGACTTCAATGATTTAATATTGTATTTTCATTAAGATCATTTTTAAAGAATGCTCAGAACTGAAACAGCAGAGGCAGAGATAGATTTCACATTATGCAATCAATAGCATACTTTTGTTAGATTCCTCTAGCCCACGTTTTTCAAACTTCCTGCCCCCGTTTGTACCACAGTCTTGTAGTTTAAAAAGCGTGGTCGCCAAGCTCAAACCAAGATGACATCATCTGCAGTTATTTTTCTCTGCCCTCTTGACAAATGTCTTCCAGGGCCACAGAAGACATATTACACAGGCTGAATAGCACTCTTCCTGAGCAGAAAACTGACCTTGATCTATAAAATTGGTGGCGTTTCGCTTTACAGCCACAATGTGATTACAGCAGCGAGCACTGCTGTCTGCCACAGTGTCTTTTTAATACTACCAGTGGGGACACCAAAGTCAGAAATGTTTAAATCCTGTGCACGGTGGCTATAAGAACAGGAAAGGCAGATTCTATTTTACAGAAGGAAAGGTGGGCAGACCAACTACATCTGGCGATAGTCTATAATTTTCTAAAAGAATCCCATGAAAAGACCAAAACCAACAAGTTGACACTTGTCACCTGTGTATCTAAAAGCCTGATACAGGCAATCCTATTCTCTCTGTGCCATTATACAGTAGATCTCATACATAAGTCATGTCATTGTGACATGTTTTCTTCATCACAACAAATATAGGCACTGTAGTTTATTCTGAGTTAATCCCCCATCCTGCTGATGTAACATATACACAATTTACTTCTGTTTCTGTATGGTTTGCTTCAAGGTCTTGCATGTAAGATTTAGGGGGATTTATTGGCAGAAGTTGGAAGAAATTGAACTTAATTTTCAGAAATGTGTCAGTGTAATGTTAGTGTATTTTCATTAACTTAGAATAAGCCCTTTATATCTGTAGAGGGCGCAAGTCCTCCTCCACGGAGGCTGCCATGTTGCACTGAGAACGGACAAGCCAAACACTGGCTCTAGCTAGAGCTTTTCATGTTTTGTGTGAGCTTTCATGGCTGCCTTAAGTTTTCTTACATGTTTGGAAGGGGAAGGCGAGACGAGGTGTTTGAAATCTGCAAGCTCACCAATAGATGCTATTAAATCCTACACACTGCTGCTTTGAAATGACAATACCCAGCTATTTTAAGATGCTGTTCAACATTTTTTAAATCACCTTATGTATTATGTAAGGCAGTCATTCCCAAAGACTCAGTCAAGACTCACATGTGGGTCACAGGAAATTTTATTTGGGTCACCATATAAATAAAAGGCTGGATGGAGGAAATTCTGCAAATGTAAGATTTATACCTGCAGTACACCTTTTGTAAAGCATTTAAAATGTGTATATTGTTTTACTGATAAGAGGAAAAAACAAGAGCCTGTTAATTCTGTCTAAATGCACTTATTTTGTCTCATTTATGAAGAAAGCTAAAATGTCCAATATTGTTTTCCTGATAAGAAGAAATAAAAATGACCTGTTAACGACCTGACCTGTTAACTCAGCTTAAATGCATTTATTTCTCATTTCTTAAGTTTTAACATGTGTATACGTATTCAATAAAGTGTCAAGATAATATAAGATGATGCGGAAATGGCAGTAAAAATGGTTAGGAACTTTCATTTTTGCACAGATGAACTCTTCCCACAATTTATTGATGAGGCTTACTGCAATGGTTTGTCATTTTAAAAAAATGTGTCCCCAGGAAAAATGTAAATGTAAAAGTAATTTAATTAGATGAGACACATTCCATGAGCGCTGATATAGAGTATAACAGCACTGTGACTTTTGACTACATGTATCACTGATTTACAGGTGTTCTAATAACTGTTACATTGCTGTTACAATGACTAACAGGTGGAGCCCACAGACAGGATGAGTCTTGTATAAAATACCCACACTTTCATGCATACAATACCCTGGTTATAGAATGATTTGCATAAATATAAAAATGACTTATACAGATCAATTATAAGAATGCTTCCTGAACATATTTCATGATCACCAGATTGATTTATTTGTAGTTTAGGTTCTGAAATCATGCTAAAATCACATATCTGCTATCATAAAATCCTGTGGTTGGTTTATTTGCCTTTGCAATACAAATGAACCACACCAGAGTGGTACTCTGGTACCTCTGGTACCTCTTTGGTACTCACCAAGCTGAGTCTCAAGAATATAAATGTCAACATTTAGTCTGTCAAGAAGACCGAGCTGAATACAGGCAATTTTATGGATCCATCCAGACAAATAAAGAGGAGCTCTAATGGGGTAACATATGGACTTACACAAAGTAGCTAGCAAGCTAACATTAGCATATGCAAATGTTTATTTGTTGCTTGAAATAGCCCAGTCCCATTCCAGTCTCGGAACTATAAAATATTTAAAAAGCATAAAAGCAATATCACACTCTAGGGTGGGCTGTTGTACTGAATATCAGCACTGCTGTGATTATCTTCGTCTATGACCAATTCACATCCGTGCTGATATTCAGTACAAAAGCACTCCCTCAGGTGTGATATTACTTTATCATACATTAGTAGAAAAGAAGCTCAGTAGGAATGAATTTGCTTGAGGTAGAGAGCTACAGACATGCTGAAGTGACAATATTGAGAACACATTATTGGTTTTGGTCTTTTCATGGGATTTGTTGACAATAACAAAAATATAGAATGTACTGATTTTCTCCTCTAAGTGGGACAGCCCTGGTCTAACCTCCATTACAGTACATCCAAACAATAAGCTGGATAAAAACAAAAATCCAGTGTAGCCTGCTCACTGGCAGCACTTTTAGTGAACCACATATTGATCTTACATGGATCTTTCTTGGGTTAAAATAAAGAATAGTGCTCTCAGTCTCATAAGAAAGCGGCTCTTTGTCTGTCTATTTGCTGAAATAGTCAGTCTTAGTGCATACAGTAACTGCTCCTTAAGTAATTTTTCTGTTTATGCCATGAACCTTTAGCATGCATGTGCAGTATATGTACAGTGTTCATGGACAGAGCAGGCCACTTACCTGAGGCTGGGTTCAGAAGGCATGCCCCTTGACAAAGGAAGAAGAGATGGTGGTGGAGGTGGAGGGGAGGTGCTGTGTGGCTCCTGAGGACTGTAGTCTCCTCACTGGGAACATACATCAGCCTGATAGGACAGAGCAGCACGTCAGCTTTACTCAGTCCATCCGCTCGACCCAGCCGCACTGTGACAGCCTCCTGTGCGACGTGTGAAGGGATGCAACCGCCCGTCAAGCCTAATGCTGACTTCCCCCTTCTCCCAGACACACTGGTTTTGACTCTGACGATTCTTACAGCTGTTCTCTCAGACCTCTTCTCATACAGCACGGCAGCTGCGACAGCCACAGGCAGCCAGACTTCAGAGAAGGGGAATAAACAAGCTCAGCACTTCTCCAAACAAGCTGGGAGTCCAAATTACACCAAGTCCTCTCTGTAGCTACAACCTTGACATAATGTGCTACACACCTGAATCTGATATCCCTCGCTGTCTCCGAGAGATGATACCCAGAAGCACAAGAGAGGAACAGAGGTCAGCACAGATACACCCTGAAATCCAAGCTGCTCTGGATACTCTGATTGAAATACTACTCATTCACTTTACAGTAAGTCCTCTCACATGGATGTTTTACAAAAGGAAGGCCTGTGTATGTATGTGGTTCATCTTAAGTGTGGGCAGGGCCGAGTGAGTCTACTACTGGTTGCTCTTGAGCGTAGTCCCCTGCGAGGTGTATTGATCTGTGTATGAGTGACCTTCAGACGCATGGCCACAGGCAACTGCTACTGACTGATGAGGCAGAGAAGGAGCTTATCCTGTGGTCCTGAGTCCAAGCCCAAAACAGGCCAGCATGTGCTGTGTACATTTCACAGCTTTATGCATACATAAGCTTTTAATGTTGTATTTTTAGCATAGGGAATGAAAATCAAGCAAATGTACTTGGAAAGCATGCCTGTAAATCACATCGGGAGTGCAAATCAGGACTAATATTCCATCTCACTCTATTTGCTATTGGTCATTAGGGGTGTAAGAAAATATCAGTACACTTGAGTATTCAAATATGTTTTGTGATACTCACACCACTATCCTGATATTGTGAAACATGCAAAGATACCAAATGTGGCTATTTGCACCTGGGTGTATATAGACCAGTGTGGAAGAGAAGACCACCTAGATGTCTGTAGCCAATAATGCTATTTGCACCCAGGGTGTAAATAGCAAATGCAGCTGAGAGAAACCATGATCTATCCATAAACCTAACCAATAAATTTTGTTGGCCTAAACCTAACCAAATTAAGACTGAACACTGAAAATAATAATAAAAAATGTAAAAATCAGACACTAATGTCACACTACTGTCGAATAGTCTCCCAGGACAAGATTTTAAACCCTACTCTTCTAAGGAAGCCTCCCACCTAACAATTCATCAACTGCAGCCTATTGGCAACAGCAAATTTGTTGCTCTTTATAGCCAATAGGTGAGAACAGCCAAATAGCTGCCATGTGCTTATTAGTACCAGGGTACAAATAGACATAGACATGACATGCATAGACATGCATATATGGTGGTGTGTTCCATATACTATAATTTCCCCTAAAATTAGACTTCAAAAAAGCAATATATCACCTTGCTTATAGTACCGCAATAAAAGTATAATGTATTCTAACGTCAGATTCTGGCCAACACAGTCATTAGTCATTGCTCCATTTGTGCCCATAAATGTCCTCAGTATATTAAGTTTTAACTGCTAATGATATTAAATTCAGCAACACATCCAAAAGCTTCTAATTGAAACTTAATGAGTTACCATCATTTTGGCCTCAGAAAAGATTAACATATCCGGAAGGTGGATATATTTAGGATCTGATAATCACAACAAGTAGGCCATTGTTCCCTGCAAAACACTGTAATCTCCTGACTGGAAACAACCACAGTGGTAAATGTTGTCTTTTACGCACAACAGGCAACTAGGATCTTTCCACAAACAGCGCGCGACTGAAGCGGACTTGGGGAGAAGGAGGAGGAAGGTTGGGTTGCCAGATAAGCAGACACCATTAGTGCATTAACTGTCACTTTCCAAAAGCTCCCAGCTGTCAAAAGGTCTCCTAGCAACAGGCCAGCGCCTCGGTCCACAAACTATGAGGACGGAGACAACAACCTCCTCCGTACGAGCACAATAATCCTGTTGCATCCATCTCAGGGCGCACTCACACAATCCACGCCACAATTTGGCGTTTCGAGCACCTTACGGCTTCGCAGGAATTTACTGTATTCATCTGCCTCTTGTCTTAATATGCCACACAGTCTTACGCACCTCATATGAATGTGTTCCGATTCAGTCCCGTCCCCTCCGGCTGCGCCTCCGTTACAAATGTCATTTGATGTCCCGAGGTCGGTCTCTTGTACGTCCGCGGCGAGAGGAAAGAGGAGCGCAGCGGCGAGCAGATGCGCTCAGTTATCACGGACACTTTGTTGGCTCCACTGTAGCACCTAAATTGTTCGATTATAACCCCGCCTCTCCACGGCGGTCACATGAATGTGGACAGAGAGGGGATACAGCGCCTCCAGGTGGATAATTAGGACACGACCAACTGTATATGTTTACTGCATAGCCTACAGTATGACAGGAGCCTGTGGGAACAGCAGGGGTCCTCATAAAGTCTCCACTGGGGGTGTCCAGAAAATGAGAGAGTTTGATTTACTGTAATTTAATACCGTGCTGCACTAAGGACTGACTTAAAAAAAAAAGACTCTTCCTATGTCTATAATGAATTAGGCTATAAACAAAGGCTGGCTGATATGCTTATAAATAATATCTCAGTATTTTTAGGTTGTTCTGCGTTACCTGATATACATGATAACATACTGCAAATTCTCAAATAATGCAAACATATGATGATCTTGTAGAGTACGTGCAATGCAATGATGCAATACTGCAAATTAAACTACCCAACACTATATAAAGTAGTTCAATGTAACACAACCTTAAACATCAACAGCAGCAAAATGCAGCATACACATTAATGCAGCAGTAACATTATTACAAAAACATCAGATATAATAGTAAAACACTAACAGCAAGGCTGGACAATATGAAGAATATCAATAACTAATCAACTTTTTTTTAAACTAAATACCAAGATATTGATATTGTGTCAATATTGTAGGGATGATTATTTGTGACGTTACAAAATATTAACAGTGAGATTTTTGATAAGTAATCATGAGTAAAGTGTATATAATGATTAAGTGGGTATTGGACAAGTAATAAAACAGCTAGAGCAGTCTAATATGTTAAGAAAAGAAGGAAAAGAGGACACTTATGCCATATCATAATATAATGATATCCAAAACCTTAAACCTTTAAAACCTCATTAAAAATACACATTTTCCCCTGGCCTGTAGTGCTATTTATCTATCTAATAGTTTTGGTGTGAGTTTCAGAGTATTGGAGCTATGGCCCGGAGATGTCTGCCTTCTCTCCAATATATTGGGACTCTGTAATAGAATCTACCAAGCACTTTCTTCCTACTAAAAGAAAGTAGTTCCTACATGAAACTACTAGAAGGTGTGTAGATTATTTTGGTCTCATTTTGGAAACAGACACTGGTTTTGAATTTTTCAAACTTTTTTTCTTGACAATATCTCCAAAACTCTGCAACTCACACAAAAATCTAGATTATGATATCAATATAATATCAATCATTGCCCATGTCCTAACTAAACATACTCATGAGACATTATAAATGATTATGCACTGCATATTTAAGCCATAAGTACTCTAAATAGCCGTTGTCCTTTAAAACAACAATCATAAAACATTATAAAGCATTTTATGATTACTTATAAGGTCAGCTACCAATACGACCTCATAATTACTGGTCAGTATTATGATAGTTGACCTTATAAGTCATTATAAAATTATTACCAAGAAACAAAACCTATAATGACTTATAGTTGTGATGTCATCATCAAGTACAGTTTTTGCCCATTAAGTTTTTTATTTCTGATACTTCAACAGAAACATTTAATCTGTGAGTAGTAATCTGTAATGCCTAAAATAATTATATTTTATTTAGAGTATTCTGTCGCTGTATTTGTTATTTTTGATGTTTGTGGAGTATCCCCTGAAGGCATTGCTGGGCTTTAGTCCACCTTAGTGCTCTCTGGGCTAAATTGATAAATCTGTGACTTCCATCTAGCGGTGTGTAGTAAAACTACACCAGCATCCTCACTTTACTATCTCTTCATCTTTCCGTGAAAAAAGCGACAGCACCTCCTGTTGATACGGATAGATATAGATAATATAGATAGATAGATATTCTTCATTTCGGTGCCACTCCACAACACACAATAAAAATACAATACAGAGGTATACGGAGTTCAGTCAGATTACCCCCCTCACTTTGACAAAATTAAAAGTGTTGGGGACCACTCAACTTTTTACGGATGTAAAAAAATAAATAAATAAAAAAAATCCGCCGAGTTTAAAAAAAAGGCAAACATTGTCTGGCTTATATACAGGTTGACTTTCTTAAACAAAGCCTGAAATTAAACTGTTGTAACGTATATTATATTCACAAATCTCTGCAGATTTCCTGCATTTTTTCTGGGACTGCCTCATCCTGTCCCATCATTCATCTGCACACATGCTGCGTTCAAGTGCTCCCCGTCAATACCCAAGTTCTACTGCTGTCAGCGCTCTCACGTGCGCTTTTTCGATTAGATATTTCTTTTAAGATGTTATTTATCTTCCATTTTAATGTGAACGCATACCATCCTGTTAAAAAAATAGCACCATTTCAACTTCAAAGATGTAAATACTTTCAAAAACATAACTATATGTGACATATGCCCTTTTTTACCTTTTACGGTCTTTTACAATTATTGTTTTCCGTATGGTTCCGTATTTTTGGTGCGTTCAACACATGGTTCAACAAACGTATCTATAGTGTGTTTATAATAAAAATTTCGACATTCCAACCGCACCTGAATGCAGCTTCAGTGCAGTGCAGCCAGACGAGGGAGGACGGAGGGACCGTGCTGGAGCTTGTCTCAGGAAACACGCTACCAAATTCCCCACAGAGTTGCTCCAAGCGTGTCCATGTAGTCAGCTGTGACTTTAACTCCTGGCTAGTTGGGGTAAGTGCTTGGGTTTCGTTTTTACCATCTTTTTTAACTTTCTGGTAGCCTGCCGAAGTTGTTTCGGGCCCGTCCCGTGGCAGCGACCGAGCCAGGGCAGTTTACTGTACTCTCTCCCCGCATTTGGCGTCTAATTCACGGGAAAACGGCATGGACGCACCCTTTAAAGTACTTAGCTTTAGGAAATGCAAAGTCATGAAAATGTGATAGAAGCTTATTCATTATTACTTTACTAACCTGTGCATGTTTGCTTACTGCATTGAAGTGGTGCAAGAGATTTGCTTTGCTAACTTTTATTGTCTTTAATCTTTGCTAATATGCTAACCCAACACTTTATGCTAATAACTAACCAAAATGCTTTATCCTGTTACTGCTTACAGGCCTACCACAGTCAGCACTATGAAGACTGTGTTACTTTTATATAAACAGTGGTGTGGTAATATTAGGGAACCTCCTACCACGAGTGATAACATCAACATATGATAATCATCAGCACCCATATAAACAACTCATCTCTTCATCCTCAAAAGACCATGTGTTCATATTGGCTATTTTGATTTAATGTGCGTTAATGGTTGTAGAGCTGCAATGATTAATCAATTCATTGATTATTAATCAATTATTACATTAACTGCCAAGTATTCTGATAATCAATTAACCTGTTTGATTTCAGCTTCTTAAATGTGAATAATTTCTATTTTCTTTTTTATTCACTGTTTTCTAACATTTAAAAACGAAACAATTATTCATTGAGAAAATAATGGACCAATTAATCAATTATGAAAATGATCATAGTTAGTTGCAGCCCTAAATGGTTTGAATTTAGATGATAAGTTTCTTTTTAAAATTTCCCACATAAAGTCTACTTCATTGCAGCACATATTTGTAAGTAAAATTAACAAAACAAAAAAAAAAACACTTTTACACTCTTTAAAGATTTATAAAGTTGTGCAGTTACGGTTACGATTATTTTATAGCTTTGGAAAACTCATGATTGCGACATGTAGGAGATTGATTGGAGGACTTAAGTTTAGAGCTGGGTGATATGGCATATAAATAATGTATTTTATAAATAACATTGTAAATTTTGAAATATTGCAACGATATGGAATGGATGACCATTGATGCTTTCACAAAATGTTAATAGAATGAGAGTTTTGATAAATAATTATCAGTAATATGAATATAATGACTAAGTGGGTAAAATAAAAGAACTGTCTGATAAGTTCAGAAAATTACACCACTTTACTGTAATGCATCAATTAAAACCAGGAAACACTTATGGCATATCACAATATAACAATATCCAAAATCTAAGATGGTATCTGTTCTCAGATTACACTGTCAGTATAATAATGATATATTGCTCAGCCTAAAGCTGTTTTTCATCTAACCAGTGGAGAGATATTAACTTCAAAACCACAAAAATACATGTTTTGTGGTCTGATGGAAATGGTTTCATCTGAATTAACTGATTTATTTCATCACAGCCGCTATCAGGAAGTATTGTACACAGGGCCGAGAAATAAAACATATCAATACATTTCTCTAAATATGTGTTCGATTTTCTAAAAGTTTCCAGAATGAAATGAACCGTAGTTCAAGAATTATCCTATAAGGCACATGTATATGTGTTAGTATACTGTATATAACCAGAACTAATACACAAAACAAGTCCTGTATGTGCCCCTATAAAAACCCAAACCAAATCATACTTTACATTTGGGTTCACTGGGAAAGAATTACGTTCTGTCAGGCATTCAAGATTCTTGGCTGCTTTTTCACGTGTGTGCATGTGAAACTGTGACACTTTAATGTGAAGTTTAATGTGCATCAACAAGCTGAGACTCATTCTACTGAATCAGCCTGAATCTTTAGCATTCCCCACCCTGTGTAAATGCATGCTCTTCAAGTCTGCACGAGGATTGACTGGATTTTGGTCCCATAATTCCCTGTTACTTATGTGTCAAAACAGTGCTTCTCAAACTGGAGCCTGAGGACCTCAAGGGACCTGAATGCGTAACTTATTTTAATTTGCTTAGCTTTATTTGCCTCTAGCACAATGAGAGAGTTGTATGGTAGACTGTTTTGATGATAGAGCTTCAGTGTGTTCCTGCTCTGCAATTCTGTGGGAAATACGTTATTAAGCACTTATAAAAAATCTTGTCAGCTGGGGATCTTGAAGACTTAAAGTCTTGATGAAATGTGAGTTGTTGTGGTCTAAAAAGAACCTTTCATGGTAAGGTTCAGTTGTACTGGAAAGTATAAACCCATTTCATGAATATGTTATTTTCAGGGATGTGGGATTCCTATCTGTGACCCAGAGGCATGAGGACTGATGATGAGAACGTTTTACCTGCTGCGATGCCTATCGGCTCCACTGAGATGACCCCAGGCGAACAGAGATGTGGTTGACGTGTGAGCCAGGGGAACTCAACATTTGGGCCAAGATCTCCTCACACTGAGCCAAAAAGAAACCTGTTCTAGTTGACACGCACACACACAAAAAAAAAAAAAAACGTCAGTCACACACACACATTCCCAATCAGCTGTCATGATGCTGATGCCAGGACCAGTGTGGGCGTGCCTGGTGCTGATATGGGTGGGAAGCTGCAGTGCCCACAGCCTGTTTACCTGTGAGCCCATAAAAGTGCATCGGTGCTTGGGGGTGCCCTACAACATGACCTTCTTTCCCAACATGATGGAGCACTACGACCAGGATATTGCAGCCAGTAACATGGAGGTGAGTCCTTATAGCGTTACATACATCAGTTTGTTGACAGATTGAATTGTGCCAGTCTTGGCCTTGTTGGGCATTAGCCAGTCTATCCTGTCAACCGACAGTGCAGTTTATGTTTTTTTTTTTCCTTGAAAGCAGACTCATCACAGTCTGTAAAATATGAGATTACATTACAATTTACACATATTTTATATATTGCTCAGTTCTGACTTTTCTTAATTAATTCTTAATTATAAGTTAAAATATTGCTCTCTCCAAAATGAACAGACTCCTCTGGCAAAAACAGTAATTTGACCATGCAAAAGTTGCTTGTCTGCTGCTGCCTTGATTGTTTATTATTTGGGTTATTGTGTGACTTGGATGTTTGAAAAGGATTGTTCAGATTCACCAAAGTGACACAAACAAACTAACCAATCTTAGCTGTAGTAGAGAAGTACTTTATTCAACCCCAATGCAGAAAACTTGAACTATCCCTTTAAAGGCAGAATGTGTTGCTTATTTATTCCTGCCTTTTAAATGTGGTACTTGGGTGAGCAGTGGCTAATCAGTGCAAACCCATGTTGTGTGTGAACAATATTTGGCTAAACATCAGAGATTGTTCAAACCCACAGGACCTTATTTAAAATTCTAGTGGAGGTCCCAAAGTTTTCCAAAATGCATCTATATTGAGCATCAAGGATGAACTGGTACACAGTGATAGACCACGTATCTGTGATACTGCCAGACAGTTTGAAATAAAGTAATTTTTCACACCTTGTCCAGGGAAAAAAATTATGTTAAGGGGTTTCACAGCCGCTGACCCACCTTAAAGAATCTCATTGGTTTTGGTTTCCATGAAGAGTTGTAATTATTATTGGCTTGTGATAGAAAAAAAGCTCACTCTGCTTGTAAATAAATATTAGAATTCAAGTCACATTTACAGATAATGAATATCATCTCAAAATAATTGCTAGGATTAGTGCTATTATTAGTGGCTCCAGTCTATAAATGTCAGAGTCTGACAGCCTTCAGAAGTGCATATTGAGTGAACTATAATTACCATTTTGTAATGGTCATCAAGGGGCACACACAATTTACCAGCTACTGCTTGTCCACAGATCATGCCTAATTGTTACAGAGCACTATCTAGGAAATAAACTGTTGAATTGTATTGTTGTGAACTCGATAACTATGAATCAGTACACTCATTGTGAATTCTCAGCTGTCAAAAACAACTATACATCATTGTCACAATGAAATTTGGGGGGAATTAGTGTGGAAAAAGGAATGTCTCCCCACTAGAACTACACATGAAGGTTCCTTTAACAAGAAAAGTAAATTAGGAAAGGAGAACATTCTTATTTATGGCAACACGCTACTGTACAAGGGAGTAGTTACACTGAAGGGGTTACCTTCACTCAGGTCTGACAGTTGTTTACCACACTTTTTTTTCTCTTGAATTACAATTGTATCACAAGAAAATAACAAGGATTATCACTAAAATGAACACACCATTTGTTTATGAAGACACTTTTATAGCAATAGTTTCATACTAGTTTTATTTTTCTGAGGCAGTTCTGTACATTAGCAGTCCAAGGTAGGATAACGTCCAAGAGCCAGAAAGAACTGAGTGCTCTGTCTCTTGCTGAGCAGATGTGTTTCATTTCACTCTGAAAGTTACAGTTAAATTGCATTGCAATTTTTGGTTTGACTGAGGTCTGACATCATCGACTGTGAGGTCTGACAGTCATTTTCTGTCATCAGAACCTTTGCTAGACAACCTCCTTTGTATAAGGCAGGACAAATGCAGAACTGATGTATGAGGAGAGTCAAAGTAACATCAGTCAAAACTAATGCTAGTTAACTTAGCTTCCTCTTAACATGTGGACTACAAACTCTTCTCTCCTTCCTTGTCCATCATGCTAGCTAACCTTGCAGTCATCACCAAATTGACACCAATTAATCTGACGGTAGCTGATGGCAAGCTGGGGCTTCATCTGATTGGCCCGATATTGTGAATGATTGGCCCATGTATCCACGGCTCCATCTTATAGGTCAAATGTTCACATGCTGAGTGTGAATGCATGGTGCTTATAAATAAAGTGATTTTTCTTATTTGTTATGTTTCAGGTCTTCTGATGATGATTGATGTGATTTATAGCTCAGCACTACTCCTAAATCTTAAATGCAGTGAAGGGATAGATGTCTTAAATTACAAATGGTACACAACCAATGCCAGGTGTGCCTGTTGAAAAAACATCTTCTATTAATGTTTTTAGGCTGTGACTTGCTGCAGTCAGTAGTGCACCACGAAAGTTGACAGCACATCTCCTAGCAACACCAGCGCTCAGATGTCAGTCAGTATCTGCTGTGGGTAACCCGCACCCGTAGTCTTGAGGTTTAGGCACTGTTTACACAAATATTTCCAAACAATATCATTATAATTTATATTTTTTTTTTTGGGGGGGCGGACGTTTAGCTCAGTGGGTAGAGCGTCCGACCCATGTATGGAGGCTGTTAGTCCTCTGCAGCGGCCGCTGGTTCGACTCCCGCCCTCGGCCCTTTGCTGCGTGTCATCCCCTCTCTCTCTGCCCCCTTTCCTGTCTACTCTTCAGCTGTACTATCGAATAAAGGCAAAAAAAAAAAAAAAAATTATATTTTTTTTACAGAAAAAGTGAGGAAAATTCAGATTTCAACTTTAACATTTTGCGTTCAGGCTGTCTTGTGTCCCTCCTCATCAGTGAACTCAGTGTCTGACTGTAGTTGTTGCATCCTGTGTCCTGGCATTCCTGAAGGCAAGGGTTTGGGTTACACACATTTGGTGTCAGAGCGTTGAGCATGAACAGTCATCTGTTAAGGGAGTCTTTTGTGTCACAAAGGTAGCAGGCTAGCAGGTACGGGCTTTTTATTTCACAAGCAGACTTGGCCACGGGCGACTTCATCGACTTTGTTGTGAGGGGCCTTTGATATCTGGAGGAAGGGGAGGGACACACCCAGCCTCACACAAAGCCAACCCTGCATACCACAATGAGCATTCTCTCTCTGTTAATCACTCACTCATTTCCCCCCTGTACACAGTCTTACCTCCAAAGCCCTGTCTCCCAGGTGACAGGCTTGCACTCTCTGGCTTACAGTCAACATTACATATTATACATGGCTCTCTTTGAAAGTGTGCAGTGATTTATCACAAAGCCCTGACGCTGTAATCAAGCAGACTTCTGCTTCGGTATGGGCTCAGTCTGGCCTATCAGTAGGATTTTCCGGAGGAGGGCTAACCTTTTTCTGCCCTTGGTCCCAAATTCCACCAGTGTTTGCCAGAGTTTGAAATAGAAAAGTTTGAAGTGTTAGAATACAAAGAGAATGGAAAGACTAATTGACGAACTGTAACAGACAGGGAGCACTTTGGGGTCTTAAAAGTTCGAGCGGAAGTTTGAAAAGTGATTTTCTAGCCATTTTTTGGAATCATTTAATCCTTGAAGTACTTTGCTCTGAAATTCTCTGCAGAGGATTTTGCCTTTGGGAGCAAATCAGCTCAACTTGTAGCGCTGATCCTGGCTGAATGTTTTTGAAATGAGGGCAGTTTTTACAGTAACTCTGCCGTAAAGCAAATAAAGGTCAGATTGTTGAGCAATGGGCAGCTCATTGAGAAGGACTCCAGGACCTCCATAGCAGAGAAACAAGGACGCTTACTGTCAGAGGGGGCAAGCCCAGGCCCCAGAGATGTGGGCCTACTGCCAGACTGGATTTCAGGAAAAAAAGAGGAGAGGAAACATTAGTATAATAGCGGACTGTGTTGGAGCGCGTGTGTGTGTGTTTTTGTGTACAAATATTAGCTGTAGACTGGCAGAAGTCTGCGCGCATGTTGGTCTGATAATGGTTGATGAGGTTAAAAGACAAAGCTCTAAAACATTCATGTGGTTTTAGTGCAGTTGTGAGTGAACAAAGTATTCTAGATTATGAAAGTGGTTAAAAGTCAATAATAAAAGAACCTTGGTAAGCCTAAAAAGTGTACACTCAGTCAAGTTTGAAAGAATCTAGAAACATCAACATAGACATGACATGTACTTGTTTTGCTAGCATGAAGTGTTAGGGTTAGGGTTAGGGTTAAGCTGCACATATTGTGCTGTAGATACATACTGTGTCTCATCAGCAGCCTAACCTATCAATAGCCCGCTGCATTCCAGCCTTCCTGGCCTGTCGTTGTATGTTTCCAAACGTCCATGCACTCATTTCCTGCCACTATACCGCACCCCCCACCTCTCAGTCCTCGAGCTCTTGACCAGTGTGTTGAAACGGACGAGTATGGTTCCCAGCCAGTGAATGGGCCCCTTTGTGGTGCACTATAGATCACGGCAGATCAACAAAATGAAGTTAACACTTTATGTAAAGCGGTGGTTCCCAACGTTTTTTGATTTGTGACTCCTTAAAATGAAGCAAAGCCAACTTGCGATCCATCATCATCATCTTTCATATGTCTAGGGGTTATTATAACCTGGTCAGTCAAGGTCATTTCTGTTACTTCCTGTTTAATCTTATAGGTCTTAAGAGGTAAAATGATCCAGTTTTCCACAAGAAAAAAACAAATATTGGGGAAATGTCTAAAAATGTCACAAAATCTAAGAAAGAAAGCTTAGTTTAGCTATCTTAAATGCAAATTTTTTGCATGGTGTCTAGTTGTGGGTAGCATCTCCAAAGGTATTTTCATGATCTCACAGACTGCTACTGTTTACCTGAAATGATTCCATGTTTTCAGGGCTGATCAATATTTGAATCATAAACATTTCCTCAGGCTCACAGACCCCCCTAAAGCATACAAATCAAGTCCATGTTTTTTCAGATAAAGATCAGAACCTCTCATATTTACAAAGTCAGTACAACACAACTTTTCTCTCCATCCCCAGCCATTCATGCCCCTGGTAAACCTGCACTGTTCTCCAGATGTCCATCACTTCCTGTGCCAAGCCTTTATCCCAGCATGCACTGAGGAGAACAAGGTGATCCGTCCATGCAGAGAGGATTGCGAGACTGTTTTGTCTGACTGCAAGGAGAATATACGAATCTTTGGTATCACCTGGCCTCCTGAGCTACAGTGTGACAAGTAAGAAATGCAAAATTGCAGATAATCCACAATAGCAACACCATGAGTCCATTAAATTTATTTATTTATTTTTTTCTCATTAGACTGGATCGGTGTGGCTTCCCTGATGGTTCGGCACCTCCTGCAACCACCCCAACGAGCTCGTCATCAACCAAGAGGGACCTTGGCTTTTGGTGCCCGCTGCAGTTGAAGACCAAGCCAGGCCATGGCTCATCATTCCTGGGTGCCCAGGACTGTGCTCCGCCTTGTTCCAACATGTACTTTAAACCCCATGACATTGAATTTGCCAAGAGCTTCATCGGCGTGTGTTCCATCATCTGCTTGGGCGCCACGCTCTTCACCTTCCTCACTTTCCTCATCGATGTCAAGCGTTTCCGCTACCCAGAGCGACCCATAATCTTCTACGCCGTCTGCTACAGCTTTGTCTCACTCATATATTTCATCGGTTTCCTGCTGGGGAACAACGCAGCCTGTACCAAAGCGGCTCATCCTGCCGGTGTGGATACAGTGGTGCTGGGCTCTCAGAGCAAAGGCTGCACTCTGCTCTTTATGCTGCTCTACTTCTTCTCTATTGCTGGTATCGTCTGGTGGGTCATACTCACCATTACCTGGTTCCTGGCAGCTGGTCCCAAATGGAGCTGTGAGGCAATAGAGAAGAAAGCGGTATGGTTTTTATGGATTTAAAAGAATAGTAGTTTATTTAATGTGTGTGTTATATGAGATACTTATCAGTAGTTAATGTATTGCCTACATTTGCTGCTGGTCGACACACCCCTAGTTTGGAGAAGAAGAAAGGGGCACCAGCGCAGAAGCTAAGCCTTGGACTGCTGTGGGCAGGGTCAGTAACAAAAGGTATTTTAGCCACTTAAAGAAGGTCCACCTAAAAAAGTCAATATCAGCTTAAGTGTATGTTATGTTAAAAATAATATCTGACTTTTTCGTCAGATAGTCTTTTCCTACAGGAAACCACCGTCACTCTCTCCAAACCAACCAAATTCCATGAGTGAAATCAGTAATTTTACCTCACAGTACACAGGAGTTGCTGGGCTACCGCTGCCTCAATATGTAAGCTTCTTTGTGTTATTGTGTGACTTTGGTGCTTCAAAGAGATAGTTCAGATCCACACACAATGACACGAACAAACTAACAGATCAAGGCAGCGGTAGACCAGCAACTCCTGTGTGCTGCAAGGTGAAATTACTGATTTTGTCAGTGGAGTTTGGTTGGTTTAGAGGGAGCAATATATGGCTCATATAATAGAGGTTTCCTGTCAGAAAAGGCTGTCTGACACTGATTTTTTAAATTTTTTTTTTAAGTGGCAGTAAAAAAACCTTTTGTTGCAGACCCCGTCAGTAGCAGTAAATTGCTTAGCACCAGACTCAACATAATAACATAATTCTAACTATCCCTTTAATGCAATTTGTTGGTTGCAAATAACAAGAGAATACAGCAAAGAAATGTAGAATATAATGTAAAATGAGCAAATGCAAGCTATTATCCGCCAGAAAAATGGCCGACAGTGTTGAAAATATAGATCCATGTGACCTCTGTCTTCAGGTGTGGTTCCACTCTGCTGCCTGGGGGATACCTGGGGCTCTAACTGTCATGCTGCTGGCTCTGAACAAGGTTGAAGGGGACAACATCAGTGGTGTTTGCTTTGTGGGGCTCTACGACCTGGACGCCCTGCGCTACTTCGTTCTGGCTCCTCTGTGTGTGGGCGTCATAGTTGGCCTCTTCCTCATCCTGGCAGGCATCGTTTCTCTTAACAATGTCCGGCAGGTCATCCAGCACGACGAGCGCAACCAAGAGAAGCTGAAGAAGTTCATGATCCGCATCGGCGTGTTCAGCTGCCTGTACTTGGTCCCGCTGGTCACCCTGTTGGCCTGTTACACCTACGAACAGAGTCACCGCAGCACCTGGGAGAATACCTGGATCAACGACCGCTGTCAAGAGTACAGCATCCCCTGCTCCTACAAGGTAGCTGTGGCTTATTCACTCGCCGAATGTGTTATGGTTCCCAACAAGTTAAGGTCAAAGGACACGTTAGAAAAGACTTTCAAACTCACTGTCTTGGTCAGACTGCCAGTCCACATTTGTTTTTCAGCATGTCCAAATTGATTTTAGAAAATCTGGACAGCAAAAACACATGTAAAATATGATTTTTGCAAATCAGATTCAAGCCCTTTTTGGAGGTGGTTTGAAAGGCAATTCCACTTGGATTTCTATAGATGCATCTCAGTCTGGATCTCATCTCAATCTTTTGCGTAACTTGCAACTTGCACGACACGACAACATCAAATCCCAAGTGACAGAAGTATATCAGAGCAGCTGAGCAGAATCCATGCTGCTACTAGCAGAGCAGTATGGAGGACAACACTAAAAGCTGCATCACCAGCATACGTAGATACTGATGCCAGTGTTGTTACCACAGCAGCTCATGCAGATAGCTTAGTGATGTTTGGACACACAAATCCAATCTGACCACTTGCAAATAGTAGTGTGGATAGTCTGTCGTAAAGATCTGATTTGAGAAACAAATCTGATTTGCCTGCAGTCTGAACAAAGCATTAGAGTGTGTTTGTGTTTGTGTGTGTAAAAAAAAAAGGCAAAGTGCACGTTCCAAACTTGAAAATTACTAGTTAAGCCTCGAAAGCCTTAAAATCGTCTGCAAGTTGTAAAAATATATCTCGCATAACAAAAAAAAAACCTTAACATTTCATCCCTGCATTCTTTCAGTAAATTTAGAACAGACATGCATGTTGATCAAATTTAGCACTAGAAATGGTCTAATCACATCATTTAACAAAAATGTGACTATTTTCTTTGAGCCAGGCCTGGAATTTCATCATTTTAGAGGCAAGGCCACTTCGACTTTGGTCCTGCCAGTTTTTTTTGAGGGCACGAAGGCCTAATGCCAGTGAAGCAAGGCCATCAAATAAAACAATGATTTTAAGATAAATAAAGAAATAATTTAACGTAAGGGCCAAGGATGATTTCATTTACATAGTGGAGCAATCAGTGAAATAAAAAAACTGTTTATTTCTACTACTGTTACAGTCATTAGATCATAATACTCATTAGGCACACAGCCCTTCTTAGACAGGGTCAGCTTGGTCAATGTATATACCATATACAAGCAATACGTGACATATATATGTTGAGTATCTTATCTTATTTTTTGCTTATTTGTCAAACTTTCCTCAGTACGAGATGTGTGTCAAACTGTCATAAATAGCCCGGTTTTCCAGATGTTCATAACGGGCTTGAAATCAAACTCACTGCCAGTTATGTGCTCAGGGTTTCACTTGATGTTGCCCAATCAGAATTTAGAATTTAACAAAAGACGCTGTTGTATAAAAGCCGTATTGGCAGGAAAGAGGCAGAGGAGAAAACAACACAATCAGCTGGGTCAGCGAGGGCAGGGCATCGAGACCACTGTGGTTGCAGGGCAGATCATTTTTTGAGGGGCATAAGGCCAAATTAAGGGGGCATGGCGGCCAAGGCCTCTTTGAAATTCCTGGCCTGCTTTGAGCTACACACAAAATGTCTATTACTGGAGGTGTTTTTGAACTCTGAGGACAGTATTAGGGTGAAAATAATAATGGAAAAACCACGACCTCAATTCCAACCTGCAGCCCTTTGCTGCATTCTAAACCCTCACTCTCCCTCCCTCCTTTCTTGTTTCTCTCCAGCTTTACTATGCAAATAAAGGCACTAAATGCCCCCAAAATACTCTAAAATCTAAAAATGTCTTTAATGCGATAAGCACAATTTCCTGAGCAACACACATATAATTGTTTTAAAAAATTAAATAACAGCCCAGTCTGGCCTATCTTTAAATGGATCGCTACGTGTGTGTTTGTGTGTGTGTAAAAGGGAAGTGCAATATAAATGTGAAATTTGAAGCAACTAAATATAAATTTTAGGAAGATGTTTTAAAAGAGGCCTGACAGTCAGTGTTACTTTGTAAGGAAACTTGCAGAGCTAAAACAGTCTTAAGTCAAAAATTGGTTTAGCTAGTTTACATAGGCAAAATCACAAGGATTCCATTATGGTTTGTGTGTGTGTCTTTGTTTCAGACAACAGAGCCTGACCGCCCTGACCTCTCGCTGTTCCTGGTGAAATACTTAATGACACTGGTGGTCGGAATATCTGCTGTGTTCTGGGTCAGCAGCAAAAAGACCTGCTCTGAGTGGGCCTACTTCTTCAACAGGACCCGCAAGAGAGAGTGAGGCCATATCTTTCATCTTGTTACATTTTCAAATTCAGTTTCTATGAGAAATAAACCTGTAATGAGACTACATTCTCCTGTTCTCTGGCTCACAGTCCCATCAGCGAGAGCCGCCGGGTGCTGCAGGAGTCCTGCGAGTTCTTCCTCAAGCACAACAGCCGCGTCCAGCACAAGAAGAAGCACTACAAGCCGAGCTCCCACAAGCTTAAGGTCATCTCCAAGTCCATGGGCACAAGCACTGGAGCTGCACCCTCCAACGCGTCCACCCTAACCAATCAAGGAACCTCTGCAATGGGCAATCACGAGCCCCGTGTGCAAGGTTCTCAGTCCGAGGCTTCGGTCAGGGAGCACCTGGACAGGGGCACCTCCAGCCGGAGCTCCAGGAGGGGGGAGAGGGAGAGGGAGGTGGGAGAGAGACGTAGCAAAGGCGGGAGCTCGAGTAAGATGAGCAGCCGCTCAGAGAGCATGCACAGAGTCCCAGATGGGAGGTAAGTGAGACAGATGTGATATACCCTGGCTAGAATTGTTCATTGATTTATATTTTATGTTTTTTATGAAATGCACAGACGTAACACTTGGATTACTTGTAGTATTTCAGTATTTTGTAGCTCTGTTTTAGGTAGCTTTTTTCTCTGTTGTTAAAGGAATAGTTCAGATTATTTGAAGTGGGGTTGTATGAGGTACTGGACAACGTTCATAGCATTACCCCTACAGTAGTTGCTTGTCAGCACGCCCTCAGTTTGGAGAAGCAGAGAGCAGTAGCTGCATGGAAGCTAAGCATTGTACAGCAGTGGACAAGGTCAGCAACACTTAAAAAAAAGCACTACCCAAAAAATCAACGTCAGTTTAAGTGTACGCTACATTTAGAATATTTTCACTGCTTTACTTTGCCATCAGACAGCCTTTTCTGACAAGAAACTGCTGGTATAGAAGCCAAATAGCACTCTCTCTAAACCAACCATAGGTGATATCAGTCATTTTGACCTGCAGAACACAGAGGGTGCTGGTTTACTGTTGCCTTGATGTGTTAGTTTGTGTTATAGTGTGAGTACAGTGTTTCAAAAGGATAGTTCAGATTCACAGAGGACACACTATGGGTGGGCCTTTTTTAAGTTGCAAAAAATGTGTCTGGCTGCTGACCCTGTCCACAGCAGTTCATTGCTTGACCTCCGTGCTGCTCTCTGCTTCTCCGAAATGGGTGCGTGCTGATTTGGATCTACTGTTGGTAGTACACTGACCCTGGATAAGTACCTCGTAGAACTCCACATCAAATAATCTGAACTGTTCCTTCATTGTTATATGAAACAATATTTGAATACGTCCAATAATCTGTGTTGCGTCCTGTCTGGTTTAGGATGACTCCGAGGAGTGAGCTGTCAGAGGGCAGGCAGGTCCCCAGTGCACAGCAGCATCCAGCTTTAAACCTATCACACAGCAGCAGCATCCAGGACTCCACCCACAAGCTGGCGCACCGGGTGCCTGAGGAGAGCAAGGACACAAAGGACAGCAGCTGCTGAAACATCTGACCTCCCAAATTTATCGGTGCATCCATCCATCCTCGAAAACCACTTGTTCATTTATCTGTTCCAAACCATAGCATCCGTTTGTGTCATGCATTTATAAGCTTCATGCGTCAGATTATGATTGTATTGGTTACATTGTAGTCAGTGAATGTTCATTACCAGCAAAATGTGACATACCTTGAGTATTTCAAACGTGGTATGTTCAGAATCTGTGGGTTTCAGCAAAGAGCATAAAGGCGTTGCATTGTCTAGTTAAAGGGATAGTTTGGATTGGGTTGTATGGGGTACTTATCATTGATCACAGTAGATGGAGATCAGCACGCACCCCACTTTGGAGAAGCAGAGAGGAATGCCAGCATGGAAGCTAAGTAATGGAGTGCTGTGGAAGAGAGAGAAGCAACATTTATTTTAGCTCCTTAAAAAGGGTCCACCTAAAAAAATCTATATCATTTTAAGTGTATGCTATATTTAGAATACTTGGACCTGGACCTGTTTTAAGCGGCTAAAATATGTTTTGCTGCTGACCCTGTCCATAGTTTCCATGCTGGTACTCTTCTCTGCTTCTTTAAAGTGGGCGTGCCTTCCTGTATCTGTAGGTAAAGCAATAACTGTGGATAAGCACCTCAAACAACCCCACATCAAATAATCTGAACTATCCCTGTGTAACAGCTGTGTCTTTCAGCTTTACTGAGCTTCTGGCCTTATACCTGAATGTTGCAGCAGCACAGCTGCCTGCAACTTATTCATCTACCAATGGTCATTTATTTTTTTTATAGCATGCATGAAAAAATAGGTCTACTGTTATGTAGATTGGTAGCTCTATTGCATAGAATGCATACTAGTAAAGAAATGCAATATTTATGTAAATATTCTGGGTTTTTTAGAAATGAAGTCTTTCACTGGACTAGTCACGACACTGAGTGTTACGTAGAAAAGGTCATGATTTTGCCAAACATTCAACTTAAGGAGAGTCTTCCTGTGGTTAACTGTTTTTTGAATGTCTTATCGTTCTTCCTGGAGAGATGGTTTGTCCTCAAACCTCATCTTGTAATACACATCGTGTGCTACTTTACTGCTCCTTTGAAAAAAGGGCAGACTCTTAAACTTGATATAGTTGATTTTTAGACAATGTTGAATTCATGATTTTCATTTGGCAAAGTTTTCATGCAAAAAATCTACTTGTTTCTGTTGTACAAACACTTATTCTGCAGAGGCGTCTTCAAAGAAGTGACCTGTGAATTTGGATAAAGTATAGCTTTATAGTTTTCTTCAAGAATGTGCCTTCCTTCCTTTGATGTGTTCCTCATCTTCAAAGAACCTACAGATGTTTAACATGTGTGAGGACTAGCTGTGTTCTCGGTGTAAATGCATATATTTTGAGTCAAATTGAGGAGACAAATCGAAAGGGCTTTGCACTATTTGTCATTAGAAGCACAAACCACTAATTATTAAGTAAGAATAGTCATAACCAAACACAAAAAAGAGAATTTGGGGTCCTGTTCAGGCCTTATTTATAACATATGGGTCACAGACCATATATTTCTACGTACTTCCAGAACAGTTTCTGTGATTTATTGAAAATCAGTCATGCTGTACTCTTTATTTTACTGTGTAAGGGATCGAATCTTCCCTTTACCTTTTATATTTGGGCCTCACAGGATAATTTCAGTAAGACAAATTAAAAGGGAATCCTCATGACACTATTTCTGTTGTACATATGTATTCTTACTCTGGCATGTGGATGGGGGTCTTTCTTATAATGTGCTTAGACTTAGTGTAGTCTATGAAATGCTCTACACAACTTTTGTGAACCATTTTTTACTGTTTTTTTATGTAGCCTATCTTGTCAGTTGGATTTTGTATCAATTTGATTTTAATAAAATCTAAGTGAATAAAAGCAGAAGTTATGTGAGTCAGTAATGATGCCATGTGTGATGGATTCTAGTTTAGGTTTTATTTGAACACTGTGGAGGACCATAACTGCCTAAATCAAAAATAAATGACCAAAAATATAAAATGTGACATAAATTGATATTTTAATTTGCCATGTATTTCTTTTCCCTTAGAATTTTCCCCATTATTTCCCCAAAGTTATTTATTCCTGTTTTTGTTTTTTTTTCATTTTACATTTTTGTAAAATGAATATGAAAATTTTATTTAAAAAATTTTATTTTGAATATGAAAGAGCTGACAGTCAGCAAGTGTACATGAAATGGACATCGTACAGATATTCTATTTGCAAAGTGCGGTACAATGTATGAAGTGCAGATTTAAAATGAATACAATTTAAAGGAAGGTTAAATTCAATATAAAAATAAAACATCTAAATGAAATAGAAAAATTAATTTTCACATTAGAAAATAAACTGCATTTGACGCAGTCAGTATATCTTAATTAGGGGCTACAGTAACTAATCTCCAAATATGACACTGTACAGTCTTTTTTTTTTTTTTTTTTTTTTTTTGTCTTGAGTGACAATTTATCCATATACAGATTAAATTAAACCAAAATTATATTAAAGTTTGGGAGGGACCTGCTTTAGTAATAAAAAGTTATATTAACAATTATAAGATTTGTCTTGAAGCTCAAAGGCTTATTGTTATTGCATTTAACTTTAGTAAATAAAGGGCATAATGGGGTCAACTTTTCACCTATTGGTAACTATTCATGCCAGAATAAATCAATAAATATGATGAAAAATTAAATGGGAAACTACATTAACATGGGAATTGATACAGAGCTGAATAAATACAGAAGCAAAAAAGAAAAAAAAAAAGAAATATGAATTTATGCCTACTTCTGTAAGGGTGCATTTAATGAAATGTTAATTTATTTAGTCTTTTTTGGGGCAGTTATGATCTTCCATATAACACCATGTTATATTTTGACGCACACCAGGGAATGCACACAAAGCTGTCCAAAAAGAGTGGAAAAATAAGAATATTAACTCCATATTTTTCACATGGGCAGGATTTCAGCCACACATATGATCATCACAGGGATGTTCTGAGTTTTTTTTTTTTTTTTTTTTTTTTTTTTTTTTCCTCCTTCGAGTCCGTTTTCTGCAAGTTGACTGGCTCCTTCTCTTCCCTCTCGTCCTGCCCTCCTCTGGACTGAAAGCTGGCAGGAGTTGGAGTCAAACTGTCGCCTTTTGGATCTCTCAGAGGGAGAGCACAGTTGTCTTTTGTATGATGTCTCCTCTTGTTGCCCGCCTGCTGCTTCTTGTCTGCTTGGCTTTACCTCTTTATGGCGTGGAAAAGGTGAGAAATAGAGGATACCGAAAGGATCCTGACGCTGATAAGGTAAGAGTGACCATGTAGCCGCTGTGATATGTTTTTTTAGAAGTAGATATGTGGCATTCCCTGGAGGGATTTATGAGTTTAGGACAGATTGTTTGGGTTTTCGTGATGAAAAAAACATTATATTTTGAGCTCACATGAAAACATAATTACTCTACTTAAATGACTTTATCGCCACTCAGCGCGCTTTCATGTATTTTTAATGCACCTCAATTAACATGTGCATGAGATGTTCCTAAAACTCACCCTGGGATTACTTTTTCTCGCGGAATGCATTGCTGTTTGTCTTTAAAATGACTGTTTTCCCGGAAAGGACAAAAGTAACATGCTGATTCATCCATATGATCCACATGTAGGCTTACATTGCAGTGAGTGTGGTCACCACTTTGGGCAAAACGGGCTCCAAAATTACCTGGTCCCTCCAGCAGCAGATGAGAAAAATGCCATTTTACAGCTTTTGTATGGTCAGCTGGTCCTCTATTATTCCAAGCTTGGCTGCTGTCCAGCAGACTGAGTGGACAGAAAGAAATCCCCCTGACAGGAAGCTGGGGTCTGGCTCATACTGTCTGTGTCTCACTTTGTTATCTATATGTCTGTCTTAACAGCTCAAAAAAGGTTATATGAGTTTGGGTTGGGGGAAAAATTTGTGATTGATTTTTTAAATGCATTTTAATATATCTGATCATATTCTCAATAATACTGGAGCTGCAACGACTAGTCGATAAATTGATCTGTCGATTGAAAGAAAATTAGCTGCCAACTATTTTGATAATCAATGACTCGTTTCAGTCATTTTTCAAGCAAAAAATTCAAAACATTTGCTGTTTCCAGCTACTTAAATTAGAGGATTTGCTGCATTTCTTTGCCATTTATGACAGTAAATGAAAAATCTTTGAGTTTTTGACTGTTGGTTGGACAAAAGAAGCAATTTGAAGACACTCTGGGCTCTGGGAAATTGTGATGAGCGTCTGTCACAATTTTTTATTTATTTATTTATTTTTTGACATTTTATAGACTTAACGATCAGTGCATTAATCAGCAAATTAATTGGTAGATAAAATAATAATTGGTTGTAGCACTACAAAATAGGTTGCTTCAATTGTTTAAAGGGACAGTTCACCCCAAAATGAAAAATACTGGTCTGGAGTTTTTTTTTTTTTTTTTTTTTGGTGTGTGTTGCAGAGCTATTGAGATACTGGCCATAGAGATGTCTGCCCTCTGTCCGATATAATGGGACTAAATGGCACTCGGCTTGTGGCGCTCAAACATTTGAAACACTTGAAAAATTCAAAACCAGCATCTCTTTCAAAAAATTATGACCTGGTTGCTCAAGATAATCCACAGAGCTTGTTGTGAGTAGTTTCATGTAGGAACTACCTTCTTTCTTTCTGCAGTAGAATCTACTGGACCTACCTGAACTACTTTTTTTTCTACCAGAAAGAAAGTAGTTCCTGCATGAAACTGCTCACAACAAAGTCTGTAGATTATCTTGAGTAACCAGGTCATGATGTTTGGAAAGAGACAACAAGCCAAGTACCATTTAGTCCCATTACATCGGAGAAGGCAGACATCTCTACAGCTAATAGCTCCAAAACTCCGCAACTCACACCAAAAAAAAAAAAATCTAGATGGACAAATAGCACAACAGGCCAAGGGGAAAATATGTATTTTTGATTTTGGGGGTGAACTGTCCCTTTAAGTCCACTCCAACCCCAATCTTAGACTCTTTGTATTGAATTACATAACCCTAGAGTCTATGCTGTAGGTGGGGAGTGAAGGAACAAAGTGGACACACATTTCTCTCTTTAATCTCCTGGGAGCCAAATGAAAGTGAAACTAGTGTTTATTTTTGCTAGGACTCTGTGGACCTCCCTCAGGGACTCCCACGAGTCTGCACGCTCCACTTTGAGAACCACAGATTCTCTCAGATTGCTCTCCATTATCCACCAAAGTGATATTCCACAATTGCGACCACAGCAGAAGGATGTAATGAATAGCACTTTATGTTACCATCTGTATCTAGTGCACTGGAAATGATGCAGAAAAGCCCAACTGCACTAGACACTCTGAAGAAAGAAGATCTAACTACATGGTAATCATAAAAATCCTATTTTGCATCCTCTAGAGATCCTCTGAATTGAAAACCCCTCAAAGCCAAGTATTATAACCACGCTCTGCATGCTCCAGAAGAGCTTCAGTCCTTGCTTCGGTGTTGAATGCATGAAATACAGTAACGGACTGTGTGCTATACTAATATTCAGTAGGCAGAAACAGCAGACAGTGGACAGAGGTTCCATTCATTAGTCTGCTTTGAAATGTCTCCAACCCATAATAAAACACTACCATATTTCCTCGCTGAATATCAACCAAACAGCCTCACGCTGCTGTATTTGCGTCATTTCCACATTTTGCCACCTATTAGCCGAGGCTCTTGGCCGTTTCCTTTGAGTGCAGATTCCAGGTCTATTACAGCACATGCATACCATCCCACAATCTATTGGTTTCATCCCAGACTTTCCTATAGAGATGATGTCATGCTTAACATATCCAGGTTGCTGCATTAAAGCCACTTAATGACTAAAACAGACCCTCAAACATCTGTTTCACAGCAGCTGGCATTAGAATATTGTAATTCTCCCTATATTGAGGCATTTTCCAGATTCACTTTGTCTGAAGTTGATTTTTATACTTCACCCAAGGGACTCGAGTCGAGACAAGACGTTGAAACTGGAGTAAAAGCTCTTTGTTCTTGCCTGGGGACTTTTTTTTTTTTTTGCCCTAATGCCTTTTGGCCATGTGCCCCCATAACTGCTCCGCAGCTGCAAGTGGAGCAAAAGGGCAGCAATGACCCAACGAAAAGTCCAGACCTAAATCCTTTTGGCGTCATTGTTTGCTTAAGGGCAGTAGGACACTCCTCTACGTGTCAGTTTATGTCTAGGAAGGACTATATGACACTTACACATCACTAAACCACAATTAAAATACAAATCCAACTAAAAAAAGCTTGATAGTTGACCTGCACACTGTAATCTTTTGCTCGAAATGTCTCCTTGAAGACACAAAACTATCTTGGATCTTAATTGTGTCTATCTCTGTATGTGGCGGGGCAGTTTTGGCAACCTCCCCCGTCTCTGTGTGTCTGACTCAGCTTGAGTAAGATGCGGCATCTGTCTAAACATAGCAGGAGATTCAGCTGGACAATGAATCACATGGAGAGAAGTATGGCTAGACACCTACTAATTTAGGCCGTCACCAAAGCTTCAGTTCCTCATTAACATACGATCTGCCATTCACTTGCTTCATGGCTTCGCGGTGTGCCCGTTCTGTTGCTTTGCCCTGGTTTGGATCACATCTGTTCTTGCACTTCTTTGAGGGCTATGGCACTGGATGTGTTTATACGAGGTATAATCTGGCTTCTAGTGTGTGATGGTTGGATGAATGGCAGCATTCAGGTGTTTGTGTTGCATGCAGCCCAAACAGGACTTATCCCTCAGGGAGGATAGAGACAATCTGAAACAGGAAGTTAGATAACAATAGACTCTGCAGATGTTGTTGAGAGCCTTCTTTTCACTGTCAGCTTCCATTGCAACATCCTCTCTTCTCTGTTTTTCCCAGTACGGCAGCTGCATGCAGGGGCCGCCAGGCACCCCTGGCAGAGAGGGTAACCCTGGCACCAACGGCATTCCGGGGACACCAGGAATCCCTGGCCGTGATGGGCTCAAAGGTGAGAAAGGCGAGTGCGTTAATGAGATCTTCGAGGAACCCTGGAGGCCCAACTACAAACAGTGTGCTTGGAACTCTCTGAATTATGGAATCGACCTGGGTAAAGTAGCTGTAAGTATCCTCATACAGTGAGTCCCTTTCAGTGCTCCAAACAAACTCAGAGTGATGAGTCAGAATTTTTTGTGCTCTGAAGCAAACCGAACTCAGACCTGCTCAGGAGGTGGTCTGAATACAGTTTGCTTTACCTGTACATTGTGAACACAAAGTGCTCCAGGTTCTCTTTGCCCTTTGCCATTGTATTTTAGCCATCTAGGCCTGCTGTAGACAGATCAAATCCTATTGCACTGAGATGTTTCAAAAACAGAATGGTAGGTGGTACCACTAGCCTGGGTGTCTGAGGAAGAAACTACTCCACGTCTCCAGATATGGAATGAAGAACAAATCAATCAGCACCTTTCTACAATGCACAGAAACGCTTAGGTTTTCCCTCAATTTTCTACGCATCAGAGCTGAAATATAACAATCAGACAATGTGAACCTCAAAAAGAAGTCCCTTTTCTGTTGGTCTACTTTTAGATGACTGAGTTTGGTTTGTTTAAAGAGGAGTACATGTGAAAACACCCTTATACAACCGCCACAACGCACAAAAGCGGCAACAGTTGTCCACATGCTGTGTTGCAGGATTGTACGTTCACCAAGCTGCGTTCGGACAGCGCCCTCAGAGTCCTCTTCAGCGGTTCCCTCAGACTCAAGTGTAAGAGCGCGTGCTGCCAGAGGTGGTACTTCACCTTCAATGGAGCAGAATGCACAGGACCCCTGCCCATAGAGTCCATCATCTACTTAGACCAAGGAAGTCCTGAGCTCAACTCAACCATCAACATCCACAGAACGTCCTCAGGTACGACTCGAGTCATTGGCTTTGCTGTGCAATGGATATCACAATGTTGTGGTGAAAGTCTGGGTAGGAATAAGCCCAGAAAACAGCTGGTTAAGAGAAAAGATCATTTGGGTTAAAATGATCACTCTTTTGGGTTCCTTTTTTGACACAACCTCTTTTTAATGTCAGCCATGTTGATAGATATAGTAAACACAGGTGT
This sequence comes from Lutjanus argentimaculatus, assembly GCA_034769285.1. NCBI lineage: Eukaryota > Metazoa > Chordata > Actinopteri > Lutjaniformes > Lutjanidae > Lutjanus > Lutjanus argentimaculatus. The sequence goes on along the minus strand of JAWZSL010000025.1, from coordinate 7,345,441 downwards.
TACAAATGATACTAATTAAGGCTTTATTCCATTTAGTGAAGCAGAGCCTTTCCAGTGAGTCAACATTCACAATAGCAGCACCCTGACTCCGTTTGACCTGAACTGAATTGTTTACTCTGTTTAATGTCAAAATGACAGATGTGAAAAATATCTATAAACAACCAGAACCAACAATGGATTCTCCACTGCTATATAAAACTATAGCTTAAAGCAACAGCTTCACATTTTGGGAAATACCCTCACCAATATTTACTTTCTTTACCTTTACTTACTTCTTGTAGGGAGAACCAGCAGCCAATTAGCTTAGCACAAACACTGGAAACAGCTAGCCTGGCTCTGTCTGAAGTGAAGGAAATCTGCCTGTTATATCTTGTTTAGTCCATTAAAAGAAGTTTAAAAAAAAAAAAACAAGTTGTTTACAGGGGGTGTCTGGACAGTTTTGCAGCTAGAAGTAGTGAGGTTTGTGTTGGTCGTCTTCAGGAAGTTATTGCTCCCAGCTTTTGTTACCTTTGTTACTTTTGAGCACAGACAAGTGGCTTCCCCCTTCATTTATGTTACCTTCGGGTAGAGCCATGCTAGCTGTTTCCCTGTTTCTTTTCTTTGTGCTAAGCTAAGCTAACCATCTGCTGACTGTATATTTAAAGATCGAGTGGCAGAATATGGCAGGAATTTAATATACGTAATAAGTATGTTTTCATTAGAGTATAATTACCTGAAATAATAATTGCTTTTCCATTATTTGAATGAGCTGTTTATATCTACAGTAGCCCAGAAAGACCTAACCAAACACTGGCCGCGGTATTTTCTCCTACGCCTTGGAAAGGGAGAGGGAGATGAGTAGTATTCACCTGGTTGCAATCTACAACCTCAACACTAGATGTCACTTAATCCTTACACTGGTCCTTAAACTGGATTTAGTGGCATCTAGCTGTGAACTTGCAGATTGCAATCACTCTCCCTTTCCAAACATGTACTAGGAGAACCTACTGTGGCCAGAAAAAGTGTAAAATGCAAAATGTGAAAGGTCGAATCTAGAGCCGGTATCTGGTTTGTCCATTCTGGGATACTGTAGAAACATGGCAGTGCAACTTGGTGAACGTCATAGAAAAGGACTACGCCCTCTGTAGATATAAATGACTCATTCTAAAGTGATGTAAACACAACAACTCTCATTTTCAGGTGATCATACACTAATGAAAACACACTTGAATGAATGAATATTATATTTGATTTCTGTCATGTTCTGTTAAATAAATCCCCATAAATCTTACAAACTGGACCTCGAACACACAAATATGAGAGTAGTATCGATCCTCTCATCTAACTCTCCGCAAGAAAGGGAACAAGCATATTTCCCCATTCTTTAAAGTGGTTATTTAACTGCTGTGGTAAAGTTACGCTCCTCCAATTACGTTTTGGAAAGTTCGCTGTGTCAGACAACAAAACAATTAACAATTTCCGTCTGTGGAGACAGTTTGGGTGTTCCCTGAAACTCAATTACACTGTCTTCTCCTTTTTTTCTCTGCAGTTGAAGGGCTGTGTGAGGGTGTGAAAGCAGGCTTGGTGGATGTGGCCGTGTGGGTGGGGACCTGTGCCGACTACCCCAGAGGTGACGCGTCTACAGGGTGGAATTCAGTATCCAGAATTATCATTGAGGAGCTGCCAAAATAAAAAAATACATGGTAGTGTAACAGTATGTTATCTGGCCCTTGTAAATGATCAGGTATGGTTTGCTAAGAGGTCACAGCGTCACTGATGTTGACTTGAATGTTTTTAATGTTTGTTTAAATACTATACTAGTCGACAGGCCTATAAACAAGAATACTGTGTCATTCTGTCTACCAGAAATAAACTTTGTACTGTAGCTCCTCTGCTTATGGCTGCTGTTTGTGAGCAGTAACCATTTAACAGACATTGTGATAAGACACTGATTATTTTTAAAATATGTATTCATATGACCTGTTAATATTCATTATTACTGTTAATAAAGTAATCTTTTTTTAAAGAACTGAACAAACTATAGACTGCACTTAATTTCATGTAGCCACAGCACTTACATTTTGTAAGACAGGCTTGTTTAAGTTTTAATACATTTGAGGGGAATTGCAGATCATTATTCTACGTCTTTGTGCACTGCCTTCCCAACATCGGGATCAATTTAAATCTAAATGGATGGAACAATAACACGATGATTCCTTGTGGCATCCATCACTGCACGTCATTCACAAACACGACAGACTTAACAAGACCAATCAGACGAGAGGGAGACAGAGAAAAGAGAAAAGGCGTCAAGTAAATCTGTCGGCTGCCTGTGAGAGGCTTTTAGCACCGCAGGACTGAATTTTAGACCCAAAAGGGCACGCCTTGATTCAAAGAACTCTGAGAAGAAACTTCTGCTGAACAAAAGGGGTTTGGCAGTCCTGAAGAGACGAGGGGATTTCTAACAAGAAACAAAAGCCTTATTAGGCCTGAAGTCTCCTCGTTTTGATCAAAACGTTTCAAGTTTTGTCACCGACATTGAAAACTGATTTTTGTACATCAGAGCAAAGTTAATGTTCATTATTATATGTATTATATTATGATGTGAGGTTCAGCTTTGCACAGAAACAGCTGGTAGAAATGTCTTTCAGCTGGGTACTTTTTACATTTACACTCTGAGTAGAGTTCAGAGCCTGTACTTTTTCCACTTTTACTTGAGTAAATACACTGAAATAGCACTGTTACTATAACCAGTGTTTTTTTTTGTTTTTTTTTTTACAAAAGTATCTGTACTTCTTCCACCTCTGCTCTTATTCGGTACACCTATAAAATCGAATGCAACTGGTCAATCGGTGGACAGCCGCCCACTCCGGGGCCTGGTTTTGCTCGAGGTTTATGCCTCCTAACAAGTTTTTCCTCACTACTGTCGCCTTAGTGCTTGCTCATGGTGGGAATCGTTGGGTCTCTGTAAATAATACGAGTACGGTTTAGACCTGCTCTGTATGAGTGCCCTGAGATAACTTCTGTCACCATTTGGCACTATATAAATAAATGACTCGACAATCCAATACAACAGCTCAGCTATAAATTCTACTTTTGTGTTCAGTTTCTAATTGACGCTGTCAAAGAGGTTTAACTATGTTTGAGGTTATTGAGGTTGTAGTAACTAATTCAGGTGTTTTTAGTGTTTCTGCCCACCTCTAATATTAATTACACATTTCAATTTAATGCAGACCAGTACAACACCTCCATTAACTATGACCTCAATATAACATTTAGTTGAATAAACATCTCTCAGCAAAAAACTGAACATTATAATCTTCCAAAATGTAGAATTTGAGGCCGATCTGTTGTGTACTTATAAAGTCATGAAACATTAACAATGCAGAATTTGTTACCAGGAAAAAAAGATAATCTGAACAAAAGAATGAATCGAGGGATGAATGTATTGGTGTCTGGAACAAAAATCATCTCCATTGTTGCTGTTTGTTTGCATACATAAATAATTTAAAAGAGACAAATAAAAATTCACATACATGCAACTGGAGACCTGAGATGATTCGCTGTTAATGATCAGCTTTTTATATTTCCGTCTGTTTCCCCTTATGCAACCAGAAAACAAAATGTAAACAAAACTATGATGAAAATATTTATGAACTTCCTCTGACATGGTGGAAATGGTGGGTTGAGCATCACAAAAAAAAAATAACATCACAGCAGCATGTCCTTTGGTGTAAAGGGCCATCCACACCAAGAACTCTATCTATAACTATAAAAAAAACATCGCTGTAAAAATCGTTCTACCTCAAGTGGATGGCGGAGTCCACACCACAACTATAAAGCTGCGGTCCGGACTCCTCCATCCACTTGAGTTAGAACGATTTTTACAACGATATAGTTATAGTTCTTGGTGTGGACGGCCCTTCAGGAAACATACTTTTAAGTCAGTGTTTGTCTTGCATCTGAATCAGTGACAGATGCCATCTTTAACACAATAACATTTCACTATAACACAGTTTGTGTTTTAGTGAAAGAAAAAAAGTTAAGTCCATTGCACAGTTTGGCAACTTTTTCACTCATTCTCATTGCAAACGAATGCTTCTCACATCAGCACATTCACATGTGAGCCAAGAGTTCTGTTTCAGTCTGATGCTTTTCTCTCTGCATCTCCGAACGGCACCGCGGTGTCAGTGTGAGCTCAGACTCTGCAGCTGTCCATGCCATGCTTTTAAAACCTCATTTATTTTGTCCCAGAAGGAAGCGAGACACATTCTCATAAACCACAAAGGTGATGCAGCAGGCTGGGGTGACGCGGATTATGTTGGGGATGATGCCTTTGTAGAAACCAATGGCGCCTTCGTTCCTGCAGAGAAAGGAGGGAAGGAAAAAAAAAAAAAAAAATGACCATGACTCAAAATGGACATTATTTGTTATCACGGCCAAATTTAGAAACTGAGACTGGGATGGCATGTCAGGCTCCTTTTGTGAGCGGATCAGTATCATACCTCCACGTCCGTCTGATGACATCAATAACTCCATTGTATCTATTGTGCTGGTCTTGCAGCCGAGCTCGCACCACCTGATATGGGTATGTTGTGGCCACAGCAAATATTTTGGATAATGCCGCCATTGTGATATATTCCAATGGATTCTGTTTTACACAGATAAACAGATGGAGAGAGAAGTGAGCGGAGCAGAGTAGGAAAACTGATGAGTCACTTCTTCAGCTGCTTGTTATCGACTGTGGGCTCAGTCTTATTAAAGTGAAACGTTAAAAGCTGCATGCTCGCGTCTGATCCAACTCCGAGCATGTTTCCACACAGCTTGTGGCTCATGGGGTTAATGACTCACCAGCTTCGCATCTGAAGGCAAGTTCTTGTACTTGTTGTAGTCTCTCTTGAGCTCTTCGTAGGCCATGAACTGCAGTGCTCCGTGAGATGTGCCAAACAGACCAGGAACGTAACCCTTTGACAAGAACAGTGTATGCTTTGTAAGTCAGTCTTTCACAACACATTAGTAACGCCAATAATAATATTTCTATTATTTTTCTACATTGTAGATCAATAGTCAAAACTATGACATATGCAATTATATGGAATTATGTAATAGAAGAAATGAGAACAAGGCAAAATATGTTTTTGCATTTTAAGAATCTTGAATATAAAAGACTCTCTCATACTGCCTTCTGCACTTCAAATCAAAGATTTCATAAAATTATTTTTGTTAAATCTTTGATTGCAAGTGCAGAAGACAGTGAGTAAGAGTGGTGTTCTCCTACACACGTGTCGACCTACAAGTGTGCAAAAGTTTTTTGCTCTTTGATAACTTAGGTTCTAGAAGCAGAAGCAGCCAAATTTAGCTTTAGCAGATTATACACTGTTGGTCCAATCTCAACCATTTCTTATAAAAAAGAAAAAAAAAGAAAAAACATTGAATGTGAAGTGTTCCCAAACTTTTGACTGGGGCTGTAAATGGCAACACCCACTACACTGCGCTGTACATGCAGCTCTGAGCCTATTTAAAACACTTTATTTTAAAATCTAATTTCTGGGAGCGATTCTCCTGCCAGTATAAAGGAATTTACATAAAACTAGCAAGCTTAGATGCTAAAATGCAGTTTAAACTTCTGGATGTTATTGTTATTAATGGGCTGTAAGTTCTCTAAGACAACTAACATGGGCTGCTGGTGCCCTCTAGTGGTGCTTCAAGAACAAATACAAAATCTCATTTTAACCTGGGAGGATAAAGGATGACTTCTGTTGTAGTGAGTGACTCGTCTACAAAACAGCTCACCAGTCATTGAGTAAAATAAACACCTCATGTACAGTGTTGGGGAAGCTACTTTGACAGATTAGCTTTGAGGCTATCAATTACTTCACACTGGAAGTACTTGAACTCCAGCAAAGCTACCCTTGGAAGAAATCTAGTTTTGATACCTAAAGCTACTTAGAAAAAGCAGGTCAAACTACTCTGTAAAAAAAAAAAAGTCACATACCAGTAACACATGCATCTCAACTGAGTTTATCGCAAAAAGAACACACTTGTAAAATAAAAGTAAAAGTACCACTAACCATGAGAAAGTGCAGGGAATGTTAGCTCTTGTATACTATCAGTCACACATATGCCTTCCAGAAACTATGGTCCCACTGGGCGCCTGAAACAACCTCTCTGCGTATTGCAATAAATATCTGACACACAATATATTTAAGTTTGGTTTGACAAATTCAGATTCAAGACTTTTTGCACATGCACTACACAAAGGTCAAGTGGGTGGTGGTGGCTGCCTGAGCATGCTGCCTTCACAGCGGTAAGGATGAAACAAAGAGAGGGCAGGGCTGGTCAAAGGTCATTCAGTTACAACAGAGAAACAATGGTAACATAACAATAAAAAAAATCTTTCCTTTCTTTTTATGGTCCTGAATTTTTTGTAGCTTCCATAGTTGATGACACAAAAAATGGCAAAGGAAAGTACAAAGATACACAATGTCTAACCTTGTACAGTCCCGGCACTCCCTCATGGCGGTAGATCTTCACCAGAGCGTCTACCATCCCCTTGTACTGTTTACTGGTACGGTCAGCATTATACTGCAGCACCAGCCGGGTCTTGGTCACCCAGATTGGGTTTGTTATGGTGAGCGTTAAGATGCCTGGGTGAGGACAAGTACACACAGTTAGAATGAAGCTGACAACTTTTGCATAGAGCTCGGCTGAAGTTTTACTGACAATCTACTGTTGGATACACAACTGTCAACACACACATAGCTGGGCTCTTGTGTTTTTAACAGCATTTTGATCATTATTATCAGTGCATCTTTACATGTGTTGCAACATAGTGAGACTGCAGTCACATATTTACATCAACATCATGAATCCATGAAACTAATGTGCCACTTAAAAAAAAAAAAAAAAACTGGAGATACTGTATAGTCTGTTTTTCATTCCTTGACTCACATCAAATCCCTAAATACCACCTGAGCACATTTTAAATGTATCTGAACCTAAAGATTATTTTATTTATCGATTAATCTGCTGATCATTTTCTCAATTGATCAATTAGTTGTTTGGACCATAAAATGTCAGAAAATGGTGAAAAATGTTAATCACTGTTTCTTAAACCATTAGATGATGTCCTCAAATGTCTTGTTTTGTCCTCAATCCAAAGATATTCAGTTTACCAGTCACAGAGGATTAAAGAAACTAGAATAAATTCACACTTTAGAAGCTGAAATTTGAGAATTTGGACATTTATTCTTTTAAAAAATTATTCAAAATAATTAATTTATTATCAAATAGTTGGCATTAATTAACAACTATTAAATTAATGAACTAATCCTTGCTGCTCTATCTGAATGTGAAACTGAAACAAAAACCTTTATGACAGTGACTTTTGTGTACCCTGATGGCATGCACAGGAGCAAGTTCTCAACCCAGCAGAGCACCTACTGAACATTTCTAGCTTATTGCTGAATAATGCCTTAAACAGTTCTGCTATTTTGGAGGAAGATGTTGCTCCGATCCACCCTAGTCAGGCGTTTCAAATAGAAACTCGTTTGAAGCTTAATTTTCAGCCTCTAACTTCATTTGGCCAGCAGGAAGCAGATCCATGTGACCCTGAGGGACTAAAATGAACACAAGGAGATATGTGCTATTTTGCCTTGTGTTTGCTCAGGCAAGTTAGGAGCAGTATTATCTGGCTGCTGTTCGTCCACTGTGTGCTGATAATGTGAGTGTGTCAGCAGGTCAGTAACGCTCAGTCCATGAAGGACTAACCTGCTTGAGCTGCAGACACCAGGTGCTCTGTGGCACTCAGTTCAGCTTGACGGCCCTCCTTCGTGTAGCCTTTGATTGCATTGTAGCTGCACAGGAAGGAAGTGTGGAAGTAAGACTTGTGCAAACCATTAAAAATCCATGAAGCATATCGTGATGCAGACATGATGCAACAAGTTTGTAGCTTACGTACAACAGGAAGTAGAGACCCCAAGATGCTCCCGCACCCCAAACGTTGGGTGTCACTCCTTGGTAGAGTCCCCTCAGGCCCTCCTGCATCCAAACACTCTTCATACAGTGGAATATGCCTTTGTACTTTGGTCTTAAGTCCAGTCCATCACTTACTACATAGAAATGACATCAAGGAGCTCTGTTAAGTCATGACATGTTAACTAAACTTAACATTAAACATCAACAACTTCTAAAAGAACTGAAGTTAAGCCACAGCAGCATCGTGCTGTTGCCTTTAAGCAAATGAATTAAGTTTAAAATAGCAGATTTCTAAGCAGACTTGTGAACATTGTTTCCAAATCAAGGAACAGAAACACTGACTTTAGATTCATACTTCATTGAACAGACGAGAAAGAAACTGTAGCACTGCAGACTTGATGACATTGTCAGAACAGACAATCATCAATAGTTTCAGTACCTGCAAACCTGATTTTGACCAGATCCAGGGGGTGAAGCACCCAGTGTTGACACCACACCTCCACTCAGTCCCGCCACCAGGTTTTCCACCTTCACGTGGCTGAAGACCTGCTGGACCTGACCGGCTGTCGAGACAGCAGGTTTGCTGGACAGGCCTGACTCTGAACCACTGACGGTACCATGATTTGGAGCGGAACTCATGTTTACTGGTAATAAAAGTAGCTAGCTCCTGTCAGCTAAGGTGAGGCGATGCTAAATGTTTACTTGATACCGCTGATTCGACAACTGACTGACACCGCTGCAGAGTGTAACTTTAACAGACAGACGACACGCACTCCTGGAAGTGTCCTCATTTTCTGACAGAACAAAACCACGTTTTTGACATGCGGTGGTACTCCATGGCTGAGGTAACGTTACCCAAAATGTCAAGCAGCGCTACCACTGCGCGACCTTGCTGCTAGTATTAAGTAGAAGTCAAGTTGTCATAATTAAGAAGAGGGCTTCCGGTCTTGTCCTTCAAAATAAAACCATCTATTTATTTTATTTTTGTAATTAATTTCAAATTGTATTACTATTGCATCTACCAAGCAGCTCTATATATCCAGGCAAGGAATATATTTTAAAAAAAAATCAAACAATAAACAAATATATAAATGAATTAATATAAATGAATAATAATAGTATAATAAGAAATGAAATTAAATTAATAATATGAAATTAAATTAAAAAATGAATAAAAAATGCTTGTAGCAATTTGACTTCACACCATTACATAAAGGTTACATTTAGATACCTGAATACCTAAAAGAAATGCAATAAGTAAAACAAATAAATCAATAGGAATTATGACTATTCCTTCACTTTATTAGCTTAACAAAATAAGGCCTCAGAGGTTGAAAATTGAACCCAGTTTCTCCCAGTGTCGTGTGAAGATATCTATGTTTAAGTTCAGACAGAAGGTAATCTTTTCTATTTTGTAAATTAATAAAGGTGTACATGACTTTAAATAGCCAGTTTGTGGTAATTGTTTTTACATTTGAAATTTATTCTTTTCTCCTTTTTTTTTCACTTTTAAAATTGACCTTTTTTATTTTCATTCAGTTTATCTTGTCCTTTTAATCTTGGTAATTTACACTACAACAGTAACCTTTCTCACAGCAACAAATTGAAAGTACGTATTTGAAAACCGATCCGTGTATTTCCTGTCTCTCCCTTGTTAAATTTTGCACCTTGACGGCTGCTTCTTTAAAGTTGTCAGTGACGCAACCAGAGGACTGGACATCCCACAATGCAACGCGGTCTCATCGACTCTCTTCTTCTTCAACACATGGCCGGCGCCTGCTAGTATTTTCTTTCTTAAACCTAAACTTAACCGCTTTTTCAAAGCGTTTGGTCTTTTCATTCTCCTACCAAATGAAAGTTAAAGTCCTGTCGAGGAACCCGGATGATTATGTTCGGGAGACCAAACATGACATTCAGCGGGGTGAGTTAAAAACTTTGAGCTCGGAGAGGCTAAACACAGTTTGCTAGTTGGACTGCTAGCCGTGTTTTCACATCAAACATAAACCACCACACACGCTCTACTAGCGGTAAAGAAGACCGCTGTTACATTCTGCAGACCTGCAGCGTTACATAGTGACAGAAACAATACATAAGACAAAATAATGTCTGGAGAAACTATCGTTGTTGTGAGCTTGGATAGAAAGTACCTAACAAACATTTCACACACAGCTTCAACTTTAGTGCCTGTAAGGTCACTGAAAGAAAACTGAGTATAAATAGCTACAAATGAATGAAAGTTGATATTAATAAATATCATATCCGTATTTTTTGGCTGGCCCCAAAAACGTATATAATTTTTTCAGGGCTGATACTGATTATCAGTAATCATACTCATAACATTTATTTGAGATTGATATACATGCTGTAAAAATTAAAATCTCAGTGTCAAAAAATTTAGAATTGTCTTTTTTAACGCCACTAGGCTACACTTATTTGATAACTTTGGTAACTTTGCAGATTCAGAATGATAATACAGATTCTGATTGTAAATGTAAAGAAACTGTTATGAACATTTGCGACAACACATTTAAAAAATGATTCCATTCATTGTGAATACGCTGGTTATCACAGTCGATAATTGGCCGATCTCTAATTAACTTAAATTTAATATCAGTATTTATGTAAGTGAATTGTCCTTACATCTCATTAAGGAGTGATCACTAACTTTCTGTTGTTAGTCCCTAGAAACTATGATCCAGCTCTTCATCCGTTTGAGGTGAGCAGAGAGTACACCCGGGCTCTGAATGCTACAAAGCTTGAAAGGGTGTTTGCCAAGCCTTTCCTGGCCTCTCTGGATGGACACCGAGATGGGGTGAACTGCATGGCTAAGCACACCACGAGCCTCTCCACTCTGCTGTCTGGCTCCTGCGATGGCGAGGTAACTATGTGCCACACTATATATGCATTACCTTAGCTAGTGACATAATTTCCTACGTCTGTGGAATGGTGATATGTGTTATACATTCATACATGGCATTGACAGAATGGGGTTTTTGATCCTTAGGTGAAACTGTGGAATCTGACCAAACATGAATGTGTCCGCACGCTCCAAGCACATGAAGGGTTTCGTCCGTGGAATGGTTGTCCGTTATTGTGGAACATCCTTCTTTACGGTAACTGCAGCACTTCAACATCTAACAAGAATTTTCTGTTGTTTTTTTAATCTGCCGTCGTCTAATATAGCTTCTGTTTTATATCTCATCACACTGACTAACAGGTTGGTGACGACAAAACAATCAAACAATGGAAAATGGAGGCGCCAGGTTACGGAGAGGAAGAGGAGCCACTCAACACTATTCTGGGCAAAGTATGATCAGTGAGCATCTGCTCAAGTATTATTATCAAAGAGAGCCGTGGTTACATCATGATTATGGAAAAATCCTTCTCTTAGGTGGCCATGACCTCTGACCTCTCAATGGTCAGTGCAATATCACATTTTGATTCTAGTAAAAATGCTTCTTGTCTCTTGCAGACAGTCTACACAGGACTGGACCATCACCAGAAGGAGGCTGTGTTTGCAACATGTGGCCAGCAGGTGGACATCTGGGATGAGCAGAGGAGTAGCCCAATCCGCTCTTTCACCTGGGGCGTAGACAGCTTTAGCTCTGTCCGCTTCAACCCCGTGGAGGTAAGACACCATCTATCAGACAGCATCAGCAGGTGTAAGAGCACTTTCCTCTTAACAATTTGTTGTTGTCGAAACTTGCCATAAAGTGCTGATAGTCAGAAATCTGCCACCCTGCTGGTATGTTTAACAGTTTATGTCTTTCCACAGACTGAACTTCTTGCCAGCTGTGCCTCTGACAGAAGTATAGTACTGTATGACATGAGAGAATCTGCACCACTTAAAAAGGTAGGCTTCAACATTCAGTTGCTGCTGGGATTTAGCTTTTGCTCTCCCATTTCTTCACAATAACATGATGTATATCTACTTTCCCATATAGGTTATTATGACAATGAGGAGCAACACAGTATGCTGGAACCCTATGGAAGCATATTACTTCACATGTTCAAATGAGGACTACAAGTGAGTTGAGGATGGTGAAGATTGTTACAGTGAGAGTAGTTCACATGATAGTATCTCTGTTGGCTTCAGATTAGGTCTCCTGTGCTCAAACAGAAGAACCTTTGCATGTAAAATGTCCAACACCTTTGGTTGACCTTCAGAGCAGATGGATGATTAACGCATGGTCATATAATTGTTTTGTGCTTCCCACAAAATAAAGTTTACTAATGGGGCTAACTTTTTTCCCTCACTCTCTCTCTCTCTCATCAGTCTCTACACATATGACATGAGGTATCTGGATCAGCCAATCATGGTGCACATGGACCACGTCTCTGCAGTGCTGGATGTTGACTATTCTCCCACTGGGAAGGAGTTTGTATCTGCCAGTTTTGACAAAACCATCCGCATCTTCCCTAAAGATGGTGGCCACAGCAGGTTAGTGACACCAGTTTTCATTTTAATATAGCAGACGTTATTAGTGGTAGTTTTGTTTCTGTGGTCTATAAAGTTAATTATATTTTCTTTATTCTGTACATATTCTTGATCAGCCCACATTGATTAGATCGTATCTAACCCTTTGAGTGGTTTATTGATATTTAAGTGAAAGAAATAGTAACAGCTGTGTTTTTCCTACTATGCCAAGTCAAAATATTTGCTGTGCAAAAGGGCTATTGACTAGCATAGCTGATAATAGTTTCTAGTTGACAAAGCTAATATGGGGATGCTAATTGTTTTTACTGACCTTCTCAGCCACAAAGACCATAGTCATTGTTTGGTTTCTATGTGACGTAATGGTACATGCGGTTTTGTTTGTTCAGAACAAATAGCCACAGTTGTGTTATAGTAACTAGGGGCATGTAGCCAGACAGCGTCATGGCATGGGCAGGTTCGTGCTGTGGGTTGTAGGAGCAGTTGAAAACACTTTGGAACTTGACTAAATATGAATGTGGTATTTAGTATTCAGCCAGCGTAGACCTTTTTGACAGCACACAGTTTCACTTGTCGTATCAGGTGTCAGTAATAACTTTAACAATGTGCCCAATTAATCCTGCCAGCATGAACCATACCAAGGCCAAGGTAGTGGCTCATCTAAGTTTAATGCTGTCATCAAAACTTATTAATTACACCTCTGCAGTACCTTATAGCATGAAATGGCTCTATTACGTTTGTGTTGTGCTCCCATGACTGAATTTTATAAATGTACTGTTTATCAGATCACAAATGGGACAAGTATTAGCTAGCTCATATGCTGTTTCCTAACTGTATGTTCAGCAGGTGTCTGGTAATGGGAAACGATAAATCTGAAGGACCGAGTTAACAGTTTGAGTCAAGCGCAGAATGCTGACATTGAGGTTTGAGTGTTACAGCAGCATAATATCCCTGATCAGTATTGATGTTGGTAATCCTGTGTTGTAACACTTGATCCTGTTTAAGTGTTTTGAAGGAAATGAAGGCATCTTGTTGCCTCATTTATTGAAATCTTATTTTTTTTAAATCTAGGGAGGTGTACCACACCAAACGCATGCAGCACGTCATCTGCATAAAGTGGTCAGCAGACAACAAATACATCCTGAGCGGCTCTGACGAAATGAACATCCGACTGTGGAAAGCCAACGCAGCTGAGAAACTAGGAGTGGTGAGTCCTGCCTTTTAATTTCCATTCAAATTCATATTTAACGCAGCTTCTTGCTTATTGGCTGCTTTTTTTTTTTAGGCAGTAAGTTGTGGCCTGTGTACAAATCAACAGCTGTATTTTCCTCAGCTGTCAGATCAGCTGTACTGTATACTGTATCTCCCTCCTGATCCTGTTTTATGAGTTAGCTGCATTCTTGGACACTGCCATGGCCCTGAGCCCACCTCAGCAGGGTAAGAGTGGGTGACTATGCCAGGAGCTACTGTTGCCAAATGCCCTGATTGATGCTGACTTAGGGTAGAATCACTCTCAATAAGTACAATGTACCAATTGGCACGGCGACTCCTGTGGCAGGTGGAAGTCCAAAAAACTCAAGAGCTTGTGCAGTTGTTTGACAAATCGCCAACAAAAGATTCAGCTTAAAAGACTGTTGCTTTTTCTAGACAAATCTCCACTGACGTTTAATATCTTGTTTAATGAGCATCACATGTATTGTATTCAGATAATATTGGCTGTGTTAGCAGAAACGATGGTCTTAATGTTGTGTTATGCTCAACTGTCACATAAAGCTCCTGTAAAATGCTGGGAAGTGTTCCAGTGCCCCAAATCCCTGTTATGGCTGAATAATAAAAATCAATGGCATCTCATGTGCCATCTCCAACAGCCATCTTTCATCCCTAATCGGATTCACTCTTGCTTATTCTCTTAATGCAGCTTCGGAGTGGAAAATTGGCCCGCTTTTGGCACTTGTTTTACTGTCACTGTGTAGGAGAAGATTTATTCGCAAGCTTTGCACTTAAAGAGATCAGACAAGGGCTGCTCCTATCAGCAGTTTAAATCGGCCAATCACTTAAAGCGGGCCACTCTGAACATAATGAAGCATTAACAATCAAGTTGTACTGAAAGGGTCTTTAATTTTCAAGAAATGCTGAAATGCTGAATCGAGGCTTTGTCTATGTCTGAAGGCATCACTCTGGACTGATCGGGACTTCTCTATCAGCTGCTGCACATCACCGTTTCCGCTCTCATAACTTTGCAGCAGCGGCCTTTGACTCCACCGTAAATTAGACCCTCCTCATTTTAGGCCAAGACCTAAAACATGTTGAATCAATTTAATTTCACTTGGGTAAAATTTATCTCCCCTGCTCTAGGAGCCTTGACTCATCACTAGCCTTTGATTTAAGGTGGGAAAGCCGACTGAATCATTTAGAAAAGTTTGGATTGACAGACACCGATGAGCTGTGTTACTGTTTGACCTGTCTGCTCCATCGATCAAATGAAGAGATGCACCCTTTGAATTGTTTCTAGAGATTTACAGAAGGGTTGGGTGCCATCTATCAAATTTGCATATGACGATATCCGCACTGAAATGTCGCCAATGAACAGTGACATCAGGGCTTTCCCGTAACAGAAGAGCCAACTCGCTCACCAGCTCACCACTGTAGTCACCGCTGCATCCCACTATTGCTCTGTTGGCAAACTCTGTCTCACTCAGCGGAGAAAACTCTGCAGTAGAGGGGAGGCAGATCAACTGCTGGGTCCATAACTTAAGCTGGTATTATGTTTTCCACGTCCACGAGTGTGCATGTTTAGAGCACTTCCTCCAAGTGTATAAACAGAACCAATAGGCGTTTGGGGGTCTGCAGCTGTCCGTGTACGTGTCCGTTATGGACTATAATAAAGGTCTTAGTTGTGTCCAGCCTCTGAAGCTTGAAACAAAGTTAACCAGCTAGCTCTAGTGAAGAAGCTGAGTTTTGGAAGCTGGAGTGCAAATACCAAAGGCACAATGGAAAGAAACACATGGGCTGAAGAAAAGAAACACTGCCACCAGTAATAATTTAACTGAGCGTTTGTCTTACTGGGCAGGTTTAATAAGAAAATCATAAACAGGACATGGAGATGAAACATTAGTGCAATGGCAAGCAGCAGCAGCAGCATCTTTTTATTTTCCCTCCCACATGTCAAAAATGGAAGGAAACTCCTGCTTTATGGCAACAGTGAGGGGACATACTACCTCAAATATAGAAGGCTATTAAATCACAATGCTTGAAAAAAGTCAAGAGAGGACTACGCAGTGAAAACGGTGCAGCAACAACAGCGGCTTCAATACCCTTTCAATTTGCAGACTGGAGGTGTTCAGCCACAGTACTGCTGTGCGGTCGCCCGTGTCAGAACCCAATACACAGTCAATGAAGTTACACACGTAAAACACAAGAAAAAACACTTGAAGCTGAAGAAGATACTTGTGTGGGAGTGAAACTCGAGCAGTTACACAGCCGGTGGAGACAGCTGTATTGATTTAAGATAGAGGTGTGTGTTCCTAAGATGCATTTGACCAGGGCAATTGGAATGAGGCTAAGATGCCTCCTTTGTGGACCAAGAGCAAGAAACACAGGCAATAAGGACAGTTTTAAAGGGAAAATTCGGTACGTTTCATGTAGATGTCCAGTCAGCAAGTCCATTTACATGTGCACAGGTATCCTAGTTTTGAGTCTTATCCTTTTTTTTTTCTTACTTTATTTGGGATATGATGTTTTCATGCAATATAAGAAATACGGTTGTTCATATCCATGTATACATGCTGCTTAACACGAACTAGGTTTCTGCTCATGTGCGCAGTCGTATCTTGATCTCTCATCATCTCAGCCACTCTGTTCTAGACTTAAAAAGAATGCTCAGAAACTAGAATAAGGTGTTTCGATGCCACAGCATTCTGGTTTCTTCAGCTAACATATCCTTTTTTTTTATTAAAAGATAAATCCTTATCCAGGTTTCTGAAACCAGTATATGGTGTTAACATGCATAAAACATAACCAGGATACTCGTGTGCTTAAACTGAAGCAATAAATTCCTCAGTGTGTGCTATATTGACTGAGACAGCTGAGTTCTGCTGCTGCAAAATCTGATTTCACACCTAGCAAAGCCAGAGATATTAGCTCAGTTTTTTAAAATCCTCATTCTGCTTCCTTGTCAAAACCTGGTTTCTACAATTACCCACAATGCAACATGTCCACCAACAGTTCGGTTGAAGATGCAGGTGTATTATTCTAGCGGCGGCTCATGCCTCGAGTCGCTCGCCACAGGCAGAAATGAGGAACTAGGTACATACATCAGGCCAGCTCACTTCTTTCTAACTCTACACCCCCAGATTGTTTTCATCTCCAAACTTGTAGTTTTCAGCATTTGACTCAGTTTACTTGCCATAGTTTGGTAGTTTTCCGTTGCAAGAAATTACATTTCAAGTGTGCTTACGCTTGGTTTTACCTTCAAAAAAAGTATTTTAGAGAAATTGACAAAACTGCTGGCTCAAGGTTGAGCTGTCAGATTTGTCACTTAGTTCCCAGATCTCAGCAATTACTTTAGTGCATTCAGTGTTATCATAACTGATAGAATACTTCATTTCTCTGCCATGGGCAAAAGATCAATGGCATAATTTTAATCGTAGAGAGCAAGCATTTGAAGCACGATGTAAGTGACAGTGACACCTCCATCCAATCTATGCCTCTCTGTGGCTGCATTGGACCTCACAGTCAGTCAGCTTTACCAGCAGTTAAATCACCCAGTCATTGCTGTTTTCCTTTTGGTGCGATTTATGCAAGATATTTATTTTTTTTCACCAGGACCTGAACTGCCATAGAACATTGTGGGTGTAGTTTATAGTATTTTAACAGGTAGGAGGAATTTTTGGCATGTGTGCCATGAACAACGTGCAGCTTTTGGTTTTCTTTCCTTTTTTCTTGGTTACTGTTACTACTGGCTCTTTTCCATAGTCTGGAGAGATTTTGGATAGAAAAGATGACAAAATAGTTTCCGCTGTTCAGTCTCAGCAATAAAATTCCAGTGATTTTTCTCATACTCTCTGCTGATTTCTAATAGTTGTCTTTATGTTGCACTCATTCTTCTTCAGAAGCTTTTTGTCACCATGGTGCCGTGTGTTAATACCCCGGGAACCAACGTTGTATTTTCAAACCCACCGAGTCCCATACTTCTGTGATTGTCTTTGTTAAATAAGTAGAGATCACATGAGCCCCGCTATCCAAACAAAGTCAAAGTGAAATATCATCCTCTGCTATCTCATATCCATCTTGTAGAGATTATACAAACAGTGTTCAGCAGTGTTTAACCATGTGTGTATCCAGGGGAATTAGTTTAGTCCAACAGGATCAGCGTCTAACAGCTCTTCTCCAACAAATTGAATCGGAGACAAATCATTGCTTTTAATTAGAATAAAAGCCTTTGAGGAGGGCAGCCTCAGCCAAGACGAGTCCAAGGAGCTTCTGGTTTTTATGAGGGAGACGGAGAGGGAGGGATGATGTTGAGCTGGTGTCTTCACTTTTTAACAGACATTGATTCCGTTTTGAGTGAGCACATTGTCAAGATGAAGTTACTGCTTACTGTACGGGCCAACGCTTTATGATGTAAGACAGCATATGGTAATTGTCAGTAACACCACCTGAGCGGAATGCAAACTAAAATCTTTCCAAACCCATTTGTGCTTGTTTAGCCAAGAATATTAAAATAAGCAATTTGGTGAATCTTGTGGTCAGCAACAAACGACAGCCTCTCAGTCATCTACTGGAAATACTCATCGTTACTGAAAACGCCTCAGATGACACATCCCTCACCATGGGAACCCTCAGTGCTGTAAATGACATAATTCATATTCACACTACAGGTATAAATAAAACTTTACAAGTTAAATGGCTCTAACAAGAACAGTGACTCATCTCTGGCAGGAGTTACAGAAATGTAGATTCAGCAAGGGTCATTCTCTCCCTTTCCCTGTTCTGATCTCCCACAGAAGCCTAAGAAAGACACAGTTCTTGCTAGAAAAACAACTGCATTGGTTGCGTTGGTCATTTTTCGAAATGCCAAAAAACAAAGTTTACCTATAAAGGACGAGAACACTGTGGGAAATATTATTTGCTTTCTTGCCAAGAGTTAGATGAGAAGATTGATACCCGCTCGCTCGTGCCTGTCTGTTGAATGTGAAGCTGTTGCCAGCAGTCACAGTCAAGTCAAGAGTGGAAATGGAGTCTAGCTCTGTTTAAAAGTAACAAAGTCTGCCCACCAGTGCTTTTTAACCAACAATCGACCGATTTTGCAATTTCTGCCAGATCAGTTTTCATTCGATGTGCAGTTTGAGGAGTTCCATGGCTTGACTTCCCACCGCTGTCCCACTGTTTTGCTGCGTGTCATCCCCTCTCTCTCTGCCCGTTTCCTGTCTACTCTTCAACTGTACTATCCATTAAAGGCATAAATTAGAGAGAAATATACTGGTGAAGATTTTAGCTCATGTTGGGTAAACTACTGACGACTGAATGAATTTTCCATGGGGCCTCCTGCAGCGCCGTGGTTCGACTCCCGCCTTCGCCCTTGCGCGGTCATCCCCCTC
This sequence comes from Lutjanus argentimaculatus, assembly GCA_034769285.1. NCBI lineage: Eukaryota > Metazoa > Chordata > Actinopteri > Lutjaniformes > Lutjanidae > Lutjanus > Lutjanus argentimaculatus. Next base: position 7,326,451 of record JAWZSL010000025.1, on the reverse strand, counting down.
TCTCCCTTCCTTCTACTCTCACTGTACTCCATAGCATAAAGCCCAAAATATAACTTAAAAACTGTATGAGCTTATTTTAATATTACTGTGAAGTTTTCATGTTGTGGCTAAAACTACTGACTGACTGACACTGAAAATTTTCTCAGGGGGCCCTTCATGTCAAGTGTTGTTTCTAAGGTCAAGAAAGAACTTGGATTCTCATTGTAACCATGTGTTTTTTTTTTTTAAACCAGTTCACAACCATTTCCTGTCTTTAGTCGCCCTCATCAAACTAAACCTTAACCATAACAACGGTAGATCAGAAAATGGTCAACAAGTCATTTTTGTAGGTGATGAAAGAAGGCACTGACAAAAAATGTCACCCGCTTGCAGATCAGATAATTTCTTATGTGCCATTTTTGACGGCAGTGATAAACAACCAATTTTGTTGTTTAGTTTAGAGGCCTCTCTAGAAAATTGTCACGGAGAACATTTCTTATCACTGCAAAAGTTTATTTGTAGAGGTCTCAGTTTGTGCAGAGGACAGGATGTTGTCTAAAACAATCCTGTGCTTTCTTGGCCCGCTCCTTGTCTCATTTACGTTTTCTGTGCTTCAACCCAGTATAGAAAACATCTTTTTAATTTCTCCTCTTCTGAGTTTGTCTCTCGATCCACTCTCATTTTTAACCCTTTCATATTTTCTTTTTCTTTTTATTCAACTGACCAACGTGTCCTCTTGTGTGTCATTCAGCTGGCGCCGAGAGAGAGGGAGGCCAGAAACTACAGTCAGAAGCTGAAGGAGAAGTTCCAGCACCACCCGCACATCAGACGCATCTCTCATCACCGACATCTACCCAAGAACATCTACCACCAGAGCAGGGAGCTGAGGATTATGAAGGAGGCTCGCCGTAGGAAGTATGTATTCATTGCTTTTTGCTTTTAGGACATGAGCTAGTTAATTCATCTATAGGAATGGCATGACGCCCCCTCTGTGTCCATGTAGAGTTGGTGGCGACTTGGGCCGCTGCCAGGGTAGGTCTGACCTATGCAGTCACGCCAACCTAATGGAAAATCTCACAGATGGCACTGCCCTCTATGACATGGTCTCAATAGGCCTTACATACTCATTTACAGCCTGTATGGTGGATTGATTGTCCCAGTTTGCCCTGCCGTCCAGTGATTCATAGCTCAGTCTGTGGCTTTTTTTTTTCCCTTTTTCTAATTACCGGCGGCATTGTGACACGTCAGATGTGCGTTTGGACTGTGAATGATTTACTATCCATGCTTTATGCATTATTTTCTGGGTACATTAGTGTAGTCGGTGACGTAGGTGTTGGGTCAACAGTCTCATGTTCAGTCTCTTCCTCCTTTCTGTTTGCCGATCTCTCCCTCCTCCCTCCCCTCTTTCCTCCGTCCTTTCCTGAATATTCTCACCAGCCAGACTGAGTCACTCACGACTCTTCCTCTTTTGTTTTCCAGGGAGAGGAACGTCCGCAAGCACAGCAAACCAGGAACTGTTCGCGTGGTGTCTGAGAAGGAGAAGCATGTTGTGACTGTGGTCAAATAGATGGAGCAGGAGACGATAAGACAGGAGACAGGAGGGGCTGCCTTCAAAAGATGAGGTGGAGCTCAAGATCACACCCGCATGGGACACGTACAGACTGCTCTCACTTTAAGAATAAAAACGTTTGAAATTGTCAGTTGTTGGAAGGACAAGTGACCAGTTTGGCATTGTTTAAAGTACAAGGACACAGACTGTAAATACATACAAACGACAAATCCTAATCTCTTTCCTTGCTGCTTAATTTTTCTCCTGGTTCTGACCGATAAATCCCACGTTTTACTTGGAACAAGTTTGCATTTTTCATCACAGGATCCATGACCACCATGAGCTTTCACAGAATGAAGAACAAATTCAATTGATCCAATGTCTAAAGAATGTCCCTTGACTTGCAACAGATAATGTTCCTTCAGATTTCATGAGGTACTGTTTTATCCATGAATGAAGATGAGTCAAGAAATGTGCTTCAGTTGATTATTAAAATGACCAGAGATGGTGTAAAGGGTTCAGTATGCTTCAAATGACAAAAGTGTTCAGTTACAAATACCACTCTAAAAGCCCTGTCATAAGGCTTGCAGTTGTAGCCTCATCCGGACTGTATTGATGAGCATTCTCCAAGAAAGGTGTCTCTTCTAGTTCCAAAGTTGTAAATTTTACAAATGGGGCTAATGTTGTACACAGTGGGACAGTCTCTCCATGATCCAGTCTGTCGTGGTGCTGCACCAAGTGGAACACATGAAAAGTGATGGAAGTAACTATAAAAAAAACCGAGCCTGCGGGTGAAGTCAAACCCTTCTTTACTTTCTACTGCACACCTGGCCAAACACACCGTAAAGTTGCCACGATTTCCTGGAATTTCAGCAAGTTACAAAAGTTGTCAATATTTGATGCTTCAGTGAGCATTTCTTTCAAAGCATACTGACACCTTAAGAAATGTGGAACGTGTCCTATAGCTGCGGGGGATGTTTTATACTTTTTTTCTAATGCTGTGACATTTTAAGTTCACTTCTAGTGATTATATTGGACATCAAACCCTGAGGTTTCTAAAATAACCAGCGTGAAAGAGAGCTGGGACAGATGTTTTGGGTTATTTGCAAAAACAGCTAGAAAAGCATGCTCCCCTCCCTGCCGGGATATCTAATTACCTATGGGCTAGGTAACATTTTTAGAGAGCATACTGTACTCGAAACCTGTTTGTATATGGGACCTACACTCGTATTTGCTGATGTGTATTTATAATAAACTTCTAAACTAAATATTTACTGTGAAAGCATGTCATTTGGAAGAAATCATGATCTTGTTGTTTGACTTGTTGCAGCAGATCACTGCAAAGGTGCTAATTTACTTAACAGCTCTAATGAGGTAGAGGCTCTATCCTCTTAATGTTGTCCTTCAAATCCTATCAGCTCTGCAGCCTGACAGAGAGAGGAGAGAGAGAGAGAGAGAGAGAGAGAGAGAGAGCTGGAAAGGGTTAGGAATCAGGATGAGGGACAAGAAAATGAACAACTTGTGTAGAGCTGTTCGGATACCATTTTTCCCTGATTACACCACCATGTAATGGCCAATACAGAGAACCAATTTGATACCAGTGCATTGAAAAATATATTTTTAACAGATTTGTACTTCTAATGCTGTATGGATGTGATATTGCTGTATGGCCTGGCCTGAGCTAAAAAAAACTTTGGTGTACGATAGCGATGTGTGAGCCACAAATCAATCATTCGAAACTTAATACTCTTTTTAATGAATCAGGAGTGTCAGGTCTTCATCTCCACTCTCTCATTCACTGACTCATCCCTCCTGCCTGCTACTAGCTAGTGCAAACTGCAAAGATGAGGCGAGACCAAGTGTCAGTCATACTCATTAACTGTATTTATTGAAATGTATCAGTTTAATTGCTGTATTAACATAGCCCTTTGACTAAAGCAACTACTCTTGTTGCATGTTTTGACTGAGTTCTCACTCTTCCGGCCAATAGCCCGCTCCCTGCCCTGAACTGCACAAAACACAAGTTCCACGCTGCAGTCGTTAACTGTTCATGAAGGAACATCACAATCCCTGTGAAATAACTAACAGAATTTGGTCCAACGACATTTAGAAAGTCTAGAAGAGCCGCATTATTCAAATTAATTTATGTCCATTCAAATTAGCTGACAGCTAAGCTGGAAGTTAGCTGACTCGGGTGGCTAAAGTCTCTGGTGTGCATGCTCTGTGGGTGCTGTGGCAGGAGGGGGCTCTGGGTGACTGACTTGGTAACCCTCATGACTTGAAAATCTGACGTTTCAGTCAGGACTCGTACAAATTCAACTCATTAAAAAGAGTTGAACCTCCCATCTCTACTTTACGGGATGCTGGGTGGTAATAGGGTCCTGTTTCGGGGCTAAATAATTATGTGGTATCCGATCGGTGCATAGACTTATGTGTTAGCTAATAACCAATATACACTGCCTGGCCAAAAAAAAGTAACCACCTGGATTTAACTAAGCAAATAGTTAAGATCCTTCCATTGATAATTACTGTTGTGATTAATATGTTTCAGCTGGCAACAAGTTATTTAACCCTAACTGATGCTGTGATTAGCTTCTCATTTCTTAAACAACCATGTCAGAAGACATATCCTGTGGTTGTGGAAAAGATGTTACTCTGTTTCAGAAGGGTCAAATTATCGGCCTGCATCAAGAAAAAGAAAACAACTAAGGAGACTGATGAAACTACTAAAATCGGGTTGAGAACTGTTCAACACATTATTAAAACCTGGAAGGATAGTGGGGAACCATCAACTTCCAGGAAGTAATGTGGTTGGAAAAAAAATCTTGAATGATCGTGATCGGAGATCACTTAAACATTTGATGAAATCAAATCATAAAAAATCAACAGTAGAACTCATGGCTTGTTTAATAGTGAAAGTAAGAGCATTTCCACACGCACAATGTGAAGAGAACTCAGGGGATTGGAACTAAACAGCTGTGTAGCCTTAAGAAAACCACTTACCAGTGAGACTAATTGGAAAAAAAGGCTTCAGTTTTCTAGGGAGCATAAAGATTGGACTCTGGTGCAATGGAAAAAGGTAATGTGGTCTGATGAGTCCAGATTTACCCTGTTCCAGAGTGATGGGGGCATCAGGGTAAGAAGAAGTGGATGGATGAAGTGATGCTCCCGTCATGCCTAGTGCCTACTGTACAAGCCTGTGGGGGCAGTGCTATGATCGGGGTTGCTTCAGTTGCTCAGGTCGAGGTTCAGCAACATTATGAGCCCAAAAAATGAGGTCAGTTCACTACCTGAATATACTGAATGAGCAGGTTTTTCCATCAATGGATTTTTATTTTTTTTTTCCCTGATGACATGGGCATATTCCAAGATGACAATGCCAGGCTTCATGGGGCTCAAATTGTGAAAGAGTGGGTCGGGGAGCATGAGACATCATTTTCACACAGGGATTGTCCACCACAGAGTCCAGAACTTAACCCCACAGAGAATCTTCGGGATGTGCTGGAGAAGACTTTACGCAGCGGTCCAACTCTCCCATCATCAATACAAGATCTTGGTGAAAAATGAATTCAACTCTGGACAGAAATAAATGTGACATTACATAAGCTTATCAAAAGGATGCCATGGGGAATGCATGCCATATTCAGAGCTAAAGGCGGTCCAGTTAAATATTAGCGTGTGTGACTTTTTTTTTGGCCAGGCAGTGATGCTGGTATCAGAAGAGCCCTAGACTTCAATGTTTCACTTGGGAGGATTTGATGCAAACATGGGCATCTAGAGCTGCTGTAAAGTCCATTTTGGATTTACTAGCAGTTTTTTTTTAAATACATTGAAACTTGACCTGGAGTCTTCAGTGTTTGAAGTATTTCTGCCTTTTTCATTGGCACTATGAGCCCACAGTTTTTTTTAATAGGAATACAACCAACAATTGTCCGTGCATTGTCAAGAAATAGAAAAATGTTTGAATGTTTGATCAAACAGTCCAAATTTCAGAAATATTCATTAATAAACAAAACATTCTAAAAATGGAAAGTGTGGGGTCTGACTCATTTTTTGCTTAAAATAACCTCACAAATTTAACAATCAGATAAAAAAAAGATTCCACAGTGAAGTACATCAAAACAGCTGACAGGTCTTGTGTAACTGCTTCATTTTCCTCCATTTATCATCACAATATTTCTGGCAACAAAGCCGGTGTGTAGGCTGCTGTACGGTGAATGAAAACAGGACAGACCGTAACCAGCGCCACACCTGCAGTTTCAGTCATTGTCACTAGTCATATTTTGTATTTATCTCCCCACTTCACCCCCCCCTCACAGTGCTCATGATCTGCTTATGAAATATGCATCAGGCTCTTCCTGGTACAGAGCAGTGCTGCTGCCTGCTCCAGCTGCACACACACAGCCCCTCCACTCCGTGTTTTTGCGGCTGCTGTCTGCCTGCTGTCAATGAACATCCAGCGCGTCCTCTCGGCTTTATTCTTCTACGTGTTTCCATCGCTCCGCCTCTTCTTCCTCTCGGATCTTTTTTTTTTTTTCTCCTCCTCTCTCTCTCTTTGCCTCTGTGTCTCTCTATATCTCTCTGTCTCCCTCTCTCTCCTCCCTCTCTCCCCTCTCTCACTCTCATTGCATCCATTTTTGTGCATTTAAGAAATCTCCAAGAATTACCAACCTGGAGGAAAGCGAGCTAACCAGAGTGACAGAGGAGGGTTAAGGACTCCAAACGAAAACAAACAAGGACGGACCGGGCACCTTTTCTTTTTTTTTTATTCCAACATGCGAGTGAAACCTCTTTAAAGGATGGCAGCGATGGGTTAGACAGGATTTAACATGACTGCAAAATAAAAGGCAAGAGTTCTTGTTTTTTCTGTATTTTTCTACTTTTTTTTTAATAACCCCTGGATGGCTAAATGGATGGAGGCTTGTGTTTGGAATACCTGAAGGTTGTAGCCTGCAGCCTGCTTGTTTTAAAGGCATCTATTTCTAATCTTTTCTGTTTTATTTTCATGTGTAAATTTGACCTGCAACAGCTTGAATATTGCGAATCCCCCCCGTCTGCAGGCGACGCTCCCTCGGCTGCAGCATTTGATAACTCCATTATGAGCGTTTAATAGCTGAGGATGAAGCCTGTAATTAACATTTTGACGCTTATTCTGCAGTACTAGCTGTGTGCATGCATGATAGTCCTCAACCGAGACGTCATGCCGTCTCTGAGCCACTACTACCACCACCACCAGTTTGAATTTTGACAGCATGAAATGTAACACCGAAATATCGCTGTTTCTCGTTTTTTTTTTTTTTTTTTAGCCACTGTGTGTAAAAGATGTCTGCTCCACACGGGCCCCGGGGCGGCCCCGGCCCTGCTGCCTCAGCGGCCGGCGCCATGCCGGAGATGCCGGACCTCAGCCACCTCACCGAGGAGGAGAGGAAGATCATCCTCGGCGTCATGGACCGACAGAAGAAGGAGGAAGCGAAGGAACAGTCGATGTTAAAGTAAGATGAAGGCGGAGATAGTGGCTGCTGGTGGTTTGTGGGTTGTTTTTTTGTTTTTTATTTATTGTGTGTATTTGTATAACCATCACTCTGGTGGCTCACGTTGCCTCTTGACATCCAAGCTGGAGCTCTTTCTAGGTGAGGTGACTCTTTGCCTCGCCTGACTCCCCCTCTAGAAAACACTTTATCTGACTGGCTGTGTGTCGCTTTATAATGCGGCATACACACTTAGTTGTAGCTATACTGGCTGTACTATAATGGGGCTGGGTTAGCGGCAGCAGCGGGCGCCATTTTCACGTAAAAAGCACGCCAAATTGCTTAACCTTTCCCCACGAACGTCACCGACATTACACAATATGACACTGGAGAGATCATTTAAGGTGTCCTCTGTGGTGATGGCGCACGCCCGGCGTGTGTGATTTCAACATTAAAGTCTCGGTAGAGAGCCTGTCGTCCTCCCCCCCTTCTCCCCACCGCCTCACCCCTCACCTCCCCCTTCCCGCTCCTCCTCCTCCTCCTCTTGTGTACAGATGTCGCTCGGAGCTGTTTCAGCACCACGGCGCTGTCCACTGTGGGGTTTTAGTTTTTAAGGTGGACCGGACTTATTCCGCCATCATCATGATCGCTGTTTTAACCTTTATATCTGTGCGAGCCATAACTCTGCTTTATGGTGGGAGTATTACACTCTGTCATCTTTGCCCCGGCCATAAAAACACACTCAGCTGATGTATTGTTAATTAAAAAATTTGGTTCGACCTTTTTAGAGAAAGCCAGGCTAATGAGAGGAGAGGGATTTCGGGGTGGTGGCCTTAAATATTTCCATCCTGTTGATTTTCTTGTAGTCTTCCTTCTTCAATGGAAAGGATGCACATGCTTGCATGCTCACCAACCAGGAGATATAGCTTTGACTAGGGCTGGGCTATATATTGATATTATTAGGTCTGCAAATAATGATTATTTTCATTATCGTTAATCTGCTTATTATTTTCACCATTAATCATTTAGTCCAAAAATATTCTAAAATTGTGAAAAAATGCTCATCACAATTTCCCAGAGCCCAAAGCGATGTCTTCAAATTACTTGTTTTGTCCAATGAACAGTTCAAAGTCCAGAAATGTTTCGTTTACTATCATAAATGGCAAAGAAAATCAGCAGATCCTTAAATTTAAGAATCTGGAACCAGCAAATGTGACATTTTTGGTTGAGAACCAATGAAAACAATTAATTGATTATCAAAACAGTTGGCACCTAGTTTTCTTTCGAACAGCTAGTCAATTAATCATTTGATCGTTGCACCGCTAGATTTTATATCGATATTGTGATATGAGACTAGATTGCGTCTTAGATTTTGGATATTCAGGATATGGCCTAAGTGGTTTCATTTCCTGGTTTTAAAGGCTCTGTTACAGTAAAGTGATGTAATTTTCTCAACTTACAGACCGTTCTAGCTGTTCTGTTATTTGCCTTTACCAATTAGTCAGTCTATCCACATTTCTGATGATTATCAAAAATAAAATTAACATGTTGATCTTTTTCCCAATTAATTGATTAGCTGTTTGGTTCAGGAAATGTCAGAAAAGGGTGATCGCTGTTTTCTAAAGTCCAAGGTAACGTCCTCAAATGTCTTGTTTTGTCCACAACCCAAAGATATTCTGTTTACTGCCATAGAGGGCTAAAGTAACCAGAAAATGTTCACATTTGAGAAGCTGAATTCAGATCATTTTGTTGGCAGTTAATAAAATAATTGACAACTAATTTATTAATCAACTAATTGTTGCAAATATAGTTTTAGATTCTGGATATCGTTATATCGTGATGTGGAATAAGTGGTGTCTTTGTCTGATTTTAATTTTCTGAACTTACCAGACTGCTGTTCTATATTTTGACTGTACCCGTTTAGTCATAGCCAATCATATCCACATCACTGATGATTGTTTATCAAAAATCTCACTACTACTTTGTGAAAGCATCAGTAGTCGTTCCTACAGTATTGTCACAATATCAGTCTCGAGGTAATTGATCAAACATATTGTGATATTTGCTTTTGTCCCTATCTCCTAGCCCTACATCATATTCTTTTGGGTAGTTTAGTGTACAGCAATGCATCATATTCTATAAAACAATCACTATTTCAGCGTTTATGGTATATTCTAGGCATGAAGTGTATTTTAGAGAAAATGCATATATCGTGATTTATATCGTATGTCATGGTATAGCTTAAAAATATCATGATATTATTAATGAGCTATATTGTCCAGCCCTGTTTGAATGAAGCATAAATTTTAGGCTACATTAACTGATGAGTAATATCTATCCACATTTCTGCCAGAGATCTCTGGCAGGTTTCACTGTTGTTGCAGCCTCCCAGCATGGCCAGTGAGTGACATTAGTGTAAATTAAGGATGTGTGCCACTATCACTGGGAGTTTTTAGAAAGACATTAGAGCTGTTGTTTTCCATTATCAAGTAAATATTTGCACCAAGGCAGCGTTCCTAATGGAGTGAAAGTTGTGCAATCCCTTACCTTGCGCTGCTGCATGATAAACATGACTCATGTACTCCAAGACACGGCTACCTCAGCCCGCCGTGGTGCGTGCAGTGTGAATCATCCAGGCCTTTTCCGCCTTCCCTCCGCTTTCACTCCCCCCCCCCCCCCCCTTTTCCCTCTTCCTTCTCCCCAATAGCTGAGTGTTTTTTTTTCCCCCTATTTCTCTTTCTCTGAGGTAAAGGGGATTGTCAGTTTTAGTCACTCTTAGTCTGACAGTGAAGTCAAAGCCTTGTCATGACTGAGCATGGGCAGAAGAGGCTGTTTTTTGCGAGGGACATGACTGACTGACTGACTGACTGACTGGCTGACTGTCTCACCATAATGTTAGGTAACTGATTGCAGACCACACAAGCTGAAAGTATACAAGACATCAGGCGGTCAAAGAGGCCTTTGTATCGATTGCTTGCGTGCTAATTTGCATAAGAATTATGTTTCCAGCTTGTCTCCTGCATGCTTTGGTTACCTGGGGTTTTATCTTGCTTGCAGGGCTTTACTGCAGCTGACAAAAGACATAGAGTTAATATTAAGGGCTGGCTGCCACCATTTTGTTGTGTTTGAGAGATTCTGACGTGCAGGAGACCTCTTGACCCCTTTTATGCTGTAATAGTAAAGTTTTCCTTCAATATTCCACACAGGAAGACTGGTTAGTTTTACCGTGTTCTGTCTATATGTACAAGGTGACTCATCATGAGTCATCAAAACAGTAAATCCCCACTTTCTTCATCTATGAATCACACAAGCATAACATATCCTAAAGCAGCGTTAATATGCTCAGCGCTGGCATAGGTACAACTGCAGTGGATTAACTTGTCATTGGATGGTTCGTAGCATCTCCGGCAGTGTCGGGAACAAACACCCACACCGCCGCAACATCCAAACCTATAGCCCGTGCGCATCTGCGCTGTCGCAGTCACGGTCCCATCCCGCAGCGGATGGCTTGGATGGCTTTTCGGGAAAGTGGCAGTTTGAACATCGAAGTGTGTAATCTAACAGAGGGAATCCTGGGAGGATGGAGGGATGGTGGAGAGAGAGAGAAGCCTCCAGCTGCAGGGCTTGCCAACTTGCTGTCATCTCACTGGAGGTGCTACAGAGAGCGTGGATGGAAATCCAGTGCTGCTGACTCGCATGTAATTAGCTACTCTCCCTTAGCCTGCTCAGTCTTAGCAGGCCTATATATGTGTGTGTCTGCATGTAGAAAATGTTCTGCACCAATCAGAATCAATATCGTAAAGTCCATTTGGCGGTGCACTGCATATCTATAGCTCATTCTTAGAATTCTGTCCTAGAAAGCTTATTCAAGCTGCAGTTATAGAAGTACATTTTAGGGCTGCTACTGATGATTATTTTCATCATCTTTTTTTTTTCTTCAGGATTTATCATTTAAAATGTGAAAAATGCTCATCACAATGTCCCAGAACACAAAGTGACATCTTCAAAGTGCTCAAAAAAACAGAAAATCCTCACATTTAAGAAGCTAGAAGCAGCAAATGTTTGACATTTTTGCTTGAAAAATGACAGAAACTATTTTTCTTTCAATCAATTAATCGATTAATTGAATAATTGTTGCAGCTATAGTCTGTTCAGTACAGAATCTTAACATTCCTGCAGAGACATGTATGATTAAGCTCGTTCCATTAAACTGAATACACTGGAGCTATCAGCTAGCTTTCCATGCATCAGTGAGTCTCTGAGCAGTACAGTAATGATGGCAATGGGACCCCTGCCCCCACCCACCCAGACACTGTGTATCCTACAGGCAGGCATCAGCTGCATGTGATGGGGTGACCCACAGAACGCCCGGGGCTCCACTTCTCCTTTCTCCCTGTTCCTCCGGTCCTCTAGGGCTGCTTCCTGGTTCTGCTTGGTGGCTAGGAGAGGAGGGGTCAGGAGGGGGTACTAATGCTCTCCATCCTAACTCTGACTTTCTCTTTCACACCTCTACCCTCGAACGCTTTGTCATTGTTTCCATTTCTCTCGCTGCGTAATAGTGTTACCTGTATTATTAGGACATGATATTCAGGCACACACACCATCTCACACAAGTATCATAACACACACTTATGAGTGAAATGGACAAAAAATATTATTACCAAGTAACTACCATCCCAGTAAATATCCCAGTCCCTCCTCTTCCTTGTGACAGTGCTCAACTCATGAATTGGGGGGACTGTGTCATTCGCTCAGGGACCTTCGTTGACAGCGCTAATTATACTGGCTGCCTTGTAGAAGGGACTCCCGCTGAGATACAGCTATTCCAGGGCTCTGAGGTGTCTGCTGCTCTGCCATGTATTTGGGCACCCCCATTTTTATTGCACAAGATGAAGGATGTCCCGAGTCCCCGTTTCGTTTCCTGTACCTGGGAACATGATGCGTATCAGGACGCATAAGGAGGTTTTGTCTCAGAGGTGAACATTTTGTTTAAATTGAGATCGGTTTTGTCCCAGAGACCCCAATATTGTCAAAATCTCACCCATGAGACCCAGGAGACTTTGGCTAATCACAGGTCAGTGAGATAGTTGATTGTTGAGTTATTCCCAAAATATGATTTTTTCACGACCTGGGAGTCAATCATCTTCAAGCCACCAATTCAAAAAGTTTGTACTTTTACAACCTGGGAATGAGACCCAACAATCAGCTTTGTTTCTCACGAATCACTTATTGCACCTTTAATGCTTCAATATTGTTATCTATCAACAACTTAGCTTGTGTATTACACTTCCACTGAATTGGGGAACTTATGGCAGACAAAAAAAAAAAAAAGATAGTAAAAATCGAAGCAGCAGAGACTGAGATATCCTGACTTTTTGTCCACAATATCAAAAGCTTACTTCATAGGAGTTTGCATATAGTTTATTTTACCTTCCCATCCTTAGTAAAACTGCATGTCTTTTTTTATTTGGAATTATTAAAAACATACTTTCGCAGGCTAAGGAGTACTCTTCAAAAATAATCAACTAATCTCAGTGTGTACAACTGGTGTAGTGTCCTTTAATTTCTGCCATATTTTCAGGCATATTTTAAATTTTACCTGGTTGCTATGTACACTGTTATACAGTAACTATTTTAAATACACTGTACACTGGGAGGTAATAGTAATGAGAAACTGCAAGGTTATCATTAGTTAATTTGAGCATTTCATTATGAATGGAACTATAGTGTAACTAAATTGTTTACATTATACTAATAAATGGTAGTAGGAATCTTATCCTTAATTATCCTAATTTAATATAAACATTTTTTATGAACTGTATACTTTGATTGACATCAGTTTGCTCCACAGTGGTGTAAATAAAATCATGTTCCTGGTTAGCATGCAGCACAGCTATGGCTATGAGAGGTGTAGGGGGTTGGTGTGTGCATGTGTGTGTGTGTGTGTTCAGCATGAAGAGCATTGACCTAGAATTAGCTTTGATTGATCACATCCCATTTCCTTTTTCTGTTACCCCCCCCCCCCCCCCTTCCCTTCCCCCACCATACATGCACACTCACACACCTCTTCCCCCTGTCCTGGCCATTTATCTGATAGTGCTAGAGAGCTCAGTGTACCAGCTGGGGTTAGAGCTACAGAGAGGGGCCCTGTGTGTCCCTGGAGGCTTACAGTTGGATCTCAGCCCCTCTGAGAGTGTGGCAGTGGAAGAGTGCACACGCACACACGTTTGTAGAGATCTGAGCATCAAAATTTCAATGTTATTTATATGTTAATTAATGTTAAAGGGATAGTTTGGATTTTTTGAAGTGGGGTTATATGAGGTATCTATATAGTCAGTGTATTACCTACATTAGATGGTGGTTGGTACACCCCCAGTTTGGGGAGGTAGCATGAGTACTGGTGTAGGAAGCTAAGCAACCTACTTCTATGGACAGGATCAACAGCAAAGTGTATTTTAACCCCCTGAGAAATTCAATATCAGTTTAAGTTTACTGTGTGCTTTTGGAATATTTCCACCACTTAACTTTGCTGTCAGAAACTGCCATCATAAGTCAAATATTGCTCACTCTAAAGCCACCAGGCTCCTTTGGGAAAATTCGTAATTTTATCATGCAGAACACAAAAGCTTCTGGTCTGCCGCTGCCTTGATGGGTTAGTTTGTTAGTGTCGTTGTGTGACTTTGGTGTTTTTAAGGGTTAGTTTGGATTCACAAACAAACTAATCAATCAAAGCTGCAGTAGACCAGAAACGTCCATGTTCTGCAAGCTAAAATTACTGGTTGTAATTTTAAGGAGTGTAAGGAGTCTGGTTGGCTTAGGAGAGAGCGATATTTTGCATAAAACAGCAGTTTCAGGTGGCTAAAATATGTTGTGCTGCTGATCCTGTCCACAGCAGTACACTGCTTAGCTACCTACCACAATCTACTGTAGGGGAAAAAAAACTGAATATGGACAAGTAAATCATACATCCCCACTTCAAAAAAATCTGAACTGTCCCTTTAAGATTTTCAGGGCACTCTGAGCAGTGCAAAAACTGAGAAATACCTTAACTAAATACAGATGAGGTGACCACAGCTTGGTGGACGGTGAGAAACCTGGCAACCCAAACAAAACACACTGTGTCAACTCTGCAAACAAGAGCCAGAGGCAGAGCAACACTTCCTGGTACACTGTAGCCTGTATAAAGACAGGAGAAGTGAATTATTCACCAAAATCAAAGTCGAATACCAAGAATTAAAGGAAAATCTGGGACCAAAACAATAATTTTGAAAAAACTGTCATTGTGGAAGCAGCAAAATGTGAGAAAACCAGTGAAAATACACCCGAGACTGTACTGAGCTTCTTCAAAACGTGATTGCATCTAACATAGTATAATACACAGCATGTTGTATATTATGCTGATATATCACAGTTTTATTGGCCGAACACAGCTATTTTGGTCTATAGTGAGATCGGTGTATACATCCAATACCATTCAACCTATTGATCCCAAAACGAGACCTTTCTGCTTCCCAGCAATGTTCTGTACACCATTTTTTTTTTCCAAGGATGTCGAAGTCATATTCTATGGCAATTTTTCTCTGTCTGGACTGTTCATGTTTTATGAAGAGTTTAACATGAACCAGGCCATACAATAATGATAGCAGTCACATCTACACAGGGTTAGTAGTAATATATTCTGTAGTTACTAAAAAAAACAAATATATGTATATATTTTCTTATATGCACGGGTATCAGATTGATATTTTGTATCAGCTGATGTGCAAAGTTCAGGTAATGGTATCAGGAAGGAAAAAATGGTACGGAACATTGCTATATGTGTGTATGTTGTCCGATATGCAGCGATATGACAACTTTTTCCTTTCTTTTTTCATAGAACATAATGCAGATTTTTTAGTTTTATGTGCAGCATTTTATGTATATTTAATCCTTTTCTTTCTTTGTTTTTATTTGTGTTTGTTTTTTTAAATTTATTTTTAATGATTAAAAATAATGAAAACATTAAAATGTATTACCGTACACCCTAATATCAGTATTGGTGTTGAACTCAAAAAAATCTAGTATAGGTTGGACCCTAGATGTGCTGTGTATAGTGTTGTATATGGTTCAGTGTAGTAAATAATATGGTGTGGTTCGCTTACAGTCTAAATGACTATACTTTGTAAACCTTGTACAACCTGCTGTAGGAGTACTCTACTCAGTTATATTCTTGCCAATAATGCTATTTGAATAAAAAAAAAAAGATCAGAGGGAGACCTATGGTTGTGAAATGAGGCGAGGCAATGCTCAGAAGCTTCCCACTGGACAATATACAGTATACACTCTCTCTCTCTCTCTCTGCCTTCCTCTTGTTCTCTTAGCTCACTCACCCATGCTTACTCGCCTTCCCATGCAAAAAGCAGATTCTGTCATGAGTGTTCCAGAGACTCCCATCCCCCACCACTTCCCCCAAGGGAGAGAGGGAGAAAGTGGAAGAGTGGATGCTGTCTTGACTCTATAAAGCAGAACGCACGCCAAATGAATACATCATCAAGCCAATTAAAGTAACAATGTGTTTTGGTTATGGAAGGTTGGCATGTTATCAAGTTGTTTGGCTCAGCTGGGCAGGAAATATGGTTAGAACACAACGGCTGTCATTAAAATGATGTATAATATATGAAATTCTATATTTACAAGTTGCTTGTAAGCTGGTGCTATTATAGGAGTGAAGTTGTGTTACTCCGGTGTAGAGGTCCTTTGGTGCTCTACTACCCCTCTATCTTTTTATACATTACAGCCATTAACCTATTGTATCTGTCAGATTGCCTCCAGCCATGCGTATGTGCACTTTTTCTCTCATCATTGCCTTTTCAGTTTTGTCCTGTACTGTACACTTTCCCCAGTTGGCTGAAAGTGTCAGAATGTAAGCTAACTATGCTACATATTTACCTTGACTGAATTGGTGTTATTATTTACTTTATAGGATAAAGCTGGTGTTATTTTCCTTATATAATTTATATTCTGTAATCCAAAGAAAAGACCAAAACCAACACTGTCATCAGCAGTGGCCTGTCGCTCACTACTTTTGGACTTCCCTGCCCTGTCTATGGCAATCAGACCCAAACCTATTTGTAAGGATATAGCAGAAATGCATTGATTTTCTTAAAAAGTAGCATTTTTTATGGCTGTTGGTAGAACTTGCCGGGGAACCAGACATGTTCACAGAGCTCATGTTTTCATTTGCTCTGGAAGATACATCTGGCCACTCTTCCATTCAGACAGAATTACACTAGCCTTGGATCCAGTAGCAAACGTTTATTTAATATGGGCCGGGTTCTATACAATGATTGACAGAGGAGTGTCACCAGTTCGGATCTGAAAAGTCGCATGCCACTTTTTTTTGCTGCTCTGATTCATTGTTGGTCTGCCTACCGCAATACCTCCGGCTCCCAAAACTCATATCAAATTGTCAAACTAGGCAGCTCTGATCAAATATGGATCAATATTCTGTTACTGCTTTGCTTATTTCTTGCCTAAAATGTTTTCAGAGGCACAGTTTAGTGTACCGTTTAGTTGTAATACAAAAAAGGCTGTAATCAGGCGTCAATATGTGCCCCGTTTGGAAACGGACCAAGCACTGCTATGTCACACATTATGCTTCTCTGATTGGTTGTTGGTCTATCCAATTGCGTCCAGAGGACTTTTGGTCTGAGCATGTTGATAACTTCCCTTGGAAACCGAAAGTGACCTGACCGGTAGGGTAGAGCCAGAGAAAAAGCTGAACATCACACACATGGCACATGAAGTTTTTACGGCTAACATGTTAGCAAACAGAGTGCCAGTAGTATTAACTTTTTTTTAAGTTTTGTTTTTGGCCAACTGGCAACTACAAGTTTAATATCCACTGTATGCTCTACTGTTATCACTAACTAGTTGCTAACGTTGTCAGTATGCAGTTTGGTGATGGGCAGGTAGTGTACAGTGGGATTACTGTGTTTTTTTTTTGTGGGAAACAAGGAGAGACAAGGTTGACGAGAGCGGTGAGACTGAAGCAAAACAGCAAAGTTGTGGGCCATAAAACCAAAACAATGAGCTGAAAGACACTTAAAGCTATGATATATGACATTTTCATCGGATACATCAGAAAATGAGGAAGAAAATTTGGTGGACGTGGCTAAATGTAACATGAATATAACTATATTACACCTCGTCCATGAACGTGAACACTACTTCATGATATCATCAAACTATATATCTTGCTATTGTTTTAAGGTAAGAGAGACTCTAGAGCTCTAGCGCTTACATATTGTGTCTTTAGATGTTGCGTAAAGCTGAGTTGAACTGTAGGGCGATGTGATAATTCTCTGTGGGTATGAAGTCACAAACCCCTTCACATTACACGTGGCCATTTGACCAGTGGTTCATATAAAATATTGATTTATGCAGATTTAAAAAGGCTGGGTTATTTCAGCTGGGAGTGGTAATTTTAGAAAATGTCACTCAAAGAGGAGTAAATATGCATTTGTTGGGAACTATTTTTGTCAGAGGGTTGGTGTGCTAGAGAATATTTATGGCAGCAGTGTAGTGCATGTGTGAGTGACTCAAAATAAACTACAGTGCTCATGTTCCAGTTAATCAAAGAACATGTCACCAACTACAACAATGTGACTCACTGATGGGTTTTTAATAGTTTTTGGACAACAATACACCTCTACATCACTGAGGAGGTTCAATCAGGGTTTGGCTACAAAGGCAGAACTTGTGAGTAGGATCATTTCATTGTTGGTTTTGGTTGTTTCAGAGGATTATGTGGAGGAGAAGACACACGAGGATAAGTTTAGATGGATCAGAGACAGAGACAAGAGGGCAGGACTAGAGGAAAGCGTAAAGGACAGGTTAGCAGCGTGGGAGAGAGGGGAGAGGAAATGAGAAGGGACGAGAGGACAGGAAAGGAGAAGAGAACATCAGAGAGAAAATGAGAGGAGAGACATTGACGTCTGAGATGCTATCAGGTCTCGTTGCTGATATGACAGCCTCAGTCCCCGTTGACAGAGCAATCAGCCTGCCATCTCCCATAGCCTGCTGTTCTCTTGCGTGGCACAGCACAGCATCGGGCCCTATTGTCTCTCAGTGCTTTGTTCTAAATAACATCTGCATTCGTCAGCATAGGTTTTATTCTCTTCAGGGCTTTTATCCCTCAAGCAAAGTTTGAAGGGATTTTCCTGCCCCTGGCTGCGCAGTTTGAAATGCCCTTGGCAAAACATGACAGTGGGAAAATACTGTAGAATGAGACTAGGTTGAGTTAACTAGTGCAAGGAATGATGTATGTATAATCAAGTGCACACTGCAGCACAGGGTGAACCATTTTTACTGTACGTGTTAAATAATTCGTCAACAGGGCCTCAAACTGCTGCATTCTTTTTGAAAATTAACTGCATTTAAGTAGGTAATGTTGGACTGGTAAAGGGTGATACTTGGCCTTTAAAACGCTAGTTTCCCATCACAAAAGACTGTCTGACATCAAGGTTAAGTGGTGAAAATATTCTGAATATAGTGTACGTTTAAACTAATACAGATTTTTTTAAAAACTGGTTAAAACACCTTTTGTTGCTTGCCCTGTCCACAGCACTCATTATAGCTTCAATGTTACACTGACTATCAATAAGTACCTCATGTAACCCCACATTAAATAATCTGAACTATCCCTTTAACGCTACTGATCCTGGACTGAGCCAGAACAGAACCCAACAACAGCTCCAGCACTAGAACATCTGGCCTGCCGTTACATAAGCCTCCCAGCATGCTGTGCAAGAGTGGCCTGAATGAGACAATGCAATCGAAAATGCAGATAGAGCTGAATAGTAGGTTATGGAGGAGAAAAACTGAAAAAAAAGGGAGATAAATGCACAAGGTATCCTCAGCCAACGAGGGCACGGAGAGTAGAAACGTGAGAGCGAAAGGCACAGAGAGGGGGCCACTTTATCACTTTTATTGCCCATCCCCCGTCCCCATCCACCCTGAGTAGAGTCAATGTGGAGGAAGATATACAGCATCTGACCCTCTGAGGGAAACCCACTGCTTCTGAGGAACATATGTGCCTGCTACAGAGTAGCTGGCAGCGCTGATGTTAAATGTGTCTCTCAGAACCGTGGGGCAGGGTGATGATACGGTTGAGACAAATCCAGCAAAGGACACTAATGGGCTTTATACTACACACACTAATTGAGGATGCAAAACAGGAAACATATTTGTTACTGATTTGTCAAACTGTAAAGGGGATGCTGTGGGACAGGTGCTTGGTCAGTGTGGATAGTGAGGTGTGGTGCCTTTTCTCTCTCATCTGTGACATTCCCGCAGGGTTTGTTTCATGACTGCTGAACCCTGAAAGGTCAGAGAGAAAGACAGAGGTCTCAAACCATGAAGCCTGGAGGATCCAGATATCCAGGATTTCATTCAGACTAGGCTAGAGCAGTTAGTTCTTACACTGTGGATGATGTGTGAATCAACTAAACAAACCTCGCAAACCTGTGACGCAGGGTCAGCTGTACAACATTTTTATAATTTTCTATAATTCTGGGGGCTTTTTAGCCTTTATTTGACAGGACAACTTTTGACTGAAGGAAATGGGAGAGAGAGTGGGGGGGAAGACCCGCAGCAAAGGGTTGCAGGCAGGCGTTGAGTCAGCTAATTTGGCAGCTGGCTCCATGACTAACTGAGGTATCTAGCTAACACCAGCTATAACAACAGAAAGCAGTTAGCCTACTTTAACAAACAGGAAAACTAGCTAACAGCTATTTGTTCATCAGGTAACTCTCTAAGCTAAATCACTTTGGTACTCTACTCTGTTGTCAAACAGGCCTTAAAACATTTAATTACATCTTTATGACAAATCCAAAATGTACCAGTTCACTTGAAGTCAAAGAAACTTTTCATGGCACACTTATAATGGTCTGATGATGGCCAGAGTCAAAACCAACCATGTATGACAGTGTAATGCAACGTTAAAACATTACACATTAAGCAGTTTCCTCATTTATGATAATGACAAGTTGTCATAGCAGGACATTATTGGCTTGATTAAAGTGAAGTTTTCATAACAAAGACATCTCAAACAAAAAATAAAATTGACTGAATGACACTGACAAGAGTCACAAACATTCATAAAGACTCATATTCGTAGATGTGTCATGACATGGTTATGACAGTGTTATGACTGAAAATGAGTAGAGTCTGTTGTGATGTACTGTTAGCAAGCAAGTGAGAGACAGGGACTAAAAGCAGAAGAGAGGAAAAACACAGATACCTGGACAAAGACAGGCAGAGACAGTTATGAGGCCTCTGAATGGCCAGTTACCAAAGGTGGAACGTGGCACCAGGTCACTTCAAGCTGATTGCACTCATAAGCGTGAGAACCCTCACGCTGTTAGTTGGACTATTAATAGTGGAGACATTCAGCTTTCTGCAGTGGCCGGCAAGCAGCCAGGCATCTAAACAGGCAGCAAGGCCTGCGGTCATTTAGGCGTCCAGGAAGGCAAGGCAGCAAGGCAGAGACGCTTACAGGACAAGCTCCAGCCACCAGTAGGAGAGAAGATCTCCTCATGAAGAGAGAGAACATTTAGCTAATTAACAGAGCTAATTAAAGAACATTTGATTCGTAATTTCATTTGTGCTTTGGTAAATATTATTTTAATAATTACAGAACCATTTAATAAAACTACAGTTGATTTGATAAAGATGACAAACATGGCTAGTGTTGTTTGCATGCCCACTTAGCTCGTTGTTCATTTTCAACAGCAACCTTGTAGCAGCTTGTGATGAAGAGGAGTAAGCAAATTTATCCCACAAAATCTTGTTACTTGTTGGTCTGCATATGAATAATTTCTTATGATTTGTCACAACAAAACAGAAGAAGTGAAGTGCAAGTGTGGTAGGTAGGTGGGTTGTGAGTCAACAAAGAAAGTCAGGCTTCAAGGCTGGTTTTGCTGTTGAAAATTAAAGGAACAATGTCACATTTTGGGAAATGGGAAAGATGAAAAGAACAGTTCTGACATTTTGGAGCTTACATGAGAAGATTGACACCACTCTCTTGTCTGTATGCCAAATATGAAACTACAGCCAGCAGCTGGTTAGCTTTCCATAAAGTCTGGAAACAGAGGGAAACAGCTTTTTTTTTTTGAAATTTTTTTGTTTTTTTGACTATTAATCCATCCCTCTATTCAATTTCTGCCCCTCGTTTGGGTTGGTGGTTGTAGGCTAAGCTAATGCGCCCAGTTCCTCTTCTTCCTAGCGTCTTTATTTAGTTTTCCCTGGGGATTCTGAGCCTGCCAGTTGGGTAACATTTTCATGAAGTCTAAAGTCTCTCATTGTCATACAACTGGTGTCTTTTTTTCAAGCAGTCTGACAGCAAAAGCTTAAAGAAAGGCCCACACCTAGCAGATTTGCTAACACTGTCACAACCGCTAGCTAAATAGATATTAGCACATTAGCTCAAGTGAATGTTGCTGCTACTGAGGAAGGAGTTCTCAAAGTTTTTTTTTTTTTAGACCAGGACATAACTCAAGTAAAGTTAGACTCATCCTAGAATGCAAGCTAATACATTTCATATGGGCCACCTTAATAAGTCCTATTTTTGGTAAAGTAAGACCCCAAAATAAGCTAGTTTTCACGTTGGTGCTTCTTAAAAAGAAAAATAACACAGCTCAGACCTTTGTAAGAATTTTTGCTCTAGATTTTGACCCTGTAGTGAGAGAATCTAAACAGAAAGGTGTGCTGGATTATGGCCTAAAATGTGGTCAGGTTTTTCTTATTTAAATGAAAGTAATTAGATCCATGTGTGTAAGAACTGCTACTAACCCAAATGAATTGACCTGTTAATAGTCCTCACCCACCCAGTTGCTTTGTTGTGTGTGTGTGTGTGTGTGTGGAGCTGGTATATTTACTAGCGGTAGTTTACACAGGGCGCTCTAATCTCTCCTTCCCTCTGTGTGTGTGTGTTTTGTGTGTCTGTCCGTGTTCTGCTCATTCAAGACTCAGCTGGTCGGAGCAGGTGCAAGCTGGTGACTCAAACACGTGCGTGCTGCCTAGCCGGTCCTTCTAATACGCCTTTGTGTGGCCCAAAAACTGAAACCATCCTGCGCTTTCTATAAACAAATGCAGCCTCCTCTGTGTTTCGTCCAGCACACGCACACAGACATACTACGGCGCTCTGAATGAAACACCCACGCACTCACACACATTAGCTCCGTAGAGGCCTCACAAACCAGACAGTAGAAATTATTATGTAATGATTGGTGCAGTGATTCTGTTGGAAAACTTTACATTTGCTTATGCAATCCCTGCTCACATCATGGGAGTTTTTTTTTTTTTTTTAAATACAATAAGTAATCGTACAGTGTATTTTGATATAGCCCTGAAACCTGCTTTATTTTATTTATTTTTTAATAATTTGTTCCTTATTTGCTCTGCACACACTGTAAAATCATACAGGACTTATCTTTTCTCATTAACTTAAATGTAAATATACAAGTTTTTTTGTTAATTAACTTAAAGTAGTAGTAGTAGAAGTGTTTATTTCCAGAACACATCAGAACTTATGAACATGAGTTTGTCTAACTTTTAGTCTTTTGACTTGAAATGATGAGTTAAATGAATGTACTGTACAAAGTTCAATCAACACATTAAAGATAAAGTTTTTAAATTTCTAAAGAAACATGATCAACAAATTAATCAGCACACTTCCCAGCATGCTTTGTTTGACAGTTGAAACTCTCATGAGATCTTCCTTTGTATAGTTTAAAGAAAACGTACATGATGAAAACTTGCTGTGTGTCTCTAATACACTTTAAGATAAGTCTTGATTGTTGTTTTTCTCACAATAATGAAAATATTGTGAATCATGATGAAGTTTCTATTGAATTGTGTCACTACCCCCGCACAAAATTTAATTAATTCACTGGGAGCAGTTCTGCATGCTGTCTTGGAACCAGTGCTGGAACGAAGTAGCTCCAACAAGAACAGCTGACACTTAACTGCTTAGTGTGAAATGAACCGACTTTTCTAACTGAAAAAAAAAAAAAAAAAAAAGCAAAAGGAAATCATTTGTTTGTAATGTTTGTTAATGTGACTAGAGAGTTGTTGGATCAATTTAATATTTTAATGTTATTGAACATGTTTTCTCAGGTACAACTATTTCAATATCGAGTTTGCTTGACACTTAAAACTTAAAATTTCAAAGGAGAAATCTGTAATATATTTACTGTAATAAATCATAAAATGGCTCTGATAAGGAAACATATTAAGTTTAAATATTTGCTTGTCTGCCAACAACGTAACAGCCGTGGTGTCCTCATTTCTGTTCTCTCCCCAGCATGACTGTTTTTGTTTGCCTGTTTCATTGTAATTTGAGTTAGAAATAATACTGTTTATTCGCTGAATGAGTGGGTGTCTGTTTATGGGTTGTAAGAAATCATTTATAATCTTGCAGAAAGAGTGGATATTTATTTTGGATATCGATTAAATTCAGCAATATGTTAATGGAGTCTGGCAGGAAGTGAGACAGGCAGCCACTTTACTCATGTTCAGAGTTTATATTTTTGGAGCAGTGGGCTTTTGTTTTCAGGATAACAGTTTTAACTTTACATTGACAGGCAACTGAGTTATAAACAGCTGATCAACTTACAGTGCAGGACTCATCGTCTCTTGTTATTGTCAACTTACAATGCGGTGCTTGTCCCACACTCCTGCAGTGTCCCCACAGCCTGCCTGAGCCTCATCGAGTCTGGGGAAACAACTCACTTCTACTATAGCTCATAGATTAAATAGGATTTCAACCTCATTCATTTTTTTACACTATAACTTATATTCTGACCTTCATTCCTCTCTTGTTCTGCCATAATTCTCCTCCTGTGCCTTTAAATTGGTTATTGTTGTTCGAGGTCTGGCAGGGATCAGGGGTTAGATGTTTAGTAGCATTACACCGTTTTACATGAACAGTAGATGCTGCTGTAGGTAGATTACAGACGCAGCCGACTGACATAAATAGGGGAGGATAAAGAGCAGCCGTTATCATAACGTCACTAATGCAGTCGTGGCCCCTTATATAAGCCCACTGTTTGAACACCACACACAGGCGCTACCATGTAACCTACACTAGGACATACTGTACAGCATGTAGACCACTGCTCACACTGCCTAGGGCTGAAGGTGGCTTTGTGGGAGCTTTAAATGCATTATTCCACAGATTCAGTATCTGTATGTGAGCACGCGTTAGTGTATTCACGGTTGCCCGGTTTGTGTAGTCTTGCGTGTACTACAGTATCTACCATGAAAATAACAGTGGAGGGACCTGTTTTTCATCCCCATCATCTGACACTGATCAGGACGGAGGCACAGAGAGGCGATGTTGTGATCCCGGGATCGTGCTCCTCGACCGAAGTCTGATGGAGGATCTCCCACTAATCCCTTAATATCACTCGTCCCACTGAGATACTGCCGCCATCGCCATGGTGATGCTGAGATGGCCTGGATGTGTAGTAGTGGAACGAGGAGGGAGGGATGCAGAGGGGTGGGGGTGTTGCTGCACACAAGTGTAGAAATCCTCCTTTGTGAAACATAAATACAATCATTTGAAGTAGTATCTCAAGGCAGGAGATGCAGGCATTTAAAGTCACCAGGCATCAGGCCATGAAGAGGAGGAGGAGGAGGAGGAGGAGGGAGGGAGGGAGGGGCCTCTGGGTTGGCTGTGTTTGCTGCAGACGGCGAGTAAAAGCTGGTCGCCTTATCCTCAAGTGGGCGGCTGCTTGGATGGTTGGTCGGCTGGTTGGCTTTAAATCTGCGTGGAGAGGCGACTAATGCAAGGGAATCCTTTGATTTGGGATTTTACAGCAGCCAAAGTCAAACAGATCTTTCCGCCATTAGACAGATGTTGAGAGACAGCGAGTTCAAGTTAATTTAAGTCGTACAGTATTGTGGTCACATCTGTTTATTTAGCTGAACGTGCCAGTCTTTAAAACCCCTGTGGTATGTCTTATTGGGCCAGATTTGAAATGTAGTCAGTTACTGAATACAGATTACATAGCAGTTTTGTAAATAGTAACATAATCTAGTACAAAACAATTAAAGGGACAGTTCACCCCAAAATGAAAAATATGTATTTTCCCCGTGACATGTAGTGTTGTTTATTTAATTGGATTTTTTTGATGTGAGTTGCAGTATTTTGGAGATATCAGCTGTGGAGTAGTCTGCCTTCTCTCCAATATAATAGGGCTAAATGGAAGAGTGGCGCTCAAAACACCAAAACAATACATTTGAAAAACTCAAAACCACTGTCTCTTTCCAAAAATGATGACCTGGTTACTCAAGATACTCTTGTTTTGATCAATTCCAGGTAGGAAGATTCTACTGCAGAAAGAAAGTAGTTCTGACGTGAAACAGCTCACAACAAGGTCTGTGGATTATTTTGAGCAACCAGGTCATGGTTTCTGCAACAAAATACTGATGTTGAGTTTTTCCAAATGTATTGTTTTGGCACTTTGAGCACCACAGGATTAGTACCATTTCACAGCCATTTTTTGAGATTGTTAAGGCCTAAAATGCCTGATTTCATGACAGCTTTTCTACAAAATTGTGATGCATGTTGCAGTGTTTTTAGACCTTTGTTGGCAAGGGTTGCGGGATCAAGAGAAAATTGGAAATTTTTTTTTTTTTTTTTTTGTATAATGCATTAAAAATCAAAGGCAACTTGTTGAGTGAGAACAAAACCATACTCTGTTCTGAGTGTCCCCAGTAACCTTACCAAAAACGCTCAGAATTACAAAAAGTTACACAGTATGCTTTATTTGTAAATGAAGAAGTGCATAGTGCAAGAAGTGCATGTACAGTACAGGTATGATGAAATTTAAAACTTAAAGTTAACTGCCATAAACTTATTCTGGGGCTTGTGTTTTTACCCATAAATCATTCTGATCACCCGCATCACCACCTCGAGTCTCAACATATTTTTCATTAGTAGTAGTAGCATTGACAGGTTAGCCAGGTAGCTAGAGTTGTGTTCAGCTAACGTAAATCTTACGTCTTTATTTTAGATGTTGAGTCCTTGGATGATGGCAGCAGTTTCATTGCAGAAGGCAGAACTGTCACTGTACTGTGATGTTGTTCTTCTTTTCTGATTTAATGTTGAAAATTTCCATCCAGTGAAAGCATTTTTTTTTTCACTAGAGGACATGATAATGGCTTGGCAACTGTAAGATTAGCTGGCTTCACTTGAGACCAGAGTGGTGATATGAAATTATTAGTGTTGCAATGTGTGTGCACTGTGCATGGTAGTATATTGTTCTTTCTTGAAAAATGTATTTTAGAATTGTAATCCTGCTAATAATCCCCATTTTTGCCCAGTGTTTTGATAAGCATTTTTTGTGTAACTGTAGTGGAATAGTTACCTGTTTTCTTTGTATCTTAATTACACAACTCTGCTCCACATATTCCATTACTCCCAAAGCCTGGCAGTATCTTACAATTTCAGGCTATGTAACCTCATGTGGCATCTAGAGCAATATTTTATCAAAGTGATGGGTGTAACCTGCTTGCAGTGAGGTGATATCAGGTTGCCCCTGTGCTTGTCTGCCTCACTGTGTACAGTGTATGCAGTTTAGTTAAGCGAGCTAATAGTGACGTGCTGTAGCGTTGAATTGGGACAGGAAGGAGTAGAGCAGGCCAGGCCAACAATAGGCAGGGTATCTATTACCTCTCTATTGTTAGCCATGGACGGGCTATTATTATAGCCCAGAGTGAGACACACAGACAGCTGACTGCAGTTTCAGTACAGCCCACCTACTGCTGCTCCCAGCCAGGAACAACAACATCATGGAGAGGCTTTTGTGTGTGTTTGAGGATGAGGCACTGATGGGAGTTGAGTTGAGGGCAGAGAATCGGAAGTTTGATCATCACTAATTCTACTTTTTCTTTTTTTTTTTAGCTGATGCTCTTATTTTTCAATATTAAACCAGAGATGTTCTAGTTATAAGATATTCCCTCAGCAAAGAGACCACAAGAAAAGACTGAAACTAGGCTTTTGCTGACTATGCGACTGGAAATAATACGCCAATAGCGAGACTGGACAGAATTGGTGCTTGAGGAGTGGTTTGATGCTTCACTGTGTGTAGTAAAGGGTTATAGGAGGACATGGAGCTGCATTCGGCCGTCTCTAGTCTGGCTATCGGAGCTATAGAGATCAGGCTGTATCGCAGAGGGCGGTGACCCTAGCCGCGGTGGCGTTGGGGCTGAGTTTCTAGAGTATTCCCAGTGGAGCTGTTGAGCCGTGCATGGGAGGAGTTGTGACGTTAGCATGGGACGTTGTCAGCTGCCAAGAAAGTGCTGATCACAGCCAGAATAAAATGTATCTGTGTCAGGGTGAATAAAGTGGGCTGACAGGAGAAGCAACCAAGCATTCACATACAGAGAGAGACATGTCCGTACACACACCATTACCAAAGCAAACAAGCACATATGTGCAAGAACACAAACCTGGTGTATCACTGCCTCTGACTAAATGTTGCTCATATAGCTGGTAGGTTTCCACTGTACAATAAACTATCTGAATATTGTGCATATGTTTCCTGTAAGCCTTGCATGGAAATACACTTGTGAATGTGTGGGCTGCTGGGTGATTAGCTGACTTTTTGCCACTTGGAAATCTCTCAGGAGGGGAGATATGGAGCAGCTCAATTGAATCCTGGCAGGTAATCTAAGGAAACAGATGGATTTTAGTTATATTTGGCAGGAGATTAGCCACTTCCCCGTTGCTCAGAAAATCTGCTGTTGCCAACTCTTGTTTGACAATCTGAATATTAGTCCTTGGTCAGGAGGTCTGGCTTGTGCGCTGTTAGATTGCCCATTCTGATGAGTGTGCCCCGCGGATTCAATCCTATCTGTGCTTTCTAAGGCCCAGCTGTGGTAGCTGGCCAACCCCTCCACACCGAGGCGCTTGCCCTCTCGCCGTCCCTCCTGCCCTGTGTATCGCGCTGTGCCAGCGCCCCGTGCCAGAGGAAGTTATCAGCGCTCTATCCCCTGCCCCTAATCCTCTCTGAGGTGGAGAGAAAGTGTTAAGTAGCACTTCTTCTGGCATTTATTGGAGAGGTAGAATGAACAGGTGTCTCGAGACCTAATCGTCTGTCTTTAAATGAGCTGCTATTTTTAGTGCACTCTCTCCTTTTCTTGGAGATTTGCAAGGAATGTACAGTAGAGGTGGTACAATGGCAGATTTCTGTTTTATATATCCTGCAAGGATAATGCTGAAACATTCATACACTGTGCATGTTAATTTTCCTCGTGCTTGGGTGGAGTACAATAACATATTTGTACAATGTGGTTATTTAGTTAGTTAGTTTCTGCTTGATTTTACAGTAATTATAGTATTTCATTTTTCTTCCTGTTAACTATCCAACATCTTCTAATTCAGTGTTGTTTTTGTATTTTGGACATTTTAAAACACACTGTATACACTATGTTAATTTTCTTTGGTTTGGTTTTGTTTGGCTGTAAACAATCTAGACTCACCCATTCGCACAATGTCCCAGTTTTCATTGCTAAAACTGGGTGGAAACAATAGAAGAAAAAGACTCCCCTGCCAAACCAATCCAAAGTCTTTAGGGGTGGTAATATTTTATGTTTACTACTGAGGAGAATGGGGTAGCATTGTTTACGCGCGTCCTTGAAAAAATGCAAGGGTCGTAGGTTTGTTAGCGGCTGTATTTGCTGACGTTCTAGCTTGCATTTATAAATCCCCAGATGATCAGTAGGCGTTGAGATCTCTGATTGTCTGGTAGCACAAAACTGTAAACAACCTGCAAATTCAGTCCCAGGTGGGACATGGACATACAGAGACAAACAATTTTTAACTACAAACTATAATTAACACATAACACAGACAAAATGTTCAAGCATGACACAGGATAGAAGTGCCAAAAGTTAAAGTCTGTATGAAGTAAAAAAGGGATTTTTTTTCCTTAACGCATCATACGTGGTAGAAAATAGCTGCTGAGGACGTGTGAAAAGACTGGCAACTATATACTGAACCGACACACGAACGACAGCGCCCTCCCCAACCCCCACCCTCCCTAACAGTCAGTTACAAACGTACCTTCAGTGACATGCTCGGTCCAAATCAGCCCAGCAGTTCACTTCAGCTCTCTTGAGTTCCAACAACTCGACACAGAAGGAAAAAAAAAACATCCTGTGACCGTCCTCTGCCTCTGGTGGCTCAAACATGTCTAAACAAGTCCAATAAAGCTGCTGGACGAAGCGTCCATGTTTCAGGTCGTTTCCAGGCCATAGTGGTGTTTGACATGCCCCCAGCAGTTCAGAGCAGAGAAAACTGCTCATTTTTTCACGATTTTCAGACCTAATTTTACATAGTAAGCGATTTTTTAATCATTCAAATTTGGCTGGGTGTCCTTTATTTTGAAATTCCATTGGCACATACGTGTCACAAAATTCGGTCATAAAATTGTCATAGATGTAACTGAATCTTTTAAATGGACATATGACATTGTCTCATATCAGTCACAAGCTCCTGAATTGAATTGAGTCAAAAACATATCACAGTAGACTTGTGATATCAGCAAATATTGTTTTGTTGACTAAAGTGTCAATGTAATACTGTATTGTGATGAAACAGTGTGTAAGCACTCATGTGATGTAGCATAGAGCTTGTGTCAGTGCCACTTCATGTTCTTCTGATTTGAACACCTACCTAATAATTAAAAATGATATATATTCCATGACAAATTAAACATGATAAATTTGTTTGTGATGATAAGTTTCCCTGCTGTCCCAGAATTCTCCCAGTCATTGTGTCTTTGTGTCCCAGGTGCTATTTTTATTGTCCCTGGGACAACAGGACATCCCCAGTTTCAAGCGCTATGCACTGTATGCACTAACATCATACTCCGCTGCACCAATATGAAAGTTGTATTATACTGTCACAGCTAAGACAAGGGCAGGATTCAACGTGCCACAGCCTCCAGTGAGAGATTTTCCTGTAGGTCACTCGCCTCTGAGTGAGTTCAGACAGACATTAACCTCATCTCCTGGCAGAAGTGACTGGCTGGGATGGTGTTAATGATGTATGTAGTTAGTATTTACCCACTGAGCCAGATTACTCCCTTATGATCCAATTATAACTCAGTCTGTAGTGGACTCAGAGGGCCTGCAGGGTCACTGCTTAGCCATGAGATCCTCTATTACAGATTTTCTACTTAAGTGTTGATGCCAAGACGAGTCTGCATCTCACTATCTGTTTAAACTGTCAAGCAATGTGGGATGCCAATGCACTGCTCTAAAATCATTTCTGTAATCATTTGTAACATTTCATTGAAAGATCTCTGCTGGGATGTGCTGTAAAGTGAGTTTGGCTCACAGTCTGAAAGAAAGTTCTGCAAAGAATCCACAGCAAGCAGATACACAGATGCATAGATCTAGATATACAGTGGAGACATCTTCATCGGGGCTCAACAGAAGCCTATGTTCGTGTTTTAGTACATATCTAGCTGTTGAGTTAGATGCCATGTTGTGGCTTGTTTTTCTCTGCTCATGGTAATCAGTGAAAACTCACACTTTTCCCCAAGGAGATCACCACTGCTGTACATATGACCATATCCCTACTGTTGTCAGCTGTTCCACTAACATCTGGCTGACTTTTGAAGAGAAGGAAATAGAAAGGTCCTGAGCAGCAGTTTGCTCAAAGACAGGATTAGATGGAGAGAGAGAGCGAGAGCGAGAGAGAGACCTCAGAGTGACTGGCTGGGCATGCCCGGCACACTTTGGGCAGGGGAGGTGGTGTAATTGGAAAGTAATTACGCCTTGAGTGGCATGTGTGGAAGCTCAGTACAGTGTGACAGAGAATACTGTGTGTGGCTCTGCTGTTAGTGTCTAAAATGAACAGGAGATAGTTGATCTCTCAGTGGGAAAGCTGATGGAAATCCTGTTCCACAGTCTTCCATTGCTGCTATTCTCTCTGTCTTTATTTATTTCAGTTTTTATTTGCAGTTTGGTTCGGTTTAGGCACCAAAACTACTTGGTTATGTTTAGGAAAAGATAATGGTTTGTCTATGCCATGTGGGTGTAAAAAGCCACATTGGCTGTTCCACCCCAGGTGGATGCAAATAGCATTGTTGGCTACAGACATCTTAGCTCTAATAGCATCTGCCTTTCTATTCCTCTGTACCATAGAGCTCCATTATGGTGCAAAAGGTATTAAAACACATTAATGAGCCACAGTGTGTTGCACTGGGTAACATTTACCTTCATTATAACATGGGAAATGTAGTTTATTTTTGAGTTGATACCACAATGGTGCCGTGTAAGTACTTTGTAACACAACAAATATTTATCAGTTTGTGACTGAGAACAGTACCTAGTAAATTTCTGTCCTTTCATGGGATTTGTTGACAGTGAGAAAAAGCATTTCACACACACCTAAATACACGAAAAAAGCAAACTATTCTAATAAAGATAAAATAGATAAAGTGTCATTAGCCAAGAAATTGATTTTGTTAACTATGAGAGATGTGTGGTAGCTAGTGTAAGCCACGCTGTCAGTAGAGTTGTCTGTAGAGCTAATAGGTGGTTCAGCTTAGCATTTTAAAACTATATATCACTTCTTAAACCTGCATGGAGTGATTTTTTGACCACTTGGGGGCAGCATAATAAAGTCTAAACACAATATTGACATGTTGTCACCTTATAAAGTTGATAGCCAACAATTTTCCATTTACGCAACCATTAGACATACAGCAGCTTGAGGGTTAATTTGGAGTTTGGAGTGTTTGTGTCCAACTGATGAATACAGGTACCATATTCTTTTAGCTCTGTTCTATTTCTCATCCCCTCACTCCTGTGGGAAATACGCTGCCCTTTAGCTGCTAAATGTTCACTTTGTTTGTTTGTCTGCCTTTTAAGTGTTGGACAGGTAGCGTACAGTGTTTTTATCTGAAAGGCGTCGATGAGAGCGGCGAGATTGAACCAGAACAGCTGCAAAAAGTTGTGAGCTGTAAAACTAAAACAGTGAGCTGAAAGATGCTAAAACACTCTGTATTTCCTGAAATGTTTCTTTAGATGCACAGTGGCAGTCACTTTCACCGAAGCTTCCATAATTTGCCAGTTGATTCGACAATTAGAGCACAAATGTTTTGACTGCGACATCAATGTATATGACTCCGAGTGGGTGGGCTTGAGTTTCTGCTGCCCATCAGAAGTTGTTAGATGCACATTGGTTGTTGCTGTGTTGCACGTGACATGTTGCCAACCTTGTTCTCGTTGTGTGTGAGGGAATGTGATGATTCAGGGATCACTGTAAAGCTGTCACATCAACGTATTTGTCTTAACACAACTACGCCAAAAGAGTAGTGTTTTATTAGTGAAAGAGAGACCGAGAGATGGCACAGTTTAGAGGAGGATATGCTCTCCTCTCGTCCTCTGCTTATTAGCAGCGATATCTTCAGAGGGCTCAGATTAATTAAATCTCGGGGATCTTACTAAAATGTTCAGGTCCTCGTGACAGCCCGCTGTGTAATTGTCCTGCTGTCTGTACAGAAGGAGCTGCATCACTCCAGCTCTCCTAAGGATCTCGCTCCCATCTGAGCTGAGAGAAATCCTCAGCAAGAGAGCCATGTATTTTGGCATCACAGCATGTCAGTCTTTGGTGCTCAGCATTGAATCTAGTCCAATATTAACATGGACAGCAATGACGTCCTTTTCTTCTGTTTTCCTGTTGATGATGTCTGTGTTTGTCTATAGAGGGGTGAAGTCCCTCCCCTTCTGGTGGACCACCACAAGACCTTATTTCAGAAAAAATAGTTGACAGCGAGAGACAAATTATTTTGACTGATTTTCATCCCATTTGAATTGTACCATTAATTACCCATATGTTTGTCAATTTAAAAGATAATTTTGCAAGTCAATAAAGTAGCAGTTTTTTGTGAAATTGTTTTCATTATATACTGAAAATATGTCAACAGAAAGACAGCGCTGGGCAATATATCAATATTATATCAACATGACGTGAGAATAGAGAAAATCTTAGATTTGGCACAAGTGTTCCTGGTTTTAACAGCTGCATTAGAAGTAAAGTGATGTGATTTTTTGAACTTACAAGCTTTTGTTGTGGTTAAAAAAAAAAAAAAGTGAATTTAGTCGATTTTGCCCAGCCCTACTGTCAGTGTTTTACCATCATATGATGTTTTTAGATTAATCTTACTGCTGCATTAATGTATATGTTACATTTTACTGCTGTAGATGTTTAAGGTTGAGCTCATTTTAGCTACTTTATATACTGATGGCTAGTTTAATCTACAGCAATACCTCACATTCTCTAAGATCATCATTATTTACATTATTTGAGACCTTACGGTATGGCATTTTATAGAAAATGTACAGACAACATTGTGATGTCGTATATCACAGAAAATCAAGATATTAAGATATTTATAAGCTATGTCACCTCGCTTCATTACACATCCGAAAGTCACGTAACACGACGTAACCTGTTTAACACTCACCAGAAATATAGAGCCTCATGTTCCCCTTTCACACAGCTGCAGCTGCAGCTTTAAAAACTTTTTCTTTCATTCTAAAAGAACAAGGTGAAATGTACCAAGGTGATAGCCATGTTGGTGTTGACAAAGTATATTGTGCAAGATGAGAGATGTGTTTGACTGAGTGGTTTCACACAAAACTAAATACTTGATTATTCTTACGCTTGATTTTTCAAAATAGGGAACTTTTTGTGTTGATATAAATTGACATTAACATCATATTTGTAATTCATGTCACAATACTAACAGGATCAAAAAAATCTTTTAAATAAGGTCCCCTCTGGACACCGAAAGGGGAGGGACTTCATCTTTCTGTAGTTTCTTCATCTCCTCCCCCATGGTGGCCATTGCTGCTTGAGCTCACCCAGTTTTTGTGGGGTTACTGGTGCTACTGGTGGCACTGGCATACATCACCTCCTGCAGCTATGAGTTTTCATGAGCTGCTTATTGTTTAAGGTGCTGTTGTATCATAACAAATGGACAATAAAAAATAAGAAAAAATGAACATCAAGCCTAGTTTTACATGCATAGAACTACAACAAAATGTAAAACATAAATGATGCATAAATCATTTTATGCAGTTACTTCAAGGATTCCCTCCTTATGTCAGCAACTATAGATATATGGATGTCCTCATCAAATCATCGGATTATTTTCTTGAGGAACTGATGAGTTGCTTTGTTTATAAAATGTCAGAAATTTTGAAAAATTACAATCACAGTCTCTCAGAGCCCAAAGGGAAAATCTGAGTGAAAAAGTCCAAAACTCAAGGATAATGACTTCACAGACAAACCGGAAATGGCACATTTAATAACCTAGTACTAGCAAATGTTTAACATTGTTGCTTGAATGATTAATCAATTACCAAAATAGTTGCTGATCGATTCTCATGTAAGTCAATTAATT
Source organism: Lutjanus argentimaculatus (assembly GCA_034769285.1). Classification (NCBI taxonomy): domain Eukaryota; kingdom Metazoa; phylum Chordata; class Actinopteri; order Lutjaniformes; family Lutjanidae; genus Lutjanus; species Lutjanus argentimaculatus. Next base: position 7,291,982 of record JAWZSL010000025.1, on the reverse strand, counting down.
GATTTGTTGGCTAATCATTTAAACTTTAGTTTTTAGACATAACCCAATGCCACTTCTTTATTTCTTTACTAAAATAACTTCTTAGCATTACTTTTTAATGCTCACACTTCCAGACATAGCAGTCCAGTTTCACTTGTTTTATTTCTACTGTTTCTCTTCTTCTATCAGTTGCTATTTTCTGTATTTCATCATTTTCAAAAGACACAGAAACAGATTCAAAATGGCTTAAACATCTACTTGTTACACACATTTCCTCATTGAACTCCAGGAATCTGGATCTTTGAAGTTTATGCTGCACATCTGTCCACTAGAGAGCAGTGCAGCATCAGTCATTGTCAAGCCTGGCTGCTTCCCTTTACAGAGCCAGTGAAGCAGAGAAGGTTGAAACCCAAATACAGAACAAAATAACAACAGAGACTAAAAATAACAGCAGCATGTGGCTGATTTAAAACTACCACTCTGACACAGAAAAGAGAGAATCATACGGTGAGACATGGAGAGTCTGTTTTAATCTTTTCCTAATTGTAACGTGTGTTTCTTGTTTTGTGTGTGTTGGGAAGCAGAGTGCAGGTTAAAGAGATGGAAAACAGAGACTGTATTTGCCCTGCAGACCTCCTCAGCAGCCAGGATACTGAGTACGTCACTTGTGACATTTTACACTCACTCATTTTACTGCCCCATGACAAATAATACACTGTGTGCTCACACTCACATATGCACACGTATGAGTACAGTACACACATGGACATGGGCACACACACACTGGATGCATAGACGGATACTCACACACACACTCTGTCCGGCCAGGCAGGCAGGCAGCAGGCTCGATCAGATAAATATGAGGCTTGTAATGCGACCACAGAGACGGGGCTGATGGGATCAATAAAGAACGGCGCTGCAGGTCATCGGGAGAACACAGCGAGAGGATAAATATGGACTGGCTCATCGGAAAACAGAGCAGCGAGACTGATGGGTACACAGGACTATATCTTCTCTTGTGTGTTCTCTCACCCGTCTGACACAGATCAGACAGACAGATTTCTCACTCTGGTGTGCTCTACCTCTTGCTAAACTAGACTGTGGGGAGGCTTCAGGGCTGTTTTTTTGAGGCTCTGCATGAGAGTTGTTTTTTAGCCTCGGTGTTTGTTTGGGAGTTGAATGGCATCCACTTAGTGTTCACAGTGGGATTAATTTGAAGTATTGGATTTTTACTAGTTTTCAGTGGACATTTTATTCATTTTTATTCATTCATCTGATATTAATGTAAACAAATTCTTCACTACTGGGCACTTATTAGCCGTAGTGTGAACAGTAAATCTACTCTGAGGAGCTACCAACTGTTTTTAATGGAGAATTTTAGTATCACATGGTTTGAAGGTTCCAGAGGGTTTTCAGTTCCTCCAAGTTCTGGAGAAAATATCAAATAATTTTGGTTCAATTTGGTGCTTTCAGCTTCTCATGTGAAACATTGCTGCTTCTCTGTGTTTTAGGGCCGCCTATAATAATATTTATTTTCATTATCGATTAACATGTTACTTATTTTTGTCAATTGATCGATTAGTTGTTTGGTCTCTAAAAGAAAAAAAAAAAAATGGTGAAAAATTTTCCCAAAGCCCAACATGATGTCCTCAAATTTCTTGTTTTTACTTACACCCCAAAGATATTCAGTTCACTATCATAGATGAGGAAAGAAACCAGAAAATATTCACATTTAAAAAGCTGAAATCAGAGAATTTATTCTTGAAAAATGAGACAAAACTAGTTGGTGATTAATTTAATAGTTGACAGCTAATTAGGGGCCGGGCAGCCTAAGCTGCCAGGACCCTATTGTAATCCTGCATGTTCTTCTTTCTTCTTCTTCCGAGGAAATCCTACTTCCCATGCACGAAAAATGACCAAACTTTGCACAAAGGTCCAGTCCCATGTCAGATTGCCTCAGCTGCAAAAACAGGCCAATAGTCCTGATGGTGGCGCTACAGCAAGCCTCTAAAGTTCAAAATTTTGAAAATTCATAACAAATCAACCATATGTGTTACAGATTTACAACTTTCACCAAATGTAGCCCCAATACTAAAGAAACTTTTGTACATTTAAACCTATTGCAAATTATGAAGTCCATCACTCTGTTTTTTTCAAAAACTGTAAAACTTATTAAACCTATCTCCTCCCACAATTTTTGCTCAATTGATACCAAACTTGCTACAGAGCATCTTCAGACTGTCCTACACAAACGATCCACACAGATTTTTGATTTATCAAAAATTGAGCCTACAGTGCATCAAAATGTTTGACTGTAAACGGTATTATAAACATATACTTGCAAATTCTTGCTAAATACATTTTCAATGTTCATGAAAAAAAAAGACAAAATTTTGGAGTCATGGTAGACGATGTTTGGAAAATATCAGAATTTTATCTCAAAAACTGAATTTTTACAGCATTTTGAATTTCGCTCTCATGCGAACAATTGGAGTCAATGCAAAAATGGCATTTTTAAACATCAGTTTTTCACTTTTGGAGCCAATAAATCATTGTTAAAAACTAATGACCAACATCTCCATGCTGTCTAGATGCAATTTGTGTATTTTGGGATTTTTGTCTCAATAACTGAATTTTTGACAGCCGTTTGAAATCTGCCTTTACATGCTAACAGCTGCTGTCTTGCACACAGGTGACTGGCTTAGTCAATTTGTGAAGCTACAGGTGACATTTCCATTTGCCAATTAGCTCAGTGAGATAGAGGATGGTTCTTGGTGTTGAAGGTTGTGAGTTCAAGCTTCGGCTTGTGCAACATTTCCATATGAGAAATCTACCCAAACTTTTCACAAAGGTCCAGTCCCATGCCAGATGTCCTCAACTGGAAACACAAGACAATAGTCCTGATGGTGGCGCTACAGCAAGCCTCTAAATTTCAAAACTTTGAAAATTCACAACAAATCAACCATATGTGCTACAGATTTGGAACTTTCACTTTGAAATTTGCTTTTCCATGGCATGGATGGCTGCTGCCTGGCACCCTGTTGCTTGGCTTAGTCAATTTGTGAAGCCACACATGAACTGTCACTTGTCAATTAGCTCAGTGAGATAAAAGACAGCCCTCAGTCTCAGAAGTCGTGAGTTCGAGCCTCAGCTAAGGCAGGATGGACTTTCAAATGTAAAAGCCTTATGTTCAGGTATCATGCTATGTGGATTTGAGACTGCTAAGGTTAAAATAATTATGATTCAGGGAGTTTTGGGAAGAGACAAATACTCTTTATCAACACGTTTCCCTGTTATCCCTTGTCTCTTTTCCCTGTTTATTTGGCTTAGCTATCAGTCAATATGCAGAGTCTCTTGTGCCAGAAATTGTGAGTTCAAGCCTCAACTGATGTAAAATGCACATTAGAATACCACCTTTTTTTTCATCTTCCTACACTCTGCTTGTTGCTCAGAATTGCCTAATTTTGCCTAAAATTTCCCGGCCCCGACCATTGCTGCGCAGCAGCTATAATTAATTGTTGCAGTTCTACTGTGTTTTTTATCATTGTGATTTTAATATCATTGGGTTTCGGACTATTATCTGAACAAAACTAGCAATATGAGGATGTCACCTTGGAAAATTGTGATGTGTATTTTTCACTATGTTTAATAACAATTAATTGATTAATTAAAAGAAATGAATAGATAAATCAATAATGAAAATAATCATTAGCTGCACATTTAATACAAAACCTGCTTGTGTTGGTATGAGTTCAGTATTCAGATTGCTCAGTGCGATAAGAAAATGTTTCTGTGTCTCGGTAACAAACAGACAAAATCCAATTAACACATTCCATTTCACACGCTATATAAAGCTGATGATGTACTTTACATAAGTGGTGATGAGGTGTGTGAAGCTCTGACGTGTGGTTCTCGGCTGAAACTGGTCTCTGTGCTGCTTGTGGTGACATCTGCAACTAAACCAGGAGAGAGCGGCTGAGACAGTCATGTGGTTGTGTACGTGGGTGCGTGTTGTGTGTGTGTTTGGGCGCTTGTTGTGCTGTCCAGGTTATTTTAAGCACACCTATTTCAACTTCTAAAGATAATTCCACGTGAGGAATGTATAATATAAAGATGTCGCGTGTTTAGTGACGGCTTTAACAGTTAACTCCCACTCCTGTATGTCTCGGAGCCAGTGTGGTCACTGGATGAATTGTTGCTGTGAGAAACAGTCATAGAAATTTGTCTTTTTCTGGCTTTTTGGCTCTGATTTAGTATGCTTCAACAGTACATAAAAGTATGCAGAGGTCAATTAAATATAATTTGTGGATAAAAATCTATGCCCTGCACATACATCAGTCTATATAGTCCTTAAACTGCTTCCATTTTTAAATCAAATCAAGATATGATCAAGTGCATAACCTATTGTGAATCCTGTTTTTCGACTTTGACTGACTTTATTTTAAAGGGTCAGTTCACCTGAGGCAAAAAAGATGTTCTCACTTTCACTTGTGGTATCTTGCCAACTAGATGGTTTTGGTTTTGTTTGCACAGCGTTTAAGATTTCTTCTGCTACGCCAATTCAATAGAGGTGGATTGAATTTTGGTTGTGGTGCTCAGAGGATTGCATATTTACAATGTCCAGAGAAACAGAAACTGTTTTCATGGGAGTAGTTTCTTCTGTATAAAGTAGTTCCACTGGAAATTGTCAGCACTGAGATCTGTTGATTGTCCAGAGTAACCAGGACATTGTTTGAGGAGAGGACACGTTGCTGTTAAAATTTTAAAATGTAATTTGTCGATAGTGATGGATTGGTTGGCTGATTATCTGGCGTTTTGAGATCACCAGCATCCGCCGATGCCTGCACTCACAAGGCCTATAAAACTTGTCCGCAGACACGTCTGCAGGCAGCCGTCAGGGCATCTGCTGTATGTTGTGAGTTTTGGGAATGGGGTGAAATAGTACTATAACTCTCATACACTCTGCTATAAATGTTTGCCTAAATTTCCTCAGTCATCATCACCTTTCCTAAATGTTAACAAATTTATCCCATTCAAAATGACAGCAAATCTAATCAAAACCTGTCACTGACTTGCATTAAGTATTGGCCTATATTATGCTATAATGTATAAATAACATACTGTACCCCACACTAAACTCTATGGCATAACCCAGTGTATTTCTCTATATCAGTAATTCATACAAATTCCATCTAAAACAACATGTTAGTGGCTAAGATAACAATGTATATTAGATTACAGTGTGCATGGAATAATGGAATTATACATGGCTTTTCTTTGTTTTGTTATCTGCATTATATATCATCCATCAGTTGCTCTGCTCTCTGAATATCGGCATTGGCCGTTGAAAAACTCATATCAGTCGACAGCTTTGTTTCAATGCTTAGAGCTCCACAAAAGTCACAAAATATGTATTTTTTAGAACCCAGTTGAGCTGATCCTTTAGTTAAGTGATGATGATTTTTACACGGGGTTTATTGCAGCTTGCTGTTGAGCTGATACATTAGTGGCCTTGGTATCAGTTATAATGGAATCTAATCAAGCATGTGTGTTGGCTTAGTTGAACTTTACCCAGCTACTGCCTCCATCCTCACCTTCTGATCTTCAGCTCAGTGTGCAATTCAAGGCAGCGCTCAAATGTCACTCAGCTGGACTGCTCTGCTTGCTGGTTACTCTGAACTTGTGTGTGGCTATATTTCTGGGAACCGGTGGGCTCATGGTGATGGAGGTCCCTATTAATAATGAATTTCTCTTAGCGCTGAATGAAAACATGCAGTAAGGAGGTGGACTGGCACTTTGGATCCACCCTCTTGTTGTAGAACGCCCCGTAAAAAAATGATGTTTGTCCATGCTAGTGCATACAGTATGAGAGAGGGTGTTGCTCACATGAAGCGGTTATTTTTAAGTTTACGTTGGTCCATGTCACTTAATTTGTGTCATCTTTAAAGTCATTCTGAATGTTTATTTTTTTTCATGTTGTTTATACCTCATCACCATCACCATGTTAATCAAAGCATCATCTATAATATCCTGAATATTATTCAGTTGAAGTATTATTTGTCATACACATCTTTAGTGATATGAGTTGTGTCAGTATTTTGTGTCTTTAAGCTTGTTTTCCTCATCTCTTTGTGTTCTGTATGCACTGAGCTGTGCACACCTTTTTATTTTTTTATGTTTTAGGATCAAAGAAGAACCAAAGCCTCAGCCGGCACAGTAAGTAAACTGCATTACCCAGAGTGCTCTAGGCTTTGACACTTCTTCCTGTCAGTCGGTGCTGTGTGCTTCATGTGGCTTTCTCCTCTTTGTCTGGGAGGAAAATGAAAGAAATGTCACTAATGTCATGGAAAGCCGCTGTGAATACACAGTGGTGACATTTTATTATTCTTTATAAGCTTTGAATGAACAGCATTGACCTGATTGTTGAGTTCCGTGCTGGAAAATAAACAGCCGACTTCCATGACATCAATGACAACGGCTTTTCCTTTCTACCAGCTTTGTTATAGCCGGGCCCCCCAAACCTTTTCCACCCCTTGTCCCTGGTCTCCAACTGGCTGCCCATTCTCATCCAGTGTGTCATCTGCACTCTGATCGGCTTGTGCAGCCTCGTAGTTCAATCACTATTGTGGACTAGATGCACCTGCCCTGCTCCACTGTAGCTGCATTTTGACTAAATCCACCTGTAGGTCTAACCAGTCTGATAACCTGACCCCTATTGCACCACCAGGCTGGAATAAATGACTCCTGTTACCCTCAGCTGAGCGTTTGATGCAGCTCTCATTTCCATTGGCTGTAGAGCTTTCCTGCTTCTTCTCTCCTTCCCTTTACTGTACGCCTGTCTGTATCATTTTTCTTTCTTCTTTCTTCTTCTATCATTCTGTCTGTACTTCTCTGACGCTGTGTCTGGTTGTCAATGTTCCACTAATCGCCGCTCTGCCCGTGTCCTGGCCTTCTCCTCCTCTCTGCGCTGGTTGTAGTGAATGTCCCCGCTATTGTTCACTTCTTACAATCTGACCTGCCTCCTTAAAAAAAAAAAAAAAAAAAAAACGCTTTCAGGACAGATTGTTTTCTCCCATGATGACTCACTGCGATGTTCCAGTCACACTTTGCTTATTTGAACAGGTGGTTTAGTGGGATCACTGAGCTGGTAAATAACGTCCTTCAGCCCCAGCAAAAGTCCCAAAATGACAAGGAGCCAGAGCCAGACGCGTAAGTAATAGTACAGACCCCTTTTGATCTCCTCCCAGCAGGCACAAACATACAGTGGTGACCCCAGCAGCTGGACGCACAGTATGTTTGACCCTAGTGGATATCAGACGATGTTGCACAACTTCTCAGTGTGTTTGTTGAAGCATACAAGGAGAGGGAGTGGTTTTGGTGTGGGAGAGGTGTGCCATGCTTGATTCTTTATAAATGACATAATGGCAATGCTTTGTCAGGTGGTACCAGTACCCAAATACTCAACTCAAGATGAAATTCAACAGATATTGTCATATATGTTTGTGTATTCATTAGCCATGATCAGGACCATAATATAAAGTAGAAGTTCTCAATTTTTCTCAGCCAAGGACCCCTCGCAAGATAGAAAATATACCAGGAACCCCCTTCATGCTTCTACTTAGTTATGTGAAAGGACAATACAAGAGAAATGTATTAAAAAGATATTAGACATTTGCAAATATTTGCACCATGTCAACACAGACTACCCATAAAATACATGCACACATATCAAGGGGGTGTGTTTCACCCTTAAATACATAAAATACTTCAAATAAAAAGTTGATTCACATTTTATACTTAAATAATATCCAATAAAAATATTGTGTATAAAATATATGAAATAGAAAAAAATAGAAACATAAAATGTGCCTAATAAAAACATAAAAAGAATAATAACAGGCCTAGCCTGTGACTTGAATATGATAGAGAAGATAGTTTCCACATTAATGGTGACGCGTGCTTGACTGGCTTGAAGAAGATATATTTATTTATTAAAACACTGATATAAAGTATATATCACAGCTGTGATTAGGGATATTCATTTTATTCAATGAGAACATGGCACAAAATAGAGTTCATTACATGCTGTTATATACCATATTGAGCAATACTTTTTTTTTTTTTCACAGTTAATTATACTTCAAGTCAGTGTCTCTTTCACCAGTCTCACAGCTACTTATGCTGCCAAATTAACCATGTAACCAGCTAGGTTAGACCTAACTAATGCAATATTGTTAGGAGAAAACCAATATCACTGTGGACCTCAGTCGAAGCTTCTTATACAAAGATGCTGCATAACTGTCTATAGAGTTAAACCAGTCTAATGTGTCTAGTGTGTGTTTAAAAAAAAGAAAAATATAAGGACTGATGAATTGTTAGTCTAAATACTAAGGTTAACCATAGCCCAGGTAATGTCAATGGTACCTGTGAACAACTGGCATGGAGAGAGGAGAACCAGGGTTTCAATTTGTGGTTTTCTAACAATGGACTGTACAGGGGAAAGAGAATTGGAATCTCTGTGTAATCTCTTAAAACAGTTTTATTTATTTTATAATGTATACGATTAATTTATTATTTTTTTCTGCTGGCTAGCCTGGTTTTCGTTTGGCTAGTTGCTGGTATTGTGCATGATAGCCAACTGGCTGGTGCTTCGGTGGGACTGAGCCATCGTTAACGTTATGAGCCGCACCTGTGCTCTCCTGCTTTAACAAGTAATAGTGTGTGTCACATAAAAGTTTGTCAAAAGAAGATAAAGGGTGGTTAGAGGCCACAGTAGCCCTTAGAAGACACATGCTGGACTGAACTGAATTTAGCAACTTAAAGTTGTTCTCTGTCTGTTATGTATGTAAATGTATTATTGTTAGGTAATGTGTTAGCTATATAAACTTGCCAGGGCTTTGGCTTTAGGTAATTAAGGTAACACTAGCTTTAAATCGTTAGCTTTAAGAGTTAGAAAACTTTGTTTAGAGGGTTTAGAATAGAACACAACCTTAATTTCATTATTTTAAGGTGTTTCAGATTGGAGGTACAGACTTTTTTTCACAACAGCCATTTTGACATGAAATGGTAGGGTAAACACAGGTGTCACCATGATACTAATTACAGTTCAGAGTCAGGGTGCTGTTATTGTGTGTGTTAGCTCACTAGAAAGGCTCTGCTACGGTAAATTTAACATTACGTCAATTAGTATCATTGGTAACACCTGTGTTTACCCTACTACTTCATATCAATGTAGGTGCCATGAAAAAGGTCTGTTGGAGAAAGGTGCTTCCTTTTAGTGGATACCTATTAATACACATTTAAGGCAGTTAATACACTGTAATGTTTATGCTTTTAGTATGTATGAAGATGACAGAGGAGTTAAAATTCAGCTCAGACGTTTGTGGCAGAAGTAGATTCCAGGAGCTTGTAGGGAGCTTGTAGTTCACCCTCGCTGTTGATATGTCGGGCCTGTCATATGTCCAAGAGAGAGGCTCGGGTTACTGGCTGTGTGTAGCTGCTCCGGTGCAGCCCAGAGGTAAGAGAGCTCCGATACGCTAGCGATGGGATGGGACAATGAGCAGCGTATGATTACTCGTCAGCAGTGTCACCTACATTTGACCGTGTTTGACCGAATAAGTAAACCCTCTGGAGTAGGCACTGTGTACCAGCTGCCTGCTGCCACTTCAGTCTATTCTTACACCACGTTTAGTCTTTGTTTTCCTCCACATGGCTTACTTGGTAACTCATTTGTTGTGTTTAAAACCTCTATCCGACCTCACTCTTTACTTAAATTGTCTCAGTGTGCAGCTTAGAATCAATGCAGACAATAGTCAAACTTGTAAACCTTTACCTGTGAAATGGCTTTTTTAAAATATTTTTTTATAATCTCTATTTAAGAAGTAAGTGAGCATTAGAAAAAAAGTGACCTCATACAGAGGAAGGGAAAGGTAATCACTGGTTATCTTTAACAGCTCTTCTCAGTGACCTTGTCTGTCAATAGGGCTGTGGCCCTTAGACCATGTAGTGGCCCAGGATCGAGCACATGTCCCTGTAAACGTTTTGAGTGTAAGGGGAGATTAAGTGAGAATAAAACATGATTGTTTGTAGTCTTATTCCCTTGATCCTCGGAGACAGTGGCTTTACCTCTTGTATCACACTCTTCATCACTCTGTTATCAGACCCTCTGTCAGTAAATGAGATTTGGTGGGATCTGTTAAACAAGGCTACATACTAATCTCTGCTTGGTAAACACACAAAGGCTGTGACACAATTAGCCCTTTAATCCCTCAGTGGGTACGACAATGGGCACGCCAGTGGCACTCTATCTAATGTTTAGATGGCATGGAGACTCACTCACACAACCACAGGCACGGGTAGTCTTCAGGTGGTGTGTGGCTGTCACATTTGGGCTCTAAAGGTCTGGTTGTGGGTAAAGGAAGCACGTTTATCTCAAACGCAGAGCTGTATGTGGTAAAAGGATAGCGCTGCTCAATAATTCACAAGTGCTAATGAATGTTGCAGGGGATATGTGGGGCGAAACCAATTCTAATCGCCATATTATGAAGTCAGCCCAGTGTTTAGTTTCCAAGGAGACGCTCAATTGACATGTGTCATACAAAATGCATGTGAAGAGTCCATGCAGGTTTTTTTCAGTGGCCTCTCAGGACTTGTTAGGAGTTAAGGATCTACTGTATAAGATCAGGTGCCATCTATAGGACACAAACAGTAACACAATAGACACTGCACTAACACATGCTTAATGGGTAGTGGGCCATAGTGTGTTTGACTACCAATGATTTCCTCTAAGAGAAATAATAATTGTGTGTGTTAGCAAAATTATTATCTAACTGTACGGCTCCAGGGTGTCTCACCTTACAACTGTCCTGATATAGAAACACAGGTGCAAATGATTCATTAAACGCAGGGGAACCTGAGAAAGTGGAATTAAGTGATGTTCTTAAACTTGCAAAGCAAATTTGATACCCACACCCCCTGTTTTGGGAGAGGTGCGGTATCAAAGGAGGAGCTCAGCTTTGAAGCTTCTGAGCTCATGGTGTCTGCTTTTCCTTTCAAAACCTCACACACTGCCCACGTCCGAGGTTATATCACTTAGTCAGTTGATAGTAGGAGCTTATTGTGCAACAGGAACGTGCACAGACATGTTGAGGGGCTTTTGCTCTAAACTGAAAAAAAACATAATCCGAACCCCGCTGCACAGATTAAGATTGGTTCATACGATAGCGTAATATAAGGCGATATTGCGCGATGAGATAAAATGTGACAAGCTGGACATTGTTTGGAAGCATATGTGGAGATTTTTATTCCCATTAGTTATACTATTCATCATGAATTATTTCCACAACTTCACCTCACCTGAAGCCTTCTAACAACAGCAACAACACCAAGTTTAGATGTGACACTGTCACATAGAGCCAGACCAATGCATTGGCCCTGTATTGGCCTAGCACACAGCTATACTGTTCTAAAACAGTATGGCTGTATATGTTGTCCAATATTTTTTTTAGTGAATATAATTTTTTTTTGTTAGTTTTATAGGTAGCATTTTATGTAGATTTGATTTTTTTAAATTCAAGTTGTTATATTTGTGTTTTTTTAAAATCTAGTTAGTCCTATTTATAATTATAAAAAATACCAGTTAATGTTTACAATTTCAGTGTCCTGATATCATTTTGAATTTTACATATAGATATTTAAAGAATAATGACCCTCATATCCATAAAGATTTTTTTTTTTACCAGCATTGGCATCAGCCCTAAAAATCCAGTATTGTTTGGCCTCTAGTGCCACATGGAGGTATACTGATGACAAATGAATAAAAGTTTGCATGATATGGCAGTTTAATTTAAATTAAACCTTAGCAATCATGCTACTTGTATTTATGTTGCCACAACAGCAAAAATAAAACAATAATGTTTTATATCCGCCGGAGGTGGCAGCGCAGCTAAAGAGGGCAAATGGGCTGTTGCTCAGGTTACTCTAGCCCGGCCTTATGCATGTCCTTGTTGTACAAGTGTGATTCAGGCTGGTAGCAATAAGAAAAACAATTCTGGTGCACTAAAATTATTATTCAACTGGCCATATACATATGCATTTGTCTGCCAGTTAGAATATAACAGAAAAATAGATATTTTATGATCTATCCTAAGACTAATCCACAAAAATCACACATACATATATGAGTTTGTGTGTATTGTTTCACTACGACATTTAAAGTAAAAGACAGCAGTTTTTTGGGATAAAATAAGGTTATGTACCATGTCCTTCAGTCAATGTTATTCTGATAAAAGTGTATTTTAAAGGTACATCTAGGGACGGGCATTGCAAATTAGCTAGGCTATAAATACTGTGGTATGTGGCATTGGTTCATGCTATACTTGTCCTGATACAAAGGAACATTAAATCAAATATAAACTTTCTTTTGTAAAGGTCACCAAACCTTATCTCTCTTGTCCTAACCTCTGTCCTTCCCATTCACTTACAGGAAAGTTGCACCAGCAGTTTGAGTCGTACAAGGACCAGGTTAAGAAGATGGGGGAGGAGACTAAGCAGGCTCAGGACCAGAAGAGCGAAGCCCCAACCTGCGGGATATGCCACAAAACCAAGTTTGCCGATGGCTGTGGCCACCTCTGTTCATATTGCCAAACGAAATTCTGTGCTCGGTGCGGAGGACGAGTGTCTCTGCGGTCAAATAAGGTAACACTAGCTTGCATGCTAGGTGCTCTCCATTTATAAGGACACACAAAAAACACACACATACATACACATGCAGATGTCCCACCCTCAGGCACATCTCTCCCTACACTACTATTTGAAATCCAAGGTTATGAAACATTGCAGCGAAATCATAATCTGGGACTTGAGCCAACAGTGTCTCTAATGGCAACTAATGTTTTTCAGATTATCAACGTCTACTCCAGTCAGACACTCGCTTCATGTCTGTATTCTAATTCTGTTTCACACATGTGATTCACAGCTGTAGATTTCCTATTCATGTTTACTGTAACTTACAGTTATTCCATATCACCACTGGAGGGAACTGTTCTTCCTTTTCTTCTCCCATAAAGGAACCTGATTGCTGCTTTTGTATAATGTGGCACTCCAGTGCCTAACTAACCTCTGTAAAATCCTCCCCACAGACTAAGCCAAAGCTTTTAGTATTAGACTGCTTAAATTTGAATCATGAGCTTGAGTGTTTTTATGCGATGCCATCCAATCCTTTGCTGTTGGAGTATGTGACAGTGCTACCAGGACCTACTAATGCCACTCACAATCTCTCTCTCCCTATCTTTCCTGCTCTCTTCCCCCTCCCCCCTTCCGACTCCCTCTTTCTTTCTCTCTTTCTGCTGCATTCCTGCTCTCATGGAATTGCAACAGGAGGACAAAGTGGTTAGCAAATCCTTTTCTGCGTTTCTTGGAACTGTGTCTGAACACAAGCATTGTTCATGAAATGCTGTGATATGTATATATGCACATACAGCAGCCAACAATGACACAAAACAAACAAAAAGTCCTGATTAGTCTTGTCTGTGAGTCTACCATGCTATACTGAAATAACACTGTACATCATAAAACTTAATATTTTAAAACTTGATATAGTGCTTCTCAAAGAGAGATACAATGAGTGTTAGGGGACAGAAAACGGCTTGGATTGTAATTAAAAGAAATAAAGCTTAAACAAGACTCAAGGAATAAAACTGTCTCATATTAAAGGTGCATTTCACCAATATTACATATTAGTGAGTTAAATTTACCCATCATGAGGATTGCTACTCAGACTGTGAAAATCAGTTTTGATGACTGATTTAGGGAAACAGCATATGATTGAGGGCCACACAAGAAAACCCATGAACTTGTAGTATGATTTGTAATTGGTCCTCATAATAGTATTTAACATTTAATTCCTTGTTAGTGAGTAGCCATGCAACCAGTAGCTTGTGCTAAGCTGTCATTCCCAGCCTGACATGATTGTTAGGGGGGCACAGTTGCAGTAGTAGCTCAGTAGTGTATTAAACATAGGCTATTAAAAGCACTGAAATGGACCACGGCTGATTAAAATATAATGCATGCATTTTATGTCACATTTCTGACCACTGGCCACACTTTTTTTGAAAAAATAACCATGATGATGTCATCTGTTTATGTTTGGCCTTCAAACTTTTTTGAGAAAGCCTCTGTTAGTTGATTGAATCACATGGGTGTTAACCCAGCAGGAAGGGTGTAATAAAAGACACATTGTGTAGTGTTTTTGGAATTAGCCCTCTGCTGCACAGATTTGGACTTTTTTCTTTGTGATCTGTCAGGAGTCTTCAAGCTTCATGAAGGTGCAATACCATTTACTTGGGGTATAAGTATAAGTATAACTTGGCCATTCAAATTGGACCTTATTTTTAAATATATAGTGATAACGTACCATTAGAGCTAATTTTGATTATTATCTCATTACTAATTTAGTCATATTACTTAATTCAACAAGCAGTTGAGGGAGTAGCTTTTCTAACCAGATTATTGGATGAAAGGATTTTGATCAATATGAAATCCCACACCCAATCCAAACTATCCCAATTCAATACTAACATGTAGTGCTAAATGTAATGTAGTGCAGATCAATATGGATCAGAGAGAGAAAGCTATAATGACCGAATGCAGTATTGAATACCCTTGGGAATTATCTATATTATACCAGTGTGACTAACTAACTAAACAAATATAGCATCACAAAGACAACCAGATGAACACATCACAAGGGTCACATCACTGTCCTTGTCCATGTATAACATAGATGTCTCATAGTATCTCTAACCTGCTTGCATTTAGCTGTTGCCTGCCAAGCAGTAACTCACAGTCTATAGGCCACACTGGAGGGAAGTACGTACAAGCAGGTTTGATCGAAACAACTTAGCAGCTGAACCACAGGGAGAGACCTCTGCCCTGCTGCTCCCTTCATTGCCAAGACCCCTGTTGTACAGGCTGCCATTGTTCACTGGTTGATAATAGCTGGGAGATCGGTTACCTTGTCGTACAGATGGTGTTGAGTAATAACAGTGGCAGCAGGCTGGCGATGGACAGTCAGGGCATTGGCAGAGAGGCCCCTGGATGTGCCACTGAGGCAATGCCCTCTATTTACCTGGTGGTGCCCTGGCCTCCTGGCACTCAAGGTCAGTTCCCCTTAAAGAGCATGAATGCTTAAGTTAATATAGGATTACTCAAAAATTAATTGAGTAAACACTTAATAAAGTAAGGGCACTTTATATTTGAGATGCAGCTGCAAACCTCACAGGAAGATGCCGGAGTAAACATGGGATCCCAGTCCAGAGAACTATATGTGGCTCATTTGTCAGCACTCCACTATCTGTGCTTGACAATACTACCTATATTTCAAATATTTTTGCAGATGTACCTTCAGAATGAGATGAAAATCCAAGAAATAGCTCATTCATAAAGTTGTCTTCAGCAGGGGAGCAGAGTAAGCATATAGGGACAGGATACAGAAGTTCAGATGACAGTGACAGTCTGAGAAACGGAGAGCCAGAAGATGTGGTGAGGGCATTCGGTTGTAAAAAGAGGTTTCCCTATTTATCTGGTGATAGAGTCTAGTGTTTCCAGGCTGGCTATGCCTGGTAAGGGGCCAGCAGGGGCCAGTGAAGGTAGAGTTTGGCCTTTAGCTGAGACAGATGAAGAGATTCTTTTCAGTTCTGTGAGGAGGAGATGCCATTGCGCTGAAGTGCAAGTTACAGCTACTACAAGGAATCATCATATTATGGTGATTTTGGAGGCCCCTGTGGACAAAAGTGGTAGTGTTTTCAACACCGTAACTGCGAAATACAATGTCAAACTATAATTATCTAAAGAAACATCTCCTCTTGCTTTTTTTAAAGTGGCTAATGTACTACTCAGTGTAACTTTGACAGAGAGAATGTAAAGATAGGCTCTTCCAGCCTGCATGTGATCTTATTTCAGTGGCAGGCATTAAGATTGCTTATGTAGGTCATATCGAGGCATCAGTATTAAATTGAGACTGTTTCATTACCCATTAAAAAACTCCTTTGTAGTTTTTAAACCAAGTAAACATCTGTGACCAGTTCACAATTGATCTAATATCAACATAGGTGATTTGGGTTGGTTGGACATTTATTTACAATCAATTATTTTGCAATTCATTATCTTTTCATTGCCATTTCAGATTAACAGTTTACTGAAAAGTGTATCTGGGCATTCTGATGAAGAGCAGAGCTCTTGTAGATGGTAGAATTGGAGAAGTAAGTAGGTACAAGTTTGTTTTATGCAAACTGCACATTATTAGCAAACACAGATGACACAGGACATTAGTTGTGCATTAGATTTGTGATACAGTGTCCACAGTAGCCCACAGTAGCCCACCAGGAGTATTGTGATATTGATTGCAGATTGTTTTGTGTGTTCATACTTGTAGTCACAGATGGACAGAAGCTTTGATTACTCTGCCACGAACAACAGGCCACATTTTGGTCTACCCAACCAGCTTGTCTGAAAGCTTGTGTGTCAGTGAAAGAGGTGGCGGTGGTGAAATCTGCCCTTTTTCCATCCGTCTACTCTTTCCCTCTCTCACAGATGGTGACAGCCATGGCGAGAGAGATCTTGTTCTGTGAAACGCCATTGAATATTTACAAGTCTCTATGTCTGGGGCAGCTAGCACAGCTATGGTACACTGGAATATGATATATGGGGACTGAGAGTTAAACAGCTGGCGAAGGAATGTAAGCTTGAAGACTAACAGCTCTGCTCAATAAACACATTTAGCTGAATTTATAACTCATTTATAGTCACAGTGAATCACTATGTCTCATCACAACAAGCTGAATAATAGATCTGATAATAATATCTGTGTTGATAACAATCACTGCTACTTGATTGTGCCAGGTAGCTTAGCCTCTGCAGCAGATACATGTACAGAGTGACATTTTGGGGGTGAAAATATAAAATGCCTTTGATATAGATAAATTGTGTGTCAGTGTTGTGAAGTCTTCAGAATCCCTGCTTGTAGCGGTGGAGCTCCCCACCATTTCCTCTGATGTGGTTTCAAAAGGGCCCGAGGAATCAACAGTCTCTGGGGAGGAAGTCATTTGTGATTAAAGCGACTCTTGAAGACGTTACATGTGCTTCTTGGCCCCCTTAACATTTCTGCTATAAAATTGAAGGGGAAGCACTGCAGTACTTTATAGGGCCCTCTTACAGTTTTAAACAGCATTTTAGTGAATAGCATGTTGTAGTAAATTAAATAGATTTGAGTCTCTAAACAGAACCATAGAAGTCATTACCATCATTAGAAGATACCATATGGGCTCTTTTTTTTTTTTTTTTTTTTTTTTTTGAGGTGTCTGAAATGGATAGAAATGTATTTGCAGCGATTGGTCAGCACTGGAGCCAAATCCTATTCCCTCAACACTGCAAATGTAACTGCCCATCTTAAGAGCTGTTACCCCAATCATTACAACAAATTTGTGGAGAACAGTGAGAAACAGGCACTGTATTTTATGTTTGCATCTGCCAGTGGACCATTACAAAGAAAGCAGGCATAGCAGTAAATCAATTCTACTACAGGAGAGACTGCAATCGGTGGGGGGATAAAAAATAAGTACGCATATCAGCAATCAGCCAAAATGCGATGGAAAATATAAGATATTAGCAGAAATACAATATCTGCATCCTTAATGAAAATGTGTTTAGCATGTCTTAATCTGAATTAACTAGTGTACTAGCTATGTTAGTGTAAAGACCCGTGATCTGCATGTAATGTTACAACCTCTTATAGCAATGAAGTGTTATCAGCAAGTTAGAAACCCTCTGAATATCATTACATGTGTTGTAATGTGTTGAAAGGTGGTTGAAAATCACAGAAGAAATTAATTTTCAGCTCATCAAAGTGCTGGAAGTTGTGGCACACATCATTAGCATTTTTGCTGCTGAGCTTGAAAACATATGGCTAAGTATACATTTTCCGTGAGGTTTTTATGTTTGCAGAAAGATCCACATCTCTCAATTTACCAAATTGGCTGAACATGGACTTTTACTGGGTGCAGTTGCTATATTGTTAGCTGTATTTTCCTGATACTAGACAAAATGTTGTGTGTGAAAGATGGTGGGAATAAACTGCTGTTTTCAGACAATAACTTGGAAGCTTGATTTGGTTTGACAATACCCCCACCGTCATTTCAAATGGGATATGATCATTGTATGACTCGCCATGCGCCTGTTAGAGATTTAAAGACTAAAACCATCTTATGAAAAATTCAGTCATATCGTCGAAGCTTGTAAATATTTAAAGTCGTTTTAACCCACATCTACAAGACAGTTACTCCCACAGAACGTGAACGCAGCATAGCATTTTGTAACCTCTTGTGGCCCCATGATGACTTCATGGTCCTGCAGTTGTCTGACAACATGAAGGGACATAGCCTCTCCATAACGATGACGGTGACAGCAGCTGTGGTCTGTGTTTGACTGAAGCCAAAGAAACGCTCACAGCACAGACTGAGAGGGAGATGACAAAGTGTGCTTGTTAACGCGCAGGAACAGAAGAAAAAGCAGCGGCAGTCAGTTTCCCCTGTTTGTCTATTGGACTGTGGGAGCAGAGCTGGGACGCGCCGCATATGTAATGAGCTCTCATCAACTCACAGCTCTGACTCTCTGTTACAGATGAACTAATACAGCGGTGGTGGCAAACGTAACGTGATTTGACGCGTTATCGCTCGGCTCACATGTTCGCTCCCCGTAGATCCACTGACATTGACTCCGGGATTGTTTGCGCGGTTTGATGGATCCAGAGCAACGATTCAAGATCGGAATCCGGTTTTCTTTTAAATGGTTTGGCGTCTTTGGATGTTGTAATTGCTCTGTTGATAGAAGGAGAGAGGAAGACTGCGTTATTGGCTCGGATGTGTCCAGTTGAGTCCCCGGTGTAACCTTCACGGTGTTTTCAGCTGCAGCCGCTGTCCGGAGCGGCAAGCAGCCTGTTGTCTGGACTCGGAGCTGTCCGCGGTGCTGAAGGTCGGCAGTTTCTTCATTTTCAGGAGCAGGAGCTGCGGACAGTCGTCGCCACATTATCAGGACTTACACACGGCGATCATTCTGCACAGCACGGGCACAGTGTTTTCCCTCAGCTGCACCATGGGTAAGCTGAGTGAGCATGAGTGACTGCATCGCGTTTTTTTTTTTCCACCGGTCATTTTGTTTGTCAGAAATGTGACCATTTCAGCTCTCTGGGGGAATATGCACTGCTGTAATTTCTTCCAGAAGACGATGTCAGTCGCATACGCCCTTTTGAAAATAGGGCACATGAGTCAAATCAACATTTTCATCGCTGTATTTTACAGATATTTAATTTTGCTTCCAAAAATCACTGTGACTGTATGTTGTGCCAGTGAGCGCGCGTCATGCCTGTTCACATATCTTAACCCGTTTATTTAGGTCTTCAGAGGCTGAGGGGGATGTGGGTCTGACAGACATCAGCCATTTCTATGTAACCCCACATTTTGGATTTCCACTGTATTTCCCTGCTCATCTTCATGTCTCTGAACTTCAAACAAGGACCATAAATATTCATCAAGTCTATTATTATTACTGGCGCGCGCACTAAAATTAGAAGCTCATTAAAATGTAATTCACCACGTGCAGCCTGTGTTGGAGCATGTGAATGTAGGCGCTCCCCTTTCATTCTCATTGGCCGCCAAATGAATCACACCAAAATGCCCTGGAAACTTTTAATTCTGGAGATCTGGCTCAAAAGCCATTGCATTTAGAGCTGCCAAGGTAGGACTGCATAGTTGATTGAAATATTATCAAAATCGCAATATAGCCAAGTGCAATTTCTTGATACAGGAGAAATGTGTGACAAAACAGCATAATAATGAAGTACTGTAGTGGTGCAGAGACACCCTGGCCTGCAAGTCATGTTCTCCAGATGTAAGAACATGTTTGTTCTGTCTGAAATGTCACATTATCCTGTTTTTCTCAGTGAAAATGAAAATTGTGACGCAAAACATGAATCATTTCACAATTACAATATTTGTTAAACTAATTGCAATATCTTTTTTTTTTTAAGCCATTTTGTGCACCTCTATTCCAAGAGGCAAACCTCCCCAAAACAATACACATACATTTATTAACTGGATTTAGGTGTATTACAATGTGCATCTGTGGTGTAGAAACATGACTAAAGGGAGGATCTGTGCAGAAACATGCACTTAATGTTATCCTGACTCTCAGAATAATAGAAAGAGATTCATGTGCATATTAATAGATAGTTTATTCACCTGTCAAGATATACATTATTCATTGACCTACAAATGCATTGTAATATCTGTCACTAGAGCCCATCATACTTGTGTAGCTCCCAGGTGTGACAAATGATTTACTCTGGAGTGTATTAGATTGTATCCTTATTGATGCCTGCATGCTGAAGCTGGACTGGGTCCAGACTGGGATGTTCTGAGGAACACTCCACTCCTCTAACAATGAGTCTTTAATGAGTGGTTTGGTTCACCTCAGTTCAGGTGAAGGAGAGAAACACCAAGGCAATATGATACCTATGACAGGTCATTTGTGCCACATCAATATTGCAGCATGTGCCATCTCTAGTCATTACATTAGATCTCTTTGAGGATTACTGTTTGCCTTTTATCGTGGATTCTGAGTGGAATCAAACCAGGCCGGTCATGGCTACATTGCATGCATCTTACACCACTGGCCCACCAGGATGCCTACATCATTCCTTTTAACTCTTACATAAAATGAATGCAGCAGCGATGACAGTCACTACAAAGGGCCTCTCTAAACAACCTCCTGTGAAATCAAGAGGATAATTTTAGCAGATATATTACATGTACTGTTATGAATGAATGAATGTAAAATGAATGAGTGTAAAAAAAGGAGCTGGAGCCTGGAAGGATACTGCTGATTCACTCTGGAGCCTCTGTTAAGTAATGTTGTAGTGCAGTTTAATGGCCACAAGAGAGAGCTCAGCGCTCTCTCTTACTGCAAATCTAGCTGGTTTGTGTGTGCATATGTGTGTGTGTATGACTCCCCCAGGAAATTTTTGAATGGGCAGGCAAAAAGGGAACATGAACAGTACATTCTTGAAGGCTGCATATTTTTTTTGTGTATATGTGTAGTCTATGTACTATATAGGGTGGGACTATTCACCACATAAGAAGGTGTTTTTGCAAAATCTAAATCACATCATCTTTATTAGACAATATGACACACATCATTCTGGAACAGATAAATGTTTTCTGTCCTTTAGTGGCATCTTTGACTGGTGTGTTTTTGCTCTTCTCACCCTTCTAAGCAGACACACATTTTTTGGAAGATTATATTTGCTGGTATCACTGAAAACACCCTTGATCTGAAGAGAAAGTATTAGAAAGGAAATTATTTATTGATCCCAAGGCACTGGGTGTTTGTTTCCCTTAATTCAGTGCCTCAGTAAACAGCCTATAGCACATTTAATAGAGTATATATCTTCCTGGTGTTTGCAGCGTGTGGTAGTGTGCTAGGTTTTTAGCTTTCTATTTTTAGCTGCAGGTTCAATGACTATGAAATGTGCAAACACAGGGAGAAATGGCCCTGCCCAAGGGCCGCAGCCCCCAACCCCCTGCCTGCGCTCAGCCGTGAAGAGTTAAGCCGAAGGGAAGTGTGTGCATTTCTTTGTGTGTGTATGTGTGTGCATTACAGTCTTGGGCAGAATGGCTGCAGTGAAAGTGAACATACCTCTGGCTGTTAACAGCTGCTTGACCTGTGTGTGTATCATTGTGCATACATGCATCGGTTGTGGAGTCTTTGCGTCTATGTGGCATGTTCGGAAATGAGGAGTATCACAGTTTCCCATCAGTGTGGGTTGAACTCACACTGTATTTGGGCTGCGTCCCTAGATGGACTGTTAGCAGCCTCATGCTGTGTGATGTCTCTGCCAGTGTGACTAAAGACAGAAAAAAGTGTAATGAATGAAACAACATGTTTCTGTTACTGTCACTTATCTGGTACTGGGAGATTTATCCTTGAATTTTGGATGTTTCTAAGATCTGAGAGATTGGAGAATTTTTACAGTCATTTAGAGTAGTGTCACATAATACTAAATCCCATTTCAACCTACTCTTTCCTCCAAAGAAAAACCTTATAGCTGATATTCCACATGCTTCTCTATCAGTTGACAAAACTCTTTAACCTTTTGGACCCTTGTAGCCCTTTTCAAATCCCTTTGGATAATCTCAAAATGCACTGTCATCAAGCTCAAAACAAGGCTGTTTTTATTTTGCAGTTCAAGTAATGCTTTGGACATATGAGGATTCAGCCTGGCTGTGACATTTTCCTTACTTTTGCTCTTCCTGCCTAATGCACTGTATAAACATCCATTTTCATTCTGACTCTGTTCCAAAGTGCAAATCAAATCCAAGTATTGATGTCTGAGGCTCAGTGTGCTCAACATTTACTGGACCCATGCACGCTTTTGTTGGACCATTTTCTTTTTCTCTTTTTTTTGAATACTAATATGCTATTAGGTATTCACTGATGAGATAAAAGAACTCGACATGTGGAGTCCAAGGGCTGAGAACTTGGTTAATTATTATTGGCAGATCTGAGAAGTGCATAGAAACTGACTCTATGTTAATTGCAGTTTGGAGGAGTAAATATGTAGGTCGTGGGTGCAGTTTTCTGTGAAGGAACTGGGCCGTTTGAGAGAGAAGGACAGATTTCAGTAATTAACCACAGGTGAAACATCATCTGTTTTATGAATAGAGCTGAAATTCTGAAATGCAGGTTATATTTTGTTATTTCTCATTAGGACACATAAAATGTGAGGCTAGAATTCCTCCAACTTAAAAGGTTCTTGTGAAAATAAGATTGGCATGCTAGTTTCACCCAGTGGTGCTATTATTGATTAGGCTGTGGAAACTATAACAGGCTAGATGAGATTAGGATTCATCCTTTGGTCACTACTGAATAGAGAAATCTTTTGCTGTAATAGAAACATTATGAATTCAGATTTTTGGATTTGAAGTTGCCTGTATGGGCCCATCCAACACCTCCATACCCTACCACTTAAATCATCTTTGGTCTCATGTGTGCACCCATCATTTTATTACGTACATATACACCAGTATATGTCTATAGGACCAGTTAACTTGCTTATATGTTTTAGCAAATATATCTGTATGATTTTCCACTCTTCATTGCATCGTTTAATATGATTTTAGGCTGTATTTGTTGTAAATGCTACAATATGAATAATAGGCATGTAAATAGACAACCTGTTTTCTTGAACTTATCATTATAAAGTAAATGTTGATTGCACAGTGTAATGGCTGTAGAATAATGACACCATCCATGTTTAAATTGTTCCCAATAAGACTTGCTTTCATCGGTCCCCCACCAAGCACAATTTTTACTGGGAAGAAGAAGATAGACTAAATCAATGAATAAATGCACACTCTTTCTCATAGTGTTTTCTTCAAACTTTACTCCCTCCTTCACACAGATGCTAACACCTGCTGGAGTTACTTCTTTGCGTGAAGCAACGGGCTAATATTACTCAGACTATGTTATTACTATGCAGCGCTCAACATTATAATAGCTTTCAGTTTACCTCTTCAATGAACGTACTTTGTCTCCTCTCTTATTTCCAAAGTCATTTTGACTTTTTTCTCCATGGAGCTAGGCTCTGAGAAAACAGAAAGTGATCCAGTGTTGTGTGCAGATGTTGTCTTTGCCACAGCGAAACAAACAATAATTCCACTTTGAAACACAAGGGGGAGAGCTGAAAAGTTGTCTGTTCCATCTCGGATGAGTTTTACATAGTGATGGAATATGATGTTAGCTATGACTTTCCCTGTTTAAGGTGCGGCAACCTTTAGTGACACTGTCACCTAGTGACTGTCTGTGGGCAGACCCCCTTCTCTAAACTACCAAATCCAACAGAAAGAAAGTAGTTTCTGTTCCTGATTGCTCTCTCCTTGTGATTATTCCACTTTGAGATACGCCTTAATTTTAAGGTAAAATATCTTGTGTCCACATGTATAAGTATGTACATGTGTGTAACTTCCAGGTGCAGGAAGTCATGTGTGGTTGATTAGCAGGAAAATTGGCCTTGGTGGCTCCCGGGTCTTAGCTGATGACTCATGGATCACTGCAGAGCTCTCGCCATGACCCCAGTTAAAGAGACAGCCATGGCCTCACTGGCTACACTCCTCTGGGACACATCAAGCACAATTTGTAGCCTCTCTGCTTCCATTGTGTGTCAGCACAGTTATAGCCTATCTGTAACATTGATGGCTGGTCATAAATGCCTCATGTGTCAATATCACATAGGTCAGTACATGCTACTTGTAGTGTGACTGTTAAGCTTTTTTTGCACTACATTTGAAATGTAACTAAAATCATTCATCATTGCTAGCTTGTAGCTTTAAAGATGGTTGCCATGCCCGTATGTGTCAGTATGAAGTAAGGCAGGCTACTGATCCTTTGCCTAGGTGTTTTTTGCTGTTTTTAATGCAGATGTAGAAAGCACAGAGCTCCCTCTCCTGCTTGTGTCAGTGGTTCTACATCTTGTATGTTCATACAGTACTATTCCATAATCTGCATAAAAGTTAAAGTTTTGAAGCATAAAGGTTGTACACAGCTGTCAGCTGGGTAGCTCTTGCGAGGAGGGTGTAATGGTGTGGAGGTTTATGAAATTCCCCCCAGATTTTATTCAAGCGCCGTGCCCTAACCAACCAGTAAGTCACCAGCTTGGTGACAAGGATATGATCTCTCACTGACTTCCCACCCATGACCACTGACATGTTTGATGACTCAGCCCACCACACCAGCAACTGGGGACTGAATCTTGAGTTTTGTAACTCGGTGGCTGCTTTTTCTTCTACTCCTCCTATTCACCCTTTTTTTTTTTTTTTTTTTTTTTTTTAACCTGTGTGCTAGTTTTTTGTTTTACTTACTACACTGTATCACCAGGCCCAGCTGTGGTTTAGGCTGTGGCTACAAATCCAGCCTTTGAACCTGCTGCAGCAGTAACTGTACAGACGAATACAGTTTAAGCGAGTTCAGTTAATCTAGAAATAACATATCAGTCAATTTTTATTTGATTCAGTGCTTGTTGAAAAAAAATGGCAAGCCACCGACCAACTGATGGTGGGTGAGGCAGCATTCAGATCCCGCTCACACTAATAACAGTAATGCACTGACTCAGCACTGGGACTGTAAAGGCAGGGAGCATGGTGGGGGTGTGGGGGCTGCAGTAGCTCTTGGCTGCCCTACTGGCCGTCTAGCCTGTCAATCATTTGGCAAGCTCCTAGTCTTCTCAGGCACACTTCGATATCACTTTAAAGGTACAGTTCACACCAAAATCAAAAATACTTATTTCTCCTCTTACCTGTAGTGCTATTTATCCATCTAGAGTGTTTTGGTGTGAGTTGCTGTGAGTTGTTTTGGAGATATCTGCTGTAGTGATGTCTACCTTCTCTAAAATATAATGGAACTAGATAGCTCTTGGCTTCGTGGTGTGCACAAAGCCAAAAACATACACATGAAAAACTCAGCAGCAGTGTCTCTTGACACTGACCCGGTTTCTCAAGATCATCCACAGACCTTGTTGTGCACAGTTTTGTTTAGGAAGTATTTTCTTCCTGCTGTTGAAAGAAAGTAGACAGATAAATAGCGCTGCACGCCAAAGGAAAAATATGTCATTTTGATTTTGGGGTGAACTGTTCCTTTAAGTAGCAGTGTTAACGAGACAGGTGTGGTCAACTGGAGCAGCCCTGAGAGAGATGGGTGTTTCACTATAACGGATGTCAGTTGACACTTATAAAATCATAGAGGTTTTCTTCACAAGATGACTTGGGACAGGATAATGCTTAGCTCTGCCATGTAGTGTGCGTGTGCATGTGTGTGTTTGCTTGTGTACTGTGTGTGTCTGGATTTATGAGGCTAATGTGGTGAGCTGGCTGCTGGGGCTGCAGTATAGAGCAGATAAAGGCACAACATCACAGAGCAGTAAAAACCTCCACTCTCCAGTCCTTGTAGAGCATAACAGAAGGAAAATGTCACTATTCTTTTCCATTCATCTTACCAAAGTGCATTATCTCTACGTACTGTACCTTCATTAAGATGTGAGTAATCTCTGCAGTCATTAGTCGTGTTGGCTCTGCACTGTTGCAGTTTACTAACCAGAGACAAGAATTTAACAGGAATGTACCACATTGTAACAAATGAGAAAAAATATGGAAATCTTAGCACATTTGATCTGTAATCTACGAGGATTTCTTGGGCTCACAGACTCATAATGTATAATAATAATAATAGTAAAGTGAACCTAAATGTTTTACCTTTCAATGAGATCAAAGGCTGCTGCATGTGTAAAATATTTCATCATTCGCCTCATCAACATGAAATGAATTGTCAATAATCGCTGTGGGGTGAAAACTTAAAAGCTTGAAATTTGTTGAATTCTTACGAGTTTAAACTCCTTTTCAAATCAAATTAGTTCTACCCAGTTTCTGAAAAGTTGACATCTTGGATGTAAAAAGATTTTCACCCAGCAACAGCGAAATGCCTCAAATGTTTTGTTGCAGCTTTACATAACACAAACACCCAAATCACTCCATTACAGCTCATCGTAGGTTATATAAGACAGCCTCTGCCTGTCAATCACCATTCCAAACTGTTAACACCTCCCTTTTCTCCCCTGCAGGTTATGTGGGTATGCAACTTGTGCCGAAAACAACAAGAAATCCTCACCAAATCGGGGGCGTGGTTCTACGGCTCGGGGCCTGGTCAAGTGCGGGGCGTGTTTGAGGGCGGGCCGCAGGGGAAGAAGGCCAAACTGCAGGACCCATCCCTGTACCCCTACCAGG
Organism: Lutjanus argentimaculatus; assembly: GCA_034769285.1. Lineage (NCBI taxonomy): Eukaryota > Metazoa > Chordata > Actinopteri > Lutjaniformes > Lutjanidae > Lutjanus > Lutjanus argentimaculatus. The sequence continues at coordinate 7,265,121 of JAWZSL010000025.1, read as the reverse complement.
GAGCCTCAGGGGACTTGACACCAGCGTCAGACAGAAGACCTCACAGCGGGCTCCTGCCCAGACAGGCGTCCCTTGATAACGGTTCGGGGCTGAGGTACTCGGGACCTGGCGACGCACCCATAGACAGGTCAGTTCTAAATGCATACAGCTGCAATATGCTCCATGAGTTACACTGAGCTGTTTTTATGATTTTGTAAAGCCAAGAAGACTGTTTTATCAGGGATGCTTCACAGAAGTAAAGAACTGATACATATTTAGCATTAGCATTGGCACCAAGATATGTGGCAGTTGTGTGAGTCATGCTGAACAGTGATTCAAGCCTAGCATAAGAGCTATGTCTCCTAGCAAGCCAGTCAAGGTCCCATATAAAACGGCTTGTACATGGAGCCCATGAGGCCTATAAAGGAGACAGACACAGATACGGTATCTGGCACTAACTCAGCGATTCTACAACAGTCATCCACCCACTCACTCTCTCTTTCTCTCCTTCACACACACATATACAGCACACAGCACATATCAACACAGATGGTGTGAACTAGGACGGGGTGCTGGAAGGTGAAGGATGTTTGCAAGAATTTGTACTATCTCTACCTATGAGAGAAGCTGCATTTTTAATCTTAAATAACTGTTTTGTCATCAGGAATGTTTTTAGGCCAATTCAGGCCTGAAATTAGGCTGAATTAAGATGCATTTGGAGTAGAAAAGCAAGAGCAGGCCTAATTGCAATGCAGAACAGTGTGTTCCTTTTGTCATATGCACTAAATGCCCCCTCTGAGTAGCACCCGCTCTGTGCTGACAACACGGACATGCTGTGCTTGTGAATCTTATATCCGGTTGTCTGTTTCTTGATACTGGTGTCAAATAAGGTAGTTACTTTAATGTCCACATGGGGGCTCCTTCCTCTGTCTTCTTCCAAACAGAAGACGAGAAGCTTATAGTGAGTATCTGCACACTCTCTAGAAATGTAAGGCAGAGAGCCATTTCAGAAAAGCTCTCTCTTGTCCTTATTTGCTCCTTCTCATGCATAAAATAACTCAACATTTATTCAGTGACAACCTTAGACTGTCCGTAAACTACACTGCACTTATATGTGGACATATATAAGATACTTAAGACTAATTATTAAGACTTTTCCCCAGAATGTCTAAGATTGTCTTTGGTTTGGGACAACAAACCCGTGATCTGTAAGATGAAATAACTAAGGTCATATTGGTGGTGGTGAAACTCTGGAAGGGAACACGCCCCCTGTTTCTCTCTTGTGTTACAGTAAGGCTGTGGTATCAGGTTTTGTTTTCCATAACCCTTGGTCCGTCACAGCAAGCAGAGCCCACAGGCTAACAGATGTCTTAATTTCTGTGCTGCTTTCCTCTGCCCACAAGATCAGACTTTGGGGAGATGGGAAGATGGGAAATGTGGGCTATATGTTGTGTGAGAGCAAACAGCAGTTAGCCTGAATCCAAGTCACTGCTATGAATCAGCCTAATCATTTATACACATTTACAGGACAGGTGCAGGAGTAGAAGGAGGATGGAATAGACCTTTTTCATAGCAGCCTTTTTTACATGACAAAGGATGGTAAACACAGGTGTTACCAATGAGTGTGTTTACATGTACATGAGTATCCCAGTTTTAAGAAACCTGGATATGCAACCTATAGTACTCTGATTAAAACCAGGATGCTGTGGCACATAAACACCTGGTTTCTGAACATTCTTTGTTGGTACAGAACAGAGTGGTTGTGATGGTAAGAGATGAAGATGTAACAGAAGAAGATTTTAAATGCAGAGTGATGATTAGAAACCTGGATACTGCTAGAGGCATGTATACAGGGATATGAACAACCAGATTCCGTGTAAATGTCATATCCTGAATAAGATCAAAACTAGGAGATCTGGAGATTTTGAGAGGTTTGTTAGGCTGTTAACAGTTTTTCACCATTTCTGCATTCAGGTTTTTTTTTTTGGCATGCCTGAATTCATGGCTTGATGACACACTGGAGCCATATGTCCCCTAACACTATATAATATGTACATTAGCATTCAGCATTAGCACAGCAAGTGATGAGAATACTGGCTCTTCTAAGTAACCTGGTTCATTTCATTCATCCGGCACAAGTGAACTGAATGAAACGACTTCCCCCCGTCAGTCATGAGCATGCCTTAAGCAACTCTTTCAGGCCAAATCAGCTTGGCAGTTACTGATTACTCTACTTCAGTTACAATTCTATTGTAAACTGAGGATTCTGAATTGGATTCTGGCTCTGGGAACTCAAACATATATGTCTGTACAAGTCCAATAAAGGTGCTAGAGAGGGGGCATCAGTTTTTCAGGTTGTAGTCGTATTTGACACTAGAGACAGAGAATGGACACATGATTTTGAAATCATATAAATAGATATATAAATGTATATTTGTATATGAGAGAGAGAGATGTACTTTGTCCTAAGGACGCTTTAGCCTTTAACTCATAAATGTATACTTGGCCAAGTACAGAGACAAACCAGCATGAACAAGCCTGTGCCCACAGTATGTTTGGGGACACAACTGTCTGTCCTCTCTTTGCTATTGCAACTTTGTATTTACTTCTTAACACACTCAGAACATTAAAAAATGGGAGAGCTTCTGGAGACAAAACTGTGTTTGGTTTAATTGCCTAATATTTTGCTCCAATTGGATGTTTTGATGGATATATATGTTTGCCCATTATCCAACAGTACGTGTTGGAGAGATAAGTGTACTGTACTGCCGGTGCTTTCACAGTGTAATGAAGCTGCTGTGCAACTGTGACACATACTCAGAGCCATTGTTATAACTCCAAAATAGACACATTTTTCTCCCCTGTCTTAGTAAAATCTTGTTCCTGTGCTATCTTTGTTAAATCTCTCATCCATTATGTTTCTGTACTCTGAATACATGCTGTGCAGTAGCACAATAAAGAGCGGAGCATCATCTGTAACTGCAAATAGTAATCAAAGCTACACTACTATAAACCTCTTTAAGGGTGATGCAGGATTTTGTGTCTCAGTGTAACTGGAGTACATTATCCATCTTCTCCTCAAATGGCTGGCTGCTTTAAGGTGGTTTTAATGGATGATCAGACTGACTATAGATCAGACTATAGATCAGACTGCTCCAAGCATTCAGTCATCCAGTCACTCTCTGTTCCAGTCCAGGCCCTCGCCACTGTATATTAATTGATTGCATGGCTAGAGAGGTGGAGATGGTACCGGGGAGTGATTCTCTCTTTGGCATTGCCTGCATTTGCAGTGACACAACAGGAAACGGGCTGTCTGAAAATTCAAGGGATAATGCTGATGATGGATAGCAGAGAGTCCATAAATAGAACTCCCACTGCATAAGCACCAAAACCCACTTTCATTAATCTTAAAGAATGTTTAAATTAACTCCTGGATCTGTTCTGCTGGAGAAAGGAGGGGAAAAAGCTGACAGTCTATTTATAAGGAGAAATAACTTGGGAAGGTTTCTAATTTATCTTGGTCTCGGAGGTGTCATTTGAATGAACACACAGATACGCTGGGACAGCTGCAGTGTTGGGTGAGGCTGATGAAACAACAATGATTACACTGGGATTGGAACATACTCACTGGTGAAATTTCTTCAGATTCTGCATTTTTTTAACACATTCAGTTGGGCAGCAGAACCGTTCAGCCTGCCAAAAAATGTTAGGAGAGGAAGAGGAACACATTCAGCCTGGACTGGCCCTTTAACTCAAAGCCCAACCCAGTCCAGGACAGAGTAGCTTTGAACAGTTCAGTTCATCATTGCTCAGTCTAATGTCAGTTTAGTCATATGTACCCAAACATGCACAACCATCTTATTCATATATTAAATAGTAATTTGACCAAATAATCCACATTGGCATGGAGTTTTTTTTTTTTTTTTAGTTTTCATAGATTTGGTCATCATTCCTATGATTTGATGTAACATTTACCCACAAATTGTGATCTGATGATGCTTTAACACCCAAGACTTTGCAGTGGAGTCCAGAATACAAGCACCATGAGTGGTCAGACACTGAGAAAGATTTTAAAAAAATCTTCAGTTGAACTCTAAATTGCTTATTTAGAAATGAGATTGAAAGTGAACATACCTTAAAACAATAAAACACAACATATCTGCATTAGAATGTCTAAAAGTGCTGGACATATGTTATGTCTAGTTGCTAGCTAGTTGCCAGTTGCTATAACTTCCAAGAAAACACAGGATACATCAGACAGTGAGGAATGGAGTTGGCGAACGTGAATGAAACTTAAATACCTTATCTTGTCCATGAACATGATTTCTGCCTGAGTCGTGTCAGATAGCTTTTCAGCAGCTATGGTGGTTATTTAAAAGTGAACATAACACCTCCCATGATCCCTTGCCACTTCACCACATTACAAATTACTTTACTTTTGTTATTTTTTTAATATGAGAGAGACCCTTAGCAGCAGAACGTATATATTGTGTGTTTAAATGTCCATTAAAATTGTCCTTTGCACTGTAAAACTGCATGTGTGTACAACTACAGTAAGTGCACTGGGTCACTGATTGTTGAACTAGAATTAAATGTCCAAAATCTAATGGATGCTTATAGCAGGCAACTGGGGTAATAGCATTAATGTTCAGCTTTGTTTTTAAATTCACTTTGGATACTAAGATTAGTCTGTGAACTTGAACTTGTGTCACTTGCATAGTGGCCCTATGTAGCTGGTTTCAGCAGCTTCTTGCATCACCAGATCTCAGCAACAGGACCCTCTCACAAAGACATTTTCACATTTCACAATAGGATAAGCATAATAAATAATATAATTAATGATGGCTGAATTCCATTTAGCCTCTTCAGATGTCTAAGTCCTGGCTCACAGACTGTCACACAGTGATAGTTTGCTGGGACACTTAAATAGAACAGAGCCATTGTTAATGTTTTTCGCAACACCTGTGCTTGTCATACTATGACAAGTCTGCTGTGAAAAAGGCCCATTCAATTGGTGAGTAACATGTTACTGTAGCCGATATGAAAATAAGACCCAGATGGTAAAAAATCCTGAGTCTTATTTTGATATTTTCACAGCCTGCTCATGTGTTGTCAAGATTTTCTTTTAACTGTAAAAAATTTAGACTGCTCAAATTGATGCTGCATGTCATGTAAAGGGTCTTAATATCTTTGCATAGGCTTGAACATTTTGTTTTACGAGGAGCTAATTTTGAATTAATTTTTTAAGTATGACAATTCATTCTATACTTATAATTTGTCTCTTAGATAGTGGAAGGTATAACACAGACAGATATGGATGAGTATCCTGATGATTTTCTTTTTCAGTTTTATTGATACAGACATCCATAGTGATACTGCTTTTCAATACAATGCTTATCAATACTCTTATTGATACTTGTCACTTATTGATACTAGTGGGTGCTAAAACTTTTATTATTACTTTTTTGTAGAAGTAACAAGTTAAATTGTTTTCTGAGTTATTGTATTTAGCTGCATTTTTATTACATTTAGTAAAGTGAGCCCACACACTGGGCGGCAGTAGCTCAGTCTCTAAGGACTTGGCTTGGGAACCGAAGGGTCGCCGGTTCAAGTCCCACACGGACCAAAAGTACGGAGCGTGGACTGGTAGCTGGAGAGGTGCCAGTTCACCTCCTGGGCACTGCCGAGGTGCCCTTGAGCAAGGCACGAACCCCTAACTGCTCGGGGCGCACCTGACTTATGTATGTTTGCAGCCCCCTCGCTATGACACCTCTCCCTGATGCATGTCTATAGGTCCTTTTGTGCTGTGCGTGTGTATTTCGGCCTGTGTGTATGTAGAGAAAAAAATGACAACAGAGTGAAAAAACTGTAATTTCCCCTTGGGGATTAATAAAGTATGATTTAAACTTAAACTTACGAATGTTTTGCCCTGATAGCTATTTATGTTACATAAATACAGATAGCAGTATCATTTATTCAGGAGCTTCAGTATTTCAGTGCTGACCAGTTGCCGGTTTAGTATCTGTTCTTAATACCCATCCCAACAGACAGGTCATTGTCATACTCAGGGAATGGTCCTTTATAATTGCACATAGCAGAACTCCTTTAAAGAAAACATTCAGAAAGGTTCATTATGGCTGAGCCACTTTTTATTGTCCTGTAGAAATATTTAATCATATCAAATGGTGTGTATCTGTAGATTTAAGAAACCTCCTCACTGGATTCTTTTCAGCTAATTTAGACTCTTTACAGTTAGATGCAGAAACATTTACATATATATATGTTATATATATATATATATATATATATTGTTGTGTGTGTGTGTGTGTGTGTTGTGTGTGTGTGTTGTGTGGTGTGTGTGTGTGTGTGTGTGTGTGTATGTATGTATGTATGAATAAATAAGTAACCCCCCGGGAAACCTCCTCCTTTTTTTTAATGCGTGCCCTTTCCTACCAGGCAGACACTCTCCCTGGCAGAGGTATCAGGACTGTCCTCTGTCATTAGTGATGAGGAGTTGATGCTCTGAAGCTAGATATGGAATATAAAGGAAAAAAAAAAAAAAAACTGACGACAGCATCGCCTCTCTCCTGTATTGTACTGTGGTCTATCTGCTGCTGTGCGCGTCCCAAACTGTGCATGAGAGAGGATGGAGAGATATGGCAACGAGTGCGCACGATTGCATATCAGCCTCATAGCGTGTGTGTGTGTGTGTGTGCGCGCGCGCGCGTGTGTGTGTGCGTGCTGCTTTCCGTGCGTGTGTTAGCGCGAGTATGTGCTCTTCATAGGCGACGGGAAATATGAGTTGAATGTGAGGCAGCAGCTGATGCGCCGGTAAGGGATGCTGCCTCTGCTGCTGCTGCTGCTGGCTGCCGTGTAGGATGCTTCTCCGCTTCTTCTCTCCTCCGGGCGCTCCTTCGCCTCTTCCTGCACACCGAGAAGAGATTTTTGCTCCAGCGAGAAGAAGAAAAGGCTCGTTACCGGCACCGGCACTACCTCGTTTTTCTCGCTTCAGGTCCGAAGCATTATGACCGAAGGATCCCGCCCGGAATGCGTCTTATTTAAGGACACTTTTTACCAGGAACGGCAGGAGAAATATGGAACTTGATCGGCGTCTTTTTTGCGTTTAATGCGCCCCGGGAGATAATACTAACAAAATACTGAGGAGGTATATGTGTGGAGGGGGGCGTCCGGAGAGAGCGCAGGCTTTGGGATGTATTGTTGGTGAAAGGAAAAAGGGTGATCATTTACTGAGGAGGATAAAAGCAAACGGAGGGGGAAAATGCAGTTTGAGACATTGCGTCAGTTCTGTAGCTCGGTTTTATCACATTTCAACGGGGCTTTCTCGGCGCCTCAGAACATCTTGCAGACGGAGCTGTTCGAGCAGGCGTTGAGCAACATCGGGTGAGTGATTCCTTTGTAAAGAAATGCCCTGATTTATGAGGAAGGGCTTCCCCGTTGGTATGTCAAACGAGTATTGGGGGGGGGGGGGGTTGTTGCGTTTATCGATCGGCAGCCAGCCTGCGTAATAACAACCTACAGTATAGTACTGTTGCTGCTGCTGCTGCTGCAGAGATTTCCTGGCTGGATGATGGGGCCGATCAGTGATGCTGCCGCGGTTTGCTGCACGCACACGCACATGCACCACGTTTGGGGGTGGGGGGTTTGGGGGTTGATGGCGGGCGGGTGTGTGTGTTGAAGATGAACCTTTTAGGTAGACTGTGGCCACGCATGCCGAGGTGTGACTGTGCTGTGCGCGTAGCCGTGTATGTATGTGTGCGTGTGCGCGTACGCCCCAGCACCGCTGCTGCAGCATGTGTGCTGTGCTGCCTCTGCTGTGCCTGAGAGCAGAACATGAGGGGGTGAGGAGGCTAAATGTACATTTCAAGAGTCCAGAGCTGGAGACAGTGCACACACACACCACCCCAATACACCCACACACACAGAGTCACACACGCACCTACACACCCACATCTACCACCCAAACACAGGTCATTTTTTAGGGAAAGTAGCCTATACATAACCAGGGGTGGAAGTAACTTATTACAACTAGTCAGATTACTGTAATTAAGTAATTTTTTTGGGGTACTTGTACTTTTGCATTTTTGTATACTTGTATTTTTTCAAGTCTGCAATTTTACTTGTACTTAAGTGTCATTATACTATATAATCTACCTAGTTACTTAAAATCATAATTAAGTACAAAAATATCCAAACCTTTTATCTGCGTTTTCGTAGCCAATAAGGTTATCCCAATGCAAACGGACCAATGAAAACCATGGCATACAGATGAAAGAAACAAAACAGGCAAACAAAAAAAACAAAACAAAAAAACACTGCAGTAGGTACAATATTTTGAACGGAGCCACCCAAGGATGTACGATGAATTTCAGTGTTTACTGACAATAAAGTTGTATTGTATTGTGTAAGTTTGGAGAGGTGATCATGACCACTGATCACAACAGCAGAGGAGTTGGGAGTCATTTAGACCGAAGATTTGGAGAAACAGACACCCCTTTTGAATGAATGCCTGCTATTGATAATGCAATACACATAAATGACTAAAAAGTAACCTATTATCAGAGTAGTTTTTGAGAAGAATACTTGTTACTTATGTATGTTTTTACCACCAGTAGTTTCACTTGTAGTTGAGTAATATTTCAGTAATGTGAAAATAATTGTGCTAGAGTACAGATTTTCAGTACTCTCTCCACTACTGTACATAACAGAGCGGGTATGAGTTACTTGATAAAATAGGGTTTAAACTGCAAAAAGCCATTAAACAAGCATGTATAGATATGAACATTTTTGAGATAATGAAAATTATTGCTCTCTAAGTCTTGGTATGACAATTTCTTAAAGGCCCGTTGTGCAAGATTTATGGGGATTTATTGGCAGAATGTGGCAGAAATGGAATATAATGTTCATAAGTATGTTTTCATTTCTGTATAATCACTTGAAAATAAGAATCACTGTGTTTTTGTTACAAGCTGTTTACATTCACAGAGGGTGCAGGTCCTCCTCCACGGATGCTGCCATGTTGCACCACCATATTTCTACAGTAGTCCAAAACGGAAAACCACTCACTGGCACTAGACTGGGACTTTCTTTGAGAGTTCTCCTACATGCTCGGAAGGGGAGAGTGAGAGGAGGTGTTTGCAATCTACAAGCTTGTGGCTTGATGCCACTAAATCCTAAATACTGGTCCTTTAAGAAATCTTTACATCAAGACTTAAAGAGCAATAATTTTCATTATCTGAAAAATGTAGCATTTTACTGCCCTTTTAGCTACAGTGTTACTGCAACACATATTGACACTCATGTATTACTAGTATTATTACACAACATGTTTTTACATTTCCTGGAAAAGAAGTGCTTGTGTGGTGTGTTGAGAGGGAGAGAGAGAGAGAAGTTGGATCTCACTTAGATGCATTGGAGCATATTATGATTAGTCTGCTAAATGCTCCGTTCCCCCGCGGAGAGGCCCTGTTCATCTGGCCAAGCATGGCTGTTAGACACATTATGCACACTGCAGAAGGGCTTCAAACTCGCAAACAGACTCACGTTCCTGCAGCCGCAGGGCTGAGAGAACACGCAGGCCTCTTTTCATTTCTCGCCATAGGCGCGGGCCCCGTATCTCCACACCATGCACTGTCTGTCTCCGGGGACTGCAAGTCTTTCCCTCTTGTCCCCCACCCTACCGTCAGAAATAATTTACAGCATTGCTGGGCTCTCTGCCACCTCACATTACATGGCCAGAACACTCAGCCACTGGAAGGGCTGAACAGGGGGCTCTGTGCCTGGAAACTGTGATCCAGCAATCATCACATCTGACTGATTAAATTGAACTTATTTTCCATCACTACCCTTTTTTTTCTTCTCAGCAAATTCCTCCAGTAGAAACAGTCTCAATGGCAGATGATGACAGACTACGCCTATCATTTCTATGCTAAATTATCATATTGGCTACTTGGCTGATTGATACAGCTAACAGGTAGAGTGTGTCTTCATGTCCACTCATTTATGGGTATGTAGGTACCATACTATGACTCACTGGTACAAAACAACAAAACTCTCTGTAAACCAGCAGTGTGTTCTGTTATCAGTGGCTAGCCAGCTTGGTCATCCATTCGATCAGGGCTGTTTGTGTGTGAGTCTGTTTCTCTCTCTCAGTGTTTCTCCTCTTGCCCGGGTCAGGCCTGCTAATGGGCTGTATGCTTTTAGATCCAGCTGCCATGTATTATGCATGTGTGCGTCAGCAGAGGTCCTAATGGGGTGTGGGGATCTGTTCTTAGAAGGCCTGAATGGTTTTGAATTGAGTGGTCACTACATTTAAACTGCAACCATAGTCACTCCCCCCCTCATGTAATACACACACATACACACACAAACACACACACACACATCTTCCACTTCCCCTCTCCAGTATGGCAGCTCTTTCTTGTGCTTGCTTCCCTGAAATCCCTGAGACCAAAGTGTCTGTTGTCAGACTGGTGCATGAAGCAATAGAGGGGGCATTATCGAGTTTGTGGTACACATCGTATAGTCTTTTCCCAGATGCGAAGTGCATGATAGTACAAGTGGAATATGAATAGCTGCATTTGATTTTCTGCAATAGATAGATGCATAGATGCAAGCAGCACTGTGTTTCAAATCCAGCATATTAAATAAAACCCATATTGCTGCTGTTTAATGATTCCAAACGGGCCGCATAATCTTGGGTGTGATTTTAGTGAGTCATCCTTATACTCACAGCTGTTTACTTCATCCCACAGTCTCATATATTGTCCTCCTGCAGTGACAGCATATCTGCAGCTGTGCACTTCTGCATTTTATAGCGTATATGTGCGGTACAATGTGTACAATCGCAGATAGGAGGAAAACCAACTTGTTTCCACCACTGTCAGTCCTACACTGAAGGTTTCTCTGACGTGGAAACCCCCCAGCTTTCTCCCCCACCCACACCCATCTCTATCTCCCCACTTGTCCCCTCCTACGAGGTGGTTGCCGTAGTGATAAGGTGTAATGTTTGATCATTAGAAATGATGATGTATCCTCCCTGTCTGTTAATCCTGATGATAGAAGGAGCTGATTAAAAAGATGGACGAAGACATGGAACAAGGGATGTTATTGCTAACAAAATTACATACTGGAAGGTGTAAGAAAAAAGACAGAAGGGTGTAGCAGGTCACTTTTGATTTTTCTATATTGATGATTTTTGTTTCAAATCCTACTCTTGACACTCTCACAATTTTTCTTAAATGTCTTTTCTCTCTGTGCAATTGTTGTCTACCTTGACATGTTAACAAATTCACTGTTTATGGCAGTTTTCAACATGGTAACGTACTTTATAACAGTTTTTGATGATTGCTGTACTTAAAACAACATGCATTATGTGAGAGTTTATTCCCATGTATATAGAAAATGACTGGTGCAGTTAAAACTTGAATTTTATAACCCCTTGACCATCTCAGTGGTTGTATGTAACTGAAGCTTTGAACCTGAATCAAGTCCTTCATCAAGAACCATTCTGAGATGCTTTTCAGCATTGCATTTGTAACACCTAATTTGTCTATAGCCCGTCCTAGATTGGGCTAGTTAAGCAATGTGTGTTTGTAGGTTCAGTGGGCATCCTTTCATTAGTTGCTAGCAGAGCAGTGTTACATAACACACTGTAGTTTCTTTGAATTCAAGCAATCAAAGTAACCAGTTTGCCTATGAAGATCATGGAAACTGGTTAGGAAAACTGGTTTCTTTGAATTCAAGCAATCAAAGTAACCAGTTTTCCTAACCAGTTTCCATGATCTTGATAGGCAGCTAACCTATTGGAATAGCAATGGTTTACATTGTATCCTTCCTTCTTGGCAATACATCATTGATTGGATTTTATCAGGAATATTAGAGAGCTGTACTAAGTTCACCTACAGCTATACAGCTGATGCTGCCTCATTAGTAGATTTCTCAGGTCTGGACTAGGGCTGATATGCATACAATATGCAAAAAAAAAACAAAACAAACAAACAAACAAACAAACAAACAAACAAAAAAACAAAAAAAACATCAAATTGCAATTATTTTGGAAGATATTGTAATTGTGATATGAGTCACAATTGCAGTGGGAATGGTACTTTTTGCATTTCATTTTCACAAAAAAAAAAAAAAAAAAAAAAAATTGCTTGGGTCTGTACCATACAAGTATGTTCCCTTACGTCTAATAGGATTTGTCAGCCACAGCATGTCTGTACCAGCACAATGCTTCATTTATAGTGGTTTATTGTGACACATTTTACCTTTATCAAAATACTTGCAGCCCTGGTTGGAATTTACTGACATTTGTGATTTCAGTATATTCAATTATAGCCGTAGTCGACATAATTGCCATGTTATACATTCTTCTTATTCTGTTTTGGTTCAGGTCTTGTGGAATCCCAACTGGAAAAAAAAATTCAAGACAAAAAACAGACACATAACACGCAAGTGTGAACCATACAAGGACATGCTTCACATATAAGCCATACGCAGCGTGCAGTCCTGACAGTCAGTTGTGAACATCAGTAATAGATGCTGATGTGTTCTTGCACTACACCATAAAATAACTTTGAATTTACATATTTGACTATTCTACATCTAACACTTTGGGTTGCTTCATAACACTCACCTCCAGTCTGTAATGCATGTAGCCTACACAACACACACTTTGCACTTGATTTCTTCTCCTGTAGCCTTGTTTCAACTGTATTCTATTGATAACGAGCACTGTGAATGTGAGGTGAGAGGAGCTCAGTGGAAAGACAAAGCATAGAGAGAAAACAGAAAGTGGAAGACAGAAAGTACCAGGAGGAGGCAGGAACACCCAGGCATCAGTCACCATGGTGACAGAGCTGTAGACGAGTCAGACAGAGCAGGCTGCAGCTTGTGGGACTCTGAACCCCTGGAGCCCCAGATTCATGTTGATGTGACAGAACTGGGGGAAAGGAGAGGAGAAAAAACCAGAGGAAAGGGGCAGGAGGAAGGAGGAAGAGACAGACTGCAGACCTAGAAACAACGAGAGACAAGGACATGGATCCCCAGCAGTCCATCCCTGGGCTCTTCACAGTCCTGGACACTTGTGTTGATTTGGGGTGCATCCACCTTGATATATCATTGGCCACATTGCTGTATATATAACGGTAACCTATCCCCTGTTTTTTCCAAGAGATGCTCCGATACCATTTTTAACTTCCCCATGCTGATTCTGATACGTGAAGTTTGCGTATTGGCTGATACCAAGGACTGATCTGATACCAGTGCGTTAAAAAAAGATATGTTTTAGCATTTGCATTCTAGTAACTCTGTATGGTTGGGATGTGATTGCTGTCATTGTTGTATGACCTGATTCAGGTTAAACCCTTTTAGAATGAATGCCGTAGTACAGACTTCACCATCAAAGGAAAAAAAATGCACTGTTGGACAGTAGCAGGGTCCTGTTTTGGGGTTAATAAATTATGTGATATCAGATCAGTGGTGCATAGACTTGCATACATGCCAATACCAATACCAGGCGCTCTTGGGGGCATTTCTCGATAATGGTACCAGAATTGGAACAACCCTGGATTTTACTTTCTGTTTTCCAGCAATGCCCTGCTTTGCATTCCCACAGTTACACATTAACAGCTTGCAGATGCAAAATCAAGCTGACAGAGCTCCTCCACTGGAGCTACTGGGAGTTACATGCCTTGCTGAAGGCAAGGCCTACCCACATTTTCCCAGCCAGCCTCTAGGCTACCATCACCTCTTTTTTCCATCTCTGTGAGTACTATAAAATAGCATCTTGAGGGTTTAGGTGTGAGAGTTCAGACTGGGGCTCATTCTGTATCCTCAGTAGCTCTTATGCAACCTCCAACCCCCACTAACATCCCGTCACACCTCGCCCATGCTCAGCCCACCCTCAGCCCATGGTGTTGTACACGGGTGTTGGCGGCACTCGGCAGCTGTAATTAAGCCGGCCCTTTATTGGTTTTGTCCTCGCCAAGGGAGATGTGCGCAGGAAGAATGGAGGCCCTGGTTTATTGCCTGGGCGTCTAAAAGAGGGGTTATTATGATTGCACACTGGAGAGAGTAAGAAAAGAAGTGGATAGAGCGATAAAGTGGAGAGAGTTGGGATGATAGCAGTGCGGAGGAAAAGGGGATGAATAGTGCGAGAGAGACAGCGGCAGAGGCTGAATCGATATGCTCGACTCCTCTCTGCTCCTCTCTGCTCTCACCAAATCATATCTCAGCATCAGACAGAGAGCGAGAGAGGAAGAAAGAAACACAGAGGGGGAGAGAGAAAGAACTGGTAGCTAGCGGTGGGCTGTGTAGCCAGATAAGCATCAGGCTAATGTCCCCAGCCCAGGCCTGCCTGCTGCCACCGCTGCTAATGCTGCTGCACAGAGAGAGAGGTGCAATTGCCTTTGCTGAGGTTGGGTTACAGGTAGAGCCCGACCAATATGGGATTTTTGAGACCAATATAGATTTTTGAGGGGAGAAAAATCACCAATTGCTGATATGGTGTCCAATATTATGAAATTTTGAGCTGGAATTTTCTGTGGATTGTTCACCGATTTTGCCAATAAGACTATGCAAAGATACTCATCAGTGTTTGGCAAGTTACTCAAAAGTAATTAGTTACATTACTCGTTACATGCTATGTTACTTTTGTAACTTGCTGGCGGCCTTGTTGCTTGCCCGAGTTGAACTGCTGATCCAGTGAACTGATAACGCCCAGAAAGCTTTCATTTTTAGCTGTCCAGTTGTTAGCTATGGTGCAAACAAAGTCTACCTCTCTGAGTGTGGCATTCAAACTAGATTCCATCACCACATATTCTCTCTCGAGGAGCCAGCAAATTCAAAATAATGACAATAACTCCACCTGTGAAGAGTATGAATCTTTTTGCTTTTTGACTAGCAGCTGACGTGACCTGCTCTGACCTGTGGCATGTACATGTATACTCATGAGATAACTTGCCTAGGTCAAAAGGTAACTCAGTCACTCAGAGGATTAGTAGCTGTAATATAATTACTCTTTTGATAGTTGTAATCAGATACACTGGTTGTTACTGGATAAAGTAATACTATTACAGTAAGAAGTTACCGAGTAATGCATTACTGCCCAACACTGTTCAGAAATCTGTTTTCTTGAAACAAAATCCTTTATTATATATTTTGTTTAACATGTGCCAACCAATTGTAGAAAGGAGAGAGAACACAGAGAAAATAAAGAAAAAATAAAACTAAAATAAATAGCTAAATAAACATCACTACCGTTCAATATCAGTTAATTTCTGAATATTTTAATACTGTCAGTCAATTAGGGGAAGGGTGTAAAACATTATCAGCATTTACATCTGTCAGGGAGCTCCCCTTGTTCTCCATTGTGCTAAATCTAGATCACCCCAAGCATCATATTCTGGATTATTAACTTATATATTAAATGTCTGTAAAAACAAGTTTTAATATCAGTAAACATATAGACCAAAACCAATATATCCTCTATAGGCCCATATCAAACCAATATTAGGCCAATATATGAGCCGACCGATATATGAGTTGACTGATATATCAGTCAGGCTCTAAGTTACAGGTTGCACACACCATGGCCCTATGGCCAGAGGTACATGTGATGTCACCCAGTAAGCTGTACATTAGGTATAGGTTCAACTGGCCAGCCCGTTCTCAACAGTGAAATAGGATGAGGACGGTACAGAAAGGGTCATGGTGCAACAAAGGAAAGATGGAGTACACCAGCCTGTGCAGAGCGCTGACATCTGGGCTCTTTTCATGCTCATGGAGCGAGACTGATTCCCTCAAAGGCTCAATAGGCACATGTGCACACGCATTTGTGTGAGTGACCCTCAACCTTAACATGTCATTAATGGCTGAGTTACAGTAGGCACAGTGTCCTCCCAGTAAAACTAAATTTCAGTTCAGCATTAGTGGCCACTTCCAACTCTGCCCCAGGTCCTTAACTTCTTCCCCTCTCCACTCCACTCACTGATGGACCAAAGAGTAGGCTGCAGAGTGGCATAAATGTGAGACTCAGCTCTCCTCTGCGTGTGTGTGTGTCCTTGTGTTTCTTTGTGTGCATGTGGCGGCACTTGTATGTTCATGTTTTTGAAGCCCGGTCCCTAGGAGGTCTTTTTTTCTCTTTAAAAAAGCCTCTTTTCTTCTGCTCCCCAACAGATGTCTGATGTCATCTTGTTTTTAAATAGCCAAGCGAGGGAAGAGAAACTGCATACGCCACATGGATAGTGCTTTGCTTTCAACCATATGCCTTGATGTGTGATGCTATTTGTCAATGTCAGTAACCATTTAACAGCTTGTATAGGGGTTAAATTTGACTGCTTTTGCTGTGGTAGCTTACCGTCAGTGTAGGATCTAGATTGTAGTGAATATACTGGACATTATTCCACCATTCCTCCTCTGGCCTTGATGGTCACTGGAGTTGTTAATTGAAAGCTAAGGCTCTCTGCTCCAAATGGTACTTCACAGCATCATCATTCTTGTTTTACATTTGATTTATTGATTAAAGAGGCTTATAAGGTCAGACCTTTGGAAGGTCAAGAGGTGGACTTTCTTAGCTAAATCCCTGTTATTCAGTGCACTGAAGTCCCCATGACACAACTAAACAAGCACTTGAAACTATAGAGGCTATGTACATGTGTGTACATAATTCGGAAGTTACTGCAGTTACACCAACTGAGTGGCAAAAAGACTAATGAGTGGCAGCATTAGCTTCAATGCAGTGAAAACCCCAAAAACACACCCAAAATGGGAAATAATTGTTGTGTGATGGACTGTACAAAACAGATTCAACAAGAAATTGGAGCAGCTAAATAAAAGAGAATCGCTACAATTCACTGAAACAATTGGAATTGTATTTGACATTTTATGTAAAGTATGTTGGATTTTTGGGTAAATACCTTAAGTCAGAGGTTTTCAAAGTGGGAGGAGGGCCCCTCCAGGGGTGTTCCAAACAGTTTCAGGGGAGGTTCAGTGAATGGAAGTGAAAAAATATTACATTAGTTTTCAAGAGGAGATCACAAGGAGTTTATAGGAAACAAGTAATATAGGGCTATCTTGGTTCAGTTGTTGAGTATCTATGGTATCAAATAACATAATCGTGATCTCACAGACATCCAGAAATCAAGCGAAACTAAGTAACTAAACTAAGGGATCGCAACTTTGTCCAAACTTTGTCTGAGGGGAGGTCCAGACTCAGAAAAAAACCCTGCCTTAAATTATATAATGTTTTGTCTAAAGTTAGTTATCAATTAAATATTTTGCATGTTACATTTATATTCCATGTTACTGAGCCTTTTGTTATACAAATGTGCATCACATTGTGCATCCTCACTCTGGGCATCATCGCTGCTGCATGCAAAGATGTCTCTTTAATAATGCAATAAAATAAAAATATCTGTACAGACCTGTCCACTTACAACCAGAATACCCTCTGGTGTCCTTGTCGCTTTAATTTCACTAACAAATCCTATCTTGAAGTATGACCAAGCATCCAGGCTTTTCTATGTCCTCAGTCTATGCTTTGTGTGTTGCCCAGTGTTGAAAGCAGGTACATATAGAATAGAATAGATGAAAATACTTAATTGTCTACCCTTTGTGTATAAAAGGCAGAAATTTGTCTTGCCTTCATGTGCAGAAATACTGCTATGATGTAAATACTATCCTGACATGAATGTAGAAACCCGATTTCTGACCACATTTCACTGTCCATGGACTGTTATTTCCTTTTTGAGTTCAGCTGCCTTTAATTTAAACAGTCAATCAGTGTGTTTTGTTTTGCTCCCGTTTTCACATGAATGTCAGTGCACTCTATACATTAAGTCATTTAAATTATGATAATTTAAATCCACCATCAGTTAGTGGTTAGTTATTTTAGGATCTATATGTACAGGTACTATGCTCTAAGAATCTGCTTTAGTAATTTTGTGATTCCACTCCACATACCCAATGCACAATTGACCTGATAGCATAATATCTGCATGTATTGTTTCATGAATGGGTACAAGACTGCTTTACACGTAATCCTGTGCTGTGCCCCAAATCCAAATCTATTTCATGCTCCAATTTATTCAATTACCAAAAATACACTTGAAGAATCTGTGTGATAAAGCAATAATGAAAAAGCTTAATCTAAACATCTGCGTCTATCCAGCCCATTGCTATCATCATCCGTCTCATCCCCAGCCCGTGCTCAAATCCTCTTTTGCAACACTGATGGTATTTCACAAGCTCAATGAGATTAATTATTTCCATATTTTGCAAACATTGCACCGTGTGTGCGGCTCCCCTGTCTCTCCGCACGTGTACAATTAGCTCAGTTCATTTGTGTTTCAAATGAGCCGGCCCTGGCGGTGCTCAGCGGCCTCCCTGGGCTTCTCCTGCCATGCAGCGGAGAGGAGAACCCAGCCGAGGAGTGATCAAAAGCCTCCTTCTCTGGCAGGCAGATGCTGAGTAAACACAGAGAAGAAGAAGCTCCAGTAACTGTCTCCTCCCGCCTCCGCTTCTCGCCTTCATTATTTTTGGAGTCTGCTGGCTGGCATTAATGAAACCCCATGTAATATTCATTTAATTCCCAGTGTTTACTAGTTCATTAGGTTTTAGGATAGTAGTTGATCTGATCTCCAGGGGTGGCTAGGAAGAGGAAAGAAGCTGACTTTGAAGTTTTTTTCTTGTTTCACGAGCTGGGCTTCCTTCCATTTATTCATACGTCTCTCTTGATCCTGTTAGAAGACCATTCACAGTCCTCTCCTTGCTTACTGAATTGTATAGCATTCCTCTTCTCTCATCTGCCTCACCACACTTCTGCTCTCATTTGTGCAACTATAACTAAAGTTTGAAGGCTGCTTTTGGATTTTGGTGCAGTGTTACATCAAAATGTAAACCAAGGACTCAGTTACTGTCAACATCTATATGAAACACAAGTTAAAGACCCAATCTTTACGTAACAGAGGTGGCAAAAGTTCACACATTCTTTACTCCAGTACAAGTACAGATCCTTGTGTAAAAAATAGATTCTGGTAAAAGTAGACGTACTGTTTCGACTTATTTACTCAAGACAAAGTGAAAAAGTTCAGGCTCTGAAATCTACTTAAAGTATGAAGGTAAAAAGTATCCCTCTGAAGGACATTTCTATCGGCTGTTTCTATGCAAGACTAACAGAACCGCACCTTTTCTCTGCAGTCAAGTCTCCCTCTCTTGTCTGTTTTGTCTGGTTTTGACATCCTTTTCTTCTCTCTACATCTGTTGTGTGTGATATGCACTGACAGATACACCATGGAATGATTTTCTCAATATGTTATTGTTGAAATTGGTCTTCTTAAGTTAAGAAGGTGGCATGCATTGATGCAAAATAAAAATAATTAGTAATTCCCATCAAATGCATTGAAACTATAGAACAAAAAATATGAGGAGTAGAAAGTACAGATATTTGTGTTAAAATGTAGGAAGTAAAACAAAAATATATCAGAAAAATGAATACTCAAGTAATAAATACCTTAAAAACTCTACTGAAGTACAATGACAGAGTATTTGGACTTTGTTACTTCTCACCTCTGGGACATAATACAGACGAGCATGGACAAAAAGGTGGATAAATGTGATTCAATTGATAAAAATGAAGTTTGCTACCTCCTCACAACCCTGGTTAAAGTTAACCTCTGCCACACATTAAACGTTTTCTCAGAGCGGGCCCTCCTGGCCAGCTCAGCTCCCTGGCTCAGGGCATGTGTTGCAGACGCTGTCCTATGCAATTACAATTAACCCACACAGCCCTTTGGTCTGGAGCTCGCTCTGCAAAGGTCTGACCATGGGTTCATCGATTGAGACGTTGGCTTGTCAATGCCATTGAGCGCAGGAGAAAAGGTCTTTCTGCTGAGCACACAGGGACACAGCGAGTGGCCTTTTCATCAGACGAGAGGAAAGGCGAAACTTTGTCACAAAGCTTGTATTTTTAAAAATGTGGCAAAAAATCCAATAGTTAGTGTTGCAGTTGTTTTTGATTGGGAAAAAATGGAAAAAGTCAGCAATATTTTTGTATGAGTGGATGCTGTAAAGTCAATTTTCAGTTTTGTATTTTTTAAGTGCACTATCATTGCTTTAATGCTTTCATCTCTACCTGGCAGTTCTCGAACTCATACAATCTGAATCTATCCTGCATTACTAGTTCGGTTTTCCAAACCAGTATTTTTGAGGGGATGAAGCAACAGTGTAGCTCTAATGAATTAAGCATTAAAATGATCATTAAAAAAACAGATATCTTCTGCAACATCTCATTATGTGCTAAAACTTGTATGAAGTAATTGGAGTCTCTTTTAATCTTTCAGACAAGCATCTTCCATATCTATTTCCTTGTTGGCTTTCCCAAACTCTTCAACCCTTGTACTTAGCAGAGCTGCACAATGTTTCTTTGAGTCTCGATGTGTGAGTATATGGGTGTGTGTGTGTGTGTGTATAGTGACATCTCTCACACAAGTAAAGTGTTTCAGAAAAGAGCTCGGGAGGCACCGTCTTGCCATTATGCACAGCTTCCTGTCTGCCTCCAGGCAAGCCTTCTAGCAGCCGATCTGTTTGAATTCAACTTAAGAGAGACTTTAGGGGAAAGGCAACGAAGCTGGAATGGAGAAGATGGGGGGAACAGCAGTTTATTAATTTGAAAAATGCACTGAAATGAAAAGCATTTTCACAGCGTGACTGACGGGGAAATATTTCAACATGTTTTGTTAACTAGTCCCACAACAGGATCGAGAAAATTAGATCATCTAATATGGTTGCTCCTGTGGAATCCATTGTACACGTCTCCCATTTTTCTGCTCCTTTGCACTTTCTCAAATCTTATACAGTATGCCTAATTTTGCAGGACAAACCCCGTGTAGCTGTATGTCTCAGTTACTGTCTAAAACAAACTTTTTGTGCATTTTTTGTGTCTTTTGTTTTCTCAATTAAAGAGAGAGCAAAATTTGAATCTTTCGAAATGAGACCATTAAGGAGTGATTGTTAAGAACTAATCAACTTTGCGTACAGTAGGACTGCAACAGTGGTTAAATTTGCATGCCTGATAAAGATAAAGCACAACAGAGATGTTCTATGTTGGTTGTATGATGTTTCACTTACCTTGCAGTCAGTGCATATCAGAGTGCATATCAGAGTTTGTTAAGCTGGGTAATCAGTGAGCGATACTGTAAGTAGCATACATCTTGATTTGATTATGCCCAGCCTCAGAGATGCACTGGGGTAACTTGGCTGCAGTGGCGTTCCCTTCCCTATGGATGTAATAGGAGACTGCTTTTGCCTCTTTTCGCTGGCAATCTCTGTGCTTCCCATTTAGAGTAGGACACTGTGACAAGCAACATCCAAGCAGATGACCAGTTTTTAGCAAAGAAAAAGGCAAGGATGAACTGTATGCAGGGGTTGGTAATAATGACTTACAAGTAAAGAACATGAAAAAAAAGTAGTTTTTTTAAGGAATGGGTACTTTTCATGTTCCTTTTTTTAAACTGTACCTCTGCTCTTGACTCAAGTATATTTTTGAGCCAGTAATCCATTTTTCGCTTTGCTACATTTGCCATTTATACCTTTGTTATGTCAGTCTGCTCTAAATGCTAAATCTAAAATGAGCACCACCAGTCTTTTGACCACAATGCAGTGATGACAGAGAAAAACCCAGAACAAGCAGCAGCTTCCAGTGACAATACCTGGCCACAAGATTTTAAGATAAAATCTTAAAAAGACAATAGTTATATGATGAAGTGCTGCTGTGCCTCCTGAAAAACATTGTAATCTTCTCTTTTAACCTCTGCAAGCACATTAAATTAAGTTGCACATACTGGAGGTGAAACTGTAGCTAACATTAGCTGTGTTAATCCTTCACATGTAACATTAATCTTTGATGTTATTGACATTAACTTATCTTGTCGCTGGTTGTCTGTTGGGCTTCATGAAATTCATGTGCTTTAGAAATCAGTTAATCTTACATAATGCCAACTTCAACATTTACATTACTTTCAGAATTACTGTACACCCTGAAAATATTAAAATGGAAAGTAACTCCTCTGAGTAAGTCCTCTGAGTAATTTAGTAACCAGGTACTTTTTTCACTTTCACTTGAGTAAGTTTATCAGATAGTAATTTAAGTTGTACTTGAGTTGTTTTTCTATGGGAGTAATAGTACTTTAACTTCAGCATAGATTATCAGTATTCTACCAACCACTACCAAGGACATACTACATGGGATCCCACTCCTGTAATTATTAAAAACACTGACATTTCTACATTGAATCATCTCATTTTTGTAGAAGGCCAAGTTCCTGATCTTGAAACCGGTTTGAAAAGGCATGAGGTGCTCCCCCACCACACACAGAGCTTTTACTACAATAATCTGTTGTATTATTATTATTAATTTATAAATGATGTGCTAAAAATAGCTGCTGTGGTGATGATCGTGAACTGTGCTGGATTGCCAGAGGCAATATGCAGTGTGTACTGCTGTAGAACAGAGACACATTTAAATGGAAATGCTGCAGTCAAGTGGGCTCCCTCATGTTTTCACTGTGTTTTCTCTTCATTGTGTAATTGTAGTACTTAAAATTCAGTGTTTCCTCTGCCACTGAGTATGAACACCCTCATAAAATACTTGTCACAGCGGCAATTTTAACAGCATAATGTTTCACTGTTCATCATGTCACATTTAGCAAATGTCAGTTGCAATGCCAGACCCAGTTT
The DNA here is from genome assembly GCA_034769285.1 of Lutjanus argentimaculatus. Taxonomy (NCBI): domain Eukaryota; kingdom Metazoa; phylum Chordata; class Actinopteri; order Lutjaniformes; family Lutjanidae; genus Lutjanus; species Lutjanus argentimaculatus. Next base: position 7,242,387 of record JAWZSL010000025.1, on the reverse strand, counting down.
TGTTGCATTTCCTGTACATTCTGGTATTTAGCCGAACCTGATGCCATTTTCAGTATTGTCCAGCTTTTAAATCTCCTGCCCATTCTGGATTTAGAAACCATTTGAGCATGAATGGACTCTGTTCTCTGGAGTTATTTTATCAGAAATTAGCACTTGAAGAGTTAATTTGCAAAAACAGATAAAAGCAAAATGAATAAACCAACTTGAGTGATGTTGCCATGAGTGTGCAATAAAAAACAAACAAACAAACAAACATGATTTAGGAAATTGAAACGTTTTGGGATATGTCATCGAAATAAACCAACACCAGTTCATAGATAGTACCTGCAATGCACAAAAACACGATTAGGAAAACAAATCAAAATGGAAATATCTGTTTTTGCAAATAAACCCTTCACTTTTACTCAAACCAAAGTTTAGTGTTGTAGAGCAGTAACATCTTGAAAGTGACCAAGCAGTGTGTGGGAAGTTTCTGTGCAGAATTTCAAATTTCTCTGACTCAACAATACTAGTGTGTGTAGTATAGGCTGTCTTTGTCTTTTAGCCTCAGTATCAGTAGTGCTGCTCCCCTTAGTAACTAGATGGACTTCTTTTTGACTCCATAAACAGCTTAAGTGCCAATATTGAATTTTATACTTTTGTGTAGTAGGGGTGTCAGGACTACATGTATGAGATGTCCGATATACCAATATGTTCAAATTAATGTTTGCAGATGCTGCACATTTTAAAATATTTTCCACCTAATTGCAGAAAACATGAAGTCTCTCCTGTTGTGGAATCACATTGGCTGTTAAGATGAGCAATGAGATTTTTGAAGTTGAAGCAATGTAATTTCACTCCTAGCAACTTTGCTATTCATTTCAGACACTTAAAAAATCCTCCATCCTGGCATCATGTATGATTAAAGCATGGTTCCATCAGCCTGTGTTATCTCTCATATAATTTAGGATTGATACGGTATTTCATTTTAAAGCTTATACTGATGACGTGTCAGTATTATCATGCATACTTTTGGTATTTTTCTAGACCCTGAGGATAGCAACATCAAGCGGGTCTAGTGGTCCAAGTCTGGTCCAGAGTGAAATGTCATGACAACTACTGGGTGAATTGCCATGAAATTTAATAAAAAATGCCCCCTGAGGACTTTGGTGAGCTCATGACCTTTTCAAGCAATGCCACATCAGGTCCAACACTTATGACAGAATACTTTTACATCTAATGATTGTCTGCCCCAGCCATACATTCAGATTAATGCTAACATTAACATGCTAACATGAGATTAGTGCTAATGCTACCAAACTAAATGTTGGCATGTTAACCAAGTGTGGCAATGTAGACCTGAGTCTGATGTACCGGTTGTAGTTTAAGCCACTGCACAGAGGATAGACCCTTTAATTCAGGTGACATTATGGTCTTCTTTTGATGACACATAGCTCCATTAAGGGCAAGCTGCTAACCTTCATTGTGTATTTAAATGTGACTGTATGGCTCAAATTTGGTAGGAGGATAGCTTCCTTGTCTAAAAAGATAACTGCTGTGAGCAGGATCAGGTGGAATTTAAGAACGTCAAGTGAGTCCGGAGGTGTTGTGCAGAAATATTAGATTGGCATCAGTAACACTAGATGACGGGCTCTTTTTCTCCCCCCATTTGTTTCTATGGGGCAGAACACTGTGGGGACAGCCATGGAAAAGTGTTGTATGGGACAATAGAGGCCCAACCTTGAACCCAACACGAAGAGCTATTTAGCCTGGACCCCATCACCATTTGTCACCAATGATTGGACAATAACCAAAGACACATTGCTCACCTGTGAATAGACCCCACACTCCTTCTTCCCACTGACTGGATCACACTTCTTACAGCTTGTCTGTCCCCCTGTGCACACACCCCTCCGCCCTGCTTAGTGCTGTCGTATTTTGCTCCTCTGTACAGGGAGGGCTTGGCTGTCTGCCGCGTCGTGCCGTGCTGCTGCAGTCTTATCTGTTGACAATAATAGACTCAGAGGAGTTGGGCGGAAAAAAAGAAAGAGGGGGAAAGGGTATGTGGGGGGAAATGGAGTGACTGACCAACGTGACGAGTCCAGGCCAGCCTGGACTGGCGCTGGTTTCCCAGGAGGGTCTTCAGTCCATCCAGCCCCAGAGATGTTATTTTGGGCAGCAAGGATTATTAAAGCATCCTCTGACTCACCCCTCAGCTTTTTTCATTACCTCCTCACTTTCTGTGTAGCCAGACAGCCACACAGCGTCACTGCCTTTGATTTCAAATGCAGCTTGCTCACTGGAATGAAAAATGCATACTTAGCAGAACCAAGAAGAAATTCATGTGTAGAGAGAGAGAGAAAGGGGGGGGGGGGGGGGGGGGGGGGGGGTGTGTGTGTTGTGTGTGTTACGTTCAATTACTTGTATGTCAGTGAGAGAAAGAGATGGGGAGACTGTGGTTCTTAAGACATTTTTTTTTCAGAGCAGAAATACAACCCAGTGTCTGGTTACAATAGAATTTGCTGGGTTATGAATAGCTCGACAAATCTCAATATGTTCTCGACACAGAGCGCTTTGTGAAAATGAACAATGACTGACAAGCAGTGAGCTGTCAACATGCTACAGCACAGCAGCAGGCAGGGAGGGAGGGATATTCCTTCATGTTAAGCTGGAAAGTCTTAGTAATGTGTCTGTGCATGGGGGATGATAGTGTGAAACTGTGAATAGTTGCACGCTATTGTTTGCTTATTCTGTGACGCCTTAATTATACCTGTGTGTGTATGTGTGTGTGATTGTACAGCAGGATGATACATTAGTGCTACTTTGGAGTCTCGTAAAAAAAAAACAACAACAACAACAACAACAACAACTAAACACTAACTTAAAACGTAAGCTACCTTTCACCCCATGATTACTTTTTGCTCACCTTCAAGGGTTTGACAGACGTTTTTCACTGCAGTCTCATGCGATGCAATAGTAGGATAAACGCAGATGCTGACTGCTGCCAACCCATGATGAGCCTCCTTTCTCCCTCTTGAACAAGCATGTGCTGTGATACTCAAGTCACGTGTGTACAGAGGAACAAAGAGAAAGACGATTCCAAAAGCCTCTTTATGTTCAGCTTTCAGTACTTTAATAGCTTCTAACTGAATCACTGTGCTTTGAAATTTAGTTTTTCTCCTGTGTCGCTGTTTGTACTTTCAGGTATCTGCAATATTTGCTGTCAGCTGTGTGGGATTCATCTTAAGTTACTGCTGACGAAACCCTGAATGAAAATATTTCCTGTTTGTGCTGCTTAATAATAAACAACGGGCGACTTTTATTGTTAAGAATTTCAGGAAACAGCTTGTTTATCCCAAAGACATATATAGCGTTTATCCACCGCTTTGCAGCTGCTCAACTCAAGCCCCTTGAGCCTCCTCAAGCTCGTCTTCAGTTAAAAGATACACCTTCAAGTGGGTAGCCCTGTTGTAATGGAAATGCAAACCCCTGCCATGCTGGGCAATGAGTCCAGCCAGACCAGTTCTGTGTATGGAAAAGAGGCATCAGTGTAGCAGTATCAGCTAGCAGTCAGGACTAACTAACCTTGAGCAGCTGCTGTCAGTCTCTGTGTCTGCAGAGAAAAACTAGAAACATAGAGACGTGCTGGAGCCACAGAGAGTCAGCTGGAGCTTTGACAGTTACTAGAAGCACATTTATGTATTTTGAGAAGATATCTAATTGCAATTATTGTGGCTGCTATTGCAATTGTGTTATGATTTGTGATATTGAATGGATAATGGATGGTAATTTTACATCATTATTCCCATTTTCATTGAAAAAACATGTAAATAAGTATGGTGAGATTTTTTAGGGATCTATACCAAACAAATTGTTTTCCTTCATCTGTGAATTATGATGTATAGACCAGGACATCTCTGCAGTACTACAATATTTTGACACACATTTTGCCTTTAGTAGCCTAACTATTGCACCTCTTGTGAATTGTCCAGCCCTAGCAGAGCCTTTCCAGTGAGCTAACATGCACAATAGAATCACCCTGACTCTGTTTGACCTGAATGGGGCAGAACCTTAGTCAGATTGATTGGTAAGACCTGTTTACCCTACTATTTCACGTAAAAATGGCTGCCGCGCTACTAATTGCATTGATGTAGTGCTCCAAGGTGTGTCTATACACCACGGCATCACCGATGGATATAGTTAATGTTAACAATGACTCTGTTTTATCCAAGTGTCCTAGTTAGCCATGACAGTGTGACAGTGAGCCAGGACCCTGACAACTGAGCAGCTAAATGGAATTCAGCTTTCAGTAATTTCATTATTTATACCTGTGATGTTCATACTGTGACATGTCAAAATGTCATCTGTGAAAAAGGCCTATAGACCCAGTAGAAGTCCCAGTGTAAAGTCCCAGTAGAAGTAAAGCTAACAGACAGTTCTCATTTCCCAGATGTTGCACACAGGGTATCGTATGTGGTTTCTTTAGAAGGGATGACTAGGATTGCAATGACTTTAATGTGGTGATGTAGCAGTAAGGTCTGGTCATGGATGAGTGCCAATCATGTGTATCTTCTCACAGGTTTAAATAGTTGGTCATAAATGTTAATTACCCACCAGTGTTGTGGTGCTGATTACTAACAGGCCCTCCAGAGGACCCCCCTACCTCCGGCCTGCATAAGTTCTCTGTATTATACTGTAGCTGTGTTCAACTAAAGCTGAAGTCAATAAGCATAATTACAGACAAAACTCCTGTGCTGCTTCAAATTTGCCCCAGTGAACTGTCTGGCTGTTTGTCTGTTCCACAGAGGTGTTTGCTTTATTAAATTCTAACTGTGGTGAGCCTTTTTTTTTTTTTGTGCATCGGTCTTCTTGACAATATGATACAAAAATGTACACATGCGCCGCTTCTCTAACCTTTCTCTGTAGGGAGGGGAGAAGCAAGCAGCAGTGTAACAGTCCTGACTTGTAGCTAATCTTAATGGCATATTCTGTTGGGGCTTGGCCTACATAGAGTGCTAGCGGTGCCTCTTCTTAAAAAGGAGACCTAACAGGCGGTGCAGTGCGGAAGATGTATTAACCATACAGAGTATAAACATGGACACAGAAGGCACCGGTTGGTCTGCTCTTAGGCAGGAGGATAGAGTCTGTGTTCTTGGAGCCAATTAGTGAACACACTCACAGATCTGCAGACACTGTCAGCTGGGCTGATAGATGCGGGGCTGCACAACTTTGTGTCCACTTACTTCACACGAAAGTTTCCACAGAGCAGGGAGACTAAGTGAGGGAGTGGCTGCCATCTGCTAGTGTGAATGAAACTGCGGTGCATCAGGCATCAGGCTATGTGCATGTGTGTATGGCTTATCATTTATTAATTTTTTTAATTAAAAACAGAAAATCTTGTAATTTATTCATGTTAGTTTTTTGTTTAATAATTTCTGCACATTTTGTTCTTTAACCATTTTTTTGTTTAACTATTATTGCATAGCCTAATCACCATCTTAAATAAATGCTTTAAATATAACATAATAAACCAAAATGAAACATTTAGGAAGTACAGTTGGACACATGTTCTAGTGTTTGAGAGTTTGTCTTGTGACCACATGTGCCATGTGTTTGAATGTTAGAACAGCTATCTTAGGTTATCATGGGTAGGACCATCAGGTGGATTCTTAAAATAAAGTGAGTTTCAAGATGTGATTTACATTCTCCATCTTTATTGTGTGATGCTTGACAAGTATTAAAGGTGACACCATTTAAACTTTTCTAAACAAGTGTCTCATATCTGGATAAAATCCAGACCTTCTTTTACATGTAGCTTCTCTGTTAGCCAGATCATAAGTTTGATTACAATCCATCTTGGTTTTCCTGGGCTATATGTAAATAAGGCCGGACATATCACATCTGGTCCAGAGGGTGGTGGTGGTAGATGGTAGTGAAACTGAAGCTGTTTGGTAACTGCCAAAAATGGTAGAGGAAAAATAAATAGACTTGAGTCCATCATGGAAATGAGCCAGATTTAGCTATACGAGCTCATTTTCACCTGCAGTTCCTGACAGGTTGAGTAGTAGGTAGTATCATTGGTAATACCTGTGTTAACCCTACTATTTCATATCTATATGGCTGCCATGAAAAAGGTCTATAATGCAGTTATAACTGCTAGAGCAGTTGTAAGTGGTTATGCACTTTATCTGGGACACTGCAAAATACAACAGTTTTGCTAGGTAGCAGCAACTATCTATGAACTACACAAACACATGACTCACGTTGGTGAATTTAAGCAAGCAAAAGTTTTGCTCATCTTCATGGAGTGCTCCATCACCCATACGGATTAGTCAGTCTTTCACTGATCTGAAATCAGAGACATATGCTTTTACACCTTCTCAACATCTGGCATCTTGAGTGCATCTTGTACCACCTCCGTGTTTCAGTCCAGACCTTTCCATCCTTCTGTAGTGCTTCTTGGTTGCATACACTTGGCTTTTTTCATTTTAATTAGATAGCTATCAGATGCATGAAGTGGCTACTGTATGTGTCAATACCGTCAGCCATACCTGTAGAATTTTAATATCAACAAATTGCAGTATTATTTTAGACATTAATGGAATTAATATAAGCAAACAAGATAAGCAAACAAGGCAAGATAAGACAAGACTAGTGGCTTGCAGCTTATAGTGTGACAGGAGGACAGGTCTGGTTGGGAAGCTGTTGGATAACTTCATTGCCATATGTATAGCATTTCTTAATCCAGTCCTCAAGTACCTGCTCTCCTACTAAGTTACTGGTCCATCTTTTCTCCTACTGCCCTGTTTCATTTACATCATTCACATGCTTCTAGAAGCAGTAGAAGCAGATGTACCTGAACAGTGTCAGCATCAAGTGTGAGCTCTTAAGTAGATCTGATGTGCAGGAGTGAAAATACAGAACAAAATCTTCACAGGACAGCGTGTACTTGAAGAGTGAAGTGGGAGCACCACTTAACAGCACCATGGGAGATTTTACTCCAGCACAGAGCAAGAACTGCTTGACTTTTCACACTTTCTGAAATGCATAGATTTAAACTGATTTTAGCTTGACTGGTCAGAGTGATGCTAGTGAGGGAAAAGATATGTTGTAGTATATGACATTTATTGGAATAAAACAAAAATACAAAAATGCAGCAGTACATATAGCATTTTGACAAACACTCAAACGTTATCAAATACCATTCAGAGTCCTTCTCAGCCTTGCTGTGCCATCACTGATGGTCTGAAGTTGTCTTTTTGTCTCTCAGAGTGTCAGTCAGATGCACACTCTCCTCAAAGCTACTTAGAGCTCAGCAGCCAGGCCCCAACCCTGACTCTGTGCTGATAAAAACACCCCCAAAGGTCCTTTACCATTTCCCCTCCCTCAAACCTCTGTCCTGGGAAATGCTGTGTCAACAACCCATCGCCCACCTGCCTTTCCTGATTCCATGCTCCCGTCAGTCAGCTGTCAGCACCGCCATCCCAAACACAACATCTCATGGGAGGGCTGAGGAGCAAAGGAGGGAAAGCAATTGGAGAAACATGGTGACAGATGCGAAAAGAGGTGAAGCAGAAGAGAAAGAGGCAGGAAGAAAGATACAGTCAGTCGTAATACCCCCAACCAAGCATACACATGTACTTAGTAGACTTATCAAACCAGGTCACTGAAAAACAGCTACGTCATCATGGTGCAGAACCAGGAAAAAAGTCTTTGATCCGTTTTGTAATGCACAGAAATTATGGGGTAGGGAAATCTCTCTCTCTATCTGCCTTTCTATCCCTCCCTCTACCTCTCTCCCTCCCTCCTCTGTATTTGATTTGATGCCTGAAAATCCACCCAGTGGATAAAAAAAATGCATAAACCATGTATTTTGTTCCGTTTAAGGATCATAGGACCTCGATCTGAATGAGATTAGGTGAGACCTGCTCTGCTTGCGACTGGCGATAGATAGTCAGCTAGTAATCAACCAAGGAACATAATCCTTTCCTAGGCAGAGGACTGAGCGGGCCGACCGGTTGGACGGGGTCGCTGCTCGACCTCCAGCCAGTCATAGAGATCACATGATGATGATGGCATTAAATCCGAAAGTCAGCTCGCTTTCAAGCCCCCTGAAGCCTTTGCAGCAGGGTCACAAACTGTGCCATCTATCCACATCCAGCACCATCAGAAACAAAGCAGGTCATGCTGGTGCTACGATATCATTTGGATATGAGGAAGTGTAGCCGAACTGTCAGGTTGCTGCAGGATTTTAACCCGGTTTGATTGTACTAGGTAACAGGGGGATTGGATGTGTTTATTTTACTCCGAGGGGCGTCCCACATTACCAGCGGCCGGCTGAGTAAGTCTTGGAAGGGAGAGTGACGCTGCATCTGTAAATGGACTGTTTGAGGCATTTTTCCTCCTCTAGTCTTTTCTTCTCTGATTGCTCTCAGTTGAGACACTCACATTCAGCTTGTTTTTCTTCTGCTCTTGCTTTCTTTCTGGTTATCTCATTTCAATAGAGACCATTTCAGGATGTATTGTTGTCATTAGTGGGCCAGATTCCCTCTAAGCAGAGAGATCTGCAACACGGCGCCACTCATTTGTTCTCATTTGACTTCTCTCCATTATCCGCAAAGTAGAGGTGGCACAATCCCCACGGGGGCAGCGTTGCATTTTCACCTTGATTGCTTTTGGCTTTCTTATTTAACATGTTTCTTCGGCGGCAGCAGCAACACGGCCAGAGCAGACAGAGCTGGTGTCACACACTTGGTGCAAAGAGCACTGCTGCAAGAATACTCTTACTGCTGCTGTGTGAAGATCATCCATAGCCCTCTCTAGAAATAAAAGGAGGACATTTTTAGTGCTGGTGGAGAGAGGACTGGAAAAAACAACAAGGGCCTGGCCGTAGGCTGTGAGCCAGCCTGGATGCTAGATAGTTTGGATTGGACTGAACTGCTTTTGTGAACGGTTTGTAGACAGAAGGCCATGTGTTTGCGTGGAGTACGGCCAGGCAGACATTTGAACTGAGCTACATCCCAGGATCCAACAATAACTCACAGTAAGGCTGGTTATATCTCTTAATTTAGACACTTAGAGGCAGTTTGGATGTAGAATGTATGATAATTCAGGGTGTATAAACAGTTTGTTTAATAGTGTTACAATTAAAGTTAATATGAAGTAATGTGCTGTGTATGTTGTATTACCTGTAGATAATTGTAATTGGTAGTTGATGTACCCATTGTACATTACATTACATACATTGTACCCATATGTCATTAGAGCATCATAAAAGAGGATGTAAAGCAGCTTGCATTAGGGCTGGGAATTATATCGATATTAAATTGATATTGTGATATGAGACTAGATATTACTTTGGATATTGTTATATTGTGATATAGCATATATGTGCTGTCTTTTCATGGTTTTGAAGGCTACATTACAGCATTACAGTAAATTATGTAATTTTATGAACAGACTGTTCTAGCCGTTTTATTATTTGCTTTTACCCACTTTGTCATTATATCTATTGCTGATTTTTGATTATTTATCAAAAATCTAATTTTCTTAATATTTTGTGAAAGCACCAATCCCTACAATACTGTTCACAATATTGAGTTCCATATTGCTCAGCCCTGTCTTTTGGATAGTTTAATCAACAACAATGCATCATATTCTATCATCAGATCATCCTATGTTTGCAATATTAGAGAATTTACAGTTATTTTAGAGAAAATGTGCATATTGGGATATATGTCGCATATTACAACATAGCCTAGAAAATATAGCGATATTATTTTTAAGCCATATTGCTCAGCCCTAGCTTGCAGTAGTAGTTTTCGTTGCCTCTAGGATTATTGTCACAGCAGCATTAGAGAATAGGAGCTTCCTCATGGCATCTTAATTTTTACGGCTTCACAAAAGGGTTAAAGTTCGAGCTAACATCTGTGAAATGCTGAATGATGGCACCGTGGTAAGAGAGTGAGTGAGTAAGTGTATGTCATCAAGGTGCCTGCACATGCAGCTGAGAGCATGAAACCGGCAAAATCTGTGAAGGGCTCATCACTCCTCATTGTCTTTCAGTTATTGATCTTTGTGCTTACTGAGCTTGGTTTTAAATGGAATGCCAACATAACCTCTGGGCAAATGGGTGTGGGGCAGAAAGTCCACATTGTCTGATTCACTAACAGGAATTCTTCTAGAAAAAGCCAAATTTTCTCTCTATCTGACTATTTTTTTAATCTCTTCAAATCATATCTTTGTCTTTCCAGTAGCTGTCAGTGGAGGGGAAGAGGAAAGAAAGGCAGACAGAATGAGATAGGGAGGCAAAATTAATCATAATCAGAATCACAATTTTGGCTTCCACAATTAATTACTCTTGGTCATGATGCTTTGCATTAAAGTGTTTGCTCAATCACAGGCATTTGTTTTGAACATACTGCACGGTGATTATCTGCCAGCTCCCTAAATAGAGAATAATTTGAGCATTTTTGAATAATTTGATTAACTGTAACCTGCAGCTGTAATATAACTGCATTTTGTCTGAGGTATGTGGTGCTATTATTTGTTGATACTTGGTGATATCCTAATGTTATTTAATGCAAAATGAAAGTCATAGCAGTTTTTGTTGTGTTCAAGTGCATCTTTTGATGGATAACGTGCTAAATAATCATGATCCCACTATTGAGCAAATGATTGATTATCATTTTAGCCAGTATTGTGCATCGCTGGTATGGCATAAAGATTATGGACTGTTTGTGTGAAAGAAATGGTTGCTCGGGGCTTTACTGTTTCCACTATACAGTAAGTTGATCACTAGCCTGTGTGTTGCAGATGCTCTGTGTAAATGTATGTAAGATAAGCCTCCTTTTTTTCTATCATAAACCCACATCAAATGTTAATGATTTGCGACCACAGGGGCTTCCTGCCTGATCTCGGGTCTTTCATCATAAAGCTGAGGCAGTGGTTACACACGCAAACACACACAGACTGAGAGAATGACACAGTTAGACAATCTAGTCCATTTGCAGCCTGGGAACTGGGCTCTGGCTGTGGATGTTTCTGATCGGATCCTGTCAGTAGGTCAGCGCAGGAACACATCTGATGAGGCAACCTCGCCGCAGACAGACCCACTTCTCATTACACCACTGTGTAACTTCACCAATTGGTTTTTGTGTCGTGTTGTGGAAAATAACAGCATATAAAGGTTTTATCATGGTGAGCATGTCGGGTCACTTCTAATCTTTTAGGGTCGCACTTTTTAATCTTTTGGGGCCATAGTGTAATCCCGTGATTTTTGTGAGCCATGGATTTGATACATTATGCTGCTTTTGATAAGGAGAGTGTACTTTAAAAAGATGATTATGACATTGGAATTACCTTTAGTGTGCTGGAGGTGTATAAGGCTGTGCTGAAAGCAAAAACAGGCTGCATGTTTTCACAGCATCTTAGAGATGGCTATGTCTTTTCTGATTTACGGTTTAAGTTCATCCCTCTGCACCACAGACATGCTTTGCTTTAGATGTCAACCCATTTTTAATGCTGTGTATTTGCAAGAATCTGGCGATACGATATGTATTACAATACAGGGTTATGATTCAGTACATTGCAATATATTGCGATACGGTAAGCAAGGTGATATATTGCTATTTTTTTAAATCAAATTTTCAGAAAACTGTCATTGTATAAAGAACATACCACCATATGAATAAAAATTTGAGTTAAACAGGTTACAAAATGAACCACTGCCACAAATTTTTGCATGTATCACAATATCATGATACAGTGTTTTTGAGAATCAATACAGTATCACAAAACATCATGTGGTGATAGGTGTATGGACATTTTCTTCCATCCCTACCCATGATATTTTTCTTTACTCGGATATCACCGCAGTAGGGTTGTCACATTACAAGAATTTCAGACTCTGATACAATACTTTTATAAAAAAACAAAAAACAAAACATTACTTGATGCTCTTTTCGATAACAACTAGGGGTGCAACGGATCAAAAAACTCACGGTTCGGATTGTATCACGGTTTTGAGTCACGGATCGGATCATTTTTCGGTTTTGGATCAGCAAAAAAGAAAAAAATGGTGGGATTAGGTTAATAATAATAATGATAATAGTAATGATAATGGTAATAATATTAAAAACTTCAAACTTATACAGTACTATACTATGTATATACTAGGGATGTTCCTGGCGACTAATTTCCCTGTCGATTAAACGCAAAATTTAATTTAGACTAGTCGACTAGTCTAACACTAAGAAAACAGTCAGAAAGCAGTTAAAATTGAGCAGATTTTTTTAATTTATAAAGTTAAACACTGTCCAAAAAAATATTGTGTGTATTAAGAGTCATTTGAAGCCGTTAATCAGTCAACAATTGACAAATCGTACTTTAAATGCTGCTGAAATGTGCGCTATGCGCGCTAAATGTGCAATACAAACCAAACACATTAACTTACAAAACATTACAACAACTCACTAAATGCTTCAACTTTTCAGACCGAAGAGGATCACGGAGTCTGCAGGTAAACAGACCCAGAGCTGACATTAGCTGCCAGTCTGCTACACAGTGTGGCTAACGTTAGCAGTGCTAGCAACAGCAGCTCCACTTGCAGGTTTATGTCCGTGACTGTGCTTAATGTGGTCACATGTTGCTTCAGTCGAGTGATTATATATCAGCTTATTATGTTACAGTCTACATTCACATTATTTCCATTGTCTAGATTAAAATCACTGCCAAACCGCGATGGTTTTACTAGCTGTCATCTGTCCGACTTTACTGATGTAAACATCCAGAGTTACCTAGGCGATTGGGGCGTGCACACTGGGCGAGAGGGGCTGCTGTCAGTGCTGCAGTGACAGTGCCGCAGGCCTGACTAGTGACGGCTTTTAAATCAGTTGCTCTTCGCAGAGATGCGCTGCACACAGCAGCATCTGTCCTGTCTTTTCGCTGCAACTCTGCATTGAGATTTCAGGTATTATAATTTATACAAAAGTAATGATGGCAGCAAAACTATGATGCTCACACGTAGTCGCCGGATCATATGCGTGCCGAACCGTGGAGGGCGATCCGTACGGGACACAGGTCAACTGCGTTCCGTTGCACCCCTAATAACAACAACAAAAAAGACAAAAAAGCAAACCTCAAACACAAAAAAATTTGCTCTTTTTTTCCCCCTTTATTTAAGTTAACAATCTGCACTTGTCAAAGTCATGAACCATGTCTGATTTTGTTGTGCTGAAAGCCAAATTTCAGGCAGGCAACAGACTACACTGAAGTGAGGTCTGGAATGAGCACTTAGATCTTTTCTTTTTTTATAGCTTTGCTACTTTTGATACTATGGAATGCCAGTATTTTATTGTTTTTAATCATGTGGCAAAGTATTGAAGTAACGATACATTTGACAACCTTACATTACAGCCATTAGAGCCAAATGAATCAGCATTATAGCTGCATGAATCTTTTTTTTTTTTCCTTGTAAAAGTGCTTCCGGTCATGGAACAAGACCACTGTCACCCTCTCTGAATAGAATCTTATTGTCATCACCGTCCTTGTCACCAACTGAATGAGGCCTCGTACTTCATACACTGTCATAGCAGAGGGTTTCTATAGATAGCTCAGAATAGGACAACAGCAGTAATGAGGACTGCTGTTATTCCCACAGCAGGAATGTACAGGACACCACACCGGCTGCTGCCTGTATCCCCACACTGTATCATGCAGACAATGAACATACCTCTCTATTGTCAGCCTGTTAAGATGATCCACTGCTGGTCAATCTGCTGCGCATCACACTGCTTGTGCTGTAGTTCAGTGCCATGTCTGTGGTGACATCACACTGACATCTTGCTATATAAGGGTACGTGATGGAGGGAGGTACGTCACCGTGCGATCGTGACTCAATCGTTGCAGCAGCCAGGCTTCTGCGCAGCATCACTGGCATCACGATCCCATGATGTCCCATACTGCTACTTCATGCTTGAGCCTGACGAGTGAGGCTGAATGCACCATGCACACCAGCTGCGTGTTTAGCTATAGGTCACACTTAACTCGCATCTTACCTGTTTTTCGTTCTTTTTCTAATTCACATATATTGTGGAAGATCTCCCCCCTTCCACTTTTCCCATTTGTCTCTCCACTCTATGTGTGTCTGTGTCACTGAGGAATGCAAATCTAAGATCAGCAGAGTGTGTCATAGCAGAGCTGTGGAGAGCTCAGAGGTATCTGCAGAGAGGCTATTACAGTAGCAGTGGCAGCTGGAGCAATGGGGGAATAATGCACAGTACAAAATTTAGTGCTGCGCCACCGCCTTGTTGTCCTTACTGAAGGCTAGTTTAGGGTTGACAGCATTAGCATCATCATGCAGATGCTGATGGAGCAGGGTGTTGTTAGCTTGCTTGCTAACTGCCATAGACATTTCTTTGTTTGGACAGGAAGGACATACAAGGCTAAATGGGAGCAGGGAAATGTGATACTTGTGTCAAGATGAGTTAGAGCTCATCAAAGGGTAGTTTGTTAATGTTTGCTGTAGTTGCTATGTGCATGTTCTTTGCACGTGTGAGTGTTCAGGGTGTAGGATTTCAAGACAACATCCCAGAGGGGACATTAGCCTGAAGCCCTGAGGACATGCTGAGAGCTAAAGTGAAGCATTTCTTAGACAGCTGGTGCAGAACACATAAAACACACACACACGGCTACAACCACAGAGTGAACACATGCACTCATACACATGCGCACAGATAACACAACCCTTCATCATCATGGAGTGACTATAAAGAGATGTTTCTCATGCTCGTCACACACTCCCTCATCCCCCACTCCACATTTTCTCCCATCCAAGTCACAGGGCCTGTCCCCTACTCCAGCATATAATTTCTGCTGCCGCTTCACTTTGGATTTGTGAATGAAGCGCTGCTCAGTTAGTGTCCAGGAGCACATCATGAATAATGCAGAAGGGCTCATGCATTTCTACAGCCACGTCTGAATCACTAGTGAGGCTGCGTTTGGATGCTTAGGTGATCGGAGGCATTCATTTTGATGTGAAGCAGGAAGGAGAGGTCAATTGTGTGATCACAGCAGCATCACAGAGACTTTCTCTAGTCTGTGTTGTAAATAAGGTTGTGTTCATTACAGTTCACATCCATTACTCTTTTTTGTTGTTTGCATTTTTCCACTGCAGTGTCAGTGCTAAGATGCTTCTTTGTTTTCCATTTGAAAGAAATCAATCTTCAATCAAACTGTTTGTTGCTAATGCTGTCAATCTTTGATTTTTGATTTGTTGCTAATGAGTAATGTAGGTGGTGTCATTTTGTTTGACTGTTCAGAGTTAGGCTATGTGATGTGTATCCCCTTAGAAATTAAGAGGGTGGTACTTCCTCATTCCTTATTGTTTTTCTTTGGAAAAACATTCCTTATAACAGGCATTCACAATGTCAAATCTAAGTACTTTAATTGGCTGCTGAGTGAATGATTGTTATTTCAGTATCACTCCAAACACAAAGCCACAGCAGCAGTCACTACTTCTTACTTCTACCAACACATCCAACAGAGACAGGTCAACATTGGTATCCTAGTAAGGGGATTAGTAATTGGCTTAAAGCTGCATAAAGCTGCGCTAAGATATTAATGCTCAGTATTTATGTAGTAAGAGCAGGCCTTTCACATTACAAGGAATCAGTTCATTCACATACTAATTAATGATTGATAGTTTAAATTGAAAAAATATCTATGTGCCAAAATATAACATTTAAAGAAACATGAGTTATTTTTTCTGGTCATTTGAGGGCAGCAAAACAAGCTATAAATAAAACACTGACATATGATCATCTTTTAAAATTGTTTTGGCAAGCAGATTAGAAAACAGTCGCTTATTTAGTAATTCAGCAGACATGGAGCAACATTAGTATTCAGATGGAGTCACATTTTCAGCCTTTTGGCAAATTTAAATCTGATGTTCATTTCTTTTAGCTCCAATTTTGTCTCCACAACTCCTGAGAGAAATTTCTATCTCTTGAGCTGCTAAATGGTCTTCTGTGTTCACAAGCTAATTGTTTACTTAGTCTGTCAGTGGTTTGGTACTGGGCAGGTAGTGTACAGTGGGTTCCAGCTGCCAGCTGCTTCTGAAATTTAAGCTGATCAGACCAGTAAGAGTGAATCAAACCGTAACGTTTTGGGCAATAAACAAAATGATTTAAAAGATGCTAAAAAATCTATAGATCTGAGGGGAACTGCAGGTTTAGGTGATAATTCTGCACTTGAATGTATACACTGCCATTTGATCAGTAGTTAAAATAAGAATGTTGATTAGTGCAGCTTTAGAAAATTAGTCTGTTTACTAATTCAATAAGCCATTAAATCTGTGGAAAGTTTTCTGTTTGCCATTTTGAGATTTTTCTGTATCTGGACCAAACACTTATGCTATTATGTCCTCTCTTCTATCAAGTAAATCTTTGCTTTTATGTATTGTTGGAATGCACGTTTTGGACCACACTATTGCTCAACTTCTGCCCCTCTCTAACAGCCCATATTTCAACTGTACAGAAGTTCATGAACTATACACAGCGCTCATACATCATTCTGTGTCTCCTTAAAGCTGATACTTTTGTGAAATTATTCAGTGTTCAACACAGAAATCCAACAGAGAACACAAGAAGCATCTTTCTCACATGCGTCACCACAGAGCTGATATCTTTTCTACTGTACATCCATTACACTCACACTAACCTGAATGATTGGTGATCCAGTAGGCAGAGACCAAACCTCTGTGGTTCAGTGAATCAGCCAATCACACGTGAGGAATCCTTACCTTGGCAGCGGTGATTTATGAAGCCCTTTGAAATTTATGGAAAGTTGTCACGTACAAAATTAAAGGGATGCTTCACAGAGCTTTTTCCTCATCCAAATGTCATTATTATTTTGGAGGAAAAGTGGGAGAAATGTAGGAGAAAAGTGCCTTATGAATAATTGATTCTCAACAAAAGAATAAATGCATTAACGCACAGTTACAGTAGCCTCCTCCAGGCTTTTCATCCACTTCCTGGCTGGTTTCCTCTCTGACAGTTGGACAATGATAAAATGATTGATAGCTAATTTTAGGAATATGGGGCTCCTGACTGTAACTATACTTGAAAATATCCATCTTAGCAAGTTATCTTTATGTAATTTCCAACATAACTGTACTTTTTGTACATGCATACTAAGTGCGGATTTTAATGTTTTGTAAGTTTTAAGTGACATTAGATGTTTTCACCAGAAGGAAAAAGGTGAATGTGCACCTTCCCCTGAGGGTAATAAATTCAGACAGAACTCAAACACGTTGTTATTGTGTTTCTACATCCCTTCATGTCCATTGTACTGTGCGCACAGATACAATCTGTGAAACTCTGAATCATTTATCAACGCACTGCTCTCAGTACACTGTCTGGTTCCTCATCTCTCTCCCCTTTCACACACACATACATATACACACAAAACACACACACATACTCACACTATTAATTTGGAAATACAAACAGGTCATATCCAGGCAGGCTGTGTTGTTAATCTTGTGTCATCCTGTTGTTTATAATGCATTGCAAATGATGATGATTTAAGCACCTATATCAACAAAGTAATCAGCTGCTATCAAAATGAAAATGAAAGATTGCCTATGGCACTAAAAGAGTCAAATATTAGATAGTCTGTGCAAAGACTGTGCAACCTAAATAAACAGGATTTTAACTGCATGATTTTTTTCATGAGAGTTTGTTTTGTGTGTTTGCAGAATGCAGGTTGCTAAGCTAAACACATTACATGTCATACTGTTTAAAGTATGTTTTTATTTGCACATATTTCCTGTAAAATCTAAAGGAACATACCAACTGCATGCAAAAAGTGCTATAAGGGGAGCATTAGTCAGCCATGTTATCAAGCATATAGAGTGTTGCAGTGAGAGGAAGGAGTGGTGCTGCATCCTGCTGCTTAGTCCCATTTCTCTTTTTCTTCTTGTGTATGTGTGTGTGTGTGACAGAGACAGAGCAGGCTTTCATCAGGTTTTGACAGGAACTGAAGCCTACGCAGTGCAGGGCAAAGTAAAGTGAAGCTATAGACTAACAGACTGAAGGTTTCAGCCTCAGCAGAGCTGCACTGAGATGTGTGATGAAGCCTTGTGAGGCTGACTGATTCCTCACATTTCCACCTGCACACAGGCAGACACACTGTAGTATGCTCTCTGGAAATTTAATTAAGGTGTTTCAACCTCAGTTCTTTTACACACATGATTTTTATCAGAAATAAACAAAGATATATTCTGTATATCAAAAGACATCCAGTTCAAAATGGACCCACCACTAAACTCTTTTGTTCACCTCTCTTTGATCTACAGGAAACGAAGCCCATCTGCATCCAGGGATCCAAACCAAAAATACGACCAAAGGGAGGGGGGCGACCACTCACAGTATGCCCCGACGGACGGCGGCATGCCCAGATCACCGTCTGACTATGGGGATGGGGACCCTCGGCGGGCTCCGCGGGGCCCACACATGTACCCAGATGTGGATGTGGCGCGGATGGGCTACCGGCGGGGCCCCGGACGCTGGCACTCCCAGGAATACCCGCTGGACCAGGAGCTAGACGGACCACCCAGTGAGTATGACCTCCAGCGGCAGCGGCAGGAGGAGTTCCAGGCGCGCTATCGCAGCGACCCCAACCTGGCACGCTATCCTGTCAAGCCACAGCCCTATGAGGAGCAGATGAGGATGCACGCTGAGGTGGGACGCCTGAGACACGAGCGCCGCCATAGTGATGTCTCCCTGGCCTACACGGAGCAGGACGACCCAGGCCCCATCCGGCTGTCCCGTCAGCATCTCACCGAGCGCCGGCCGCCTATGGTGGGACAGCGCTCCTACTCCGTCGACCGCTCCTCCCCAGGGCCCATGGGTCCTGGCCTTGGAGGCCACAGAACCTCCAACCACAGTCCCCCGACACCGCACCGTAGCCCTGTGCTGGGTGACCGATCTGGAGACCTGCGGGATCCCATGAGGAGGCAGCAACACCACTTGGACCCCAGCTCTGCTGTACGTAAGACCAAAAGGGAGAAGATGGAGACCATGTTGAGGAACGACTCTCTCAGCTCGGATCAGTCGGAGTCGGTGCGCCCACCACCCCCCAAGCCCCACAAAACCAAAAAGGGAGGAAAGATGCGGCAGGTGTCGCTGAGCAGCTCGGAGGAGGAGCTGGCCACCACACCGGAGTACACCAGCTGTGAGGACGTGGAGATAGAGAGTGAGTCAGTCAGTGAAAAAGGTAGGGACCACACACACCAACACCCTCACTCAGACTGATCTCTTACTGCTGCTCTCTGTGTATAGATAGCTTTATTTAGTGCTTGCACAAATGCCTATTTTTCATATGCTTTTAATACAATTATAAACCATCCTTTTCTAGTGTTACTGATATAAATTTGATGTTAGGAAAGACATGTTTATTTTAACTATAATTTATTGTTGCTGTCTTGTGTTGATAATGATGATGTTGCAGCTGTTGACTCAAATACTCTATAACCTTCAGCTTCCCCAGTCTACAGTCATATGTGCTTTCTATGTTTGTATGTATATATGTGTATTTGTATGTGTAGGGCTCATTATTTTCAAGTTAAAAAAACAAACTTTTTTTTTTTCTAAAAACAGCAGAAAATCTGATAAAACACCAATGCTGCAGAAATATGACAGAAAAATGCTAAAAATCATTATTAATATTTTTGCTATCACAATTATTAATTGCACTTTTAGTGCAAGCACTTTGCAGATTTGCAGGTAAATTATTTTTTTTTTTTTTCCAGAATTAGCCACTCATTTGTATTTTCTCTATATTTTTCTCTTCGATTTCTGTTTTCTGAGCTTAGACCTTCTTAAAAATACTTTCTTTATTGTAAACTTCAGTGAACAGTAAATACTTTCAGCAGACAACGCAACAATTTTTGACGTATGCGCTAACATTGGCTTAAACAATCTGCTTTTTTAAAATTGAATTCCAAGCAAGCAACAGAAAACAATGAGCCTTACGTATGTGCAAAGCACTATTGCGTATGTGTTATTTATTGATCTACAGCTCTCGTTCCTTTGAGGAGGAGGCTTGTGCGCTCACGAGCCTGTCAGTTATGTTTCAGTGTGTATGGATGTTTATGTGTGTGGCTGTGAGTTTAACGAATGTAAAGCTACTGCTCTCAAGGTCTTCTCCTTTTGCTGTCATGACACATGTTGCCAGGTCCTGCCACAGCTGTCACATGATCAGTCTGTTCTAATAGACAATGTTACATAACAGACAGACAGAGGGGAGCAGGGAGAGGGCTGGGGTGTGGGTGTCTGCGCAACAAGGTGAGCTGAGCAGTCGCAGCATTTGTTATCATAGTGGTTGATTATAGTTTCTGCTGTGTATTGCACGTTGACTTCTTGACTTACACACTGTTTAGTTACCACCCATACTACACTGTTTATATCATCACTGGTACAGTGACCCATTGCAAAGTAGGAACAGGGTTATGGTTCAGTGCACTTGGGCAGAGAATGAAAACTGGTGGCGGTTGTGGGTGAATGATAAAATTTAAAAAAAACAGAAAGGACACCAGCTATATATGGAGTGGAATCAACATGCCAAAAGATGTTATGTATTTATGGTGAAAAAGTTCCAATCCCTTTAGTTTGACCCTTATACAGAACAGGGGTTTCCGCATTTTTCACTGCAAGTTCTGCTGTTGATTTTTAAAACTGAGTGTCAGTACCCAGAGATTGTTTAAACTTCAAAATAGTAATGTGTATAATGTCTTAACGCAGTGGGTCCAGTTTACTCCAATGTACCAAACTGAAGTGGTATGCTAGGTATTGGCTCAGGCTGGCCTGTCCTGCTGTTTAACTAAAACAAGAAAATAGAAATGGACATCAGATTGCTCATGGCAAATGTCCTACCTGCTTGGAGACACAAGCGCACTTGTCCAAGTCTATAAACACGCACTGGCAAGCAAACAGTCAGAGTGACTGAATTAAATGCCACTTTGCATAGAATCAACATCAAAAGCAATTGTTTAGGCTGTTAGCTTCTTTACTGCTCCACCTGGTTGACAGTTGTCGTAATTGCAAATTGATTTTGTTGTCAAACCTGTAATTACGGAGGCTTTTACCTTAGAAATGTTAAAAGCACTAAACACAAAGGAAGGAGGAGGCGCAGTTGACAAATGCAGGAATAAAAGATAGGAAGAAGGAAAGTACAGAAGCACAGTTTGCTTTTGTCAGTAGCAGTAGACCAAAGTGCCTGCCACATGCTCGAAATGTTTAAACTGGAGGAGAGGGGAGGAATTCAGTTGGTCTACTCTGTTATGTAACTGTTCTCCTCACTAAAAGAAGCAGCCCAGCACCGATGCTACATTATTGATGTGGGAGTTTCCAGGTTTCCAGGTAGCCATGGAACAAAAATAGGGAGAAAAGCAGGCTGTTTTGAGGGTCAGAGTTTCTGTTGTTTCTGTCTGCTTCTGTCTGCCTCCTCCACAGGTCAGCCTGCGTAGGAGAGGGAGGGAAAACAAAGCAAAGAGTTGAACTGTTGACCTGAATAAGTATAACTTTCTATACTGTACAGAACCTCCTTGAACAGCTGATTATGAGCAACTATCTTTGGTCTTTATTTAGGTATAATGGCAGTTTCATTAATTTATGACATAATTAAGGGTGCTGTGATACGGTGCATGCAGGGAGTCTGATAAATGGTTCAGCAGAATTGAATCATATATTTTAAACCCGATTGTCCCTGTTTGTGCTCTGTCAAAGTAGACTTAATTATGTAACAGACAACAGAGAGGGGATCCAAACCATAGGCCCCAGATTTGGATGTGTGACATTCTGGAGTGTATTAATACAATCAATAAGAACCTTATGTAATAATATAATACAATCAGGTCTACACTGGGGATAGGATATTGTAGGTTAGGATTTTACTGATACCAATATTAATACTGATACTTTTTTTTGTTTTTTGTTTTTTTTTACAAAAACTAGAAGTTAAATTGTTTCTTAAGTTATTGTCCATGCTGAACATTTTTCCTCTCAGTTGTTTATATAACATTACATAAATATTAATCATCAGGGGCAGGCACTGGTTCAGTTTCAGTTCCTGATACACTTAGACAAATAATATTAAAAAAACAAAAACAAAACAGTTTTGGCCATATATAGTGTTTACAAATGGAACATAGCATGACTGTGGAAATGGCATAGATGTATTGCAGCTGAACTACATTGCACAGGTGTTTTAGTACTAAATCCTCCCAAAAATACTTTTACCTTTCAGTCTAAAGAGCTGAGCCAATCAAAGAAGGGAATCTCCCTGCATGTACAAGAACATGCACACCAAGCACTCTTTGATTAGCTTCTGTAGAGAGTGTTTATCCTCACCAGGACTGAGAAGAGGAAGAGAAAAAAACAGCCAGTGCAGCTAAGCAAAGAACATCAACTGTAATTGCATGTGAGGCCGGAGTGGGAGAGGGATGAAAAAGAGGGCAGAAAGCACCTTTTGGCCATATGTGGCCCGTCAGCGTCTTGGGGTTTGTGCACTCAGCTTGACTGGGCCAGGAGATGGGTGTGTAACAGCAGGCCGAGCAGGGTGCATGTCATGCTCTCAAAGCTCTGATTCCCTGAGGGGGACGCTGCTGAGGAAGGAGGAGGGCTTGATGGGATGAGAGGGAGGGGAGACTGAGAGGAGGAGGAGACTGGAGGAGAGAGGGTGTGCCAGCTGTAATGGGCCTGGCCCGTGCCTGCAAGAGCTGGAGACTGATTTATCGCAATGGTCCTCTCCCCGTGTTTTCCTCTTTATTGATTCCCCTGACATGCAGTCTCATAATAGTGCCGAACAGACAGAAAAGGAGAGGCAGGCTGGCTAACTACAGCAGAGAGGTGGACATTGTGTAGTGACAGCCTAAGTTACATCCTCATTAATGGCTTTTGGGATCAGTTATTGCACCTCAGTAAGTCGGTTGGGTTTGTAGTCTGTGCTCTCAAGCTGGATATTAGAAAAAATATTTGTATTAATCTAACCTTGATATGTTTTGTGTTAAATAAGAGCAGTTAGTTAGGCCTTTCGTTTTAGAATTTGTGTTGTAAGATCTGCTTCCACCAGGAGTTTAACATGACACTGTATCACCTTCCTAGCATGGTGACTATGTTTAAACATACACAGTGTTTCACCCCTGCCTCTTTTCTGCTCTCACCCCTTGAATTGTAGTAAAAACAGCATCAATAATTAATGATCCAATTAATAGTTTACACTGGTTTTTATTGAGCTGTCAAAGTGATGGAGAGCCTGCTGGTGGTGAACTCCGCCACTGCCTGCGCTCTGCTTTCGCCCTGAATCAGCACTTTGCGGGGCTTCGGAGTCGGGGCGAAACGGCAGGGCTGGGCGCAGACTGCTGATGCTCACAATTTATGGCCGTGATGAGTTTCCTGCTCCCTGAAAAACCACACAGTGCCTCACTGGGGATCAGTGCCCAATTGTGGCGTGCCACTGGTAATAAAGCTTCGGGGGAAGAAAGGGGAAAGGCTGTATGTACCTCCATGCAGGCGCCCACTCAGATTCTTCTTGACAGACACTGACGGTAGACTGGGGGAGGTAGAGGAGTGTGATGGGAGGAAGAACAGGCAGAGGTGGAGGTGAAACTGACTGATGTAACCTTGAGACAAGTTATGTATAGCATCTAAATTTAATCTATCTATATATCACCCAGTCTTGAGAATTGGGACAAATCATGTCCTACCAAAAAACCTCTCTGTGTAGGGGAACACCCTTGTCCTGGACAAGAATGTAGAACAATTTAAAAATGTGCTCAAAGTCTTTGACATCTAAAGCTAACAATACCTACTGATAACATAGTTATAAAAATGTGCTATCATAATTTTAATTATGATTTTTACAAAAACATGATTCAATCAGGCATAAAAATGTTTAGCTATACCCTAAAGACCTCCATCTCACTGCCTGGTTTTAAAAAGTCAGGAACACTGCTCAAGCATTGGTAAGCTTGCTTTTTACAAATTTATTCAATAATATTACTATTAAATGTGTCATAACCATAACAAGTTAACTTTGTAAGCCTTCTAAATCAAAGCTAAATAAGAATTATGGTTTAAAAATGTGTATTTTGATTCACATTAAGAGAGGTCTGAGCAACTTTATAATAATAAAATGGCTACTCACTATGACTGCAGCAGTGTAACATTTTGTCAATTACGTAAGATGCTACCTCTGTCAACATCTACGTTTAATAAAAAACTGAATCACTGGGAGTTTCAAATGTTCAAGAATGAGTGCGCTCCAAAATAGACAAGTGTAAACCTCCCACTTTCTCAACATTAGGTGATTTACACGATATGCTTGCCTTAAGCTGTTTGGACTATCATGGCAAGAGGGCACATGGCACATTAGGCAAGTGACTTGTTCAATGAGAGTGTCTACGATGCTGAACTGGGCTCTGCTGTTTATGCTGCCGACAGAATAGCAGCTGGGAGGCAAAGAGGGTAATCACTGTTGTCAGCTGTGGGTTAGAGGGCCGCAGAGGGCAAAGCCTGTCTGGGGACATCCATAATGTTTTATCACAGTGCATAACTGTGTACAGTAAGTAGTTTTAGCACTCCCTGAGACTGATGGATGGATAGTTACAGGAGAGGGAGACAGTAAAGGAGGAAAGTTTATTTGGCTCAGACTGACCTTGCAACTTAGTCCCAACTCTGGAGATGAAGAAAATAGTAAGTGTGGAAATGTCATTGGAGAACATTTTATTCTGGCAGGTATGGATATAGTTATTAATATTAATAAGTGTTGTGAGACACAATCAAAATAACAAAGGGCAATGATACTGAAGGTGGGTCATTTCAACACCACCCCAAAGAAGTGCAACATGTCTGTAATATAATGAACTGGACTGTAAAAACTAAAAATGCATAACTTCTATTGGAAAAATGATATCCAAAGGACTATTAAATGTCGCTAGAAATATGCCAAATCAAAAAGGGACACATAGGGCTAGATATTAAAAAAATCTTGATAACTATAGTGATACCTTGGCTTTGATACCTGTTCCTGAACAATATTTTTTATAGCAAATTTATAAAATCCATTTTAAAATAATGAAAATTACATTATACAATACAGTACAAATCTTTGCTTTTATTTTTCAGCTCCTTTTTACGCACTCAAAGCAGTTTAATAAACACAGTGTGTACCCTAGAGACACAAAACATGGCTTTATTAATGGGTAATTACAGTTTATCACAACTTTAGTTTTATTTTCATAGTTTTGGTCATCATGAATAATCACTTTACACTTACTAAATTAATTACTGAGATATGGGAACAAAAAGAAATCAGACAGGGTCAGACAGAGGAGCGTTCACACAGTCTGACAGATTTTGAACAAACCTCCATCTTATCTAAAATGTTAGCTGTGATTCAAAAGGAAGCATGTGGTCCATCATTTCCAGGGTAGGAGGTTCAATTCCCAGCTTGACCTGTCCACGAGTTGAAGAGTCCTTGAGCAAGATACTGGCTGCATATGGCTTTAGATGGGTAGGCCAGTGCAATGAGGGATTATTTGTAACATTTCAGCTGGGTATACTTTAAAAAACTACCTATCCTATATTAAACCATCTTAGATAATACAGCTAAATTGTTGTCAGGTAGTAAACAAGAACCTGTATCAGCAATTACTTACAGTGAGTTACAATGAATGAAGATGTGAAATTAAGACTGGGGTTGTAATAAACCTGAATTAGCATTTAAAACAAGGTCTTTGTCAGTATGTTAGGTATTGTAATTCTGCATCAGCTGTGTGTATGTTTTCACATTGTTAGAAGACTTGAAGATGTGACTATATTTATTCACAGTGGCACTATCTTTACACAGCATTCTTCTTCCATGCAGCTTCTTTTCTCTATATTGAAAATCACTTCATCTTTACCCTTGTATGCTCCGGTCCCCCATCGCCTCCTCCTCTACATCCAGAAGCATATGCAGTCTATTTTTATGCCTTTCCATCAGAGTTCCCTGATTTCCCTGAGATTGAATCCTCAGCCAGATAATGCCTGAAGGAGGCCTGTCCTGTATGGATCCATTAGGTTCTACAGCTCTTTGCAGGGGAAGTGAAGTGTGGGAAATGTGATGTATATGGCCCAGGGGTTGCACAAGCGTAGTGTTTTCAGATGACCTTACTTGTGCCTGAGGCTGTAGGGTTCACTACAGCTACATACAGTACATTCATGCAAGCACACACGTGGAAGAGCAGAGTCTGCTAAATGCCTGTCAGCACCAAACAGGATTTCTGTATTGTTTAAATCAGTGTTTCCCAACCCTGGTCCTCAGGGACCCCTGTCCTGCATGTTTTAGATGTTTCCCTGCTCCAACACACCTGATTCAGATGATCGGGTTGTTATCAGGCTTCTACAGAGGCTTGATGATGAGCTGATCATTTGAATCAGGTGTGTTGGAGCAGGGAAACATCTAAAACATGCAGGACAGGGGTCCCTGAGGACCAGGGTTGGGAAACACTGGTTTAAATTACCACACCTCATCCTTTATGTTATGTAATTTTATTTGGACCATTTCTTAATTTGTTTTATAACAGAATTGTAAAATGATTTGTAAGCAAGTGGCAAGTGTAAGCAAATAATATTTGAATTCCCATTGCCTCCTCATAATGGGATGTTAAATACAGAGGTATGCTGTCCACTAATGTCTCAGGACAAAGAAATGATCTGATTCTCAGGAGTCAGACAGCAGTATCTCTCTGACAACCAAAATAATTTCTTTTTATTTATCTATGGAGGACAGCCTCAAACTTTCAGTCCTCTTCACCTCCAACCTCTGTCCATTTGGGATCTTAGCACCACCTTCAGATTCAATATTTTTCACCCTTTCTAATTAGCTTGGATTTTTAAGCCTCTTAATCAAATTGAAGGTGCTCTCCATCTCTCTGCTCTGTGCATCCACGTGGGAAAACAGAGCAAATCCTGTAGAATGACAGAGCTGGTTTTGCATACATAGCTTTTTCACCAGATCAGATACTCACAGCGAGTTGATATTTGTTTGATTTTGACAGAAGCATCACATCTGCAGCACAAGATAGGGTTACAGGTCTAACCACCATCAGTTCCTCTCTAACCCTTCAGCTGGATTGATGAGAAAATAGGAGTAAAAGAAAATGTCCCAGAAACCTCCATCCTGTAATATCATCATAGCCACTTGGCTGACCTGTATTTATCAAGGCTGTGTGTCCACTGGTGCTACTACAGAAGTTGTAATCAGAGCTTCATCTTTAAAAGCTCTCCCTGGTGCACTTTAGATTGAGGTCAGTTAAGGCTATGTGGCACTGCAATCTGAATCCCCAGTTAAACACATTAGAGATCTGCCCTGCTCCCTCCTGAAGATGCAGCTATTGTAGGATAAGATAGCAGCATGCTAACTTTGTTTGAACAAAATCTGAGTTGTCTACTGATTTGAACTTGAAAGTAGGGTCCAAGCAAAGAGTCTTTAAAGATTGTTGTCTGGAAAAGAAGATGAAAGATGTTTAAGTGGGGAAAGGAGTGAATAATAGCCATATTAGACTAATTTTTCCACAAATACTCCTCTCTGATTGTTTTTGCATTATACAAACCTGCACCTTTGGGCCAAGATATGGAAAAATATTGTACATTGTGTTGACAAGTGACCATTAGGATCCCAGGTAACTGCTTTTGTAGTAAGATTTTGATACATTCTGTCATTTAGTTACTAGATAATAGTAGGTATGTCTGATATGGATTTTCATTTTCAGCAGTTTAAATAGACCACAAGATTGGAAGTGTACGTTTGGTATGAAGTATTGAGAATGAGGTATGTCATGTGAGGTTGGTGGAGCAGCTCAAGTTGACTGCCTGAACTAGCCTGCAGGCATCGCCACATTTCTGACTCCTCAGCTCTCTCTTGTAAAGTTTATCAAAAAGCCTCACAAATATACTTTGGCTTTTATAATTCATGTTGCCAAAGAATTCAGATTAAATGCTTTCATATAATCCCATGAATTTTCCATTATGTGCGATAATTTATTTATATTATTATATATATCAGCATCTCTAGAAGGGCCTAAAAAATAGCCACGCTTGTTAAACATAGAGCATTTATTTTGTGAAAATGTGTCTTGGTTCTGTTTCCCTGTAGGTAAAAATGTTTACTTGATAAAAATGTTTTAACTTTTATGTTACGTTGGCCGAGGTGGTTGTAGCCAGCATCATATGGAAGAGGCATTAGTGGTAATTCTCTCAAAATTAAGACCACATTTCCCATAAACCTAATTTCTTTCTGTCACTGATATTGTTAATTCTTGCCCACACTCTACATCCAGAGTCACATTCTATTTGTTGTAAAGAACCAGATGTATAGGAACATTAATTAAGGGATTAAATGATGTCCTGAAGGACAGTTCCTATTTCAAACCCAGTGTCATTCAGATCAATATGCTGTTTTTTTAAATTGTTACAAAATAAATTCTGAATTTAATACCTATAATGGGAACAAAAAGAATTTGATCTGTGGTCCTCGTCTGCGTAGAGTTTGATCTTTACAAGAGTAAAGATGAATGTTGGGATTGAATCTGTGTCCTGCAGGAAAGACAAGGAAAAGATAAGGAGAACATAAATGTTATCATCATGAATGTCACAGTTGAGAATTCTGTGGCTAAGAATGCAGACTGATGTCCTCCCCTTACTGTACAATGATGAGGTGGTCAAATCATTATTGATCCTTTCTGTTACCTGAGCTGCTTCTTTCTTTCTCCACAGGGATCTTAGAGTTACTCTCGATGGTCGCCTTTTGAGTTTGAGCAGTATGTGAGAGTGTGTGTGTGTGTCTGACTGTGCGCAGATGGATGTTTGGATGTCTTGTTTAGTGCTGTATGTGTATTTTGTGTGTGTTAATGTCTGTCAGTTGTGGTTTGTGGTGTCCTCACTGGTCCCTCTCGCTGTCCTCTCTCGTGTGTGTGCGCCCTTTCCCCCCACCTTACAGGAGATTTGGATGGCCATTGGTGGGACCATGCGTCTTGGCATAGCAGCGAGGCCTCCCCAATGTCTTTGGTGAGACATGTGGAGCCCTGCCTTGAACCCTCCGCCCCCCTCCCTCCTGCCCCTTAACCCCCATCTCTCTCTCCTTCTCTCTCTGTCTCTCTCCTCTCCCCATACCCCCTTCTCCCAGAGTCTTTTGTCATTTCATGTTTCCTTCATTTTATTTACACCTTTGCATGTTGTTTTTCTGTTTTTCTTTCTGTTTTTATCCCACACCTGTAGGGACAGTCAAAGGGGAAAAAGAAAAAACTATTGAGCAGACATTTATGTCTGAGCCGACACACACCTTATCTGAGAGGCAAAAGAAAATGGTGCGCTTTGGGGGACACTCATTTGAAGAGGACTTGGCATGGTGTGAACCGCAGGTTAAAGACTCGGGAGTTGATACGTGCAGTAGCACTACCCTAAACGAGGAGCATAGCCATAGTGAGAAGGTACTGAGACAATCTAGCCTGCATTTTGTTATTATTATTTATGACTTACCCATCCAGTCTTTGTTTGCTCTCTGTCACTAAGTGTAAATAGGTGAGATGTTTGTTTTTTGGATTTTATTTGACGTTGTATAAATTGATTTCTCTTGCGATTTCGTTTCTTTTTTTGTTTTTCGGTTACTTTTGGCTCCACCTTGCTTGGTGTTGCCGAAACAGTCTTTTGGGGGCACCCTCTTTGCTTGCTACTTGTACTTGCTGTTTTGCTCCCCAAACTGAAGCCACACATCTTACAATAGTTGTTAAAGAAGAGCATTGACACACAACCTCTCTGTTTGTCATGGCACACAGGAATGTGGGTCTCTCCTAGTTGCATGCTCGTTCTCCTCCGTATGTTGTGTTCTTGCTCTGCAGCAGTCCTGTTTAGTGCAGTTGGAGCACCTTTATTCAGGCCTGTCCCTCTCACTCTGCTGCCCTACCCCACAGCACCCAGTCCAGACAGAACCCGCCCCCCTGCCCAACTTTCCACTCACTTCTGTAGCAAAACCCAGATGATTGTAAGCACACAAAACAGGGAAGACTGGATTTGTTTTTGCACAAAAAATTAAAACATTTGTTTTTCTTTTTTCCCTTCCACTGCGCGTCTGTGATTCCACCCTCTCTGTGTCTCATGGCTTTATTCTGTGCTCTCTATATTTCATTCTTTTTTGATCTTTAGACTGGCACCTCATGGTCCACCTCATTTGTTCTTGTATCTTGACCTTTTTTCCCCCTTTTTGCTGTCTGCTTCCCCCTCACTGCTCCACTTGATGGTGGTTGTATGTTTGTGTGTAGTGAAGCACCGGAGTGAGGCTCCGGTCGAGTTTGAGTTTGAATTGCTGGTTTGAGGAGGAGTGTTGGGGCTGCTTGCTTTACTCTGCATGGGGCGCTGCATGAAGCTCACTCCACCCTCACACCGGCAGGTTCACACAAGCTCTGGAAATAACACCCAACACGACAGTGTTAGTTGTTATTTTTCATCAATAGTTTTGTCCATGATTAGCTTAAGAATTTAATATTCTCTCTGTTAGAATTTAAATAATTGAGCATGTTGCTTTTTAGAAAATTAAACAGTCTTGACGAGTCAGTAGAGTTTGTGTGAACTGTCTTCCCTAAGTAAATAAATACTTTCCTCATGCCCTCTTTTCACTATGACAGTTGTCTGCTTTTGCCTAAAGTAATCAAATTTGAGTGGATGAGTTGTTAAACAAAAGGTGTGTTGTTGCTCTGACCTTGTAGCACCCGGTGACGTGGCAGCCGTCCAAAGATGGGGATCGCCTAATAGGGCGTATTTTGCTCAATAAGCGCATGAAAGATGGAAGTGTGCCTCGAGACTCAGGAGCTCTGCTTGGTCTGAAGGTGAGCTGATACTGACTCTGTCTACCTGTCTGTTTTTCTGTCTGAAGGTATGACAAAAGGAGAGGAATCATCATTCTACTTCCAGTATAACGTGTTAAGATACTCAGCACTCTCAGCTTATACTGCATGAATTCACCATCATACTCAGGAATTCTGGGGAAATTTGACAGGTATAGGTGGTTCATGTCTAGATGGGAATCCCAGACCCATGAAAATCTTGCAGGAGTTATCATTTTAACCCAAACCATGATGTTGCCCTAAGTGTCTGTCCCTAAACCCGAGCAGATCTTAACCACAGTGTTGTCACATATTACATAACATATACAGACATAAATACATACATACAGAATTATTTTGTACAAGGAGCACAATGAAGAAACAACACATACAAATCTTGCAAGAATTTTGCACATCTAGGGTTCCCATCTAGACATGACTGAACATGTGAATATCTGTTGTTTATGAACATTTACGTGAACATGCAGTATAACTTTTCAGCTGTGAATTCTTTTATTTTGCAGCCTCTTTTTTTTGTGTGGTTGGCTCACTTATTTTCTCCCTGGCTTCCAATTATTGATTACATCATCGCACTACTCAGTATTAATATTCATTAAAGACTTGATTATGTCCCTGATGAATATTAATGAGCAGCATTTGATATTGAGCTGAATAATTTTCTGAACTCACTCACATCGAAGTACTTTAATGAAGTGCATTCAGCAGCTCTGAGGAAACAAGTTAGTCCAGAATCTGTCAGTTGTCCATGCCAACATTTGACAATTGAAATATTATTTGTTTTACACAGTTATTGTATTGTTTATGTACTAACTAGCACTACCACAGCTCCTACAGTACATATTTACATTCTATTCTTGCTGTCTGTGCTTTTCTTATGCTTTTAGTGCTGTATAGACTTGTCATGATGAATTTCAAACTTTCATGCAGTGTTAGTATAAAAAAGAGCAATACCTCTTACAATGCTACGGCTAAAAGGGGAAATTAGTCTTAGGCACCTGAAATAGGATCTTTTATAAATGAACAACTTGCACATAGTACAGACAAAAAATCTCAATTAAAAATAAATAAATAAATAAATAAATAAATAAATAAATAAATAAATAAATAAATAAAATTGTACTGAACTGAGGTCTTGAATGAGCATTTTTTATTTGGCTTGGGTACTTTCAATACTATAACTTGCAGAATTTGTGTTGTTTTAAATGTGATATTGAAAGTTTAGGTACTGATACTTTTCACAACCTTAGTGCTGTATAGTCAGCTTCTATAGGTCATATTCTTGCTTTACATTATTTCAAGCTTTTATCAGGTATTGGAGTGCAGTTACTACACTGCCCAAAAAACATAGAAAAGATTTTCCGTTGTGGTAGATGCTTTGGTTTGTTTCCCTTTTCACTGTTGCGTAAATCTGTAGGTGGTGCACACTGGTAAAAAAAAAAAGAAAAAAAGCTGAGCCGCCAAACTCCAGAGGAGCATGGTGGGCCATGAAGAGAGAGAACAGAGAGCAGCAAGATGGGGAAAAATCATTACTGATTGAATGAGCCTCCTGAAATGGCATGTTTGTGTCTGCTCAGTGCCTCTGTGCATTTCTGTCCGCTCAGCAGCAGCCAACCAAATCGGCAATCCAGCCAGTCAGTCCATCAGTCAGGCTGCCAGCCTCGCCCTCACTGTCCATCTCTCTCTCTCTTTTACACTGCAAACCTCCTTCTCTGGCTCCTGCCTGTTACATAAAGCCATTTCATTTAGCAGACTTCCCTAAGCTCCTTTGTATGTTGGCATTCAGCTGCCATTAAGAGGGATTTTTATTTGTATGATGCCCATGTAAGCTGAGCGGAGTGGAGTACAGCAGCTCAGCGCTGTACAGTACAGCTCTAGCCCACGGGCCTGCGCTGTTACAGAACCACAGAGCAGCACCAGAGTGTGTCCCTGGGGAAGAAAGCAAAGCCCTGGACATTTTTTAAAAAACAGAGACGCACTTTTACCAATGACCCCCGCGTTGTAATGCTTTTACTGAGGATTCAGACCTTGCAGGCAAAAGCTAAAGCCACAACAAAATAATCTTCTTCTGCAAACTGCAGTTCACGTGATACATCTCCTGTCACGAGGAGTTAGGATGGCACGTTCAGGTTACACATATTTCAATTCTAATCCAGTGACCTCTCTGCTTCTACAGGTGGTAGGAGGCAAGATGACAGAATCTGGTAGACTTTGTGCTTTTATCACTAAAGTGAGGAAAGGAAGTCTAGCAGACACAGTTGGACACCTCAGACCAGGTATTAAACAGACACTCACACAAATACACACAAACTTTATTCTGCATATTAAATGATGGATTTTGGTAGTATTCATTCAATATGCTCTAAAGGTTCATAATGATGTGTATATCACTGTGACAGCATTATTACAAAATATTAATATATCTGTGGTGTTTTTGCAGGTGACCAGGTGCTGGAGTGGAATGGGAAGCTTTTACAAGGAGCCACATTTAAAGAAGTTTACAATATCATACTAGAATCTAAGCCTGAGCCGCAGGTGGAGCTGGTGGTCTCACGGCCTATAGGGTGAGCACTCACAATCACTTCACACACGCTCACTTCGGGATGGGATGTTATTGAGCAGTAATATGACACTAACCAATGTGTTAGGCACAAGGAGAATTTAATTAGAGAATCACATTTGTGTTACTAACACAGCAGGCACAGACTGGTTTATTGCTTTTGTTAAATTATGGTGTAAATTATGGTTTTATTTTTAAACAGCAACACATAATGTCGGGACTGGGTCCTGTCCAGAGTGTCCACCTGCGTCTTACCAAGTGAACACTGGGATAGCTTCCAGGCTCTTGTGACCCTGAAAGAGAAATAATCAGATGGAGAGAATGAATTCATTA
The DNA here is from genome assembly GCA_034769285.1 of Lutjanus argentimaculatus. Classification (NCBI taxonomy): domain Eukaryota; kingdom Metazoa; phylum Chordata; class Actinopteri; order Lutjaniformes; family Lutjanidae; genus Lutjanus; species Lutjanus argentimaculatus. The sequence goes on along the minus strand of JAWZSL010000025.1, from coordinate 7,208,575 downwards.
ATGAAATTAAATGCTATTCTTCTGCCAAGTAGCAAGTGCTGGGGCAACATATACAGGTTGAAATGGTCAGTTTTTTCAAAGCTAGGGTTGGTAATGCAAGAGTAAGGGAGATTTTGAAAGTTTCCAACCGTAATAATAATTATGAACTTTATCTATATAGCACATTTCATGTAACTCAAAGTGCTTTACAATTAAGTGAAGAGACAAGAGAATAAAGCAAGTTACAACAAGTGCAAATACAGCAGCATAAGGCAAGAACAGGTATGCTAAGAACAATAAGATATGTAAAAATAGAATTAAAGCAAAGAACGTCATGAAACAATAACATGTAAAATATAAGACTAGAAGTTGACTAAAGCTAATGTTGAATAAATAAGTTTTTTTTCAATTGTCATTTAAAAATGTTCACAGAGCTTGCATCTGTTATAGCCTAGGGTAGTGTATTCAGTAGTTTTGGTGCATAGTTAAAAAAGGCTGAGCTGCCACCCCTTCTGTCTAGGCCTCCCTCCAAAACATATTCCCCAAAACACATGAACTCACATTGCCTGACTATTGCATGAGGATGAGTCCATGGGAGATGAGCACAGTGCATCACTGTCACCGCTAACTGTATCCAACTACCTCATGTCCCGTTCACACTTAAGAAAACATCTAACTCTATCATAATGAATGTAAACAACATGGCCATTGTTAGTATCCACAGCTTTCAAGCCATCATGTTAGTATTCAGAAATTTTGTCTCCATCACTCATGTGTGTCTTGCTCGCGATGTCTTGAGCAATATATCTGCCTAGCCTTTGCTGTCGGGATGTTAAGGGAATTTCAACAAACATAACAAAAAATGCTTTTTTAAAACTAATTAACAAACAATTGTGCTATCAAATGTGTGTTTTTTTTTACAGTAATTTCAAAATAGCTTCAGAGGTGATTCAGTCAATCAGAACACAGATGTTTTTTAAAGGTCCAGTGTGTAAGATTTATGGGGATCTATTGGCAGAATATGGCAGAAATAGAACATAATTTTCATAAGTATGTTTATATTAGTGTATAATTACCTGAAAATAAGAATCATTGTGTTTTTGTTACCTTAGGATGAGCTCAGAGGGTGCGGGTCCTCATCCACACTGACTATGTTTCACTGCCGCATTTCTAGTAGCCCAGAGTGGACAAACCAAACACTGGCTCTAGAAGCGGCCTTCCGTCAAGTTCTGAGGCCACTGTAGGTTCTTCTACATCCTTGGGAGGGGGAGGGTGAAACGAGATGTTTGCAGTCTGCAAGCTCACAGCTAGATGCCACTAAATTGTACACACTGGTCCTTTAATTGAAGAACGACATGCATGTCCCAAACTAAAACCAATTGTAGCAGGAGGTATGCATCAGATTCAGACTACATCACTTTTATTGATATTATTTATGTTTGTAGGCTCATTCATGCCAAGTCACTGTCTGCATTGCTCAAAATAGCTTTGAATTGAATTCTCTATAACATGGAGACTTGACTCAGGAAATCCGAGAGGGAATATGGCTTGTGTTCTCACAGAATGTGTTTGCGAACGAGTGGCACCAACTTGTTTATTCAACATCTGTTCCTCGCTCCCTCCGGCTCTGGCTCTGTCAGCTTGGGCCTTGTATGGGACTGAAGAGTGCAGCAAAATGAAAGCCTGCTGCCTCACTTATACTCTCTCCGCCAATTGTTTTCGAAAGGGTTAATTATGGGGAAAAACAGCGGCACCTTTGCTTTGTCAATTCCTATATCTGACCTGCTTTGTGGTGCTGAGGGAGCTGCTGGGTGAATGAAGACTAATTCGGTGCTTACGGTCATTAAAGCACAGTGCAGTCAGCATTAGCTCAAATTGATCCTTTCCATCCCCTCCTTCTCTCCTGTCTCACACACTCACGCTCCTGTTTTTTTGTTTGTTTGCAGAGATATTCCAAGGATACCAGACAGCACACATGCACAACTGGAATCAAGTGAGTCTTGTCAAGCTCTTAAGCCTATTTCATTATTCACTTCATCATCCTAGAAACATCAAGTGAAGGAAATGTCTATGAGAGTTGCTTCTGTCTTCCTGTATTTCTCTTTCTCTTGGCATGCCTTCTTGCCCTCTTTGTCTCCCTCCTCTTGTCTATGTCTTTCTATCTTCCCTCTTACAGTCCCCTTTGCTCATTTGATCTCTTCATGTTACTAAATAATCTGACTGTGTCATCTGTGCCCCATCAGGTTCGAGTTCTTTTGAGTCTCAGAAGATGGATCGCCCATCCATCTCCGTCACGTCCCCCATGAGCCCCAGCATGCTGAGGGACGCCCCCCAGTACCTGTCAGGACAGCTCTCAGTGAGTGACCCTTAGCGTGACATACAGCCTACATGTGAAGTCGTCAGAACTGCATTGTTAGATTTCTATGGCCAATGTTGAGCACTTATGGGTTATGAATTCTGTGCATATTTCTAGATTTAGAGATATACTATTCACATTATGCAATTATTATACAATTCAAAGTATAAAATCCTGTTCAATACATTGGGCTACTAGGCACAGCTTCTCTCACTCTGCCTGTTCCGCTGGCCCTTTACCAACCCAGCACAGGATTGTAGATCAGGTTACTGTGTGTGTTGTCCATTATCTAGTATAAAAACCCTCCTGGGGTAAATGGGTAAAGGGCTGCATTAAAGTAGAGATAAATCAACTCTCAAGTTTAGGTTCCACAGGGCAAATAGCTTTAGCATCAGGGTAACACCTCCAGGACAGGTTTTTCACACTACATCGATATTTATGAGAAATAGTTGTTTTTAACTGGCACTGGATTTGAAGGCACGCCACCAGTCTTCATGATCTTAAACAGACAGTTCACCCCCAAAATACATCATTTTACTCTGACCTCTAGTGCTATTTATCCATCTAGATAGTTTTGGTGTGAGTTGCAGAGTTTTGCAGATATCAGCCATAGAGCTGTCTGCTTTTTCTCGAATATAATGGAACTAGATGGCACTTGGCTTGTGGTGCTCAAAACACCAAAACAATAAATTTGAAAAGCTCACCAGCAGTGTCTCTTTCCAGAAATCATCAGCTGGTTGCCCAAGATAATCCACAGACCTTGTTGTGAGCAGTTTCATGTAGGAACTATGTACTGTATGTATGTACTTCCATGTACTATTTCCTTTATACCGGATTACATTTGGCAGCTGTAGAAAGCGTACATCTAGTCATGGAGGCGGTTACAGCTCAGCCGAGGAGGACATCATTAATGTTTACAATCTGCGCTGTCATAAGCACTGTGCTGTGACACAGTTAGCGGATGGTAGAAAGAAAATAGTTCCTACATAAAGCAGCTCACAACAAGGTTTGTGGATTATCATGGGTAACTGGGTCATGATTTCTGTAAAGAAACATTGCTGTTGAACTTTTGAAATGTATTTTTTTGTGCCTGGAGCACCACAAGCTGAGTGTCATCTAGTTCCATTATATTCAAGAGAAGGCAGACATCTCTACAGCTGATATCTCCAAAACTCCAAAACAATCTAGATGATTAATGGCGCTACAGGCTAGAAGAAAAATATGTATTTTTGATTTTAGGATGACCTGTCCCTTTAACATCTGACCATTTGCAAGTATTTGTAGGTTTATGTGACGCGTTATAAAATGGCTGATTCCAATAGCTGTAGTTGACTTTAGGGGAATTTGACTGGCATCGACAACTTTAACTCTGTGCCAGCCAATTGAAATTTTATTATTCTGCAAACCCCAAATCTCACCTAGCTGCTTCTGATTTTTCCGTTTCTTTGAAGCAACTGACCTTGAAATTCAAAACAAGTGATCACTGAAACAGTTCAGTTCATTGAATAAACTTTTTAAGACCTGCAGCGCCTGATGAGTAATTGTACACAGTAAAGATGTGTCAGAATGATATTTTTGGAGCAGTCTTTCTATTGTGTGTTTAGGGATGACGAAGGTTTAATGTCACTGTGATGCAAACAGGTGAAGCAGAGGAGAAAAGGTCCAGAGTAGAAAGAGAGATGCAGAACAGAGCAGAGAAGCCCAGGGACAAATGATTAAAAAATCTGATAAGCAGATATATGTGAAAGACGAGAAAATAAAATATGAGTGAATTCACTGGCCTAAATCTCGCTTCTGAAAGTACAAACTTCTGTTGTGTTTAGAGTGTATTGTGAGTTTTTGTTGTTGTTTTGTGGGGTTTTGGTTTTTATTGCATTTTCTTTTCCTTTTTTTTTTTTTTTTTTGCTGTTTAATTTTGCTTATCCAGAGCCAAAGCCTTAGTAGAAGAACAACGCCTTTTGCCCCTAGGGTCCAGGTAATGGGCCCTGTCTGAAGGGCACAATCTCTATTTGGTCTTTGCTCATTGACTGTTGACTGGCCTTTTTTCTGTTTCCATACTTTGGAAAATGCATTTCCAGGGAAATGGCAGCTTCAAGTTTCCCTCTCAGTGCAGTGCATTGTGTCATTTTCTTCAATTTGATTTCTTGGTATCACTGTTATGATGAGAGTTAATTATTACTCATTTTAACCCATTCACATCATTATTCCTACCGTAGGTAGTGCATGCACAACTAATCTGAACACATTTTAAGAGACACTCTTCCATTGCCTGATTAGACACCGGTAATTGACCTGACCTTGTGTCTCATGCTTTGGATCATTGGCAATGCAGGAGGGTGTCTCCCTGAGCTTTTTAGGACAAAAGACTTGGGTTATTTTCTGTTTCAGTGTGACATGAACCCAGGCCTCGATAACTCTAACCTTGTTGTACAGGAGAACTCCTCCATGTGCGAGTTGAAGTGAAGTTTATTAGCAGCTTATGGTTGATGGGTCTGCAGTTTCATGTTGCAGTGAAAAGACACCAAGTCACCATCTTGTGTTGGAAACCAAATTGCATTTTCCCTTTCAGATGAGAGCTAACATACTGTATAAGCAAATTGTACCTCCCAAATAACAAACTTCAAACCAAAGACAGCTCTGAAGGTGTTGCTTTGCTCCAAGGGTCTCTTTTAATCTGTCATCCTTAATATCAGTATGTCTTTTTGTGGTTTTTGTTTTATGACATGCAGTAGGATCACTTTTGTGACTTGAAGGTTAATGTTCCTGCTTGGAATTTTGAATATTTGTCTCACTGACACTGTTACAGTATGCTGCTTTGCTCAAGATTACCCTCGACAAACTTTATAGTTCTGACGTGAGAATGTGGTTATTATGCATAATCGAGCATGCAGATGTCTGCAAGGATATGCACTGTGGGTTTTCAAATTTAGAGGGGTTTAAGACACATCATATGGTGTCAAAATAGGGGTAAATATGTATGTTTTTATGTTTGTGCGTATATTCATGTATGAACTCTTGGAAAAGCTTGTGTGATTCAATTAATTAATTATTATACTGACGCACTGTAAAGCAGCTTCTCTTAGTATTTAAGTACTTTACTACTGAACCGTGTGTAATATCACGCAACATACAGTCACTACATTTCCAAAGTAAATCCTTTCAGTGATGTTTTACCAATTCACAGAAAGTACAATATATTCATATTTTGCTGTATCTAATATTTTGGTGGGCTACAATTTAGAAGTTATTTGGTACAATTTGTTTTCCCATAAGCCCCCTGCTGTCTGTTTTTGCTTATATGAAACCTACCGACTTGTCTTGAATGCTCTTTCTTGCGTTGCTGCATGTATAGCTGGTAGTTTTAAATGGTGCGGACCCTTTCCATGATCACATTTTTTAAAGAAGTATGGACAAAAGCTTAGAAGTTTTATTTCTCATTTCATCTACTTTCTTTAAGGCCTCAGTTGGAGTTTTTTTCTTCTTCTAAGTGTCTTCTTTTGGAGTCCATACTTCCCTTTATAGTGTGAACTGTCTTGGATTCCTCTCGCAACAGCATGATTGATTTCTCCATGTCAGTGCCCATTGAATATCTGAGAGAACATTATTAGAGACAACATCATCACTGGTAGACAGTATCATTTCAGCAGAGCACACTGTTAATTTTAGAGCATGTGGCCTTCAGCATTTCACTTCAATTCACTTCAGCTGAAATGACATTCACAGTTACATTAAATAAACTGCATTCATCCCTGCAGGGGAAATTTTTAATGACAAACATAAACATATAGATTTAAAACACTCAACATAAAAGACATAGTTATTAAATAAAAATCATTGTGTCATGCACATAAATAAAAAAAACACACTATTTCATTAGAGGGTCTCTTTAACCATAGAGACTAAAATATCGCTCATATTTTAATATCTTATTTTGACATTTTTAGCATTATCATACCATATTAACATTGATACAACATACATTAACACTGATTTTAATGAGCACTTACGCTCTGACAAATTGGCCTGCCAAAGCAAAGCATGTGACCTGACATCATCTTAGCAGGTAGACATCTTCCTCCTTTTCCCTAAAGGGTAAATACAGGAGAAGACCCTATGCTGTAGCCCAAACCAGTGACAGCTGAAATGAGATGGGTCTCAATAAAAGAAGACACATGTAACAACTTTATTTCATATTTGATGTAGCTGTCTTCTCCTGCATTAGTCCCTCTGTGTGTTTCTACTCCTGCTGGCTCTGACCAGTCTCTCAGAGGGATGTCTCTGCTCTGCCCCCGCAGGTCAAACTGTGGTATGACAAAGTGGGCCATCAACTAATTGTCACCATCCTGGGCGCCAAAGACCTGCCACCCAGGGAAGACGGCCGGCCCAGGAACCCTTACGTCAAAATCTACTTCCTCCCTGATAGAAGGTAAGAGTAGAAACAGTTACCACCATTATCATGTGCATACTTTACCACCCCCCCACCCCCACATTTAATATCATTTAATGTGTATTCAGGAACACATTGGACATTAGTGGGGCGAGCTGAGTTACTGTTAATTTCAGAAAGTGGATTCTGTATTTGTGTGGATTTTTTGGAACATTAATGTGATGTCACAAGGTCATGTGAAGGGATGGGAATTGATAAGATTTTATTGATACCAAATGTGGCGACGCCTGCGAGCTAGTTCAAGCAGTCAACTCGAGCTGCTCCACCAACCTCACGTGACATACCTCATTCTCAATACTATATACCAAACGCACACTTCCCAACTCGCGGTCTATTTAAACTGAACCTCCCATTTCTCCCCCTGCCTGCCAGTGCATTGCTACCCTGCACTAGCGTTGCTGCCTGCTCTTTTAACCCCACCACCACCCCAGCATCCACCTGCAGGCTCTGACGGGGGTTCAAGAATTTGCTCATCACTCCCCTTATCTCTATGTAACTTAAGCTGCGGGGAGTGATGAAGTTGGAGCCTAGACGCGAAACTCAAATCATGTTCTGCTGCTGAATAAACATTCTAAACGTGAGTTGCCTGACTGAATGCCATTATTGGTGGATATCTGTGGTATGCGTTGGAAAAAATTATGCCCACACAGGTTTCGTATTTTGCAGACATTACAACTCACACTAGTCACCTTTGAAGCCATGCTTTGGACTGTTTCTTCCTCTTCATATGACTTGTTGCAAGTTCCTAGCAGCATAGATGCATAGAGTTTGACATTATTTTCCAATGCGCAACTGTCAGCAAAACTAGCCGGCATTGATAAAAGGATTCTTTAAGCTCAGAGGCTTATAATTTAAATAGATCGGACAATTTGGAACCCCTTTTCGATTCCCATTCCTAGTCATGTGCTAAGTGTTTTAGTTATTAGCACTAGGAAATGCTGTATGAATATGTGTGTAACTACCTTAATCGGTGCATCTTCTTAATCAAGTCTTTCTTGCGCTGATGAAGATTGCAGGTAGTGGACATTTTGATGGAGATAGTACAATCCTCTTGCCATCTCACTCTCATCAAGAGCATGCCACAGTGATGTGCTCTGTGCTGTGTCGTGTTATTGATCTGTTGTATTCGTGGCTCTTCCCTATCATGGTTGTAAATAAAAACAGTTTGAATTATTGTTCCTCCAGCGACAAAAGCAAGAGGAGAACAAAAACGGTAAAGAAATCCTTAGAGCCCAAATGGAACCAGACCTTTATGTATTCGCCGGTGCACCGGCGGGAGTTTCGGGAGCGCATGTTGGAGATCACATTGTGGGACCAAGCCAGGGTGAGGGAGGAGGAGAGCGAATTCCTAGGAGAGGTAAGAAAACCAAACCCCACATCAGGGACACTCACTGACTGTATCTCAGCTAATCCACTTGAATGGGGTCAAAGCCCTTAATAAAGCTCTCAACTATTACAAGGTTATGGCAGTCCAGTCCTTGTCCAACACGGACATGGAATGTTTTTGTTTACTGTGTAAAAGTCGTACAGTAAATGAACACATCTTTACAGGAGGGAAGCTCACTGTATGAGTTTTCTGAGCATTGTAGTAGCGTATTTTGTGTTTGCTATAAGTCTATGATTGATAGTTTGCAACCATTGAAGTGAGGACATTTTTGAGGTCAGAGATGTAACCATGGCCTTTTTCCTCTCGCAGATCCTTATTGAGCTTGAGACAGCTCTTCTGGATGACGAGCCACATTGGTACAAGCTACAAACCCATGACGTGTCCTCCATCCCGCTTCCACGTGCCTCCCCGAACGCACAGCGCAGGCAGCTCCATGGAGAGAGTCCAACACGGCGGCTGCAGAGTACGTAACCCCTCTGTCACTGACACATATCACAAAACTTTTATTAATATCTTGAAATTTATAGTAAAGAGAGATTCAGAGGAAAAGGAAAAAATAACTTAAAAAGACACTACAAGAAACCTGTAAGAGCCAGAGCAGCTGATTTTCTTTTATATGGTGTTGAGCACCATGGTTTTTTGCAACTGTCACTAAGTTAGTCACTAAGTAAAATAAATGATATAGTTGTATAGAACAGGCTTGGTCAATTTTCTAATATCTAATAATAACTATTATTTGCAAATATATGTTCTCATTTACAAATAAAGGTCCATATACAGTATACTTCTGGTCAATTTTCAAGTCATTATATTCACTTGTTTTCTGTTCCTGCTTTAGTTTGTTAAGGCTGTTAAAGGGTAACTTTGGTAATTTTGAATTTTTCCCAAGTTTTTGTATCCAAGCTGCTAACAGGAACAATGTTTTTTGAAACTGGTTTAGTATTGAGGGAGAGGGCTGCAGCCAGCAGAAGCAAAACAAAGCTAAGAGTAAGATACGTTTTGTTTAACTACAACATTTTATTGCTCTTGCCAAACTAACCAGACTCCCTCTGCAGAAATCGGAAAGTCACCAACTCTGGTTATTTGGTTGAAATAAACCCTGTATTCACAAAGGTAGATGTGAAAATATTCTGGCTTTACACACCGTTTCACCCTGCTGCTTTTCAGATGTCCTTCCTCCCTCTTGCTCCTCTCCTGATATTTTCACATCTGCCTCTCTGAATAAAGGGTTTATTTCAACCAAACCAGAGTTGGTGATTGTTTGAACAGTAGAAAGACGAGCCAAGATGTTGCATTGTAGCATAGTTTAACGTTGTAGCTCAGTTTTTGCTCGTCCTCAATTCAGGGCCAATTTCAAATGCTGTTGTTCCCAATCGTCGCTTTGACACAAAAACATGGGAAGATAGGGTCCAGATTGAAAAATACCACAGTTACTCTTTAATAGCTGTTGTAGTTTAAGCATATTTTGTCTTTGCCATCCATGTCACATCAACCTTACTACTTCTGCTTTCACAGACAAAGGCTCATATTCATACAACTCAGGTAAAGGCCCCCTGCACTCGCAGGCAGTGCTGCTCTGTGGAGCATCTGAGTGTTCTCCTGAATGTCCTCTTCAAAAATGCATTCTGTGCCATGAATCTCCACCCCTTTTTTCATGAAGGGTGCATGTTTCTGCTACCTTATATGGGTTTCAACGTTGGTAGCTGGTGTAATTTTTTCCACCGCTTGTTTGAAATCCACTTAGGGCATCAGACATGTGCACACTGCAGGAAAACAGAGATTTAGGACACAGTGGTCTCTCCCTCTCTGTGTATTCACGTGTGAACTATCTCACAATCCCATCCTGCAACCCACAACCATGTCCTGCAAAACTGCACTCGATCCTCATCCTAAAGTGATATTATAAAAACCCAGGCCATCTGCCAGCCCTGGCAGACACAATATACTTTGAATTTGATCACTTGCTTTTCCTCTGTGATGTACAGTGTATTGTTTATTATTTTGCCCATTATCAATATTTCCCCTTTTAAAAATGCACAAATTACCTTTGGCAAACTTTGCAGCCCATTTTGCTTTGCCTGTATTTGTGTGTCTTGAATGTGAATATGTTTTTGAAATTGTCATGGGATATGGTAGATGGTGCTGGTGTGATACTTTTGCTTACTATTCTCAATCTTTCAAAACAGTGGTGGTATATTTACTCAGAGAAAGGAAAAAAGAACATTTTGATTGTCTTTATGCATAATACATTATTTTCTACTGTTGAATTTCCTCCAACCAAGCCCCAAAATAGCTCATTTACGGCTGTGCTCTTGCCACTGTTACATTCTGTCACTACTGTTCTGTGAGATACTGGTTAACATGCTTTAGCTGACTGTACTGTAGCCCGTGTTACGCAGGACTGCTTCACTGTACCGTTCCTACCAGACACTTAAGGCTTGCTCGCTTCCCCCACCAGGAGGATTTTCTGGGTGTTTGTGTTAGTGTGAGGTGAAAGAGCTGACAGCTGTAAAAAGTCTCCAGCCAACTGAGATGAGAGGTTGGGAGCGGCACTGCCAGAGTGCAGCACTTGTCATTTCTGATAAAGCACACGTGTCCAGTTGATTTAAGTTGACTGAACGGTGAAGGCGGTGGGGAGGGGGTCATACTTTAAAGTGAGGGGACAGGGAGGGGTGATAAGGCTACTGGGGAAGATGAAGAAAGAGCTGTAAAGCCATATCACTTCTCCCACCCCCAGCCTCACATGTAAATTGAATGATTGAACATGTCATTTAAAAGTGCCACAGTTCAGTTGAAGAGAGATCTGCTGTTTTTGTTGAAGTCGAGCAGTAAAATGCAGCATTATTTGTTACAGCTGACGCATATTTTCACATATATTATCCAAAACGCTCTCTTGCGGGAATGTTTGTTGTATTTGTGGGGTGCGGCACGACATGACTCAGAGACTGACAGTGCATTCATTCAGTGTTCATCCGTTTGGATTTAATTAGAACCCTCAGTTTAACCAATGAAGATTACATTCAGACCAGAGAGGCAGAAAAAAACAGGTGAGTAAATGAACACGTGAACCAAAATAACTTCTTTTTCCCCCATTTCTCTCTTTCTCTCCTCATTTGATCCTGCACCCCCGTTCTCTCTCCTCTGTTTCTCTCTGTGTTTTCATCTCAAAGGATCCCAGAGGATAAGTGACAGTGAGATCTCAGACTACGATTGTGAAGATGGTGTCGGGGTAATAACAGGTAATATATTAAGGGAATATTAACATACTACAATACTACATATGATACCAGTATTTCACAAATCATACTTGATACCTCTTTCATTACCAAGTCCATAAGAGAAAATAGTCCTAAGCAAACAAAAGAGGATTTTATTTATTTATTTATTTATTTATTTTATGAACAACCTGCCCACAGTGCTCTTATGTCATGCAGGACAGTAAAGACTGAACTGAACTATGGCCTTAAATGAGCCCTTAGATCTTTTTTTTATATAGCTTTGGAACTTTAAATACGATAATTAACAGGTACTGTATTGTTTTAAAAGTAGAATCAGTAGGATTTGCTGGAGCTGATTGTAAACACACCAGAAAGTCAGATACTGATGTTTTGGTTTGGTAAAGCACATGAATGAATTCATTCATAATACAAGTGAATCAAATCTAAAAAAAAAACAAATGTTAAAGAGTCATCTGGAGATACAGTAACAAATAGTTTCTAATGTTTGCAGGATGTGTCATCAGGCCATATTACCATTTTATGTTTATTTTCCTCAGACTTGAACTTGGCTAGCCTCCTACATGTCACCATCAAATGCTCCCTAGGCTTGAACAGCTTACAAATATTATTATATAAAATATTAGCAGGGTAAAATACTGCAGCCCACCAGCAGCAGCAGCACAGTGAGGCAGCACTGAGATTTTGTCTGCCTCTGCACTGCTAGTTGCTGTTCTGCTGTACTCACCGAGGCTCCAGCAGCACGCCCACGCTGCACATCAGAAAAGGAGAAGCAGAGCTGTTACCAGCCAGAGAGAAAGACTGACAAGTACTTGAAATTTTCCCACATAAAATATCAACCTCAAAGAAAATGATGCTGAGATAGGAAGCAAAGCCATAGAAAAAGGACAGGCTTGCTTTAGTTTAAGGTGTTGGCGAGTAGTACAGCATGTTCTTTGCTGTCCTCTTTCAGTAAATATCACCACTCTTTTTTTCTTGCAATTGAAGACAGAAATTGTGCCGACCATGTTGTTGGTAAATTGCAGGACAGAGGCAGCTGCATGTGGTAATGCTCCACATCCCTATTAGTAGATAGAAGCCACAGAGAAGAAAAGGGGGAAAGACATTAAAGAAGAAATGCACTGGAGGGAGAAGAACGCCTGACAGACAGACAGACAAAGAGGGGAAGAGTCTCAGCCTGGTCTTGCTGATGATACCGTAGCTGAGGGAAATCCTCCTCCAGCCTCTTTAACATTCTCATCAGCCCCTCACTGCCTCACCATGCCAGTCCCCCTCACTTCATTCACAGTGGAGGGAATACCCCACCGCTCAGCTCTGGTCGCACCCTCCCCTTTACTCAGGCTCCACCATGTCTCTGTTTATCCTGCAGTCTTTGCATTAAACTGCTGACACTATTACTTTCAAATGGGGAAGAAAAGCATTTTTTCAGTGCATTTTAATTTATGGTGTACTAACTGCCAGCTTTCTAATTGTTTGGTACATACAGTACAGCAGGCGTTTTTACTGAAGTGCACATTAGTAATTACTGTGCAGGTTATGCTTATGTAATCCTGTCTTTCAAAGTATCATTCTCATCTTACTGGACTCTGAGTGAAGTGAAAAGTCACATTTTTTATCATTTGCACGTTACATTTGATCTTGCTTTGACACTCCTGTGTCCTGCTCCCTACTTCTGCACTGATGCAGCTCACTCCTCTTGTTAAACCCTACTAATTGTGAGTAAAGGTTCTTCTCTTTATATGTGCTTAACAGGCAGGCTGTACTCATGCGTGAAGCAGCATGTCAAGAGGAAGAATAGATTTAATTTGGCTCCACATGGGAGTTGATTACTCTGCTGCAGGAGGCTCTGTGTTGGAGCTGCTGTTTAGAAAAGGCAGATGTTTTCCTTGTTAAATCTAATATGCATCATAATGAAGCAAATATATTGTTCATTTTGTTCTTGTTTTTAGCTTTTGTTAATTACAATCTGCACAAGAATGGTAGTCGTACAATATGAGGCAATGCACTATTCGGAATCTCTGAATTCCACTAGCATCCATTTTCAATCAGGATGGATCATTTAGTTTGAAATATTTTAATAGATTTATTCCAGTTATTATGCAGAGTGACCTCCCATCAAAAAGAACATTATATCAAATTAATATATCAAACTTCCTCAAGTGAACATCTACATTTCTTTATCATTGCCTCCAATTTTTCCTACCTTTCTTTCTTTTCCAACTTTTGATTCAGGCTTTTCTTTAACTCATTTTAATGTGCTATACACTCTATTGAATATCAATCAACTTTAATAGTGCTAAGCATTGACCTTAACCATGGCTGCTAGCCATGTCTGATTATCGGTTAATGAACTCTTTCAAGTTCAATGGACTAATCAGTCTTGCAGAGAAAATTCATTATAATGTTTCTGATTTTTTAAAGGCTATTTTCATGTTTAATGCACAATGTTAACACAGCAGATGAATTGCACCTTTATTGAAATCTAGTCCTCGTTTTTGGAATGTAGAGACTCAGCATAATGAAAGTAGAAAATCTGCACTTGTGCAGATTGGCATTTAGCATAAGTTTGATAAAGGTTGGTCTGTTTTCCCCAAGTTATTACAGGGTGGGGTTAAACTGGATCTGCATCATTCGAAGCCATCATTTTTCATTATCAAATTCTGCAGATTGAGCTTGTTCACTCGCTCAGGAATATAAGGAGTTCACAAGGTGTTAAAGCTGGGGTAGGCAGTTTATTTTTTATGTCACTGGGCAAAAGTTCCATAATAACATTTAAGTATAATTTGATTCAAATAGTCTGAGAAAAAAAATAGACTTCATCTCCTTCTATTGGCTCTGTTTTAAGGCTTTAGAAAATCTAGCCAGTGACAGAAGACTTTTGTCAATCACAGCTTGGTAAGATATTTGATTATTGAGTTTCATTCCCAAAATGTCTGTAATTTGAAGAACTGGGAATGAGACTAAACAACCAACTATCTTGCTCCTGAATCACTTATATTAGCACAGAAATTTTGTGTGACTAATGTATTTGTCCACCACTGCAGTATTTTTGGTGTCAGAATATTAATACATTGAAAAACATTTTCACCTTTAACCTTGTACATCCATCCCTTCCTTTCTTTATCCATTCTTGTCTTCACAGACTATCGGCCAAATGGCAGAGACTTCCAGAGCTCCACGTTGTCTGTCCCTGAGCAGGTGATGTCGTCTAACCACTGCTCTCGGTCGGCCGATATTAACCGGCCGCGGTCGCGCTCTCCCAGTGTTCCCCCTCCCTCCAGGTAACTAATGCTCAGTCTGCTACTGGGCTGACCCCTGATTTCTGGATGTACATTGTTTGTTTTTAATTTAATATATGAATGCATTTAACACCCTGTTGATATAATTTATGAACAAGCGCATGTTGAAGGATGGTGCCTTAATTTTCCTGCTTTGGGATGCCCAAAATCTGGCTGGATGAAGGGTAATATATGCTTTAGTGACTTAGCTGAACAAACTTCAGGTGACTCTTGAAAATGGGAATTTGGAATTAGTCACCCACTAACTTGTCGTAGACGGTCCTGCTGTCTTTCCAATTGCCACATCACCCCTGCGTAGTATGCACTATTACCTCACATAAACATGGGGCGATGTGCCCCCTGGCCGATAGGGGGCAGTGTGTGGTGTGTAAACTACATGAGGGGTGATCCAGTCCGCTTCTGTCACACAGCAGAAGTCTGGACCCAGCCTTTGACCTTAGGCCTTCTCAGTACGGCTCCTCCACTAGAGTGGACCGCCACAGTGTGTCAGAGGATAACTACTCACCTGACAGGTACACACACTACAGCTTACACTTGTGTACAGTGGATGCATGTACATATGCGGGCATGCATGAACAGATGCTGACAAGCACAAGTGGGGGCTGTTGAGTAGACATGCAGGGAGGTGTTTATGCACGCATACACTTAATGCACGTTACCATCTGACTCTCTGGAAACCGATCATGTGTATGTGCTTTTAATGTTTCTTATATATTCCAACTTTTAAAGAGCAACTTTTTCCATTCCTTGAAAATATTTGAACAAAATATTTTTAATCTGATACAGTGGTGTGGATTCTCTACACCTTCCCGCTTCCTCTATCTTCCTCTATCATGTATACAAACAGTGTGACTTCAAACCTGTAAAATGGAATGGAAACAAATGAACACAGTGACTAGCCACTAAAAAGTGTGATCTTTAAAGGGACAGTTCACAGCAATGTCACTTTTCAGAAATCATGACCCGTATACACAAGATAATCCACAGCCCTGTTGTAAGCAGTTTCATGTAGGAGCTATTTTCTCTCTACTGTCTGCCAACCTTATCACCATGCAGAAGAAAACGTGCATCTACTAATGGATGAGAAGCTGCTGCTCATGATAGCATGGGAGGTAAACATAAATGGCGTCCTCCTCGGCTGACCTGTAACCTGAGGAGCTTCATGTAGGAGCTATTTTCTTTTTACCTACGTACAGTACACCTGCCAACCATATCACCGCACAGAGGGAAGGTGATATGGTTGCTGAAGGACATCTTCAACACTCACAGCAAAAAAATCTGGATTGATAAATAGCACTAAGGGTAAGAGGAAAGTATTTATTTTTGATTTTGAGGTGAACTGCCCCTTTAAAGATGAGAATAAAGTTGTTACTTCACTAATTTTATCAGAAAAGTTGTATCACTGTTGTAATCCCATGTGAACACCAGATTTGGGTAAGACTACACTGTGTCAGAGGAGTAATCAAGGCTGAAATTATGCGGGAAACATTTGGAGCTAGTGCTGCAAATGCTGCCCACAGTATACAGTATTTGCATGTATCTCACTATCTTTATGGAAGAGGTGGTCAAGGGGAAGTGGTCAGTTATCCTCCATCAGCACTTATTTTCTGTGAGGGTTGGAAAATGTTGCTCCAAGAGTCCAATCATAGCCTTGGCACTGCCAGGCCACAGCTACTTTCCTCCCGTCCAATTAACTTTATTTGATATTTCTGAGGCTTGGCCTAAATCAGTGTCAGACGCAGAAAATGCACTTATCTAAATTGTCTGGGACAGTGCTCACTTGAGTGTATTTCCGCTGCTTTAATTAACAGCATCCGGTTATTTATTGAAAACAGTTGAAAATGACACAGGAAATGAGTCATGGAGAATTTGGATTTGTCCCAGAACGCCGACAATATTAAAAAAAATCTCCTCTGGAATTTGTGTAGCCCTTTGTAAGGCTGGTATTTTGTTTAAAACTTGTGTCATTTTCGCTGTATTTTCCTACTTTATTAAAAAAAATATTCTTGAAAATAAGAAATCTTATGTAACATGCATGGTCTTAAATTGTTTAATCATCCAGCAGAAGTGACACCAAGCAGGTTTAGGTGTTTGGACTGTACTGTTCTGTTCTATCCTTCGTGAATGCTGCTGGTGTGTTCGGTGTACCACTTTCATCTGTCTGTGTGGTAAAGCTGAGGAAGACATCTCCTCACCATCCGATTTCTCAGCCTCTCTTATCTTCCTCGCCTGTTTTTCCTCTTTGAAACTGTTGCATCAACCTTTCCTATGAGCTTTCTCAGTCTCTTTACATCCTATTTCTTTGAGAAATCTCTCGTTCTCTCTCCCTGAGTTTCCTCACCCCTCCATCTGTCTGCCTATGATTCTGTCTATCTCCAACCCTTTCTCTCTCTCTCCTTTCCTCCTCCTCCTCCTCCGCTTCTTCCTCGGCGCCATCTCAGATCCATCTCTGTCTTCTCTCCTCCCTCCATGTGGTTGCAGCCATTTTCTCACCCTACCTCGAACCAGACATACTCATCCTATTGATGATCCTCAAAAGGACCCCAGGTAGACTTTTACCTGAGCATGCATGAAGCCCCATCTCCACCCCTCCACTTTCCAACCCAACACCCCCTCAAGTGTAACCCACAACCCTTTTCTCTTCATGAGGAAATCTTTCATTTGGGTGTTGAACACATGGCACTGACACTATGGCATGTTTTCTATCACAGTAATCTATGCACTGTAAGAACATTGACATTAAAGGCATAGTTTTATTTGAAGTGGTGTTGTATAAGGTATTCATAAATAGTCAATGTGTTACCTACAGATACTAGTCAGCATGCCCTCAGTTTGGAAAAGCAGAGAGCAGCACCAGCATGGAAGCTACGCAATGTACTGCTGTGATCAGGGTCAGCAACAAAAGGTGTTTTAGACACTTAAAAAAGGTCCACCAAAAATGTGTACACTATATTTAGAATACTTTATCCGCTTGCTGCAGTTATGTAAGCCTTGCGTTGCTGTCTCCAAACCAACCTACAAAACTACTTTGGTGAAAGTAAGAAATCAGTAATTTTACCTCACAGAACACAGGAATTGCTGCTCTACTGGTGCCTTAATCTATTTGTTTGTGTCACTTAAATGGTTTAAAAGGAGAGTTTGAATTCGCAAAGTCACACAATAACACAAACAAACTAACACATCGAGGCTGCGGTCGTGCAGGGTGAAAATATTCTAAATATAGTGTAGGCTTAAACTGATATGAACATTTTTAGGGCGGGCCTTTTTTTAGGTGGCTAAAATCGTTTTTTGTTGCTGACCCTGTCCACAACGGTACATTGCATATATTTTGTGCTGGTACTCCTCTCTGTTCTCCAAACTGGGGACATGTTGACAAGCATCTACTGTAGGTAATACACCGACTATCAATAAGTACCTCAAACAACCTGACTTCAAATAATCCAAACTGTCCTTTTAAGTCCACTAAGCCTTACTACACTGCATTGAGGAAATCAACATCCTACAGAATGTTTTTTTGATGCACTGATGAGGGTTATTTGGCCATTGTCAGTGCCATCACTGTTGTGTTGTGTTTAGGTATATATTTCTTCTGCAAAAGATGAAATATATACATAATGTGTGCTACTTTTCAGTAGTATATACAGTATATTGAGAAAATGAGTGACTCTGTTGCCATACACGTCATCCATCCAGTATCAGCATTGCTTATCTCTCTTTTCATCATCTCAGTCATTCTCATATTAACATTCCTCTCTAAAAATGTCACATGGGATTCTAAGAGGAACTAATTCCTCATTTGTCTTTTCATCGTGTTCACCAAAAGAGGGACTATAGCAATACTGAAGATGGATAAGTGGTGTATGGTTGTGAATTTTTGTCCAGAAGAGGTGGGTTCTCCTGCAAACATATTAATATATTCAGTGTAAGCCTTCAGTTTATATGTAAGCTCTGTGGATTTGTGGAATGATTTAATAAGTCTGTGCTTAGAGCAGACAGAGTTTGTTATGGGAATCCACAAGTGTATTCCAACTTTTCTTCCTTTTCAGGTTCTTTTTTTATATGTTACCTCCCCCTTCAGCTGGGAAAAAAATTAAATGCTGACAAGTTGTGATATTTTTTCGCCAGCCGCAACCATCGCGTGTACCCGATCTGCCGAGAGGAAGCAGTCAGGTTACTGCGTTCCACTAGGATGGCCCGTGCCTATTCTGAGGGCGCCTACTCCTCCGACTATGACTACGAGAGGTATTGACATGCACGGCCACTGCATCTGTGCATCCGCCATCTTGTGGTCTCCTCAAGTTGTCCCTCGTCCGTCTTTAATTTATGCGTGATCGTACATGTGATGACCGAAAATGATATCCTTTCTGATATCGGTTTTTGTTAAAGAGTCATCACAGCTCTGAAGTTGTTGCTGTAAAAGAATAATACACAACTGCCTCTGTATGTCGAGGCTCAGAGCTCTGTGTGTTGCTGATGTCAGCTGTATGTACACTGGTTGTTGAGTAAAGTGCTGGCCAGCACCTGACTGTTTCTCAGTTGATGTCCTTGTTCATGTACCCATGTACATTGTACCAACAGCACTATGTCGATCAGTGGTGTGTGTGGTTTTTAGTGTTGTCCTCTTTTACATGCTATTGGCAGCTGCTTTTCGCTCACCTACACAATGGCATCTCTGATGCATTGCTCTGGGCTGCACAGTAGCTTTGTAAATTCTGTGTTTGCCCTTTGGCTTCTTGTGTCTGGCCACTTATGGGCTGCTGGGCCGTTCCAAGCACGCATAGAAAGGCCTGCTGACACCCATCCATCCTCAGGACCCACGCCAGCGTTCTGGTGCACCAATAAAAAGAAAGAACTCACATCACCCCCCTCCTCCAGAGAAACGCTGTAAATGACTCCACTTTTTTCTGCCTTCAATCTTCCGCCTGCTGCCATCTGGCTTTCAGTCAGGAATAACGTGACGTTTGTGCCATTTCTCTCCTCTCCAGGAGGAAAAAAAAGTGATGAGTCCTCAGAACCCAGCCCGAGAGCCTGACTGACTTTATTAAAGTGTCACAAAGTTTCCCTGAGGCCCAGCTTGGCTCGGCTTCAGGCTCAGCCTATAGCCTAGATAGCCATTAACGAGAGCTCTCCGTCTTCTGTTCTCTCCCTTTCTTTTCATATGAAACAACACAGAGAGGATAGTAGCTAGTATCTCAGTGTTATCCACAGAGGAATAAAATAGATTTCTCTCCTCTCTTCATACACATAAAGGTGTTTCTGTCTGCATCCAGGTAAAGTAAAAGCAACAGTGAAAACTGAACAGAAGTAAGGGCAGCATAAAGAAACAGAAGAAAAGTGGAGGGCATTAGTGGAGTTGGAGCCCTTTGGCAAGTGTCTTAGTTTAGGTGATTTCCCCCCAGAACACAAGACAATGTTTTTCATGGTTCTGTTGTTTAAGAGTGTACCTTGAGTGGGAGAAGGCCTGCAGCGTGTACACATCAAAACGGCAGCTTTTTCAAGCACAGAAAACTTATATTTTGGACTCAGTTTGAATCCAGTGAGCACTGCTATTCCAAAGTGCAGTATGTGTATGTCATGGTGACATCCATCAAATTACACCTAATGAGAAGTTTGATTTGTAACAGACATAACCTTCACATTACCCATAAATCTTGGGCCATAACAACCTCACTATGGGAATCCACTAATGATTATGTTGACCATCACTGTGAATGACTGTAGATAAAGAATGTTAAAGGCTACTTGTCACAGACTGATGAGCATTTGTTTTGCTGCTGGAGACTAAAAGGACATCTCCTCTACTGGACAATTTTTCATACTGCAGAAGGCTACAGACACTACAAGACTACAACACGATTGACTTATGAACTGAAATTCAAATAATTGAAATGACTGAAGGAAGTTTTTCTTCAACAGTCTCTAAAGTTTTAAACAAAATCATGATTTAAAATTATTTAAAGAAGTCTTTTGGTGTCTATTAGCCTCATTAGAAGCTGATCCCTCTTATTTGTATTGTGCAGACACCAACATGTCTTCTGCACTTTAGAATTTAAAAGGTATAATGTTTAGTTAAATACAGCTTGTGATATTGAACACAGAAACTGTGGGACTTGTGAGGGATTTATGGATTTTAAACTTTACAGTTTCTCAGTGTGCATGCTCTAAACCTACTTGTGACACCTCATGTTGTAAGGCCAAGTCAAATATTTCACCTTTTTTGGATGTGTGCAATGTGATGCAGTTTTATGAAAATGCTTTTTTCTTTTCTCTCTACACTATCAGTGAATTTCCTAGTTGAGAATCCTCACTTGCTTTTCTCTCCAGCTCTCCAGATCAACAAGACTTCCTCACTGTGCCAAAAATACTTACTGTGTGATGGCTGGGCATTTTTCAGGAAATAACACATGTAACAAGCCAAATGCAATGTCAAGATACACTTCACTTTTCCCCTCACATTTCACTCTACTTCAAACAGACTGCAAATGAACACTCACCCACCACGTATAGAGAGACACCACATGATCCCTGCCAGTTCTACACAACCTCAAGACTTCACAGTTAATTCACCACAGGAGCCATAAACCAGACAGGATCCACTTAACTGTCTGTTCGTACTGTCCACCCTTAAAATTAAGTAATTCAGCTACTTAGGAGAATGATAGGCAAAGCAGTAACGTTAAAAATAAGTAAAGAATTCCTTCTAAGTTGAACTATATGCTCATTTTTCTACAGTACATGCAATTCTGCAACCTTGATTAAGGTTGTTACCGCTGAAGGAGGTGGAGTTTTAGCATTAAAGTGTTTGTCAACTGTTCTTTAAGAGTTGCTGAATAATTTCATTTTGTCACTTTAAAGGCCCATACCTGCATTTTTGCTTGTTTTAGTCAATTTACTGCAAATATATACAAATCATATGTACTTGACGTTAGGGCAGGCATGTTTTCAAAGCAGGCCGTAGTGGTTTGTATATATTTTTTTTAATGTGTTTTTCCTACTCAACATGCACCATTAATGTACATATATTTCAATACGGGATGAAAATCAGCTGATGTGGAGACCTGTAGTCCATGACAATGGATATCATGTCAGCTGCAGATAGATTTAGAAATCTACATCCACATCACAGTGCAAGTGTAGGCTAATGAAATTAGACTGTAACTAAAGCATGATGTTCATTCTGATTGCCTGCTCTGAGCAAGTGTCGAGCTAATTCCTATAGCATAACATACAGAATTTGATGGAGACAAGACGCTTGATAGTAGGTGGGAAAACATGATGAGAAATAATGCAAAGTAAAGTATGTGATTTACAGATTTGTAGTAAATGGGTTAAAATGTGCAAAAAAACAGGTATGTTACTCACACACATGCACCTTGGAGGAGTTTTGAGATTGCAGCGAATTCTTTGCCCACCATACTGTCCACCCTACCAGCATACTGTCCCTGCCCTGCCAGGGCCCCACTGAGTGCCTGCCTATCTCTCAATAACCTCTGTAGGAACCATGGAGCCATGGATAGACACGAGTATCACAGCAGGTCCCGCTCTGCAGACCAACGGCCCACTATAGAGCGCCCCACATCCCGCTCGCGCTCCACTGAACGCCCCCACGACTCTTCGCTCATGAGGTCCATGCCGTCTCTGCCATCTGGGAGGTCTGCCCCCCCCTCACCTGCCTTGACGAGGTGTGACCCAGATTGGAGACGCTAACCAGCTTAGCATAGAAGCAGACTGCAGTTTTAGTTGTGCAATCATTTCCCTGAGGCATAGCTACTCTGGAGGGAGAGATAATTTAAACATTAGCTTAAAACATCAATAATTAGACCAAAAAACACAGTTTTTTGGCTAAGTAACATTATTAAACTAAACCCCAGTGAAAGCATTAAAGCTAATATTAGGCTACTAACTGGGGATGTGCAATATAGACATACAGAGGTCTGGCAATTTATAGTACCTATGTTTGTTAGCTGGCCTAGCTACCAGGCTAGCTACCCAGCTTACCCAAATAGGTTTACATTAGGCTATTTAGGTAAGCTAGGTAGCCTGCAGATTCTTTATGATTTTGCCTCTCATAGTAACAAAATAATCAAAAGAATTAATTATTTTTTAGATTTTTGTCTTGCTAACAAGTCTAGCTACTAGCTAGAGGACAACTACTTTGTGAGATCTCTTACTCAAACACTGAGGTTTAAATCAACCAATGAGATTATTTCTTCCCCCAGAGCAGGTCTATCTCTGCTACACGTTTGCATAACTAGAACCTTTTTAGAACCAAACCAGTTCCGACCCCGTCCCATGAGCTCCCACCCACCCTAAGCCTGACTAACTCACAGAATGAACCAGAAAAACCACATCACTGCCACCCACCTCCCACCCTCCCAGTACCCTGCTTCCCTGCCTCACCTCACCTCACTTCACCTCACCCACTTCCCCCTCACGACTACCCCACCACCCACCTAGCCACTTTGTGTTTTGTCCCCAAAAGCACCGGTGCTGTGTTTTCTTTACACATGTCCCAGGCACGACAGTCCTGACACCGTAGATACTAGCGTGCTGACTCGTTTTAATTTGGAACACACTGCTCATACGCTTGCGTGAGTATAGCAGTGATGGGCCAACATTTTTACTTTGATTTCATTACTAACATCAACCAATGCCGTTTACCCTGTGATGGCATTCTGTTTTTGTTTGTTCTTTTGAGTTGCAGCCTTTTGGGGACAGTCTGAACGCATGGTCGCACTGGTCTGCTGTTTCTGCATTGAACTCTTCTCTCCTTGCAGCTTGATGAGTCGACTGTACATGCGATTCACACCTGGCATTTTTTATTGCAGCTCAGTTCCCTACAGTTGATGTGTCCCTCCACTCCCATGCCATGTGCCAAACATCATTGCTGTGTGCATTGGTTTTATATTTGGAGACACTAGACACTTTGCAGATATCAAATATTCAGGAAATGTTCTTCACAAAGTAACTAAATGCAAAAATATTTGCTTTATGTAAAACAATGTGAAGCTGTGAACTGCTTACATGGATATATATAAATCAGTTTTAGTACTGTCACATAGAAGATTTACCTTTGAATTATCTCAGTTGTGCATTGCTGTCACTCACTATCTTTAGTAGACCTTTTTCACTGCGTCAGTTTAAACATTAGATAGCAGGGTAAACAGAGGTGTTACTAGTGATACTAATTAAAGGACCAAAGTGCAAGATTTACAGCGATTTATTGGCAGAATATGACAGAAGTGAAATATATTCATAAGTATGTTTTAATTATCATATAATCACCTGAAAATAAGAATCAATGTGTTATTGTTACCTTGGAATGAGCCCTTTATATCTACAGAGGGCACGGGTCCTCTTCCACAGAGGCTGCCTTGTTAAACTGCTATGTTTTCACAGTAGTCCAGAGCAGTGGCTCTAATAGAACCATTTGTACTTTTTATGAGTTTCGCTGTCACTGCATTTTCACCTATAAGCTTGGAAGAGGAAGGTGAGGTGAGATGTATTCATTTGGTTGCAGCCTACACCCTCACCACTAGATGCCACTAGATCCCACACACTGGTCCCTTAAGGTTCCATTCCATTCAGGTCAAACAGAGTCAGAGTGCTGCTATTGTGCATGTTGACTCACTGGAAAGACTAAATGGAGCAAGACCTCAATTAGTGTCACTGGTAACATTTTTATTTTATTTTATTTATTTACTCTACTATGTCATAACAAAATGGCTGCTGTGAAAAAGGTTCATTGAGCCTGACAGTGACTAGCATCAAAATAAATAAACATGTGATCTAACATATATCCTAAACTATTAAACTAATTGTATATAAATAGATTAAATAATGTATCAGAGTCCCTTTATAGTAGGTAGCTTTACTTTTTTATGTTGAGCTTTACTTTCTGCAATCAAAGCTTTCCCTTTTTTGATAATCCCCTTTCTTTTCTCACACTGTGACGTGGGTGTGACATGGCCAGGCCCTGCATCCACCATAAGGTCTCGTCCAAATCTGTGCCTCACCCCCATTGTCCGCTACTGTTTGTCATGTAGGGCGCATCCTCGTAGTGGATCAGTCCAGACCAGTCCCACCAGTACCCCCATGTCCGGTAGACGAGGACGGCAACTCCCACAGCTTCCACCCACGGGGAAAGACAGAAGTAAGTCACCTGGTTGTTTTCTGTTTGAATTACAGGGTTACGGTCTGAGAAGAGACTTAAAATTGTGTCTTTCGAGTGAGGACATCTTTATATTAGTGCAATAGTGTGTTTTTGTTCAGTATCTTATTATGATATAGTTCTTATTTGGTGGCCCAGCTGATTGGGGCTGAGGAAAAGCCTTGGTTTTACAGCAGTTGTGTCACTTTTGACTGAGACAGAAGGATATTATTTGCTGATGGATTCTGTCAGTATAAGCTACAGATCACATCATATATATGCAAGGATTTTTCTCTGTTGATTTATGTTTCATTGGTGTTTATTTTTGCCCTCCATCCATAACATCTCTACTCGGTTCCTTTTCCATTTCTCTCTCAGAAGATGGAGACGAAGGAACAGAGCCTTGTGAAGGTCTGTACCTGAATGTACTGGTTTTAGTCTTTCAGACTGGGAGTGCCGCTGGTTGAGCCGCACCTCACTCTGAAGGCCAAAACCCTGTCTGCAATGGTGGACGGCTGGGTTCACTGGAGGCTGAGCTTACTCTGTGCTCCTCCTTGAACCTCTCCCTCTGTTGCAGCTGTTTAGATGTCCTGTGCCGTTGTGTTGTACTTACCTTTAGGCCTGTCTGGATCCTACTAATGATTGTTCCAGTGTTGTGTTCAAATGTAGTCTCTGTTTCTGTTATTTTAGCTATTTGGACTGCTGAGATACCTCACCAAAGCTAATATAAAGCTTTACTGTCTGTATCTACTGAACAGGGTAAACTCAAGACTTTGAAAAGGGTTTAAAGAACGATAGTTTGAACTTCTTCACTTCTACAAAGTGACATTTGAAGTTGGATTTGTTCCTCAGCACTCCTTTAACAAATGTTATGTGTTGTAGCGACTTGTGACGTGTACTATAAGAACCGTGATGAAAGCAGTGATTATTTTACTCTTTGAATCAAACGCAGTGAAAAACAAAGACTCTTGTGCTGTAGCTTTGCAGTGATTGGAGGGAACGACTGGGACAAAGATAGAGAGGGCAAAAAGCTCAAGCAGTTCTGGAGAACTTGTCAAAGCACTCGCAGAACTCTTTCATCATTGTCAGAGTCCATGAGGGCTTTCCCTGTCTTCTGTGCCGCCGCCAGACAGACCCTCTCTCTTTCTTACTCTCTCTCCATCTTCATCACTCTCTCATTTGCTCTCTCTCTCTCAGTCCCACCCTTCTTCTGTATCTGTGCCATCTTTTTATCACTCTGAAGCTCTCTCTGTCTGGACTTCTCTGTCGCTACTTTGTGTCGCCTTTTCTTCTTGATTCCTGCACCGGTCTCTCTTTCTACTTTTTGTCAGGCAGTCTATCCTTTCCCACTTCTCTCTCTCTCCTTCCTTCTTTCTTTGTGTCTGTCTCCCTCTCTCTACAGTACCTTTCAGGCCAGTAGCAGTGTGTGGGCAGTGGGGTGGGGGGTATTGATCTGACCTTGTGCTGTAGCTCCCACAGAGCCGTATGGCACTCAGCTTATGTAATGCAAATGTATGTGTGTGTGTATATGTAGCTTTTTTATGGAGTGGATCCATATTATTGCCCCTCGCTGATTACACAGAAAAGCTGGACTGTTGATAAACCTGCTATTGTTTTGTCTTGCTGCTGCTGTGCTACGATGTTTAGTCATACCTCATACTTGAACGTACCTAACTTTATTGTATGTTATTCATTTATGCGTGGCTACTCCTAAGAGGGAACAGGGAAGGAGCTTGGGGCAGCTGAACCCCAAAATGGTCACCCAGGTGTGTTTATCACTACAGAAACAGGCTTTAAGCCCTGAAACGATGTATTTTCCTCCATTTCCTTGAAATATGTGATGCTCTTGACTCCTTTCTTCAGAAAAAAAACTGTTCATAAAGAGTTAAAGAATTCATGAAAACAATTTAAATACTAAAAGTACAAGCTTCTGTAGGAGTTTGGACCTTATCTTGTTTTGGTTTTTTTTGGATGAGAGTAATGTACAGTATGGGTTGATGTACAGTACATTCATCCACAAGCTTGAATGAATGGCCAGACTGTTGGCAGAAAGTGTAGTTCCCCACAGTTTCCACTTCCTACTTTCCCATCTGTTTATGTGGCGTGTTTCTGTCCTTTGACTGTGTGGTGCTATTACTCAACACTGCCATAGCTGTAGTGCCGACTGACTCAGTGAACACTCAGTGTAAGGTTTCTAAAAAGACACATGCTGTTTTTAAATTGTCTATAATCAGTGTGTTCTGTAGGCCAAATGCTGCTGTAATAAAGTTGTATGTTTTAGTATGAGTATAGTAACATGCAGGGTGCAGTTCACTATACATTGCATTGTATAATTAACCAAAAGTTCAGATCATTTTTGTGTAGTGGCTTTTATATGCTAAGTAGTATTCAGGATCTTTGGGTGTATGTGAATCTATGTTTGAGCACATATATTAGTGTGACTTAAATACCCGTATAGGGTTTCAGAGCTCCATCATTTCATGGGCAACCATCTGTCTCTCTACTAGCAGCAGACTGTGAGGAAAAACCCCAAGTCCTGCCGGTAAATGGGAGGAAAGGCAAGTCCTCTGAGTAGTGTGATGGTGTGACTTTGCTGTGTGGGTTTTCTCAGTCAACACAAGTTCTTCCTGTGTGACATTCACTAGCATCTGTGATGACTTTGCTTCTCTCAGTGACTCTTCCTTCTTATTTGCTGCAGCACATTTAGCCTATATAGTCCTTTATACATACTTCCCTTTGTCCACATTTCACATATTATATAGACTGAGTTTGGTTCATTCCTATTGAGTTGATTTGGAGTGATGAAATTAGAGAGCTGTATGTAGCTGAAGCTGATGTTAATATGTCCAGAGTGCTG
Source organism: Lutjanus argentimaculatus (assembly GCA_034769285.1). NCBI lineage: Eukaryota > Metazoa > Chordata > Actinopteri > Lutjaniformes > Lutjanidae > Lutjanus > Lutjanus argentimaculatus. The sequence continues at coordinate 7,180,864 of JAWZSL010000025.1, read as the reverse complement.
TCGTTGTGATCTCTGCTGCTCTGCCCTTCTCTAGCTCCAGTTCACCCCTAATCTGCCCTCTACTCTGATAGAAGTTAATACAGTTAAGACAGAGCTCTCCATTTGTGATTGTGAAATGCCAATCATTTTAATGAGACATGGATTATTGAATACACACGCATATCTTGTACAATACCTTAAGAAGCGCAGTCTCAGTCATATATAACTCATGTTCAGGGCGGTTCTTTGCAATTTTCTGATTGATAAATGAAAAAGAGAATTTTTTGCGTCTAAATAAGTAATATTTAAGTGTATTATTTCTTGAATTCTGTGCATTTTTATGCTGTAGAAGTATTGCAGAGTACAATCTCTTATTCTTTAGAGCCTCATAGACAGTTACCTCTGTTGGCCAGCAGATGGAGCAAAGTTCATTATCTTTGATGAGGAGCTGTCCATGATTTCAGTGCTGAAGTGGCAAAGAGGTCCTTTCTTTCTTACATATTCTTACCACTGGTCTTCTTTAACACAGCAAAAGATATAATAATGTTTTCAGTAACTATATTTAAGTTCCCTTGATGATCCAAGGTCCCTCAGATTCCTGTAGTGTGCAAACCAGTGTGCGTGTCTGTATACTATATGTGTATGTGTGTGTGCGTGCGTGTGTGTGTGTGTGTGTGTGTGTGTGTGTGTGTGTGGGTGTCTTGCTGTAGAAGTGAAATGGGAGGACCAGCAGCGAGGGCTGAATGGCTCTTTATCTGATGGAGGGACACAGCCACAACCCTCCCTCACTGACACAGGTTGGTTGGTCTGTGTGTGTATTTCTGACACTTTAAAAGCCACATGTCACTTTGATAGAGTTTAGACTTTTTTCACAATCAGCTACATGAGTCCATGAATAGTAAGCAAGTTGTTTAATCTGTCCTTACAGTGTGGGCACAACAAACAGAGAATGGTATGCTACCACCTGACTGTGCAGTTAGTGTATCATGGCGATGAGGTGAAGCCTTGTCATGACTTAACCAATAGCAAAGTGTGTATGAAATGAAACCACTTCTTTCAGAATGTGTCAGTGGACACCCAAACAAATGCTCCCACATAGATGTTGTCCAGGGTCTATGAATTGAGTCCATATTATGGCCTAAGTACTGTACCATAACTGCGAGGACTCAATCAGCCAGTAGTGTGTCCATCATTCACCATTTGTTCTTGAGCACTGAATCTAGTTTACTCATGTATTACTCTAATTATTATTATTAAATGTGTTAAATCAACTAAGTAAACCACAGTTGTTCATATTCATGTCCATCATCTCTCTTTCATTGCTAAAAAATGTTTCAAAAAGCTTCTCAGAAAAAAATAAGGAAAATATTAGACTAATTTAAACAAAGCATTGGGGGAAAGTTTTCTAAAATGTCCGCTAAGATAATTTATTGAGACCCTCCTAAAAAAGGAATTTTCATCACCAGATTTCCAAAGTCAGAGTGAAATTTTTCATATGAAGAGTGTTTACTATAAAGCAAGAGAAGACAGCTGGTTGTTATTTATTCATGGATTCATATGCAGGTTTGCACCTTCAAAGTCTAAACAGAATTCTACCAAAGTGATCTGTCCTTGAAGTGTATTTCTGCGCTGTCCTTCATGGTTTGTGTGGACTCTTATCAGCTGGATTACAGCCTCACCAACGTCAGACCTGGATGATGTACAGTAGAAGCTGTATGTTAGAGAAAAAAAAAGATGATGCAAGAAGAGCTAGCCTTATATATTTTATATGGGCAGCAGGGTTGTTTCCCAGGTTAGCCTCTTGATGGCGTCCTTCTGTTGTCTGTCTCTCCCTCCTTGGTGTGGTTTTGCAGTGCAGCATGGTGCTGATGTTCTGTAGACACTCTGATCTCTGAAAACTGATATTGGCACATTTCATCATCCAAAACATGCAAATTTGTCATTATATAACAGTGTAAAAGTGTCTTGGCTGGCAAAGTGTTGTACTTCTAAAAAATGTAAATCAAATGTAGTTTGATGAGATGCTGTCATCCATGGATGTATTTCAGGAAAACATGAAATGTTGTTGCTAAGGTAATGACACCACGGTGTCTTGAGGTGCTGTATTTGCTTAATACGCTTCCATGGAAACACATCTTCACCTCCATCTGAATTAAGCCTCATTTATATTTACCTGTTATGTCGCTTGCTGTTATGTTATGCCTACAGGCTGTGATCTGCTGTGACTTCTTTGACAGACTTGAAGTAACTTATTTTAAACAATAACACTGTTAAATATTAAACTAAGTCAGAAGAAAAATGGTAGAGTTATGTGTCTGCAACTACTGATGCATATTTACTGTTTTATTCATTATTTCACATTCATTTTGTCACAGTGTGACACAGTGGCATTAAAGGCTTTGACTCTTGACCTTCCACACAGTTTTTCACTGATAAATGTGCTGTAGAGCTGCATGTAACGTGTAGTCTGGTGTTGAGGGCTAACAAGGCCCAGTGGATCAGACATGACTGTAAAGTCCCTGACTGCCACTGCCTGAGATTCAAGCTGTAATGAACCTTCAGCTAGTGTGGTCATCAGTCAGCCTCTGACTCTCTCAGTCCCTCCCTCAGCCTCTTTGTTTTTCAGCCTCTGTCTCCCCTTAAACCTCCCCTCTTCTCTATTGTTTTCTTCTCTTCTTCTCTCTTCTATTTTTTTCAACCTTTATGTATCATGAAAAAGCTGACTGAGCATGATCCTCTTTTCCTGCTTGTCCACATTGATGTTACTTTCACACTGGGAGCTCTTGAACAGTTATTTTGTAAAATGGGAGTTCTAATCACACACCATGCTACCACCTATTGTTCACCGTTTTCCCATGCCAGTCATTTATTCTGTGCTCCACACAACTACACACACCGACAACAACAGCATCTCTAGGCCTACGACAGAACAAAATGCCTCAAGTTTTCCAACTTCTTTTCTGCAGGTGGCACAGTTGTTCAACATTTTTACTCATATAAACTGTTTTAGATTGACTGTGTCCTGTACTAGTGCAATAAATCCCATGTATCATGTCTGTATATCAGGTCATCAGACAATGAGCTCCATTTTCTTTCTGTTGTCATGTTTACTGGGTTCTACATATTACTTTATTTTAGTCAGATGAAAAGAGAAATAGATATTTTAAACACCAAGGATGCACAAAGACTGGTTTGACGGTTCACATAAGAAACATTTAAGTTATGAATAGTAACTAGGATTTTATCTTTGAATGGGTTTGCCTCCCAGACGAGCCCCCATTTTGTCACAGACTGGCTCCAGGCTGGACAAAGAAGGACAAAACATGCAAGAGTTTACATAAGTAAAACGAAATTAAGGTAAAGACAAACAAAGTAGAAGGGTGGAATGCAGGAGCGAGAGAACTGCTAGGTGGAGGAGGGGCTTTTAAACCCTGGAGCAGGTGCCACAAATTAGCAATTTGGGCTGGTCAGCTGTTCACCTGCAACCCAACAGAACATACAGACAGAAAAACAATGTTGTGAGACATAACAGGCGGTTATTTGGTAAAAGCCTGGGAGATAAGGAAAAAAGGCTCCTTATCAAGATAAACTTACAGCATTTCTTTTCTTTCTTCTGCTATTTGGCACTCACTTTATTTACAGTTGTTTGCATAAATATGTTGTTTTTTTTAGAATTTATATGGAAGCTGGCATTTACTGTTGTGGAAATTTAGGTACCCCCATAGAGGGAAAGCTTAACTATTTTGGAAGTTTGTTTGACCTGCTCATTGGCAACTTGCTGCTGTGTCTGCTGCTGCAGTCTGTAGTCTTGGAATAAGTTGTCGTCCAGAGGCTGTTGGGTTAAATATAAAATGTTAATAGCATACAGTATTAACCCACAGATGACACGAGTCTTTTCCACACTGACTTGTTCTAGTTTTCTCTGTCTTAATATATCACTCTCTTATCCTGATGACCTACATGATGCAGCTCAAGTAAGGAGGAAAAAAAATCACTTGCTCTCTTGATTATCATTTGACTCTCTAATGAGATGATGTTAGCTGCCACAAAGAGATGAAAGCTGGTGAGGCAGATGTCTCACATTGTCTTTTTATTCATGTGACACTTCATTATTCACCCTAATGGAGTACTAATTGAGCTAAATGCAAATTCTGTGTAAGGGGGTATGGAAATTAGGTCTGATCGGAGTGGGGCTTCTTTTGCCCTCCCGGCTGTCACTGTTGGTTTTTGTCAGGTTCAGACTCCAGGACGGAGATTAGACAGGAAGGTTGGAGAACAGAATGTTGGGCAGAGGGCACAGCCTGACTCTGAGGAAGGGGTTACAGTACACACGGTGCTGATTACAAATCGACCTCAATGTTGAACCCACGAGCCAAGGTCACGTGGGTCCACGGGTGGCTGCTTACACAGGATCAAAACACACATGGAGGTTTCTTGATTGATTGATTAATCTTTGGAGGGAAAAAGAAGGGAAACAAAATCCTCCTCAGAGTATTCCAGGGTCTCAGCAGGCTGAGTGAAAGGGAAGAAGGACATGAATAATATGAGGGGGAAAATATGTAATCGGAAGCAACAGCGATGCCTGAAAGCAAGTTGATTTTGTTGTTGCATAACCTTCTTTCAGAGAGATACTGTAGCGGACGCCTGTGTGTGTGCGTGAATGCATTTGAATGTGCACTCTTGCACTCTGCTCAGGTTACATTGATGTCAATTTTCACGTTTCTTGCTGAAACTTTGTGAGGTAGTCGGCTCTCTCTTTTGTGTGCTTGCTGCTCTGTGCTTTCAGTTTGTGTTGTTTTGTGTTTTTTTTTCCTTTCTTTTCCGTTATTTTTCCAGGCTGTCTCCCCCACAGTTGCCCCATGCAGACTCAAGTGACATTCACTTCTCCTTTTACCCTCCTTTCCTCTCCTATTCCCCCTCTACCCACCTATTCTCAGAGGTCTCGAGTTTCTCTCTGGTTTGGGACATTAACATCTCTCTGTTTCAGCTCTTTTTCCTTTAAAGCACAGAACCTCACCTTCCCAACCTTTCCCTGCCTTTCTTATTTCTAATAACTAAACTCTTAGCCTCTACCTCAGCCTCTCCTGGCCTCGCACCCTTTTGCTCTATTTTGACTTCTCACTGTGCCCATGGTGGAGTTTGTGTGTTCTTGGTGTACTCTATGATTTTGTTTGTGTGTTCTGTGCTCGTTGTTTTGTCATTTTCGTGTCGTATTGTTGTCGTGTTGTGTGTCCTCCCCCCCACCATCCTCTCCCTCCTCACTCTGACCCTCCAAACCTGGCATACTCGGTGATCACGGCGATGGCGTGGCCCTCCCTCCTTCCTTCCTGTTCTCCTCCGTCTCCCCCCCCTTACCCTTCGTGCATCCTCTCACATCCATCTTCCTCTCCTCTGTCTGTGTCTGTCCATTCTGTGATGTGATCCCAGAAGACACGGACTCACCAAGTTGGACGAACTCAGGTCTGTCCCTTCTTCTTCTACACCTTCTCTCTTTTTCTGACTCAGCCTCCTCTTCTTCTTCTTCTTCCTCCTACTTTTATTCACTCTGTATGTCTTCCTGGCTTGCCCTCCCCCACCCACTTCCCCCTCATCTCAGTTGTCTTTTCTTTTCCTGCTTCGCTCACCTCCATTCTCTTGTGCCGTTTGTGCTCAATTGTTCTGTAGACGATGCTTCCGGCTTCTTTGTCATTTCGCTCTCTTTTTATTTTGCTGCGGACAGAGTGTGTATGCTTACAGTTCATATAAGCATGCTCATGGTCATGCCACTGGTCTTGACATGAGACACTGTGTTATTTTCTACCTAGAAAAAAACTTGCTGTCAGTGTATGACTGCAGAATTCTACTTATTTGAATTACTCTCTCTGTAACCAATAAAAAATCTCTATAACTTGCTTGACAAAAAATGCCTTTAAAGAATATATTAATTATTAATAGAATAACATAATATAGCTATGAATATGTTTACTTTGACATGATACAATAACTATGAGGTTGAAGAGCTGACATTCAGGGTTCGAAATCAATTTTAAACATAGCCTCTCCATTTTAGGACACTTATTTTAGTCTTGTTGTCACTATGAGGTTGCCAGGCTACCAGTGGAGATTCCAGGAATTCTCAAAATATAAAGAAAAAAAGAGATATAACATGTTAATTAGTGAACTCTACAGATGCTACAGATGCTGATAGGCAGATTTTGTTGTCTAAGAAAATAGTTGCACACTACTAGCCATGATACAAAAGACTGCACTGTTTATTTTGCCAACATTTTTGTCCCTCTAGGTAGATTTTGTTACTTTTGCACAGAGCCAGGCTTAGCCTGGGTCCAGACCTTCAAATCCACACACTCCACCAGGCTGACTGAAGATGGAAATGGAGTGTAACAAGTTGACAATTCAGTCTTATATTAGGCAAAGCCAGGCTGGCTGTTTCCCCTTGTTTCCAGTCTTTATGCTAAGCTAACAGGCTGCTGATGCCAGCTATACAGCAGCTATAAATAGGACTGTGTGATTAATTGAAAAATTATCGAATTCACAAAATGGTCAAGTGCGATATCTAAATCTAGAAGCTGCAATTGTTTGCATGACAAAACAACATTATGATGAAGTAGTGTACTGCTACAGAGATGCCCTGACCTACAAATCTTCAGATTTAACAAAACATGTTTTTTTGGTACAGACCCCACAAAGTTTTTTTGTGAAACATATAGCAATCCCAATACCTGTAAAAAGTCAACTGTTAACTCGTGATCAATCAGTCTTCCTATCAAACTCCTAGCAAGAAAATGAAAAAGCATAGTTCCAAAAATATCAAATTATACCTTTAAATTTATGATTTATTGGACTTTTCTAACCTCATAGCCATTATTTCATTTCAGAACCAATGGGTGGGAAGACAAAGTCCTCAAAACAAACACTGTATCCTAACACTAATACCTTCTGACTGCACTCTACCTTTAAAAGCAGCATAACTACAGAAAGAAAAGTATTTAGGTCAAGTAAACACTAGCTGATAAGGAGAGACATAACCAGTAGTTGTCTCGATTCTACTGACGTGAAATTACCCCTTCCCTGTAATTAAGAGAAAAAAAAAGGCTTGGATGTGTGTAGGCTGAAAGATGTTACTTAAGCAATGCATTATGTGAAACAATTAGCTAAGAGAGGCCGAGAATGAACTCCATTGTAATGAGAAAAAATCACTTTGCCTCACCTGTGCAGTCATTCATTTGCTCTCAGTTTGTACTGCTTTTATTTGTCTGTGTATTTTAGTGTATGTGTGTGTGTGTGTGTGTATGTGAGGCTATATGCATACTGTATGTACGCATGGCACTTGTATGTGTGCATTCACCTTCACTTTATCATTGCTTTCATATGACACAAAAGTAGAGACAGAGAGCAAGTGGAGAGAATGGAGATGCAGGTACAGCAGGAAAGTCATTTTGTGGTGATCGAAAAGTCATTTTGCAGAGAAGAACACATGTAGCAATTCAAGCATAAAACATTTGTTGTCAGGCCTTAGTTTGGTGTTTTATCTTCTTTTTAGGTACATAAAATGCGCTTACTTCTCATACAGTGGCATTAGTACCTCGACAGAGCAAGGTAGAGCTTGTGTATTGATTATGGCGTGATGTTTGTAAAATGCAAATTGCACTTGCAGCAATATGAAACAAAACACAGTGCTTAAATTGAATTTAGGAGGAGATGAGAGGGGCAAACAGGATGATGTGATGATTTTATAAAGCACTGAAAGAGGGGAAAAAAAGTGGATTTTGCAAGCCTTTCGCATTGAGCTGAGAAGGACGCTTTGGCCAATTAGTCATAACACTCAGGAATTTCATTTGCTGTCAAAGGATTGGCATTTATCTAGAATCTCATGTAAAATGTGTCCCAACATGGTCCCAAGCAGTGTTGGAGGTTGTACATTGTTTATTGTAGTATTAGTGTCCAAAGCTTTTATACTGTGTAGTTGGAAACAATAAATTGTGCTATTTGATTATTATTATTGAGTTAATTAAAAAGAACATTTTGGTCCAAATTTTCTATAGTTCAATGAGTTAAATGAGCCTGGAATTGTGACAACTGGTCACAAATGTAGCTGTTTAATTGGTTCTGCAGCTTACCTTTACCAGTATCAGTATTTTCCCTTTGTGTTTTTGTTTGTTTGTTTGTTAATACAGCCAACCATTCAGCTTTTTCCCATTAGATCTGTCCTCGTCATAGCTCATGGCTCATAGCTCAGCAGAAGCTTGTCTCTCACCACAACAGTATGTCCTTCCATCAGGCCTTCCTCACTGCGTCAGCCACCATCTGACAGTCTGCCATCTCTGTGCTTAGGTATGGACATGGAGGAGAGGACCAGGCAGATGAAACTGAAGATGAACAAGTACAAGCAGGGAGCGGGCTCCGATTCCAGACTGGAGCAGGACTACCACAAGGTAAAAACATGTCCAGATATGTTGGATGTATGCTTCAGTACTCCAGATCCACAGTAAAAATATGTGCCCGCACTACACTGTTTGCATGGTTGCACTGTGCATCAGCCATATGGCACATTTTGCAAGCAATCAAGCATGTACACATGCACATATCAACATCCTACTGCGCATGTGCATCGATGTTTGCACAGTGTACCTACAGTATACCCACAGACAGTCACACAGACATACCAAAACAGGTAAACACTCAACTCGGTTCAAAGGTTGGAAAACACTGAGTTAAATTCACTTGTTTCAGCCAAATCACAGAAACCTAATTGTATCTCCATGTACTCCTAGAGGTATTCAGCCTTACAGATACTTTTGCTTTGACATTTTATTTATAAAATTCAACTCAGCAGCAACATGCCTTCCCAGAAACAATGTCTTAGTGACTCGGGATGATTCCCAGAGCTAATTTTCAACATTTTTTGTTGAGAAATATTTTAACTACAGAGAAAAATTAGCATTAGCATTACAACGGAGTGTAAGTGTTTTCTCTGTCATTTGAAAATTAAAAATACAAATTTTTCCTCTTATTTTTAGCACTGTTTATCTATATAGTTTTGGTGTGAGCTGCCAAGTTTTGGAGACATAGAGATGTCTGCCCTCTTTTGAATATAATGGAACTATATGGCACTCAACTTGTGGTGCTCAAAGCACCAAAAAATACATTTTAAAAACTGAACAGCAAAGTCTCATACCAGAAATTATGACCCGGTTACTCAAGATAATCCACAGACCTTGTTGGGAGTAGTTTTTACAAAAGTACACCTGCTAATCATGTCATCATGTAAAAAGAAGTGCCTCTACTCATGGACAAGAGGCTTGTACTCGTGTCAGCATAGGATGTAAACTTTATTGGTGTCCTTGTTGGCTGAGCTGTAACCTAATATGTATTTTTGATTTTGGGGTGAACTGTCCCTTTAAGTTTTTTGTTGTAAATTCAAGGAAAATGACAGTGAGATTGTGCAGAGTCAAGTGTTTACTACTTTGCTCTGTAGAGGTCCTGAACGTGTTTAGAGAGCTCTGCATGAGCCTGGTGTCTCACTGCAGTCTGGGCCAAGACAAAGGCTCTCTGTCCAGCTCTCCTTTTAAGTCTGTGGTATGAAAACTATTACAATAGAAGAAGCCAATGTGTTTGTCTATAAAAAGCAGATTAAATTGTGAGTTGTCTTCATCTGTTAAACACTGAACATCCTTGGAAGTGCCATTGATGAAACAATGCTCCTGCTATTTTTAAACAAGTCTTCTGAGTGCTTGCTCGTAAACCATAGTGTAATACTTAACAGTTACTGCAACACTCAGTTCAGCTTCTCTTACAGTAAACACTCCACCGAAAAATACACACAGGATATTTTATACTGTACACATCCAGTTTTACAAATTTTCTTGAACCAGTAAGATGCCAAGATTGTCATCTGAGTTTAGCTTCCAAGGAAGCCTCAGTGTTAGTTTAGGACAAATCTGTCAACTAAATGTAGACAGTTTGTTACATGATATGCTACCGGCTGGCCTCCAGAGCTGTAATCAGATCCTTTACTTAAAGGGATAGTTTGGGTTTTTTAGAAGTGGGGTTGTATGAGGTGCTTACCCATAGTCAGTGTATTACCTACAGTAGATGGTGGTTGGCACACCCCCAGTTTTGGAGAAGCAGCAGGGGTCCTACTATAAGAAGCTAAGCAATGTACTTCTATGAACAGGGTCGGGAGCAAAACCTACTTTAACCACCTAAAAAAACTGCCTCAAACTAAATGACACACAGAAACCCCGGGGCCGTAAAACCATGACTTCTGGATGTTGGGAATATAATGAAGGAGGGGGGCAACAGGGCCTCAGATACAAATTTTTGATAAGGACAACCTATCAATTTAATATGGCCATACAGATGAACTTTTCAATGACTTTAAATTTTTAATGATACATCTTTTTTTTTTTAGATAATCATCTGCAAAATAACTAATAACTATTGCTTTCAGATGCAATGGAGTGGAGTGGAGTGAAAAATACAGTGGTTCCCTCTGAATAGTAAAAGTAGTATCAAATAGAAATACTAAAGAAAAGTACAAGTATCTCAAACAAGTATCGCACAACATAAATATTCAATAGACCTGGTCATTCTCAGTTTTGTTTCTGTTTATGTAATAAGTGATGTAATCATTGTCAGAAAGAGCCTGTCAAGACTCATCAGCAGCGCTAATCACAATTTGATAGATACTGAATAAAGCTGGTAGATTCTGACAGTGAAGTTGGCATTTTAGACCGGGACTGTATTTTCCAAAAGCTCATCTCACGCTGTGAAAACCTAAAAGATTCAACTCTCAACCTTATATTTTTTTACTACTTGACTGTCTCTTTGATGTATTTGACTGAAGTACATTCTGACCTTCCAAAAGGCCCACCTAATACACCTTATGTAACAACATCATCCCTACTCTTTCTGTCTGTGCTCCTCTGAGAGCTTAACTCAAAAGTCTGCATTATTCACTTCAGCAGCAGAGCTTATCTTGATCAAGACTGGTTGTCCTTAAAAAGCTACAGGCATGCAAGCAGTGTTTTGTTTGCTCTTGAAGTTCACCCTCTTTCGTAACTTCTTAAAATTTATTTTAGTCTCTTATTTTAAACGTCTTTCTTTTGCAAGTACAACATCAATAACCACTTAACATTTGAGAAGAGCATGGGCTTCTGTTTGGTAAAAAGACTACACAGGTCAAGCACCAGAAATATTTTTTTGTCTTATTAGCGTGAGTCATAAAAATAACCATTTGTGTTTGTTTTTGTCTGCTCTGCAGCGCTCAGGCAGAGATCCACGGGGCTCAGATAACCTGTCGGCCAAGTCATCGGACAGTGATGTAAGCGACGTGTCCGCTGTGTCGAGAACCAGTAGTGCCTCTCGGTTCAGCAGCACGAGCTACATGTCTGTCCAATCAGAAAGGCCGCAAGGGAACCGCAAGATCCGGTAGGCTGATGTCCACACCAGGGGACAATGAACTTTGTCTCACTCTTTAAACTCATCAAGCTGTTATCAGGAATGGACAAATCCCCCTCAGCTGTGAATATGTCTTTCCGTATATGTTGCCACGTCCAGACGTTTTCAGCTGAAATGTTTGCACCTGGTTAAACTTGAGGAGGAAAATGCACCCCCCCAGCGCTGTGTGTCATTTTCTCACTGTGACGAGTTCAGGTTTGGCTCCGTTTTAGAAGAATGTGGAACCAAATGATTGAACTCTGCTCATTCAAGCTGTGGGGGTAGTTTGTCCATATCTGGCAACACACCTTGAAACATTAAACACATTGCATTCTTTGGGTGTTGTCTCATATCAAATCAAAAAACAAATTCATTTGCATGGCGCTTTCTGTTTTCTGTTATTTTGAATCAGTCTGCTTTTGATCTTGGCTGCACTCTGCCTCTGTGTTTGTCTTTCTTTCTCTTGTTGTTGACAATATTCATGCTTTGTTTGGTTTTCTTTCTGCTTTGCATGTGCTGCTCTCTTGCTTCTGTCTCCGTCTTCAGCCAATTACGATCAAGGAGCCAGTCTCGGGAGGGGGTACGAGCAGTTAGGAGAAGTGCTAGAGGAGGAGGAGGCGGGCGGGGGAGGAGGAGGAGGAGGAGAGAAAGGGAGAAGGGCCAGTAAAGAGGGGAGATCCATGGGAGGGAGGAAGGGATCAGGGGCAAGGGTAGACACAGACAAGGAACATCAGGAGGATTTGGTGGAGAATGAAGAGGACTTGCACCAGAGGAGTATCTCAGAGACTGACCTCAGGTAACACGTGTGTGGCAGCCTCTAACTGTAGACTCCTACTAACAATAATGAAGATCTCCCAACGACCCACTGACTTTTGCACCTTTATTTGACAATGTGCAAAGCAGAAAGTGGTGACTATCCTCCACCCACCCTCTTGTTAATTATGTAAACTGCCCTGTTAACCCTCACCAACACCGAAGTAGAGTAGCATTACTCCCTGATAAATGTAGTGAGATGGTAACAGTTTGGTAACTCATGCAGCCTGTTCACACGGAAGTAGCAGATAAGATGGATACAGAAACAGTACAGCAAGTGTCAGGATGCAGTAACACTTCACACAAATCACAAAGGGGAAGAAAACATTTTTTTATGTTGCCATGTAGATGGGTTCAGTTTCATCTGCTAAGATTTTAAGAAATCTTCTGCAATAATACAGTACGGAGAACTAAGTGTGCATGTGCAGTATATGTGTGTATATATTTATAGAAGGGTATACAGTATATTAGAGCTACACAATTGATAATTTTTGCATAGTAATTTTAATTTTCACTGGAAAAAACAATTAAAATGAATTAAAATGATGATGTTATATTTGTTAGTGTTGTTTTTTCTGGCATCTTGGTTTTCTTACAACAAGATTTGGATATTGCACTTGGCCATATTGTGATTTTGAAAATATTTCAATTACTTGAGCAGGCCTAGTATGTATATATGTAGCATGTTAATAATTTGATTAGGAATATGGAATTGCTTCTGTTTAATCACCCCATGGTGAAGGCAGGCATGAAATTTGATTAAAAAAAAAAAAAAAAAAAAAAAAAAAAAGTTTATTATAGCCTTCAGCAGAAGGATCTTTGTCCACATCCCATTTCCAAATTAAATTTTGAAAAAATTATAATGTTTTAAACAATCAATGTCCTGGTTACTCAGATTAATTCACAGACCTCACTGTCAACAGATTTTAAGACTAACTTTGGTCAGAAACTGTCGACACTGAGGTCTTTGGATTATTCTGACAAACCAGATATGCTGCTTATTTTGAAATCTATTTTTTGAAAATGAAATGATAAATAGGCATACAATATAGTTAAATGGATTCACCTCAGGGATGGATATCTCAAAACTTCTGTGTGTAAAACCATACCCACATATCTGCATGGCAACATACTACTTGGTTTAAATGGGTAAAAATAAAAATATCAAATATTCCTATGAAAACAAAGATGAAAGCTTAAAACTTGTACAGTTTGCAGACAGTAGTGAGTTCAAACATTTGGCACCTTAAAGGCACACTAAAGTAACTATGTTTTGGTTTCTCCTATTATTCTCTTGTTGGCAAGCATCTCTCTGATTCCATTATGGATACTTTTGCCTTGTCTGAAGAATATAATTTAGCTCTGAGATTTTTATTAGGCGTTTATTTTTCACCATGCAGCATGAAAAAAATGCATTTCATTTTGACTCACACATACATGATGAAATGCATGTATGTTTTTTGTTTTTTTTTTGAAGTTGATGCATGCATACTGCTTTGGTTTTTACATGTTCTGACCAAATTTAACACAACACTATTTTATTGTGGCCATGAGAGAGTATAGTTTCATTTCTGCAGAGTGAGTAGCAGGTGTAAGAAGTATGTCAAGAGCAAATTCAAGAACAAATTGATTCAGAGTCCCACAGCAGGATAAAAGCTTAGCTTACTCTCTTAATAAGATGTCTTCACTATCAAATCACTTTCACAGCAGGATCCAAGTTAGTGCTTCTTACCCACATTAGAACTACTCAGTGTCTGCTTGGACTTGAGAGAAAACACATTAAGATAAAAGGTTTACCCTACTATATGTGATTAACTCTGCAGCAGTGTGTACAGTCTGATTTAAAAAAACACATGCGTAGCAGGCACAAGCACATGGCAGAAATGTGAGCAGCTCCACTGAAAGGTATGCAGGCACAGTACCTCTGCAGTGCATTTTCAGGTACAGATTAAAGCTAAAAGAAGATCTAAAAATAAATCCTGAGACAGTGCAGTGTGGTTTTATCGGGGCTGCAGTCTGTGTTGCTCTACTGTTTGTCTGTGCTGCTCAGTGCTGGGATTTTGCATCAGTATTTTGTCTGTCTATCTGTTTTTCACATGCTGTCTGAGTCCTACAGTGTCGCTCTGCATCTGCAACTTGTCAACCCAGCTTCCCACATTCCTCAAGCTCCTCCTCAACATGCCATTTCTCTCTGTGTAACACCACAACCCCCATACCTATACTGTCAACCAGCAATCAAGTCACTTTCAGTGAAGTCACTGGAAACCGTTGTAGTCCACCCAAAAAAGACAATTCAGTCATTGTCTACTCACCTTAATGCTGATTGAGGGTCGGGTTTAGTTTTTTAGTCCAGAAAACACTGCTGGATTTTCACAGTAAAACAGCATTACAAAATCTCCCAAACAATGTATGTGAATGGTGACCTGTTGGAATAAACAATTAAAAAAAACAAACCTTAAAATCCCTCCATACCGCTCATTTGGTGTAATCCAAGTTTTCTAAAGCTCCGACATGCCAAGTTGAGTTGAAAGACATCATTAACACCATGTTTTGTTTTGTTTTTTTTGAAAAATATTTTTATTGAATTTTTCAAAATTAAAACAAAAACAATAAGTAAACTTTTAAACAGGCAAACAAAACAAAACAAACAAAAACAAATCAAAAAATACAAACAAACAAAAAACATTATAGTTTCCTCATTTTCAAGTGCGTCAAGTAAGTCAGTTTTTCCATGGCTAAACAGCTAGAAATACTAATAGTGTTTAGCCTGAAGTGAGCATAAAATGACAATGTTTTTATTAGCACCTATCAGTTTTAACGTCGGTGGAGGTAGTCCAAGGATAGATAGCTGAGGGCAGACAGGTAACCTAATAGAGATAATACCCGAAATAGTTTGTATGACCTCTTCCCAGAATTTTTTAATTTTGGGGCAGCTCCAAAGGCAGTGGAATAATGTGCCTTCTTCTAGGCCACATTTAATACATGAATCAGGATTATTATTATCAAAACGATGTAGCATGGAGGGAGTCATGTATGTACGCATAATCCATTTGAACTGTATAAACTTAAATCTGGTATTGATTGTCTGGCTCTGTGCATCTTGACAGACTCTCTCCATTCATCCTCAGAGATTTCTACCTCTAAATCACTAGACCATGCCAATCTATTGCTTTCTGAGGATTCTTTAGATTTAGCTACAATCATTTTATACAAAAGGGAAACCTGGCCACGGCCTTGAAGATGATCTAATACAGCTTTTTCAAGACTAGACAAAGGAGGTCTACAAGAGGACTGTTTAAGTGTTGTTAAAATGTAACTCCTTATTTGTAAGTATTTGAAAAATGTTTTGAAGGGATGTTATAGATTCTTTGCAAGTTAAAACTATAGAGTACATCATTGTCATCATACATATCCATAACTTTGCTAATCCCTCTCTCTGCCCACAACCTAAAGCCAGGATCAGCTCTGCCTGGAGAAAATCCACAGTTTCCCCATATTGGTGTAAAACATGATAAATCTGGCACAATATTTAGGTGTGCTTGTACCCTATACCAGACTCTTATTATATTCTTAACTAATGCATTATAGGTGTTTACAAGTTTTTCATTGTGTCAGAATACAAGTATAGGTTTAGGGGTAAAAGAGATGTCGTGGCACGTTCTATCGTGACCCAGGGTATTGCAGCATTGTCTGAGAACCAATGCATAGCCGCTCTAATCTGGGCTGCCCAATAGTACCAGAGAAGATTTGGAACTTGGAGCCCTCCTCTTTCATATGGCAGGTAGAGTAGAGTGAGTCTGAGTCTGGGGCGTTTATTATTCCAAATAAAGTTAGTTATCATTTCTTTCAATTTAGGTAATAAATTAGATGGGAGCTGTAAAGGGATGGATTGGAATAGATATAAAAATTTTGGCAAGACATTCATCTTGACAATATTGACACGGCCAATTAACCCAAATGGGAAGATTAGACCATCTGTTAAGGGATTCTGATACTGATGTTAAAATTGGATTATAGTTCTCTGGGACGAGATTATTTATGTCTGGAGTGATTTTTATTCCCAAATATGTGAAGCCACAGGGTGAATTATGAAATGTATTGCGTACTGGTGGACTGTCTCTATCTTAGGTATAGTATATTTGATTTGGTGTTATTCACCTTGTAACCCGAGAAGCTCCCGTAGAATTCCAATAGGTTTGTAAGTGTGGGAAGGGAAACACCATGTTTTTAACCTAAATCTTCACTGTAGATCCTTAGCTTGGAGACATGTTCACATGCATGTGCACACCACCTGAACTAGGTGTGTGTGGTATTCATGCACAAGTGAATGGCATGTCGGGGCTTTAGGAGACTTGGATTATGTCACATGAGCAATATGGAGATTCTGCAATGCTGTTTTCCAGTGAAACTCCAGCAGTGTTTTGTGGACTAAAAAACCTAAACCCAACCTTCAGTCTGCATGAAGGGTTAGAGATTGTTTCATTTTTGGGTCAGCTATCCCTTTAATGTGATTAAATTTACAAATACATTCTGAAGACACATTCAATTCAGCTACAAAACTCCAATTCAACAATGAATGTCTTCATCTTTAACTGAAAGTGAGCTGGATTTGTCCTGCTTTTAACATGCTGACTCCTTTTATCTGTGTGATCCACCCTGACTCCTTCATGACAGCTACAGTATAAATCTATAATATACTCACTTTTCACCACATGTGAGTCAGTGCATATTCTGCTTTTCTGGGACAACAGCACATGCAAAGGGATGTAGTAGAATAATAAATAACACTCTGTCTTCTATTACTCATTCAGGTTTAGTAAGGATGTTCATGTGAGTGTTGTGTCTCCTGCACAAGTAAATAACTAGCCAATTAACCTCAAAATCCTGTGCTATTACAGAGATGTCAAAGAATTAAAGGTTTCAGGGTCACTGTGCTAAAGCACAATTAAATCTTTTATAAACTGATGTTAACACATGGTTTAAAACAACTCCAAATGAATCAAATGTTCAACAATAATCTTATTTTTAGTCAAAGGTATTTATACAGTATTAGCTATTCTTTTACCAAATAATAAAGTCCCTGAGCAGTTGTTAAGCAAGTGGTTGCTAAGGACTAGTAAATGTTAATTTTCACAAGGCTGGATATTACAGTGGTTTACACCATCAAATCAGAACTGGATTGTGTCATGAAATTATAGCAGCCTCTGTTTACAATGTTCAGGTGTCACAGAGGACACCAGGCACGATGCTGTAGAAGTAAAAATAAAAGAGTAAGTCAGCTCCAAGATGCTCAGTGATTTTCAAACTCTGCTGCCCAAGTCATTGCTTGAATGAAATACCACTAAGCAGTCCATCAGTTTTGTACTTGCTTTAAACTGTGAACAGGAAGTTGAGGAACACATTATTTCAGTATATTTTATTAACCTTTGTGCTGCTACCAGGTGTCATGCTCTTATTTTGTGAATCAAAGCAGACTTTCAAATAAGTACAGTGTATGTGGCACTGTTTGTCCAAATGACTAATTTTAGTTCCATATGTTGTTTTTCATCATAAGTTCAGCGGTGTGTTATGTTCTGTATGCACTGTGATAAGAAAAGGGACCTGTGGTTTCCATGTGCTGTTATGTAAGCTCCGCCAGTGACGACACTCACATCAGCCTATACAATGAACTTAAACAGTAAATGGTGAACTAAGCATTACTGTGAGAGCTTTGAGATTGATACAGTACAGTACATACCAAAATAATCAGTACTGTGCGCATCTTATCATTCGCAGAGTCAGGAAGTGTAATGAGTAAGATGCTACCTGCCTCAAGTGATAAAAGGTTCATTCACTGCTCTGTTTATGTATGCATCAAAGCCATGGAGCGCTGTGATTCAGCAGAGACATCGCTACTAGCTACGTTTACTTATGACTAATCTCCTATGTATTGAGGTCACAGTGTAAATATACATCTGCTACACATTAACAACCCGTTAACATCGGCTTGGCGTACAAACATCATGATAGCCATACATGTTTTTAGTCCATGTGTGCTTTCACTGCACAGAGAGGCGAATGCACACACGCAGCTCTAAGCTGATGTTGTGTCCAGTTGTCTTCAGGATCTAAGAAGCTTTCCATCAGCACTTTTAAATCCTACATCACCTTCTTCTCCTCTGTTTCTTTCATCCAGTATTGTTGCCTAGGTAATGACTCAATCATGTGAAGGAGAATAAGAACTGGTGATTTAAAGGACAGGGGCACTAAAAGGAAGGAAGGGACATTTACTTAAATTCCCTGGTTCAGTCCACCCTGATCAACAACAGCTTGTCTGGTGATCTGAGTTACGTCTGTGGCAGACTTTAATTAATCACTTCTGTCTCCAATGAAAAACTTTCGGGCTGTGTTGACAGACATGAACGCAGGTTAATGCTCTGGCCGGGGGCACAGTTGCCATGGAAACCTGTTTTTCTGCCTCACCTGATAAAGTAGCAATGATCCTCTTGGCAAAAGGCAAGCAAGATGAGGGGATGGGAGTATGAGAGGGCAGAATGCACTTTGTGCATACATGCTGCATTCACGATCGATTTCTTCCTCATTGGATAAAAGAAAGTTGCTTGCAGGGCTGCTGTTAATGATCATTTTTGTTGCTGATAAATCTCTTGATTATTTTCTTGATTAATCTATTAGTTGTCTGGTTTATAAAATGTCAGATAACAGTCAAAAATGTTGATCAGTGTTGCCCAAAACCCAAGGTGACTCCCTCAAATGTCTTGTTTTGTCCACAACCCAAAGATATCCAGTTTACACAAAGTAAGCTATGTAAGCAACGGGATCTGATGAGGCTTTATAGTATAGATAAATGTGGGCTCACTATTTTGCAACAGGTCACTTTTTATCATGTATAAGCAGATAATTGTAACAGCTTACTAGTGATTCATAAAGTGTTTATAACCTAATTAATAACCTAATTCAAAACCATTAATAAGTAATTCATAGGAGTAGTCTTATTGTGAAGTGGCACCCATTGGAGCTTTTTTAGGGTGATAAAAACCTTGTTTTTATGTGAAGATAAAGTTAAAAAAAAATCAAATCAGTCACACCTGATGCACTATTTACTGATAACTTTTAACTGTCACCAATTGAAAGGCAGAGATAACTCACATTTTTATCTAATGATTGTAAGTAATTGTTATCTTACACTATGTAGATTACCCAATTTAAAGACAGTATGGTGTCAACACTTTCGCAAGACAAAAAGATTTCCGGGTTTGTTTTGCCTTGGGAACATCTTGGCCTAGATGAAAATGCATGGTGAGCAATCTGCATGATGAGGAACACTATGTTCTTTGGGCTGAGGTTGAAAATCAGAAATCCCCAGAGAGTCCCAGTTTCCCAAGCAGGCACATTTACACAGTGAGACCAGCCTGAGTGCCAAGACCTGTTCACAGAGTGGAGGTACAGTAATGAGAGGGGGGGTTAGGGGGAACAGTGACTAGATGTTGGTATATATTTATTTTACACAGTTCTGTTTATTTTCAGTCAGTTTGAACAGTACAGTGTGATCAGTTGGACCAGTAGATTATCCATTTGAACTAACAAGATGTCCATCAATTTATATGCAGGGTTTGTTAGACAAATTAACATTTCAACTTTTTGGCCTCCTTCCTACACTTGGATTAAAGATCGTGCTAGAGTAGACACAAACATGTTGACTAGTACATTGTGTCCAGTCAGACTAGAACTATATTGGTCCCATTAGATGACTACTTGCATATAATTTTCTATTATTGAGTATTTTTTGAAGTATCAAGCATCATGAATTTTTATTTGAAAGGGTCTGTTCTCCCGTGTCTCTGTGCTCATCCATTTTAACCTCGTGGGCAATAATTTGTAGAGGCAACAATGCCTCAGTCCCACTGACCTTGCCACTGTGCTGATATTTGATGTAATGAAAGAGGCACCATTATCCCCCGGTGTTGACCAGATGAAATGCAGCCTCACTGTGGTGACAGTGAAAGAGCATATTTTAGAATGTCACCTGTACCACATCGTCCACGGTGTTGTCGGGAGTCGAGGGCTTGAAGTCTGCTTCAAAGCTTCTTGGGTGCATTAACTGATCAAAGGCACTAATCCCCCCAATATGCATTCAATATTTATGAATTAAAGTACAGGCTGATCCATAACAGAACCCACTGGCATTAAGAACTGGTATAAACAAAAGGCTTTATACTGCAGGCTGAGGTACGAGGTGTGTGCATTGTTGAAGAGCACATCTGACTTATTTCACCAGCAGCTGGCAACTGAAACAAGATGTTTAAACAACTAAAACTTAGTGTTCAGGAGAGGAGCTTTCTTTAGAATTCAAATGTGACAGTGCACAGTGTTCTTGTCCGAGATTTTTTTAAAGAGTTTTTATACACTCATGAAATATTTAATTTAAAATATTTAATATTTATTATTTTTATTTATTTATCTGCTTGGGAGCATGAGTCAGTCTCTTTCAATATAAGGCTTGAAACACCAGGCTATGAATGTTTTTATTTAAATTAAAAGCATCACTCACCTTCAATGTGAAGGTAATGCAATTTTGTTGGCAGCACTTGAAATCCTATAACAATGTCAGACATAATCTTAATTATATAGAATCGTTTTCTTAATTCTAATACAACAGAGTTGAACACTAATGTCTAATATATCAAAGAGCAAAATTTGAAGAAGCCTAATTGAAGTAATTGATGGAGTCAATTGTCAAAATGCATTGATTCCTCTCCCATTTTATAGAGCGTGTCTCTCCATAAGTTGTCTTCATAAGACAGTGACATGGTGGAGGTCAGGCACTCTAATTAATGAATAGCAGCCTGAGGGCTCTACACATAACTCATCCTATTAACAATGCAGAGACTATGATACAGAATGTAATTTGTCTCTTAAAGATAATTTTACTAGCAGAGCTAAAATAAGGCCCTAATTTGGACACTGGCCTATTTCCTTTCAAACAGGAAGAGCTGAAGAATAATGCTGATGACAGGCAACTCTTTTTTGTGTGCGCAGTTTAGTGTAAAAGTTCTGAGTGTTTGTGTCACGACTCAGGTGCGGAGAAGTTGCAAGTTACTTTCTATCTACAGGTGCAAATGAAAAAGAAAGAAAAGAAGTATATTGAATAGTATGAACTTGCATGTCCTATTATCTCAAAGTCAAGTTTTATTCTAAAATGTAGACATTAAGTCATCTTTATGCTTGTTAAACTATCTTTGCTTATGTTAAAGTTTGTGAGCAATATGGTAAAATATAAAAAAAACAAATAAACTTAATTTTAGGTTTAAAGATAAAACAGCAGGTGGCAAAAAAAAAAAAAAAATCAGAACTATGCCCATTAACAGTTCGGGAGCTTTTAATCATCACGAGATCTTCCTCAGCAGATGAAGTTTGCCCAGTTGTAGCATTGTGGATGTTCAGATTTCTATTTTCTTTCTGAGAACTTTAAGGACCCTTTTGTCTATACTGACTTAAAACTTGAGACTGAAAGCTAAAGATACCCTGTGGAGTTTTTGAACACTAGGGGCCTGATTTACTACAGGTTTGTGTATGTAAAAACGTGTGCAAACTCGATGTTGCAAAACAAATGTGCAAGCTGATCTGTTTGGGGGATACATTTATTTATTTTCATTCAATAATCCTTAACACAGAAACACCATGATTAAACATAAATTTATTGCAGCCTATTTTCGAAACTGAACATTCACAGCCACTGTAGCTTGAAGAAAATTAACACTGAATTTTATTATGTCTCTCTTGGACTGAGAGACCTGTGCGCTGTCTTCGATCCCTCATACCAGGGCATTAATGGCCACTGTCAGACCAGACACAGTGCTGCACAGCTGGTGTGTGCAACAATGGCCTGAGTGTCCCACCTGAGCACTCGGGCCACATCAAAGGGCACAGCACACACCTCCTTATCATTATTATTGTTGTTATTATTATTATTATTTATTATTTATTATTTATTATTATTATTATTATGATGACTAGTAGTATTTCTAGTAGTAATGGTACAGTAGTAGTATTAAAAATTATTTATTTATTTATTGAAAATAGTTTAAGTTTTATAATAAGCCAATTTTTCTTTAGTTTTTCGCCTTATATCTTGCCATCTTCTTTCGATTCCATCTGTTGTTCTTGTCATTTTTTGCTGTAGCTCAACAATATGTTTATTTGCCTCTTACACCAACACCTCATGGGATCGAATTTCATTTTGTGCTTGCAGTCATTCTGCTTTCCTTCCGAACTCCCCCCTGGCGGAAACCTGTGAAGCACGCAAAACCCTCATTTAAATACTGCTGTCTCCACAGTGTTGTACCTGTTGTCATTTATGCAGTTATTCTTGGTTGATCACCTGCGAAATGCACACCAACCAAACGTGCAATATATTAGAATGTACACGCAATTTAGCACTCTTTATTTGGGATCTTAGTAAATCAGGCCCTAGGAGTGCTGTAGAGCAATGATTTCATTGTAGGTTTGTTCTTGTGCATGTGCATGCCATACATAGCCTTGCCAGGTGGCGGTAACACATCAAGAAACACAGCAAAAAGCCAGTAAAAGGCATTTGAGAAGGAGACTGACAGCCTGTAAACAATGCTTGATACAAATGCTTTGTGAGACCTGCGTTTTGTTTGACCTATAGGAAACACACAATGCATTTTGGTTAGAAACACTGAGTGTAAATAGAAACTTACTTTACAAGAAAACTCCACAAGGCACCTTTTGTTTTTTGAACTAGAACAGCTGTTGGCAAAACAGTCTCACCAAAAGTAGCTTTCCTGGAGACTTTATCGTATCCTGCTATCTGCCGACTGCTGTCTCCAAGATCAAGAACAAACTTTCAGTCTCAACTTCTTGGCATGGAACAGAAGTCCTTAAAATTCTCAGAAAACGGACAAGCAAACTTTAAATGTAATCCTGACCTGCATAAAGATCTCTTTATTCATTTTGTCTACAAAAAGAAAAGGTTCCCACATTCCCTGAAGCCCATAGCACCATTTCAGCACACATATCTCACCCATAATGCACACTAGAATTTGAATGATTACATATGTCACAAATAAGAATAAGAAAAATGTGGTACTACCATAATACTACTGAGAATACAAAGTACTAACTAGCAAACGTACTTGATGCTTATTTATTAAGCACTAAATACTAATAAGAATCCTCCAGCACTCCTCTGAGTAAAGATAACAAACTCTGTAGGTGGGTGATAATATGAAAATCTCCCAAAAGGCTTCTAAAGTTTGTAATGATCAGTGGAGTCACAACATGGTTCATGTGTTCACTTACTTAAGAATTTTTGTTTTTGATAGACTATAATACAATAGGAATTTTAAAAAAAAAAACTCTCGTACTTTAAAATACCTTGTTATAAAAGGAAAAGTATGCAGGATTTTCCCAAAAAACAATGCATAGTCTCTCATTATTTGCTGTGCTGCTTTACCAACCCAAAATGTTGGCATTTGACGTCCTGGGAATGAGACTCAACAATCAACATGTCAACAAACAGCAACTGACAAAGCCTTCAAATTATACCTTTGAAGTTATTAAGGTGCTTAATTCAGCAGAGCATGTTAGTCTTTCATCGCATGAACAATCATTTAGAACACACAGTACATCCACATTAAACCCTAACCTCAGCTATACTGTAAGTCATGAACTCCTGTACCTGAACTCTGTCCTTCTCTCCTTTTCACCCCACACCTTCTCATCTCCTGTCCTTCTCCTGTCCTCTCTTCTTTCCTCCTCTATTCTCTCCTCCTGTCTCCTCCTCCATCACCTCTCCTTTCACATCCTCTCCACTGGCCTCCTCTGTCCTCTCCTCTACTCTGTCCTGTTCTGTCCTCTTCTCTCTTCTTCTGTCCTCGCCTGCCCCCCTGTCAATGGTGGTGGCTGACAGTGACTTTGCATCCAAAATGAAAAACAGGCAGATGGGCTCATCGGGCGGGATGAACATGACCAAGAGCACAAGCATCAGTGGCGACATGTGTAACCTGGAGAAGACGGACGGCAGCCAGTCGGACACGGCAGTCGGCACGGTAGGCACTGACGACAAGAAGAGGCGCTCCAGCATTGGTGCCAAAATGCAGGCCATGGTTGGCATGTCACGCAAGAGCCGGAGCACCTCTCAGCTCAGCCAAACAGGTAGGGAACCCACATGCACAGCCAGTGTGCTGTATGTTTGTTTATATGTGCATCTGTCCCATGTTCTGTCTGTGTTGGTTTCTCTGTTGTTTTCTGTGCTTAATGCTCTAATACCACAGCTCTTTCTTCCCCAGTACTTTTTTTCTCTACTTTTTATCTAGAAGGCCTTCGGACTCCCAGTGGCACTACTTTTTCCTCTTACCTTTTCTCTCTTTCTTCTAGGTAACAACCTTCCTGGAAATTCTTTTCTCTTTTCTCTTTCTACCTCCTTTTTTGTTCTTTTTACTCCTTTTACACCGCTGCTGTTTTGTTTTCATGTGCAATGCTAATGATTTATCGCACTTTGGTAATGGAAATTGTGTTATAGCTGAAAAAGCTTTGCGCTTCCTGCCACATTGATGACCTCAGCTGTCACGTTTTGTCACTTTTCTCTTCTTGTGATGCTCTCTTGACTGTGATCTTTCAGTGTAAAACACTACCTCAAACTGTGAGCGCCCACAGTTGTTTGTTCTTGTTTCTGTGAGTGCATGTGAGAATGTGTGCACATGCGAGATATAGGCATGAAGGGGTGTTTTTGTTGCTGTTGATAAACCTATTATCCTTTAGCTGAATGCAGCACTGTGTGTTTTTCTGCAGTGGAACATTTTGCAGAACATTGGGCTATTACTTTTGTTCTCGTGTTAGTGTGCTTTTTTTTTTCTCTAATGCTACTTTCTTTTCAAAAGCGCACAATAACCATTTGAGAAGTGTTGACTTGCATTAGCTGATGCCAGACTGTGAAAAACAGCCTAGCAGGTGGCGTGCAGTCATGTCTCTGGCCAACAGATTGGGGTCTGCTGGTCTGTTCATGTGAAGGTCAGTCGATCAGTCTACTTCCCCTCCGGTGCATCTCTAAGCATTCAGCGCCTATTCATCTTGTCCATTCAAACTTAAAGTGGCCAGTAATCACTCTGCTCATCAGCACTCTCTGTCCAGATGTGGCTGCATCGAAGGGTGGAGGGACGGCGAGATAGATGTAGAATGGGATATACGGTGAGGGCAGATGAGCAACAGAATGAAGGGAGGCAGTGTGCTCACGTGGCACTGCACCGCCCCGCTGTCTCGTGATTTGACTGGCACATGGGTCTTATCTGTCTTATCTCTGAGGGTTAATCATTTCTAATTATCAGTCACATCAATATGTCAATCAGCATTATTTTGTTCCCATTTAATTCTGGCTTTATTGAAGATATGGCTGCTGGAAGACAAAAGTAACTGTTCTTCTCTGTTCGTAATTCATTCATTCATTCATTGTGAAGCAGTTTTCCAAGTCTTGTGTTGTTGAGAATTGATGAACAGTTGTGTTGCTGACCAAGATAACTCTTCGAGAGTTCACTTTTGGAAACATTTGTTCAGACTTTTATTTTAAGATACCCGTTTGAACAGTTTAACACAATCACAGGAACAAAGTTACACACACATGCACATACTCTTTCCCCATGAAGATGCTGAGCAGCCTGAATCTCCTAGAGCTATTAATATTTCACTCAG
This sequence comes from Lutjanus argentimaculatus, assembly GCA_034769285.1. Taxonomy (NCBI): domain Eukaryota; kingdom Metazoa; phylum Chordata; class Actinopteri; order Lutjaniformes; family Lutjanidae; genus Lutjanus; species Lutjanus argentimaculatus. The sequence goes on along the minus strand of JAWZSL010000025.1, from coordinate 7,154,926 downwards.
AGCTTCTAAGTGCATCAGATGGAGTTTGCAAGAGCGTGCATACATCTGCCTTTCAATATTTGAGATCTGTATTTGGTTCTGCACCAGCACAAACATTGCCAAGCTGCCTTTCGCCCTACTTTGCTGTGTGTGTGTGTGTGTGTGTTATCCTGAGAGGCTCATCGCCGATTGAAGGGTGCATTCAAAGGATGGTCGATTTTAAGAGGCTGCTCGACAGTTTGTGTGCACTGCCAAGTGCTTGTGGGGGATGGGGCAGATCAGCCAAGCAGCACGACTCTGGCTTTGACAAACACAGGTTAGTCAGATGGAATGGATGTGCTCCCAGGTGGCCACCACGAGTAGTGTGTACACAGTCTGCAGCTTTAGGCTCCAGGAACTGCTGGTTTGTCCTCTTGGTCCTCAGTGGAAGGCACTTGAATTTTCAGGAAATGTAAAAGTATCATTGTGTGCATGGTGGAACGTAACTAACTACACTTATTTACTCAAATACTGCACTTAACTACTGGACAATTTTGAAGTGCTTTACTTATATATTTCCATTTTATGCTACTCTACTTCCACTCTACTTCTTATTTTTTGACATTTTACTCCACTATATTTGTCTCACAGCTTTAATTACTTGTTACTTTTCAAGTTTTAAATAAAAATTGATAAGCCTATAACATACATAGTTCAAGATGAAGCCAGTGCTTCCCACGTGCCCTCTTACATAAAATTTGTGTGTATGAATATAATCAGTTGTGGCTCATTGTCGTGTTTCAGATGTCACTGAGTTGTTAGCAATTCCACCAAAGAAACAGTTCAAATTATGCATTATTTCACAAAAACACAAAGACTAGAGAAAAAGCTAGAAACATGAACTCTTTCTTTAGCAGCAGGGACCCTTGGTTGGGAACCACTGGACTAAACTAGCTACCTATAGGCCCACATAAAGTAGTTATGATTAGCCCCATGAGCAGCACAATGGTAAAATGTTGCTTACACATTAATGCATCAGTATTAACAATCTCATGATGTCAAATGGAATTGTACAGTCACTGGGACATTTTACTGCAGAACATTTACTGTTACCTTTATACTCTAACCCTTTTACGTTTACGATCACACTAGTGTGATCAAAACATGTGAATTGTTCAAGACATTGCAGCATAAAAATATGTCACATTGGACGTTGATGCCAGCTTCAGTTGAAGGTGCTGGATTGAAACTCCTTTTTAGTTTTTGTTTGATGTTGATAGGCCAAGAAAAAATGAAGATATGATCATATAAATGTGATCATATTTTATGTGTTTTCTTTGTTTTTGGGTTGAATATGTTGATACAATCATGTCAAAGTGAAAAAATAGTTGTTAATTAGATAGGTTATGTTGTGCTGAAAAAGAAATAAATATTGGCATGGTAAACATTTATTAATGTGGTATATAAAGGCAAATTCAAAAGGGGCCAATACCTCTAAGGGATTAATTACCTTTCACTGATAATACTTCCATAGCATTTTCAAGGCAGGACCTTTATTTGTAATGGAGTAGGTTTATATTAATGTCTTGCTAGTTTTACTTAAAGCTACTTAACTACTATACTACTACTATAAACTTTCATTTTTTTGTTCATTATAGAGGCCACTGTGGACAAAAGCAGTAGTGTTTCCTCCACCATAACCACAAAATATAACTTCCAAAATAAAAATATCTAAATAAAAATCTCCCCCTGCTTATTTTTGACTGGTTAGTTTACTACTCACTGTAACTTTGCCTGTAAAGATGTAAACACAGGCTTGTTTCATCTGACTTTAGGGAGGAGAATCTGACCCGGTGTGGTCAATAACTGTATAGAAATAGCTGATCTTCTTGCGGATGTTCTCATTTGTTTATGTAGTCATATAGAGGAATTAGTATTAAAGTAAGACTTTTTTATAACCCGTTTAAAACTCCTTGTAGTAGGTTTAGGTAAAAGATCTGAATATTTCTTCCATCACTGACTAGGTTTGAATAAAAGTGTGTGTTAACAGTTCAGACATTTTGCTGCACTGAAGGCTTATTTTATGCATAAGTTCATAATTACAAGACTTAAAACCTGAAAGCAAGGGGGCAGCACAGAGTGAGCAATAGAGCAGAGAGAGCAGACTTTGTTTGCCCTCATACATGTGCATGTAACAGCCTTTGGTGAAAATCTAGCAGTGAACAACAAAAGGTTTCATCTCTGTCTCACTCTCACTAAGACTGAACTCATTATTGAGGTCATGTGGCTTTGATTGTCTAGTATTAATAATAAAAGCTCGGCATGAGACCAAGCTCGCCGATGCACCTGTGATTAAGAAAGCAACCATATGTTCAAATAAATGATGTCTTATCTTTTTCTTACAAAAATGAAAACATTTACAAAGGGGTTGCTGAGCAACAGAAAAGTTTTACAGTTATGTTTATTTGTGAGTTGAAATTGGCTTTGATCTTGGCTTAAACATATTTAGAAAATTAATGGAAGAAAATAATGTTAAGCTTGTGCATGTGCTCATTTATGGGTTTACTGGTGTTATACTGGTCATCATGAGCAAGCTGAAACATCAAGTTGATTTATTATGCTCAATTGTCCCATCCAGCAGTCAGCAATCCTGTGGTCCCCTGTTCATTATGTTTTAAGCTCAATAGACAGACACTTTATTCTCTGTACCCCCCAACCACACTGCTGCTACACAGTCTGACTCAGCTAAAAGCACACAGTACCACTCAAATCTTGCAAGCCTATTGAAAATCCATCTCCATGCATTAGTCTGTGCATTCCTTCATATTTTTTCCCTTTCTGATTGGCATCTGTAAAAGAGGCCTGTTTTCTCTGCCTATTAATTCCAGTGCATTTGCTATCTGTGCTACATATTCTCAGTGGGAAAGCTGTCATCAAAAGTATGCTGATGAAGATGTTGTCAGCAGTTTACAGTATTGACCTGCTGGTCACATTTTCAGTCCAGTTTTACTGTGAATCATTTTTGGCTGTGGTGAATTCTTGTATTTGTTGCTTAAAGGTACTTAGTGGTTTTTAATTTTAAACAAAAATGATGCACTGGTGATATTGTTTACTTTCAGCATTTCACACATACAAACATTTTATGCATCTTTAAGGTATTATGTCCATATTGACTGCATATTCTATTCTACTGATATACATTACTGCTCTCTATAGTCATTAGACACGTGTATCACATCTCCCCATCCTTATGTTTGTGTTTGTGTTGGTAGAGCATGAGACAAAAATAATCTGGGTACATGTTCATGAACACATTGCTTAGCTGCAGCATGGGTAGTCAACAACTAGCAATGTGTAGTAGTGTTTTTCAAGACAAAGTGGTTCTTTGACATATTCTAGCAGCTTTTTGGAATTGTCATGCAGAGAGGGATTTGTTGTGTTAGCATTCAACTGCATAGACACTCTGATCCATGCCTGCATATGGATTGTTTGGATCATTTGAATTTCCTGTGTAGGAACAATACTGATTCTCTTTGCATTCTGTCCAGTATGAATGTCTAAAAAGCAGCTCTTTCAGTCTTGTGAATCATTATTTCTATTTGCATTATGCATTACAAGATTGAAAAGGAATAGGAAGAATGTCTTTTACAATATTGCAGAATTATTAAGCTATTTTCTACCATTTTTACAACACAGTAGCATTCTACCTGATAATCCATTTCAGCAATTGTACCCCATAATGGACTCTGTCAAAGACTCCTGATGGTGTCCCAGAAAAATAATCAACAGCAAGCTCTCCAACACATCACCAATCTCTGGCTATTAAGGCTGAGGGGGTGAACAATGTAGAAAATACAGGAAATTGGGCCTTAATAAGCAAAAATAGGCGAGGCTGCCCGCAGTGATATAGAAATAAGAAAAAGACGGAATCAGCAGGGAAGATTGTGAGTATGTGGTATAATACATTGTCAGTAACATCTAGTTTTCTCGGTTCCCTAGGGTGCAGCCTTGAGTATTCTTCTTACGTCCTACTTTTCTCTATCTGACCCTGAAAGGAGCTCACTCTTTGGACCAGAGGCGATAGTTTCTCCACTGAAAGTGTATCTGTAAGAGAAGGATTAAAATATGACATCTCGCTCACTTGGTTTACATTTTTCCACGGAACTGTTTTTAAGTTGAGGTGTTGCATGATGCATAGCACAAAAGTAACCTGTAAGCAACCTGTCAAATCATTATCCTACTTTTGCTTCTCCTGAAAGGTGAGATTTGTTTCCATTTGATTGTTGATGCACTCCATGACACCTCACTCAACACACAGAATGCAATACAGAATACAACACAAAGACAAGATAAACTGATCAACTTTATTGTTTTTTGTAAATATACACTCTTTCTGACTTTGACGCCTGCATCACATTTCAAAAAATGTGGGACTGGTGCAACAAAAGACTGAGAAAGTTGTGGAACACTCAAGAAGCACCTGTTTGGAATATCCAAAAGGTAAACAGGTTAATTGGTAACAGGAGACAGAATCATGGTTGACTATTAAAGGGGCATCCTTGAAAGGCTCAGTCATTCACAGGCATGGATGAGGTGAGGTTCACCACTTTGTGAAAAACTGCAGGGGCATATAGTCCAACAGTTTATGAACAATATTTTTCACCACAAAACTGCAGTAAAGTATGGATTTCAACATCTGCAATCAGAGAAAGATTCAGAGAATCCAGAGAAATCTCTACACATAAGGGGCAATGCTGAATGCCTGTAAATTCTTCACGTGTTACAACAGTGTTGCTTTGTAGTAAAAGGGTTCAGGTACTAGACAGGCCTTACTGTAGTCAAGACTTATCTCCCGTTGAAAATTTGAGGTGCATTATGATTGATATATATTATATACACCAAGAGAGACCAATGAGTATTGAGCAACTGAAATCATATATCAAGCAACAATGAGGAAGAATTGCACTTTCAAAACTTCAACAATTAGTGTCCTACCAAACTGAGTGTTGTTAAAAGAAAAGGTGAAGTATCACAGTGGTGAACATGCTTCTGTCCCAGCTTTTTTGGAATGTGTTGCAAACATCAAATTCAGAATGAGTGTATATTTATAAAAAAAAAAAGTAAATCCCTTTAACATTAAATATTTTGTCTTTGTAATGTATTCAATTGAATATAGGTTGAAAAGATTTTTACAAATAATTGCTTTCTGTTTTTATTTATGTTTTACACAACATGCTAACTTTTTTGGAGTTGGGGTTGTACATTAAAAGCAAATTTATACCCTCAAAATCAAAATAATTAGCACTTACTGGCAAGTAGTATGATTCCAGGTTCACTGTGTTTTTTGATAAATTAAGTTTGACTAAGAGTTCGCTCAGTAAAATGGGATTGTATTTATGCTCCCTAACTCACTATGCCCAGAGAAACCAGATGTATACAGAAGAGAGAACAATGCATTGGCCGCAGCCTCACTCGTTTTTCACTCCTCTCTCACCTACACCAGATACTGACGTAGTTCTGGACCTCCAAAGTCCTCAGACAGACTGTTTTGTATGTGGTAAAATAGCTGAACTTTGAGCTTTCAGCCGAGGTAATTTATCTTCTGAGTTGAGTTGGGTGCCTATCTCAGCACCTTCTCCGCTAGCTGAGGCTGCTAATTAATCTCCTAGGGGGCCGGAGCAGACATGCTGCTCTTAGGATGATGCATGAAAGGAACACAGCAGCACAGGTACAACCAAGGCTGAGGGACCCCACTGCCCAACCTTATTTTCTCATTTCCCACCTAACTGATGTTTGTATCTTGCTGTCATCATATCCACTCTATCTTTTTCCTGTCTTTCTCATTTCACCTTCTCTCCTCTGCTTCATTTCTTGCACCGGCTCTACACTGTCTCTTACTTTATGTCTTTCCCTCTCCGGCAGTTTTCTCACTCCAACTCTATTACAGCATTTCTCCAGAGGAATCATGGCTGTTAATCATCTGAGCTCTCAGATGAACCATCTCTGCAGTGACCCAAATATGTGTGGATATGTGTAGGAGCAGTGACGCTTTTGTAACTTTCAAAGTCTATGAATGGACCCACTGCAATGAAGCAACAATGCGTCATGATGGTCAGCGGTAAGACTGTAACCTACGTGCACTTATAAAAGTAGAGAATCCTTGTGACAATAGGCTGTACATAGTGTCTCAGCAATGGTCTTGTAACACCCTGATGTTCAGACTCTGTTGTGCAGACATCAGTACTCCTTGGTGTAACTTCCATAAGGTGGATTGGATTGAAAGCAAGTTTTTCAACAGCTTTTATAGCAGGGACTTTATTGGTCAGGTCTTTAAAGGGATAATTTGGATTATTTGAATATTCAGTATTAAAGACTGAATATTTGGGGTTGTATGAGGTACATATCCATCATCAGTGTACTACTTACAGTATATAGGAGTCAGCACATCCCCAGTTTGGAGAAGCAGAGAGGGGCACCAGCAATGTAGCTAAACAAGGAATGGCTGCAGACAAGGTCAGCAACAAAAGTCATGTTAGCCACTTAAAAAAAGTCCATCCAAAAAAATCCATATCAGTTTAAGTGTACGCTGTATTTAGAATATTTTCACTGCTTTACTTTGCTGTCAGACAGCCTTTTCTGACAGGAAACCACTGTTAAACAAACCAACTAGCGCTCTCTGCAAATTAACTAAACTCTGTAGGCAAAAGTAGCACTTTTACCTCATAGAGCAGGGGGATTACTGTTCTACCGCTGTGTTAGTTTGTTTGTCTGTGTGTGTGACGTCTGTGTTTTAAATGGTTGGTTCAGATTCACCAAAGTCACACAATAGCACAAATAGACCAACCAATCAAGGCAGAAGCAGGCCACCCGTGTTGCATCAGCTTGGCTATTGATGGTTTGCTGCGGCATCAAGAATGCGATCTAATGCACCCAACTGAATAGCCCCCAAAGCATTACTTCACCTCCTTAAGTATTTTGCTGCTCCACAGCATCCACTGCACTTATGTGCAGCAGTTTTCCAATATTGGTTGTTGTATCCCACAATTATATTGTGATGTTATCTGTCACATAGAAGATTTGGTATTCTCCTTTAATGGCTCATCTACTAAAGGCAGCAATACGGCGATCATTTTGATTAAATATCTGTATGTTCTGGCCCATTCTTTATACAACTGTGAGACTGCTACCTTTTCAAAAGCTCAGCAGAACAACACAGTACTGTTGATTCACAAACTCACACTGCTTGTACTTACATTAAGTCTGATGTATTGTGCTTTAATTCCCTGCAGGATGCTACTACATGCACCTGTTTACTATATAATTTACAGTACACCATGTAAATACAAAAAATAAGCTAGTTTTGCAGTGGTAGGGTTTCTGTTTCTATGGTCGTTTTTCTTCCAAGAACTGTGCACCTGGAGCAAAACCTAAACACATTAGGTCAGCATCAAACAAAAGACAGTTTTGGGCTGCATTTTACTATCATTTAGATGGATTATGATCTGAAACCTTGCAGTTAAATGAAGGTGAAGTGAGGTAAATGAGCTAGATTTTTTCACCCCTAATATGTCTGTAATATCTCACTGTCAGGCCTCATAGTGGCAGAGTTAACAGGCGCTAAAGACAAGAATATGCTTACTATTCCTAAACTACTATTATACTTCAAATCAATTTATTTTTCCACACATTTTATGATATAGGCTAACCTTCTTTGTGTGCTTCACTGTGCACAGAAACTAAGTACTTTTTCTCGGCATTTGAATCACAAGTAAGTCTTATTAAGATTATTATATGTCTGAACTAGTTGAAAGTGTTAGTTGCTGTATTAGAATCACTGATGACTTTATCATTATTCATGAGCTGCGATGTGAATATCAGAGTTCGAGGACTAAATAAATTGTTTTCACACTGAGAGCAGCACATTTTGTGTCTCCTAGCAGATAGTGTACTTTGCGTTAACCAAGAAATTAACCAATGTTCTTGTTTTGAAGATGTTTTTTTCTATGTTGCGGTAATTATGCATAACTTAATGATCTATTAATGTTAATCCTGGGAATACATGTACAGTATAGTAACCCAGCAAGATGTGGAAATTAAGTGGACACGCCATGTGACAAAAAAAACACAATATAGGTTCACTGTTGCTATTGAAGGGGAAGTGTACTTAACTGATTCACTCTTGAGCAGCTGAGAGTACACAGTTTATTTTTTAGCACTGTGTTAAAATTCACGATCCATTTAACACAAACCATGAAACTTCACACTGTTGAAATTCATTACGACAGACATGAGACCACGCGAATGTTGCCACCTTTCAAACCTACAGTTAGAGTTTAGTATTAAAAAGACAATTGTGCATCTATCCCCATGAGCTCAGCTTAAAAGCTGTTGATTCATCTTAAACTCTGCCACGGTCCACCAGCTGCTCAGTGTTTTTTGCCTGCAGCGTGGCTCGTGCTCTGCTGCCATATGTCTCCTTTGCCTGAGTCTAAGACTTGGACACAGTTTAGAATACACTTGTACAGCCGTATCCCACATTTCAGTACAGTACATTCTTGCCTTCCCCTCTGAAAAGGGCTAAAAATGAATTTCCACTTGTCATTTTTAGATTTTTCACTGCTGCTAAAAAATATGACTTCCTCCCCTCCTGATTGTTTTTGTCTTTAAACGCTGACAGCACCACTCAGGAGCTGTCAGTCGAAGAGGAAGCCTGATGAGACTCGTTCTAAGAAAAATACTGTGGTCAGTTTAGTCATGAAGCGTGAGCGTGATGTTTCTGTTCGTCATTAAAATGGTTAAACACATGTTTGTTTCCTCTTTCAGCATGAGCAAGTAATCATGCCAGGGTGACATGCTTGTGTTTTTTTCACATGTAAGAGAAGTTTTTAACATATCACATTATCACAATAGTTTATTGTCATGGTAAGACAGAAACATCAGCTGGAGTGATGTCAGCAGTGTCTATTAGGATTTTCATATAGAGATATAAAGCTTGGCAGTATTTAGATCCCCGCTCACACTCTCCATCTGTTATACTTCAGTGTTTGCACCACTGAGTGGATGGAGGCAGCCAGGGGACACACTGTTCCAACTGCTACACCTCCTGCATTTCTTGTTTCAAATATACTGTATGCCCCTCTTGCTTAACACCTTCCACTGAAGGTGTGAACCTTTTCAGTGAAGGTGTGAAGAAAATGGCATGACACCAAGAGCGTACATGTTGGGGTGTGAAGCCTTTATTATATATGAAACATGAACTGTCTATATCCTTGAGAATTATTTTAAGGCCTGTACTTTTAATTGTATTACAAGATTAAAAGCCTCTGGTAATTTGGCTTGAAAGCATAAAAATACATATTTGATATCAAAGTTGAGAGTCTCATTAAGTATCCACAAAAATCTGCATGAAAATAAATTGTTTTGCAGTTGAGACCATTTCTCAAAACTGTGTATGTGTGGCAGATCACGTTTCAATTGACATCTCCCCCAGGAGTACCAGCACAGAACCTAAGCAATGCTGTGAATGGGGGCATAAACAAAATTGTATTTTTAGTCGCCTAAAATAATCAGTATCAGCTGAAGTGAGTTTTTTCACCAGTTTTACTTTGCTGTTGGATAGACACAGAGATGAATCGTCCTCCTTGCTCTGTTCAAAGCCACCAGACTTCTTCAACAGACAATAGCAGTAATTTTACCTCTTTGAACAGGAGAATTGCTGGACTACTGCTGTTTTGATCAGTTAGTTTGTTTGTGTTATTGCATGACGTTGGTGTTTTAACACATTTGGATACAAAACAGCAAATCCTGTTCAAAGAGGTAAAATTACTGTCTGGTGCGATATAATGGATTCAGTTCCCTTTTGTCTCAAAGAGGCAGATTAAGTGGGAGCAAAGTAGCAATGTTATAATATAAACATGTAATTAATTGCATAATTTTCATAATACAGGTCTGAGCACAACCATACCCAATCGAAACCCAATATCAGGAAAATGGACATAAACTTAAATCACAATATTTCAAATTTGGATTAAAACTGATTTGTAATTCTTTTTAGATTCTTACTATTATGTACACATCACACAAAATTACATAGAAGGCTATTGTGGATTTGGGTTTCCAGTGGCTTTAAAGTTGTATGAATTAGTATAGTATTACATAGTATAGTATTTTTATATTACAGTGCATTAAAAGATGTCTCTGGGAAAAGATGATAAGCTTTTGTCTTTTTTGTTTTATTGTTTTACAAGTCTCACTGCTCTACTTAACCTCAATACACGTGTTTTCCAGCAGGATAGTTTGAGAGTTGCACTTTCTTAGTGCCACACTGTATACAGACAAAGTTAGCAAGTAGCCAGTGAAACCAACTGAACATCTAGAGAGCTAAAGTCCCCAATATTTATATTATTTTATATTATATTATTATGTTAAATGTGCCTCACATTTAACAGTCAAAAAATATATGAATGCAACTTCAATGTGCTGTAAAGTGAGACTGTATGCTCAAATATGATATTGTACCTTATTTTGTAAGTAATCCTCTCATGCTCCTCCTCATGTTTGAGCCAGAGACACAAGGGGGAAACAGCATTTCCAGACAGCAGGACTGGCCTGCATCAAGACAGGCAGCAGGGAATGTAAACTGAGAGAGGAGAGAGCCTGTTTCTCTGCCTTTGTTCATGTACTGGGTGTGTGCGCATTTAATCGCTCATATGTGTGTGTTTGCCTACATCCATTCATGTGAGTGCCCGGGTTAGAGCCCTCCATTAAGCTGTGTTTACTGTGTGTAGGGCCAGAGTCGCACTCTGACGCTTGGCCTTGGCCAGCCTCATCAATCAGAAAGACTTCCGAAGGCTTCCGCCTGTGATCCCTGCCGCCTGCCAGGCGTACCTTACATACGACTTCTGGGATATTACGCTGTTTTGTTGTTGTAGTAGAATTGACCAGATTCTTCAGATTCCTGCCGTCTGAGGCGCTTGTGATTTCCAGTTGTGCGGTCATAGTCATGTAGGTTTGTCATAGGTTGGAGTCAGACCAGATAAGTTGCACAATTTGCTTTAATGTTAAGCTGTACAAGTTATGCTGTTGGGAAATCAGTGAGTACTTTCATTACCTAAAATGGAGATTCGCTATCACTTAAAAAATTAAGAAAAAGACCTTCTTATTGGCCTCCTTTAAAACATCATTCATCAATTCAACAGTCTGGTCTTTGTAACTAAAATGACACAATTTCTACAGAGAGATGTTTGAAATACTGGAGTTAATAGTCATACGCTTATTATCAGACTGATTTCTTCAGGCACAATTTTCAACCCGTTTGAAACACTTTATCTCTGATAAATGGGCTTTTATTTTGTTAGTAGTGTTGAGTGTTATCTGGAAAATGAAAGTTTCCTTGTGGCTTTTAATGTGAGGTATGGAGCCCTTGAACACATACACGTGCTGCATTGAACAGATATGCAGCGACTTTAATTAACCTGTTTTTTTTTTCCTTCAGGTGTCGTGTGTCAGGTGTAGTGGGTGTGTGACAATGAAAAATGTTTTGATGCCTCTTTCTTTGTCTCCGCCATCGTGCGGTGGGTGGATAGGTAGGAGTAAACTGTGCCAAAGGTGCGAGAGTAGAAACATGCAACACGTGCCAAATGTTTTGTCGCCATGTGCACAATGACGCATTTGCTGTGATTTATACTGGGGAGAGATGAATTGTGGCATGTTTTGTGTTATTATTTTGGCCATATTAACTGCCTCCAAAGTGGATATAAAACGTAAGAAAAAAGTCAGGTCTTTTCTTTTGCTAATTTCATCAGCTACTGTGAAAATTGGGCTGGCTTTGTATCTAATAATGTTTATGATTTAGCAAAGAATCAGCAGGCAGAAAACTGTGACGCTTGACCCCAGTTAATTAATCTTATTCATTATCCTTAGAAGATTTGTTATGTTTTCCTATTTGTGAGAAGACAAAACTCACCATGAAAAACATGTAGTTGTGTTGAGGTGATTGTTAAGGGTTAATGATTTTAAAGTCAATATAAGTAATGTTTGCAATGTATTTTTCTGGGGAGTGGAGTACCATGAAACTGAAAAGCTGGTAGCGACACCCTTCACTCTGTTGTTAAAAACAATCTTTTAGTCAGGCTGTTCTTGTTGGACCTATAGTTTTAGAGTCACATCAGTTATATCCAACTGGTACAGAGAGGAGTTTGTTCAGGTTTCAGCTTTTACTGTAGCTGAGTAGAGAGCAAAGAACTGAAAACACTGAAAAGACCTTAATATTGGTAACAGACCGTGATGTGTGTGTTACAAATATTCCTTTAGCAGAATTTTAATCTCTCACAGCCAATTGATAAAAATGATTATTTGGACAGTCTAGAACAATATAGTGTACATAAAGCGAATGGAAAGTGTTAAACTGATCATTCATTTCTAGTGCTAAAACATTTCGCTGCAGCTGTTGTGTATAAATATGGCCTAGAGTCTACAGCAGCCCATGGGCCAAATCTGGCCCTTTAATGACCTCAATCCAACCATTTGGTTATGTATAATATGATAAAAGCATGAATAAATAATTTCTTCAAATGAGAGAGAGGCAGATTAGATCATTCATTGGTTATGTCTGTTGTTAAGCACTGACACATTAATTATTTTTAAAAAGGTTTGACTCAGGATGTTTAAGTAGAAAGAATTTAAGGGAATCAAACTGAATGACAAAAGATGTTAAATGCAACATTGTGTTTATTAAAACAACACGCTACTTCTAATCTAGGCTTACAAAGGTGCTTTGATTTTTTTTCCCTGTACTTTTGTACATAATGTGTCTTTTCCAAGTGAGAAAACTAATAAAGGGGAGGGAAAAAAGTGCATTGTACTTTTTAGGTCAGAAGTGACAAACATAAATATTTGGCCCATTTGCACTTTTAAAAAGGTATTTGAATAGGCCTGGTCATGCTAGCTGCTCTGTGAGGCTGTACTTAGATACAACCTGCTTTGTGTGCTTGTGAAATGAAAACTCCAACATGGCAACATGCTCACAATAACAATGCTATCACACTAATGTTTAGCAGGTATAATATAGACCCTGACTGATACAGGATTTTGGGGATATTAGGGATTAAAAAAAATCTGATGTTGTTATATTTACCGGTGTTCTTTATACAACATATAATATTAGGAAAATATATACATGAATGCACATTTTTTGCAATGATCCCTCAAAAGTAGTTAACACTTGTGACAAAGATATGTACTGGAGGAAGGATATTTTACAAATTTAACTGTCCAAATTGGTATCAGGTCACCAAAAAAGTAAACTTTAACTGGTATTGTTTAATTATTATAAGTAACTAGAAATTGAAAAACACTAATAGGGCAGAATTATGTATATATTAAAACTGAGCTGATTGAAAAATGATCAGATATACATAAAATGCTGCCTATAAAGCAAACAAAACAACAATCTGCATTATGTTGTGTTTAAAATAAAGGCTGTGTATCAGACAACATATATACTGGTACTGATATACACCAATATGGCTGTGCTAGAACAGTAATGATATATCAGTTTGGCTCTAGTATAATTTCAATTATGTCCACTTAAGCATTTTAGCAAGCTAAATTAGCATTAAACACCAAGAACAGCTGAGGTTGACAGGAATGTCATTAGTTTTGCAAGTATTTAGTCATAAAATAAAGTACTGGACAAATGAGAATCTTAACCTGATGATAGATAAAAAGTTAAGATATCACTGAAATATTTTCTATTCATACTGAGGGGGAACATGAATCTGTATACCAATTTTCATGGGGAACCACCCAGGAGATTGCCAAAGTCATTAGGATTCATTCTGTGGGCACCATGAATGTCAAATTAAGTAGCATTCCATCCAATAGTTGTAAAGACATAATAAGACAGTTGTCAGAGGATCGCCAAAGTCGGTCGGTTTCATCATCTGGGGACCATGAATGTCTGTACAAAATTACATGGCAGTCCGCTCAGTAGTGGAGGAGCTGCTGTCAGAAAGACAACTGAATGAGCCATACCACTCTGCTGCTCTGCTGAAAAACGTACAAAATACATATGATTCTCTCAAACAGAGCACCTACTTTAAATAACCTTTAATGTGATTCATTAATGGCACTGAAAGAAAGAAAGACTGTTAGAGGAGTCATTAATAATGACCCAGTTGGTTGTATTTTAACTCTGTGTGTTTGTCCAGTTTCCTCCGAGCCGTAAATGTGAAGGGTTGTTTTTGGCTGTGCTGACCTAGATGAAACCTGCAAACTGATGCCGTGCATTAAGAGGCTTCATCATGGAAGTAGGTTGCAGTGTCTCTTAGAGTGGAACTTTTGCCTCAGCTACAACACTACAGGGAGCTTGCTATATTTATGATGGTGCAGAGAGGCACCATAATTGTCCTGTGCTGTGCCTATTCTGCCACATGCATGTTCAGAACAAAAGCACCACAGTCGGTTCTCAGGTAATGTGTCAAAACAGCACAGTTTCACTTAATTTGTTACCGAGCAGCAGCCGAGACAGCGAGAAGAGAGGCTAAAGTTTAGTTTAAAGCCATACATTTGCTTTACACACCACACCAGTAGCAGATTTATCAGTATTTCATGGACCACCTATGAAGAAATCTTTTCTCTCAGCACCACTCTTGTGTGGCTCTGGACTGTTTGAATAGTCTGACCTCAGTTGTCCACAAAGGATAGAGTGAAAAAAAGGTCCATGTTTGGTTAAGTTCGATCCTAACTCAAACAAAGAGCTTGTCTGATTGTTTGAAAGTGTGGTCTGTGATTGAACACAACATAGCTGTGTCATAGAGGCCGTGGAAGGAAGATAGATGAAGTTTTCAGGTTGAGCACGTGTATACGATCAGCGCCACGATTTGTCATTCTCTGCAGCTATGAAAACACCCAGCGAAAAATTGAATTCCTCCCAACACAACACAGCTGTGGTATGGCAGTTCTGGATGAGAAAGGAATAAAGTAGCAGAGTTTGGCACGTGAACTTTGAGTGATTGCCATATAGCTGAAGCCTTCTCACAGAGGAGCAGGACTGTTGGCAGACCTAATGACAGCTTGTTTTCACTGGCTGCTGTGGATAAGATGGGGAGAGGGGCAGGAAGGGGGACGTGGGATGGAGGGATGTGGAAAGTAACAGTGATGAAAAGCCCAAAAGAAACAAAACAAGAGGGGGAAAAAAACGAGAAAGCAAATGATAAAAGAAGAGGTTAAAAAAAATTGGTGAGAAACGGACTGGGGAGGGGAGGAGGGGGCTCAGTATCTCTGGGTAGAGCTTGTTCACCCGCAGAGCTCGCCGAGGTGCGCCTGAGCAGCCCGGCTCCCTGATTGGTGGAACGCGATGCAGCTCTCTCTCCCTCCCCCCCTGAAGAAAGAGGTGCAGCAGGATCGTCAGACCCAGACAGCACAAGACTCGGCTACTGAAGCAGCGTTTCTCTGAAGCTCTCCTTAAGATGCAGCCTTCAGAGCATCTAGGGACAGACTAGACGATAGCACAGACCTGATCTCCTGCAGCATACAGTCCTCTACTATTGGGATCAGGAATTTATTTATCAAACAGATTAGATCTGAGTTGATTTTCAAACCTTTAGCAGCTAGAGAAGCTGACGTCTAGGTTCGATTCACCGCATTGAGAAGGACAGCCGGTCACCATGGGCAGGCAGGGGCATGATACCACTGCTGCGGCTCCGGGGATGCGTATCCAGCGCTCCCAGAGCAAGATGAGCCTGTCTGCGTCGTTTGAAGCTCTGGCTGTCTACTTCCCCTGCATGAACTCCTTTGATGAGGAGGACGGAGGTAAGATGACATGCAGAGAAGTGTCACAGCAGCAGCAGCTGGCTGGGGGGCAGCAGTGCTGTTTAAACTGAGGGATGAAGAGAGGGAGGAGATGGATTTAGGATTAGTGGGAAGATGCAGAGGTATTGATTGTAGTGAGAACTGGGGCAGGCTGAGAGATATAATTACTTTAATTAGGATGACAGTGTAGTTCAATTAGGATAATAATAGATGCTTGAGCTGTGTGTGCTCTGGTAATAAAATGAATGGAAAGTTGATACCTGTATCTCAAGAGTAGTCAATTTATCATCCAGGCTGTCAATACGTTGTGACACACACATCCTGCTTCTGTTGTTTCTGCTGCCGCCAGCGGTGGTGGTTGTAGGAAACAGTCTCTCTCATGCTAGTCTAACCAATACCTCATTTCATCCTGATGATTTTAAATCTGACTGTGGGAATGAAAACAAAGGATTTAGTAGCTGGAGTGAATCATTGTTAAGTATCTTGTGGGTGGTAGTGTTTATTTAGCTTAGGATTACAGCATTGTTCTATGACTGTCGCTTCAAATTTCCTCAACAGTAGTGATGACGCCTCCCGTATGTGTTTATATTTATGCCTCCCAAGATGCTCTTATCATTTCCTATTGTAGCGGCAGGGGATTTATTTACAGAGAAATACAATAGATCATGGATTTGGAATGCGGAAGATTTACCCCTTTATACGTCTACTTATCTACATATTTTTGCCTGATCACACCAGCTTTTTTTAGCTACAGCTTCACACACACTTGTACTCACACTTCCATTGTTGGCCGTCGTACAGCTCCACTCTGGCAAGGCTGAGATTTGAAGACAGTGACTTGGTAATGAGCCAGATTGTTTAACTTTTAGGCCATGCTTGACAGATACTTTACAAAAGCGCTTGGCCGTCACATTAGCCAGTCAGTGCTGATAATGCCCCTGTCTTTGACACGTTTACCTCATCTGACTTGGCTTTAAATGCAGTTGTGTGAGTATTTGTTATAAAGTACATATATATATATATATATATATATATATATATATATATATATATATATATATATATGTGTGTGTGTGTGTTTAAAGGAACAGTTCACCCCCAAATCAAAAACACATAGTTTTACCTTTGGCCTGTAGTGCTATTTTTCCATCTATGCTGTTTTGGTGTGAGTTGAGTTTTGGAGCTATCAGCCGTAGAGATGTCTGCCTTCACTCCAGTAAAATGGAAATAGATGGCACTAGCCCTGGGGTGCTCAAAGTTACAAAAAAATTTTGCAAAAACTCTACAGCAATGTCTCGTTCCAGAAATCATGACCTGCTTGCTAAAAAATAATCCACAAACCTTGTTGTGAGCAGTTTCATGTAGGAACTACTTTCTTTCTGTAGTAGAATCTACTGGAACACATGTTATTTCTACTAGAAAGAAAGCAGTGAAACTGCTCACAACAAGGTCTGTGGATTATCATGAGTAACTGGGTCATGATTTTTGGAAAGAGACACTGGTTCTGAGTTTTTCAAATGTATATTTTTGGTGTTTTGATAACCACAAGCTGAGTGCCATTTTGTCCCATTATATTGGAGAAAAAGCAGACATCTCTACTTTTGATATCTCCAAAACTCTGCAACTCACACCAAAACTATCTAGAAAGATAAATAGCACCACAGGCCAAGGGAAAGGTGTGTATTTTTGATTTTGGGGTGAACTGTCCCTTTAATATGTGAGAATATTTTCAGCAGTTTTTTGGTTTTAGCATCTCATGTAAAGTTATAATTATATACAACGCTCATTCATTGACACAGTAAGCATAGTAAGGGCTGCTATGTGTGATTTTAATTAGCTGTTTAAATGCTGACCTAAGCATCTCATAATTTGTGCAACAGAGCAGGAAAACAGAAGCTTGAAATGGTGTGTTTTTACTCTTGATTGCTAACACCTGACTGGCCACTGATTGGCAGACGAGGTGTATGAGCGGCAGCTTGCTGCAGACGTCAGAGACGACCTCAGTGTCTTAGTCTCCTATTGTGATGCTTGAAGAGCCGGAAGAGGAGGCGGAAGCCAGCTGAATAACTGAGATTTCAAGGCTGAAAGGCTTCATGTGTGCTTATGCCTGCATGAGATAGGAGACAGGATCATCTCCCCTCTTCTCAGCTCCTCCTCTGATGAGACGAGGCGGGAGAGAGGAGGCAGAGGGGGGGTGAAGACAGCAGGCCCCACAAAAAGCCCCCGATGAGGCTGGATTATGAACGCTGTAGTCTAGATGTGATTCATCCATACAAAGTGGGAAATTATTAAGTGAAAGTTAGCTCTATGGATCATCATCACTTTGCACCCGAGGGTTGCAAACTCAGTGTTTATTACTTTGGTCTGGCTTTGCAGTGATTATCTGAGCTCTGGGAAATAACAGAATGCCCTCATTTTGCCTTGATTTGATTATAAAATGAGAAAAAAATAAATTCTATAACTGTGATATTTGCAGCAACATTAGTAATGCTTGGATAATTAATCTTTGACCATAGCGTTTAAACCTGGAGATTATAAATATATTGCAGGTGCTAACATACCAGTTAAACAGCTAAATGGTTGAAGTGAAGTATCTAATCGAAACAGAATGTATCTAATTTGTCTGATTTCTTCAGCTGCTAAGCATCTTCGCTGTATGTTGTGATGACTCTTTGCTCACAGTGAAGGAGAATGCTCTGGCCTCTCTTTAATGAGACACAAAATGAAACATACAGTAGTAGTGATGCTGTGTGTGTACGTGTTGTGTGTGTGCTGTTTGCCAGGCTGTAGCACTCATAGTATCGTGTAGGTATGTGTACGTCTGCCACGGGCGCAGCCACGTGGGCCCACACGCAGGCCGTCAGGGAGGCAGGGTGGAGATGAGCAGCAGCAGTGCTAATGGGGGGAGTCAGCTGTCATCTTGGATCAGTTAGGATTGGGGGGGCAGACGCTGGATGTTTGTAGGTGGAGCATGGACTCACTACGGCTCTCGCAAGACCCCTGTAGGCAGCGGGTAACAGACCAGAGGAGGACTGTACATGTTGTTCTGTTCAACAGAAACACAAAGAGCTGTAGCTCTGTAGTGACCTTGTTTGATTGTCACTATGAAATTGCCATTAACCTTTCCCAGAATAATCTATACCCGTGCCTTGGTGCAGAGATTAATTTTCATTCACAGACTTGTCTTTGTGTTGTGTTGTCCCTGTGGAATGAGTTTTCAGTGAAAGCCCAGGTATGTCAGTAATAATCCATGTGAACGCGAATCAAAAAATTATTCACCGTCATGGACTGACAATCTCTTATCACTCTTTCTCTGCATCTCTCTTTCTTTGCTTGTGTCAATCTGCGTGCAGAAGCGGGAGGTAAGAAGTTACGCAGCACGATCCAGAGGAGCACAGAGACAGGCCTGGCGGTGGAGATGAGGAGCAGGATGACTCGGCAGGCCAGCCGGGAGTCCACAGACGGCAGCATGAACAGCTACAGCTCCGAGGGAAAGTAAGGAGACAAGAACTCATATTCTGAGGACACTCATACATATGTTACTGGGAGCAGTTTGATTACTCATATTAGGCTCCACTCTTCCTAATCTTTGTGACATTTAAGCTGCAGCTGTTCGCTCAACTACAGCTTTGTCTTATTACAACAACTGTAGCTTTCATCTCTTTGGTAACCAGTGTGCCTTTCTCTGTTTTAGTCTCATCTTCCCCGGTGTGAGGCTCTCCTCAGATGCCCAGTTCAGTGACTTCCTGGATGGTCTCGGCCCCGCTCAGCTAGTGGGACGACAGACGTTGGCTACTCCACCTATGGGTGAGAACTTATAGAATCCCTTTATTCAAAAAATTTACATTGTGGTATCTTGGTAATCCTGTAAATAGCTCTTTGCACTTATATTTTAACATGCTAGTGAAGCAAGGTTAATAATTTTGATAATTTTGGTAATAATATTGGTTAATAACTAACTTATATAAACATACCCCGTATATACTGATAAATATCAAGTCACTAGTTTGCTAAAAGTTGGCTATTTTTGTTACTCAGGTGACATCCAGATTGGTATGGTGGAGAAGAAAGGAGCACTGGAGGTGGAGGTCATCAGAGCCCGTGGCCTTGTGGGAAAACCAGGTTCTAAGGCACTGCCAGGTAACTTAAGCTCTCACACTCTCATTATCACAGGAAGTTACACACTTATGTCATAAATTCAATTTAAATGTTGATATGTAAAGAATAATGTGCACAAGTCATTTTCTGTGAAATAAACCCTGCCAGGTGATGCAGGATCCTGATGAAAAGAGGAGGGGTTTTGAATCACCCTGACCCACTCACCCTAGATTAGCCAACTTATTACACGGCTATTTACTAACAAATGAACAAATTGATGCAAAATGTTGATTTGAAAATGAAAATGATCAACCAAGGTCTATGATCAGGACTGTGTCCATGGCAACAGTCTATGTATTCATACCAGTGATCTGTTACTGAGAAGGTAGAATCCTGTAATTGAGCAATCAGAATAGAGTGCTCAACAAAACCTTGCAATAAATTATGAATAAAAAAGGATGAAAAGGCGTGTTTCTTCAGGGCTGTGGGATAAGAATAAGAGGTCATGCATATTTGTAACATCTCTTCTCTTCTCTTCTCTTCTCTTCTCTTCTCTTCTCTTCTCTTCTCAGCACCATATGTAAAGGTCTACCTTTTGGAAAACGGAGTCTGCATAGCCAAAAAGAAAACAAAAGTAGCAAGAAAAACCTTGGATCCTCTTTACCAGCAGCAACTGCCGTTTGAGGAGAGTCCAGGAGGGAAGGTTTTACAGGTAAGAAAGGTCTCACAGTAATTAAACGTTAAACTCAGAATCAGTCTTACCAAAACAACCTAATTTCTCATCGTTTAAGCCTTTTGATTAATTTCATCTCCTCTGTTCCTCTCTGCAGGTCATTGTTTGGGGCGACTATGGACGTATGGACCATAAATCATTCATGGGAGCAGTTCAGATACTGTTAGACGAGCTGGACCTGTCCAACATGGTGATTGGCTGGTTCAAGCTCTTTCCTCCTTCCTCACTGGTGGACCCTACTCTGGCCCCACTGACAAGAAGAGCTTCCCAATCCTCACTGGACAGTTTCTCTCGATCATAGCAGCGTGTGGACTGATAGCGTTGTTGTAGCAGCCAGTGTTGCGATTACAGGTCACGCCCCCCGGTTACACTGCATGCTTGATGTTGTGTCTTCTGAGCCTGTTTCTAGGGGTGCAAACGTGATCCTGTGTTTTAAGCAAAAACGTCGCGCACATTGTGCACGTGGCGAAGCGTGTGGCAAGCGCCCGGCGGCCGGGATTGCCGGGTGTTGTTGTTGTTGTTTGGAGGAAGCTGGAATGAACTCCTTAGCACGAGGAATCTGTCAGTTCCAGGTTTTCATCCAATTCGAAGCCATGGGGGTCAGTACTGGGAACCGCTAAACGAGTTCTACAGAAGCCCTTTTCGAATGAAAAATAAATGTTCTGCTTTGATTTTTTTTTGTTTTGTTTTCATTTGTTTTGTTTTTTTTTTCTTTTAATGTCAATGTACTTGTATCTGAAGGGGGTGACAGTGTTTCTAACCAGATGCTTGGTCACGCCACGCCAACAGACCTAGCTGTGTAGATGGAGTTTTGGAGACCATCACTTTGGGTGAGGTGTGTCCCAGCTTGTATCCACACTCCCCCAAACCCCAAAAGAAATGTCCCACATACTCTAGGTTTTATGTACTGAATCAAACCGCACTGGTAAATCACCAGAAAGACTTCAGAGTTAATAAGAGGCAATATTGAAGTGGCTACCATCAACACTCCAGAATATACAGTAATGATCCAAACCCCATGAAAAGATGTACAATCTACCATCATTCTTTCTCTGTTGATATATTGTATGAAAATTAAATGAGAAAAAAATAGTTTATTTTTTCCTTTTTAGTTCATTTGCATGGACACAAATTTAGCTGAATTAAAAAAAAAAAAAAAGAAAATTATTTTCTTGAGGCTGCAACTTGCAAAAAAAGATGAAGAAAAATAAATAAAACAGATCAGCCATTTTCAACAATTTATATTATTTTTAAAGATAAATTTCACTAGTGCATGGTTTTCAAGGGGAGTGAATGCAACATCGTGATTAAAAAAAAAGACATTGTTTATCATTCTTTAGACCATTCATGAGTCTGTGTTTTGCAGACATGCAGATAAGGGAAACTTAAAGGAAACTTTTGGAGTTATTTAACAGAAAATGTTTATGTGACAAAAAGTGATAATGAAAATAAATGTAAATTATTTATTTCATTGTAAAAGGCTCATGCCTTATAAAGATAAACATTATGTGCAAATTGTACATGTTTCTCTTTTTCTTCCTTGTCCCAGGGTACTTCTCATTGTACTATTCATTGCTACCATTGTTCAGTCCCCTGATATTGTCCAGATTTTAGGACTGTTGGTTATTTTACAGTTCTGTATTGTTTCAGTATGTATTTTTATTTTGGATTTGATTTGTTTAACAAGCATGTTGAAAAGGATTTTCTGCAACATGGCTTGGGCACACCTTACAGTAACTCAGCATGTTTTGATAAAGATGATATTTGGAATTTTTGCAGTTTCTTGTACAGTGCATGTCAACTTCATTACTTTTCTCCCTCACCTTGAATTGAACTCCACAGCAAAATTAGTTCTTGGTCTTCCACGGCCAAATATTGAAGTTTTAACAAAAAACATTCCACCCCCAAGGTCATATTTTCTTTCAGGTTTTTGAGAAAAAAAAAAGTGACAAGGAAAATATTTTATATTTAATGGAGGTTGACGAAACAGTTGTGATTGCAAGTGTATTTTATTTCAGTATTGTTGACGAACATGCAAAAATAATCTGTATTGGTACAGCAAGAGGTCTATACCTAATCAAGAGGCAGCAAACATGCAAGAGACGTGTGTTGCTGTGGTTCAATTTTACAGGCACTGTTTGTGAAGATGAGCTAATCACAAGTTCAAATAAGGGATATTGCCACAGAAAATGTTTTTTTCTTGTTTTAATGAAAATGAAATTAATTTACTATATTTTTGTTAGTTTTATTTAAAAGCCAAGACCAGTTTATTTTTTATTTTCTATTTTTAGTAATTATAAATACTTCTCATGTCTGGGAAGTATATGAATCTTATAGTTGCAGTATGTCTGAATGAAATTGAACTGAGGCATTATTCCTTTTCCATGTGAAGATAATACGTTTTAATGTCCAAGAAAACCTTGTCGCTGTAACAAGCTACAGTATATATTTTCATTTTAATTTTCATTGTACATACCTTTAGATGTCAGAATTTGAATAAACAAGCTACCATGAATAGATTGATAGACTCTTTTGGAACAGGAAAAATGCCTCACATGATGACAAAGACATATGTTATTTATCCTTTTGAATGCCTTTTAATTTTCTCTTTTTGGTGCAATGTGTTAATGCCAAGGCTATGTCTTGGTTAAGTATGGTTGAGTACAGAGATTTATGTAAGTTATTTTTCAAATTAAAAATAAAAAAATTGATATTACACTGATGCCAAGTGTTGCGTGATGATAAGATACATATACACACACAGAGACTGCATTAGAAGTATGTAAAAAAGGGGACTCCAGAAATGCATTATTATACTTTTTTAAACTTTGGAGGCCTGTTAGAGACATGTTAAAAAAACAACCATTTTAACATGAAATAGGAGGGTAAACACAGGAGTTAAGGTTCAGTTCCATTCAGGTCAAACAGAGTCAGGGTACCTTAATTAGTATCACCAGTAAAACACCAGTATTTATCCAACTATTTGATGTCAACATGGTTTCCATGGAAAAGGTCTATTGTCAAATCAGTTCAGCAGAAGTTGAGAAAGCCTGACTGTAGTCTCCCACATTTTGCCCACGTTTTTCAAACTTTAGGCCCACTTTGTTGAACCAAGATGACCCAGGTGACATCATCTATGTTGTTTTCACAGACTTAGTATTAGGCCTACTGCCCATTATGAGTAAATCGAACCTGTTTAGAATTATGATACAGTCATTGTTATGAATTAAGCTCAGGTGAAGGTGTTTCATAGCTTTATTTATCAAACAGAAATAATTTAATTTCACAATTCAGATGAAATGGACGTAGTCAGGTATTAGGACCATGTTGTTACACCTTGTGAAAAAATCAGATAAGTCAGATAATAGGTTAAGAGAATACAGTTTTGTTGGTCGTAGTTTGGCCCTGCTATGGTTTAACCTTTTTACTGAACCTGCCAGCCAGGTTAGCCCATATACAGTAAAAGTTACTAAAAAGTGAGGACATTGTTTTAATTAATTTTCAATTAACTTTTTAATCACTGTATGACAAACGTGGTTAAAAAAAAAAAAACAGGCCTAAGAGTCTCCAGCCATGCTAGCAACTCTGTGAGGTTGTACTTAGGCACTCTGAGGTAGTCATAACGTAAGTGATTACAGTACATCCAGACAGGGACATGAATGTGTCTACAAAAATCAATGGCAACCTATCTGATAGCTGTTGAAATATTTCATTCTGGATCAAAGTGGCAGACCAACCGACTGACAGACTGTCATTGTCATCCCTGGAGCCATGTGGCTAACACGTCTTATAACAAATGACCCTCTGTGTTGCAGTGGAAAATTATATACCCAAAAATTAAAAAATAAAAAGCAACATAAATGATTTGTTTTCAAAGATTTTCTGTTTGAACTTTACATTAAACACTGAACACCCTCTCACTCTTTCACCTTCAATAGTTTAAGTTACTATATGTGACAGTTTCACAGGCCTGTCAAACACCTACATGCTGTTGTTTCACAAGCAGGAGCAAGCTGCTGACATTAAGACCCTGATATTAGTATCAAGTTTCCCTGTCAAAACTTTTTATTTGAATTCTCTGAAAGCAGCTGTCCTTGCATGAATTCAACCTTGAATTTTATAATACAAATCAATAACTTTACCATATGATGATATTACATTAATAACACAAAAGAGTCTGCAACCACCTGCTGTCACTCCTTTTAAAAGGTTTTTTATCAGGTTTTCATCAGGTTCACTGTAGTTGGAAAGTGTGTACACCAAAGACTCTAAACTTATTCATACCTACTTGATTTTCATACCAAAAGCACAATCAGTTCTCACAAACTGTCGTGATCCAGCCTGATATGACCCTCTGTGTGCTTCTGCTTTTGGTTGAACTAAAGGGATGACTGGGAAATGACGAATGACTGAGGTTTGAGGGGACAGAAGACTTCCTGTTTTAACTGTATTTAAGGAGGCTGCAAAGTGCGCACTTAAGAATAGATTTCAGGCTCTTCACAGCAGGTTTGTACTACTTTGTGATTACATTAATATATTACATTATGAAAGGATATTTTCAGATTTAAATTTTAACTCACATAGTTGAACATTAAATGGTGCTGTGCAATTATTTGTTCATCTAACCTCTCTTTTTCTCTTTGTTTAGTGTTTCATCTACTATCTTCTGTCCAGGATGCTCCTCCCATGGATTGCAGTACAACAGAGCCTCAAGGACATTGGATATCTGACTGTGGATGTTTTTATAACCGGTAAAAGGGATGGCTTTCGACAAATTCTCATCTTCCTCCTCACTTGCAGCTTCTCCAGTCTCCTGCTCAGCTCCCTGCTCCTCCTCTACCTCCTGTTCACCCTCAACTATGAGCTGGCAGTGGCCGGAGCGATCGCCAGCTGCTTCGGGACACTCCTGACAGTCGCCCTCTTCTTGTCAAAGAGAGTCAGGTGCTTGGGGACTCTGTTTGTGATCTCTATTTTCATGAAGAAGAGTCGGAACCTGCTCCTGACCGCCGGGACCAGCCTAGTGGTTCTTAGAAACATCCGCAACACCTTGGAAAACCTCACCGGCCTGGTCAGGAGCATGATCTGCAACCTGAGGGCCAAGAAAGCAGCCATCATCACTCCGTTCAGTAACTACGTCAAAATGTTGAAGTGGGTTGGAAGCATGCTCAAGGGGGTGACAGATTTAGGGGTTTTGAATCTCGACTCCCAACTCAAGGTCTCACCCAAGCTGGAATCCGAACATTTCAGGGTGAAACTCTCTGAAGCGGAGCAGAAGCTGAATGAAACCGTGAGATACGTTCAATCCGTCATGAACACGGTCTCCTCTGTGAGCGAAAGGATGTTTCCTGCCATCAGCTTCCTCGTGCTCATGATGTTTATCGCGCTGCACATAAAGAGATTCTGCAATGACATGAAATACCAGAACAGGTTCATCAGCTGCAAGTTTGTCCGTTTTGACGAGAAGCAGAAGGCTGAAGGGAGGCCCCACGTCCTCCCCCTCACACCAGAGGAAGAGAAGCTGTACACCACCATCCCCTCCGCCCGCCCCACCACCAGAGAGGGGAAGGCTATGCTGAAGTTCGGTGTTCCAGTTATGTCCCATTTTGTGTCTTGGGTCATATTTATAACCGTGGACGCCTTATTGTACTGCTTTGTGGATATTGTCACAATTAAGTTATCAGAGCTGGAACCATTCCATGTACCACTGTTAATGAGCATCAAAGTAAGTATGTTTGACAGTATTTTGCAGTATTTGTTCCAACCAGACAGCCACTGAATACTTATACACTTCTCTTCTCAGGGGATTGCGACTTTAATAGGTATACCATTTGGTGAGGAAACCCATCAGCAAGACTTTTCCTACTCTGTGACCTTGTTCGAGAAGAAATGTCTTCCCAAACCCAAGCTCCTGCTCTATAATTCTGTGGTTCCTCTGGCTGCCATCCTGCTCGTCCTGCTCGTCATGGCTCTGATGGCGGCCAAAGTGTCCCAGCTCAGGCTGATGGTCTGCGAGCAATTCTTCTCCAACGCTGCAGAGGCGAGAGTGGAATACCTGCACGCCAAAATCCTGAGGAAGAGATTAAAAAGGAGGACGTGCCACCTCACATCAATCTATTTCAAGGTATGTTGCTGAATATCAAGTTTTTAAATCTTTGTGTATAATGCGTAAGGTTGACGTTACAATTCTATTAAAGTTTTTGTCTTCTCATTTCAGCCACATTTCTGGTGCCCTCTGCTCTTCAGGCATAAAGAAGATCCACAAAGTATCGTGTGAGGAGGAAGCCAACAAACTTGTGATCACATGCTAACAGGGATAAGGAGTAAGAGCCAAAGTTTAATTATGGCTTTTTGTGGAGCAACGGCTGCTTCTTCTGTATGGAGGTGTGAGTGGACGCAGAGATTTCAATGGCCACTTTTAACTATATCGGTCTCCAAAAGACTCCAAAGGACACTTGAGTGATCAAACAGTCTGGCGTAAAAACTGAGGTCGCGTTGCAAAAAAAGTCCATGTAAGATTGGCCGCTTTTGCCTGCAGCGGGAACGTAGCCCTATTACAGCACTGGTACATATGTTCAATTCAACTTTTACCTCTGGCAAAAAAACCCAAAAACCTCAGATAGTTTCATTGCACAAAGGTGGTGACACTTGTGACCCAAACAGTTGTCAGTCGATATCTAAGCTGTCCTGTCTGTGTGTGTGCCTCTCTGGAGGTAAAAAATGTCCTTCAGCTGCATCAGTCAGGCTCGAGACCTCGTCCAATGACTGCTGAAAGTATTGGTGTTGAAAAAGCAACATTGTGTTGCACTGATTGTAGTTCTGATTT
Source organism: Lutjanus argentimaculatus (assembly GCA_034769285.1). Taxonomy (NCBI): domain Eukaryota; kingdom Metazoa; phylum Chordata; class Actinopteri; order Lutjaniformes; family Lutjanidae; genus Lutjanus; species Lutjanus argentimaculatus. The sequence continues at coordinate 7,127,501 of JAWZSL010000025.1, read as the reverse complement.
GATACAGCTGAAAATAATATTCCGTTAAATCAACTGCTTTCCGTTATTTTTGATGATTCTGCTCACAGCTGGTTCCTCAGATGGTTGATAAAAGTGTCCCACACTGATAAATTATAGGCCATATGCTATTTACTCAATACATAAATATATTTATGTATAATATTTCTATATTTATATGCAAGGTCTACTTTTATGCTGATGATACCATCTTATTTGCCATCGACTGTACTTTAAACCTTCTCCTGGTTACAGTCTACCTTTTTAAAAATAAATTAATTTAAAGCTTGTTTTAAAGGACCGGTGTGTAGTGGCATCTAGCAGTGAGGTTGTAGATTACAAGCAACCGAATAACCCTTGCCTCACCCTGCCCTTCCAAGCGTGTAGAAGACACTACGTTGGCTGGAAAACTCTGTAGATATAAAGAGCTCATTTTATGGTAATGAAAACTCAGCAATTCTTATTTTCAGGTGATTTTGCACTATACATATTTATGAATATTTCATTTCACTTCTGCCATGATCTCCCAAAGTATCCCCCTAATTCTTACACACTGGACATTTAAAGTCCAAACAGACAAAATGTACAGTACTGTGCAAAAGTTTTAGGCGGGTGTGAAGAAATGCTGTAAAGTAAGAATGCTTTCAAAAATATAAAATGTAATTGTTTATATTTTATCAATTTACAAAATGTAAAGTGAGTGAACAGAAGAAAAATCTAAATCAAATCAATATTTGGTGTGACCACCCTTTGCCTTTCAAACAGCATCAATTCTTCTAGGTACACTAGGTACACAGTTTTTGAAGGAACTCGGCAGGTAGGTTGTTCCAAACATCTTGGGAGAGCTACCCACAGACCTCCTGTGGATGTAGGCTGCCTCAGATTCTTCTGCCTCTTCATGTAATCCCAGACAGACTTGATTATGTTGAGATCAGGGCTTGGGGGGACTGATTCCCAGTGCCATGGACCTTACAACTGGCAAGAACTGGAAAACAACTTAGGGACTTTAAACTTCTCTTTTCTGATATTTTTATATTTGTGATCTTTGTGTATTTGTATGTGTTGTATGTGTGTGTGTGTGTGTGTGTGTGTGTGCTGCTTTTTGTGACTAAATTGTCTTATTGTGATGTTGACATATGTCATAAGGCATGTATTTTTTAAACTATTGTACATAGATAATTTTCTATATTATTATAGAGTCCATATATTTCATGATATTTTTTTAACAATAAAAAATGCGCTGCTCAAACACTGTGCCTCATACTTGTCTCTACCTGTACTAATTGCTATTAAGGATGCTATAGTTAATTAGGTTATATCATATTACCTAACATGTCAGTGTGACAGATGACAATAATGGTAACCATGGAGAATGGGTCATAGACTGAACACTTTCACACTGATAATAGCCAACCAATTACAGAGCATGAATCAAGAGTTTATAATTTGATTTAGTTTCACTTTAATGACCCTCAGTGACTACAGATTTCATTTTACGTGTCAGAGACATTACACACATATTACATCATGTTCATTATATAACAAGGCAGATGACAGTATGCAGACAGTGATGACAGAATACAGTATGATGAATCAGACCCAAGCTGTGACCACAATCCATGAGATAAGAGGCTGTGCTGTATATATTCAGGACACATGCAACAGTAATGCCAATAACAAATATGTTAGCAATATATTAAATCCCATAAAAGTTCTTGGCCTTTGGCCTCATTTTTCTTTGTACCTCTGATTTGAGTTTACAATTATGGATTTACAATGGTAGCTCTGAATCCAATTATTTCTAAGCACTTTATTTGTCCGATATAATAGATAGATCGAGTACCAAACAGCCCAAAATGCAGAGGCAGGCTTCTGTGTTCTACCTCCATGTGTAATGCTCCCCTGCAGAGTGTAGAACAGCGATATTTGCTTATGTAATCTAAGACAGATGTCCCCTACATGTGCAGTGAACAGCGCTGTCCTCTTTCCACTTACACACTGTCAGTGTTCATTAATATCTCACAGGTGTGAGAAAGTGATTTTTTTTTAACCTTGTGGTGCTGCTGTTTTTCTTACTTTCTGTACACTTGCTCTTATTTCACTTCCTTCACATCACTTTTCCATCAACTTGTCTCCACTGCTGTAGTCCATTCAACGAATATTTTTCAGTCTAAAATTATTGATTTATTCTAAGATTTTTCAATTAGAGTTTGACCAAAGAACTGTTTATTTGATTGAAAGCGGAAAATATGATTGAAATCCATCTATAATGAGAAGTTTGTGTGAGTTTATACTAAATTTCCAGCATGCATTAGGGCAACAGAATCATGGACAAAAGACTTTTTTTTGTCTGTTCCTGCATTGTTACTGGTGTTATTGTGCTTTACATTACAATGTTTCATTGATGTTATATAATCAGTTACCAAGATAGAATACAGTTCGACCATGAACGATGTAATGTGCATGATTGGTGACGTGCTCCTCATTGTGAGTTTGTTATATTGCAATGTTCCCTTCAGGTTGAAGGTCTACGGAGTATTACAACCACGAATAAGGGAAAAAATGAGAGGTGCAAGACTTTTTTGAAATTTTGCCTTTTACTTGAATTACAATTAAATTCATTAAATCGAACTTTCAGTGTTAGTGTCAGGCATAAGAAGAATTAAAAAAAAATCAGAGGAGGATTTTAATACATTTTGGAAATAAAGTGGAAATGTTGAGAATAACGTTGAAATACCATTTTGACTTTATTGTTGAAATGGTATTTCAACTTAAAGATTTCCACTTTATCCTCAATTTTTTTGTTGAAAAGAAAAAGAAAAACGTTCTCTGACTTATTTGCCTCCTATGCCTCAGTCTAATACTGAAAGTTCTTGACATTTTGACTTTATTTTTGACAATTCGGCTTTATTTTCAACATTTCGACTTGATTCTCAACACTTAATTCTCAACATTTAGTTTTATTCTCTACGTTCAATTTGATTTTTGACATTTTGACTTTATTCTCGACATTTCAGCTTTATTTTAGACATTTCACTTAATTCTTAACACTTTATTCTTGACATTTTAACTTTATTCTCGACCTTTTCTTCCTCTTCGCATTTTTTTTGCTTATGCCTGGTCCTAATACACTTCCCTAAAGTCCAGCAATCAGTTGGGAAAAAATGAATAAATAAAAAAAACTCTTTCTCTTCCTGTTGTCATCAGTCAGGACACTCAGACTGCTCTTAATGAGCCAGACCAGACCATTTGTATAACTCATATGAAAAAAAGTACTTGATAACGTAAAAATAAAATAGTGCACACATATGCAGTATGTGGTCTAATGTTAAAAAGGCAATGACCTACTTCCAGTTTAAACGAACTGTTTCTCCATTCAGGCTAAAATGTTCAGCCTTGACCTAAAAATTGTACATTAATGAGTAAAATTATGTCGATTCAGTATTTGTGAATTATTACCTCAGTTTTGAATTTAATATAAAAGTTGAGTCAACATTTAAAACTTTTCAGTGTTCCTTGTTATATATGTACTGTACTTCTGTGAACTCCATTTCTCCAATAGACAATAGACTCAAGAGATACTCAGTCTGTACTTAGACTGTACATTCCCACACCATCTCTTCCACTGTCGGAGGAAAGAGGAAGGAAGTGGTACAGCTCAAGGATGAGTAGGCCTTCTGTTGTGACTCACACGCTGCCACTGACCCGTGTGGCAACCTGATAAGCTCACATTATGTCTCAACTGACCCTGCGGCATAATACCACGCCAGCATGCCAGCCCAATAGGAAGCTGCCACATGATGCTCGGTGACAGCCGCAGACCTTTTTACCATGGGAAGGAATGAATGCAGTCCATACATGGGCATAGATGGTGTGCATATGATAATGTGCGCTTTGCTGCTGAATATGCAAATCCAGAGTCAATCTGGGTCAACAAAGTAAATCTTAATGCTTTCACGCATGTCAGTGCATTTTAATGAACATTTCTTCAAAGGGAAGGATGCAGCATCAATCCTGTTACCAATGGCAACAAACATTTGTGGAAAAAGGGGTTGAAAATTAAAAAATAACCCATAAGAAAGGAATCAGGCACATTCACAACTAAAGCCAGTTTCTAAAAATGATTTTATATCAAAATTAACACAATAATGCACAAATATAAAAGCGATTTCTTCATTTCTACTCACACCTCTATTTTTTAACCATCATTAAATCATGCACGAGCTCTGTTTTCATTCCTTACAGTGAATTACTTGATTGCATAATGTATGTGAGAGCAAATATGATTTTCAGTGGCGCAGTGGGTTCTACTGACCTGTGTACCGAGCAGAACTGACCTGGAAACCTCACACAGCTGAACAAATATAACAAAGGTATTATCTGCCAATAGAGCATTGACCTCAGTGTTGATCAGAGCTGACTTAAAGACCAACACCACCACCGCGCACGCTGATTCCAATCACTGAATTATGCATTTATGACTAGCAGAAATATGTTAAATCAGTCACGTTAAAAATGTAGAAACCACTCGGAGCAGGTTCATCATCAGTGAGACACTTCTCTGTTGTTTTGCCTTTGGTAGCTCCTGGATTGGATCGGAGACACACAGCTGGGGATTCAAAGTGCCTTTCATGTTCTAGGTCAGTTGTTCATACAGAAATCACTTTGCCTTCATAGGGCTTTCTGATCACAGCTGTAGGTGTCCCCACCTGCAGGCCAGATACAAAGCAGAGAGAAAGGTTAAGTGACCTTTGTGTGCAGGACCTCATCAGGATCTATTGCTTCAAATTCAACACAAATCGAATTTCAGTCCTCTGAAAGGTGCTTTAAGTTTAAGTTTAAGTTTAAGTTTAAGTCATACTTTATTAATCCCCAAGGGAAATTACAGTTTTTTCACTCTGTTGTCATTTTTTTTTTTTTTTCTCTACATACACACAGGCCGAAATACACACGCACATGCACAAACAGGACCTATAGACATGCATCAGGAGAGGTGTCAGAGCGAGGGGCTGCACACACATACATATAGTCAGGTGCGCCCCGAGCAGTTAGGGGTTCGGTGCCTTGCTCAAGGGCACCTCGGCAGTGCCCAGGAGGTGAACTGGCACCTCTCCAGCTACCAGTCCACGCTCCGTACTTTGGTCCGTGTGGGACTTGAACCGGCGACCCTTCGGTTCCAAGCCAAGTCCTTACAGACTGAGCTACTGCGCCCCTACTGAGCTACTGCCGCCCCTTTACACATACAAAGTCTTTGACGGCTTTTAGTGTTTTGTTCATTCTCACTTTATGAACACAATAAATAATGATTAACACTATCAGTAAATACATTTACTCGCAGCTATCCTTCCAAATGTATTGCACATTTTAACAAGTTTTGAGTTTTGAGTAAATCAGGAAAGAAAAACACATGCAAAACAAAAACACTTGATGCTTGCTTCCATCCACTACTGTTATGTGTTAATTCGAGGAAGGTTACATCAGATCTGTGTCGAGCAATCGGAGATGTATTATAGAACCATGGGAGTGGTGAGGAGACTGTTGGAACGGAAAAACCTGATCAGTCATGTGAGTTAAAATTTTGCTCCGCCAGATCTTTCTGAAAAAAAGTTTCATCATCCAATGAGTGGAATACAGAAAAGCTACCTGAAGAAAGCGTAAAAACTTTTTGCAAAATTGAGGGAGTTGATGGAAACATGGCCATTGACTCATTCACTATTCCCTTAAAATTTTGGGAAATAGAGCTTTAGATGAAAAGGTTGATACCACTCTTATGTCTGTATGGAAAACTGTGAAACTAGAGCCAGCAAGTTAGTAAAGCTTAAGTGAAAGACTGGGTTACAAGGAAACAGTTAGCCTGGCTACTCATTTTTTTTTATAAATTCTAAGTTATAATGTGAACTTGTTTCAAGCTATACCTATTTACACAAAGCAACATTTATTTTCTGTTGTGTTTCTAACCATCTGGCAAAAGTGAGTCCAACAGTCCATCTCTTTTAGCTCTGTATTCTGTCTCCACCAACTCCTCAGGGAAATAAGTGGCTGGATGCTCCACTATGTTCATCAGCTACCGTAGTCACTAACTGTGCCTGTTTGATGTTTGGTGCTGGGCAGGTAGTGCACAGTACAGCTTTTAAAGCTCTTTCACTGAAAACAGCCGCCTGCTGTGGCTGAAAATGACCCAGTGAGGACAGTGAGAAACAGTAAAAAAGCATTTAAGCTGTGATCTGTAAAACAAAAACAAGAGGCCCCAAAATGCTAAAATGTCCCATAGAGCTAAGAGGAAATCTAGAGTCAGGTGAGGTCTTTGTAGGTTTGCAACTACAAGTGATTTATGTCACATCTAATCCATTTTCTGATATTAAAATATAGACTATAGTCACTTTAATAAATACTTATATGGCTAGGCTAAGTATTGATACTGCATATCATTTTATTGTGGGATTTTTTTTTTTATTTCAAAAATCAAATGTGATTTTTAAAAAGCAAATTTCATGCACCAAATAGTAAATGGGGAATAATTTCATACACAGACTTGGAGGACACAGTTTAACAAAGCCAATGTTGGGCGTTTTTTCTTTTCTGAAATGTGTGGGGCTTGACTGACCTGCTCCCTTTGCTTGATGCGTTTGTAGACAAATTCAGAGAAGGGCTTTCTGTGGATGAATTTGCCGTGCCCTGGTGAGACCTTCAGCTGTCCCTGCTCATAGACCACTTTGCCTCTGGAGATGGTGATGACGGGGACGCCGTGGCACTCCATGCCCTCGAAGATGTTGTAGTCCACGGCCTGGTGGTGCGTCTTAGCTGAGATCTTCCTACAAAGTCACAAAGATACAACTGCAGGTTAGCAAACAGCTTTTGTCAACCACTTTAGAATAAACTTCTTTATCACATGTGGCCCCTGTGATGAGTGAGATAATCACTGCATACTTTCTGAACACCAAGCTAAAAAATGAAAACACAGACACGTTTGTGAGGCCTTAATGCGACCCGTTCTTCTCGGAAACTGATTGAATCAGGCCAAGATGTACTCATACACAGCATCGGGTTTCTGCAGATCACTTAGTCTGCAGCTACAAGCAATATAATATAATGTATTATTTACAACTTTTGCTCATGTGATGCTCTCCTCTCTAAAAACGCTGAAGTGGGATGATGAATACGAATGAACTTTGATGAAGGGACACAGCGCCACTTTCAAGTCTTCACCCACACAAATTTCTGAAGTGGAGTTTATTTGCAGAAATGAGTAAAATACTTCAAATGAATAATCTGAAAGAAAGAACGCACAAATTCAACACTACTATGATCTCACTCCAACCACATCTAACCAGGTGAGTCCAACCAAACACAATTTTGCATATTAAAAATCAGTAACAATGTAACAATAAGCTAATAGTATAATATATAATAAAAGAAAATCACTCAAAGGGGCCCTTTATCTGAATAAAAGCATGCACAGTTTTTTCACAGCTAACTCTTTGAGAACATTTTGCTAGGACTTGAAGTGTTTTTGTTGTTGTTGTTGTGTTGTTACTTAACTTAAACCTGCAATAACAGATTATTGGCAGCAAAAGGAAAAAGCTGTAAAGACTTGACTGACATATCATACCTTTTAAGTTGATATGTGAAACTTGTTGGCATTTGTTAGCAAATTTGTTAGCTCCTTTTAGCTCTGCTTTTGGTCTCCACCATCTCCTGAGAAAAACATTTGGCTCTTCATCTGCCAGAAGCTGCGCAATGTCAACTCGCTTTGTCTATCAGCCATCTGGTGCTGGGCAGGTGTTGTACAGTGCATTATATATCTGTGGAGCTACAGAGTCGAGAGGTATTTCTCTGTGGGGTCATTGCTACAAGCGAGCCTCGTCACGTACAGGTAATCATTTGATCCATTATTAGCGTGAATGATACAGCAGAAAAGAACCTGCGTACATCCACCACTGCATGTGATTGCTAATAGTAGAAACTTAATACAATTTCAAGCATTCTCATCAGGGTGGTTGAAGGGTTTTAGGCAAAATTGTAAAATTCTGTTTGGAAGAAAGATAATTACAGTGCTTAATAGTCAAATAATCAAATAATCTGCACAGTTAACATTGATGATGTCTAAGAAATAAATAATAATAATAATAATCTCAATGAGTCTCTTTTTTTTGAGCCCTCCTTTGCTCCATTCACACACTCACATTTTCTGTTGATGTGTAAAGTCTGACAGACACCATGCCTAGTGTGCACTGACAAAAACAAGATGTGTCCTCATTATTCAAGTAGCCTAATTATGGGACACAAGGCAATTGACTGAGCATCCTCAGCGTTTCTGGTTATGCAACTGTTTGTGGCCCCTGGTCCCGGATGTTATGAAGCAACAATTGCAATGGGGACAATTAATTACACAGTTTCACAGATGAATTCACGGCTGCAGCAATCAAACATGAAGCGCTCTCATGCTTGAAAGGTGTTATAACATCAGCAGACATGCACACATGGTAAAGACAAGAACACACACAGGCAGCGAAACAAACAGGTGATGTCCGAGGATCTGGGCGCCGTGAACTCTTCCGCAGTGAGAGGTGAGGACGTGTCAGGTCTCACACAAGCTTTTCTGATGCTACCAGTGAATTCATTTACAGCAAATTACACTGGAGTGTAATGTGTTCTTCTCTAATTCACATCAGCGCTTCCCTGAGGGGCTCAGCCCAGATTCTCCAGCAAACAGAGCAGTGCAGTGCCATTCTGTGTTATATAAGCCTGAGAGTGCTACAGTACGCGAGCTACTGGAATGCAAACTGTCCTCTGTGCCCGCATCTGTGCATGTGCACCACAGAACAGCATATTCTCCTCTGCTCCAGATCTGCGACTTTGTTACAATGGTAAGAAAACGTAAAGAAACGATCACATGATCAGTTTTTATATATGATATTCTGAGCCGCTTACCGAAAATAGCCTTAATACTTCGTGTTCTCTACTATGAAAATTGGTTTAGCTCCCACGTGAAATATTCATCTCTTTAAGATCCTCACTATGACCCATCAGCGTCGTCCCACTGATGCTGCATCTAGATTATGTAAGTATGTTAAAATCCTTCCTAAAAAAATACCCAAACATGGCAAAAGAATTAATCATTCCAGCAGTCTTATTTATTGACTGATGAGTGTGATTCATATGTAAATGTTGTTATGCTTTAATATGCAGCTGCAGATAAGTGATGACATCCTCTGACTTCTGGATAGCGCACAGACGTAATCAGCTTACGTGGCGGTGTGTGTGTGTGTGTGTGTGTGTGAAGGTGGCACAAGATGAAAGATGCATCACTTCTCTTTTTAGATGCCTGTATCTATTTCCTGCATGTTTTACTGGTAAACTTTGTAATCCTGAAGACACCCTGCTTGACATCCTGATGACATGCCTTCAAGTTAGCCCAGTGTTTCTGCAGCACCATCTGCAGCTGAAGCTACTGATAGGAAGTGGGCTTGTACTTATAGTCAGAAGACACTATTACAATTTGCATTATGGGAAGTGTAGGATCCAGTGTTTAAAAGTCAGGATTTTTCAGCTTCTGCTGCATTGATTTTAGCCAATTCTTGTTAAAAGGGCTCTGGCCAGATTTTTTTTTTTTTCAGTGAGGATGTATGAGGTTCTTATGATAGTTAGTGCATTACCTACAGTAGATGTGCTCAGCATACCCCCAGTTTAGAGAAGCAGCAGGGGTACTGTGTAGGAAGCTAAGCAATGCACTGCTGTGGACAATAGCAAAACATATATTAGGTAACCCAAAAAATGCCCACTTAAGGGAAAAATCAATATCAGTTTAACTGTAAACAGTTATTAGAATATTTTCACTGCTATATCTTGCCGTCAGACAACCTTTTCTGATGAGAAACCACCATTATACAAGTCAAATATCGCTCTCTCCAAACCAACCACCGTTGTTTGATTAACGTTGTCTCAGTTGGTTCGTTTGTTTCTGTTATTGTGTGACTTCAGTAAACCTGAACTAACCTGTTAAAACACAGAAGTCACACAATAACACAATAAACTAACCGACTGAGGCAGCAGTAGACCTGCAACCCCTGTGGTCTGAAAGGTAAAATGACTAATTTCACCCAGTAAGTTAGATTGGTTTGGAGAAAGCAATATTTGGCTTATATAAGGGTGGTTACCTGTTGAAAAAGGTTGTCTAATGGCAAGGTTATGTGGTGAAAATACTCTTAATATAGTGTACACTTAAGCTGATATTGATGTTTTTAGGTGAACCTTTTTTTAGGTAACTAAAATACATTGCTGCTGACCCTGCCCAAATCAGTATATTGCTTAGCTTTATAGAGCAGTACTCATGAGTCAGACTAGCTCTGACTAGTCTGACAGGCATGAACTGATGAAGCTTCTTGGATGAGAAGCGAAACGTCTTCAATAAGACTTTTAAACAAGTCCAGTTGCTTTCGATTTAATCTTTTCCTGAGATTACAATGACCTGGACGAATGAGAACATTCACGGACACAGTACTCATGATGCTTCTCCAAACTGAGATCATGCCAGCTGCCGTTTACTAAGTAATACACTGACTATGGATAAATACTTCATACAACCCCACTTCAAAAAATCTGAACTATTCCCTTAATGCTGAGAGATAAGAGAGCATTCAGAATGTGCACCGGAGTCGTGCACATTTGAAACTGAGCTGTTCTTTCCTGCTTTATTTCAACAGCTTTTTCCCGTACTGCTGAATGGCCGGAGCTGGGTCCTCACCTTGTCATCTTGGGGTCCCAAATAACCACATCAGCATCCGAGTTCTTGGCGATACGGCCTTTCTGTGGGTAGAAGTTGAAGATTTTTGCTGCGTTGCTGCTGGTGACGGCTACAAATCGATTCTCGTCCATTTTGCCGCTGTGCTGAGGGGAGGAAACGCACAAAGCAGCCGCGTTGACTAAGGGTCCACAGTGGATGACAACAAAATACAGAATTAGCAGACCAAAGGTCAGTGCTTAACTGTGCAGCAGGCAGCTCATTTCCGGCCAAAATATCATCTAATGTGTGATGCGTAAGCACTGTTGCATGTGGTAAATCTTTCCAGTGGCCTTGGGGTAGCTGGGCTGAAACACCGTCTTCACTACAACAGTGAGAAAATGCAACGTCTGCTATCTGCAGCAATCTGCAGTTCACACAGTTTATTGCCTTTTCTGTTTGTAATGAGTCCAATGCACAGCATGCTCTCATCTCACTGACATTAATGTGTGGATGGGTAAAAACCTTTAAAACCTAAATGAGGACAAAACATTTTTTTTTTTAATAGGACCCAAAGAAAAACTGCACTCAATGCTTTGTGGCCTTAACAGACACATTAAAGGGATATTCCAGATTATTTAATGTAGGGTTGTATGCAGTACTTATCAATAGTCTGTGTATTAGCTACAGTAATGCAGGCCCCCACTTTGGAGAAGCAGAGAGGGATGAACATGGAAGCTAAGCAACTGCTGCGACAGGGTCAGCAACAAAAAGCGTTTTAGCCACATCAGTTTAAGTCTACACTATATTTAATATTTTCACTACTTTACCTTGCTGTCAGTCACAGTCTTTTCTGAAAGGAAACTGCTGTTATACAAGCCAAATATCGCTCCCTCCAAATTAACCAAACTCCATAGACAAAATCAGTAATTTTACCTTGCAGAACACAGGAGTTGTTGGTCTACCACCTACCTCGATTTGCTAGTTTGTTTGTGTTGTTGTGTGACATTGGTGATTTAAAAGCATCGTTTAGATTCACCAAAGTTGCACAACAACACAGACGAACAAACAGATCAAGGCAGTAGCAGACCAGCACCTCCTTTGTTCTGCGAGATAAAATGACTGATTTTGCTTAGTTGGAGGTTTGTAGAGAGCAATATTTAGCTCATACGGCGGTGGTTTCCCATCAAAAAAGGCTTTCTGATGGCAAGATAAAGCAGTGAAATATAGTGAATATAGAGCGTATGCTTAAAATGATATTTCTTTTTTTGAGGTGGACCTTCTCTAGATGGCTAAAACACATTTTTTTTGCTCACCGTGTTCACAGCAGTTCATTGTTTAGCTTCCCTCTCTGCCTCTCCAACCTGGGGGCATGCTGACCAGCATCCTCTATAGGTAATACACTGACTATTGATAAGAACATCATACAGGCCCTATTTCACGTAAATTTCCTGTCAAAACAACACCACAAACTTTGGAGGGATTTTAGACTCTGATATAAATTTCAGTTGTCATTTTAACAACATCATCACAACATCCTTTTTTCATCTTGACAAAGTCAGTCAACTTTTTTAAAACTCAGATTTGAACTCAAATTAATTTGCAATATATTAATTCCTACTTTTATTGCTGTCTGTTTAGACTACTGTAATTCCCCTTTTACTGGATTACCTATAAAGTCTATAAGACTACAGGTAGTTCAGTATGCTGTGGCCAGAGTCTTAACTGAGACAAGGAAATATTTTCAATCTGGCCTTTAATTCGGAATAAAGTTATTGTCTTAGGTTGAAGTTCAAATTATTGGGTTTTACATTATTTTTTATCCCTGGTGTTTATTTTATTCTATTGTCTTTCAATTAAATAATTTCTAACATTGTGTTAGCCTAATCTTATTGCTGCAGTTTTAGAATTAAATTTTTTTTAATTTATTGATTCATTTTCTGCTTAAAGTTTGCTATGTGAAAAACCTCTGCATACATGTATGAAAGGTACTCTATACATTTAAAATCAGAAATACTTGTATTTCAGCGAAAATAAATGGGTAGAATTTTTAGAGGAAATACATTTAAAGCAGAGCACATTAAACTGCATTATATAAATGTATGTATATAAATGGCCTACTCTGGCCAATGGACCCCAGCTGTTGTGTAGATGCATATATAGAGGGCTCCAAGGCATAACAAATCTTCACTTGACATCAGCAAAAAGGCCTCTGTAGGAGTCTTATAATCTTAAGTGATACTGTGTCTAAATGATGCATATTTTCCCAATAATTTGGCCACCAAACACGATGAGTCAGCCTCGACTATGCATCACAGTAAGAAGTATCAAGCTGACGCAAGACATGTGGAAATATTTCAAAGAGCACATTTTAATTTGAGGTTATGTTGGTGTTTGCTCTGTTTTATGCATCTTTTTTATTCAGCCCACTGCTTCGTCACTGCAGACTGTGTAATTAAATGGACAATGACAGGAACCTGCATAATAGCTGTTGCTAGCAGATCACTCTCCTGCTGTTTCAGAGTTAAGTCTCAGTGTTGAGCAATGTCTGATGAAGTGCATTTATATATATTTATATTATTAGGACATACCACTCCTTTCTCCCAGATGACCGACATCCTGTCCTCCACTCCGTTCACTCCGTTGGGGATCTTGGTGAAGTCGTCTTTGCCGAGGGCCTTTTGGCACACGGAAAAGGTGCAGTTGTCTGTCCCCGTCACACTGAGATCATCACTAGAACATTTGATGTATTAAATACATGTATTAGTGAAAGATTAAACGGATACTGGAATTGGAAAAAATACAAACAAATACTGAAAGTTGAATATTATTATATTATTATTATTTTAGTCATCACTGAAGGCTCACTTAATATGCAAAGTAGACCATAAACTGTGTAAAAGGTTTGACACAAATAAAGTTTGATTGATTGACTGATTGATTGATAAACCAGCACTTTCATGACATTTTTATAATCTTGTTCACTTTCAGTTCCACCTACTTGGCCAGTAGGTCCATGAGGTACCCAGGGGTGCTGGGATCAGGTCTGAGGGGAGGACCCATGACGAATCCGGCAGCATGAGCCCACTCTTTGTGCCAGTAGTGAGTACCGTCAGTGCCCAGTCCGGCTGCAATGGGCTCCCCGAACACCACACGCCCTGTACAGAGAGAGAGAGAAAATTAAAAACAAACATATTCTTCATAATGTTTCCGAGGTCACATGATGACACCAGCATCATTTTAACTGTGCCAGTGTTAGCCAAAAGGCTAATTTTCAACTCTTGTCCTACGGGCTGATGTTAAAGTGGCAATTAAGACAACAAATAAAACACAACATATGAAGCTCAGCGAAACTTCAATCAGGAAGACTATCTTTATGCCTCATCTCTCTCTGCCCACTTATTCTCAATCAGCTATTCATGGGGTTCACTCTTTAAGTTAACCAACCAGATTTAGCCACAGTCTCCATCAGCCAATCATGTCATTGTGCCAGAACTTTAAATCTGTTCTCCTCTCTGCCGCTTTCAGCTGTCATTTCTGCACAGAATTGTTGCGACCCTCCTCCACCCCATTGTCCACCAGTTCCTCTAATCCAGTTCCCAGGTTGAGCTCATCAGAAGTCCAGTTCTCATCTCATCCAGATCATCAGCCGTACCTTCACCACCACCACCCGTGTCTAGACTCCATTGGGGGTTTCCTTTACTTTTCTCAGCTTCACTACCCCCTTTATCTTGATGTCACGATGGAGTCTAACCGCCAAAGACTTTTCCACATTTCTCTCTAAATCGTGCTCATGTCAAATAAACATATTTGTACACTCAGAACGAGTCTCTCCTGATTGAAATAAGGTTAGAGCCAAAGAAGGCAAAACACGAACAGCTAACCAGGATAAAAAGCTTATATGAGTCAGGCAGCATCATGCAGAGGACATATAACAAGCACACAATTAATACAAAACAGTATTAAGCAGGGAGTCAACACTTCAACAGTTAAAACATGACAACATAAAATCACATTGTGGCAGACAATCAGCACAATTACAGTAGACAAAACCAGAAGAAATCAGACATAGACAAAACGCTAGCAAACAAAGCAACAGGCAGGCCGGCAGTGAGCAGTATGAGCAGGTCTGGTTGTTTTAGCCAAGTTTTCAGGTTGTGTGCAAAGGCACAGTAAGAGTCTGTGAATGTAGCTTATGTTTAAAGTATGGATAGTCCAAAACAGGGAAACTCTTACTGTAAAAACTGTCTGGCTGAAAGAGACAGTTATCTTTTCTCTTAATCTAGATCTTGTTAATCTATCCATCACATTATTTAAGAGATGAATGCACTGTAAAAAAAAAAAAAAAAAGTTGAGAAAACCTATAATTTCAAGGCGTCTGTCTTTAGTAAAGTTTTGAAACAACTCAAGCGCTTAAGTTTTGAAATTAACTACAAAACAGTTTCCCAACCTATAATCTTTTGTTGAGATGATTTACTTTTCTTCTTTAAAAAAACTGGATCCTTGAGTTTTAGAAACAGAAAACATGTATTTCAAACAATGTTGAATAAATCCATTAATGTGAAAGTAAATAATAAGCAATAATCTAATAGTCTCGCATAGCCAGATCTCTCTCTCAGTGCTGGAGAGAGGTCTGGCTCTGCACACTTTGAAAACATAGATAATGGATGCCATGATGCCATTTGAAACAAGGAAATGGCAGTCGTATACCAGTAGTTTGCATCTGGTGAGTCCGACTAATAATTTAGCATTTTTAATTCCAACCATTCAATTTTCGAGCACGAAAATAATGAAAAATAGGCTTCTCAGCTCACTGTGAACAGCCATTTTAAGTACAGAAATTTTGTTATTTTGTTTTCTGAAACTCAAAGATTCAAGTTTACCTAAAGAAGAAAAAATAATTATCTAAACATTTTTTTACAGTGAGTGGAGGAGGAGCAAATCCAATGAGAATTCTGAATATTAAACAAGCATTGCAAGATTTGATCAGATTTATGTTACAGTGATGGCAGGTTTTAGGTTTGTTATCCAGGACCTTGAGAACTTGTTCATACACCATTGAACAGGCCTTAATATTGTATTAGCAGTAAGAGACTAAGTGAGACTAAGTTATACAGTATGTTATATGTGTGAAATCATAGCATGGAAATAAATCTTGACAGCTTCAGGTGTTTATTTATTATCATTTTTAATCTAGAGTTGTTTCAGTTGAATTTTGTTTAACTTGTTTTCTAAACCACAGATACAGACACCAAAGTATTTGAAGCTGGAAACTTGCAGTTTCTCACCAGATACACCTGAACTTTCTGTGCATGATAAAGGGAGGACATTAAATATCAAGATCACATGTAGGGCCATCCTCTCTCAGCCTTGCCTGACTCCAACAGCAGGTGGCAGCATGCCACACTCACCATCCCTGCGTGCATTAGACACCACCTTGGCGGCAGACTTGCTCATGACATGGACCACATAAGCGGGCAGTTGACAGCGTGGGCGATGGTGATGGCCCGCTGGGTGGCCTCCGCCTCCACCTCCTCTGGCCGACACAGCTCGTGGCCCTCGGGCCCCGTGATGCCCATAGACAGCATCTTCTTAGCCCCCTGTCGAGTCCCAGCAGGGACGGGGACAAGAAGGCAACATTAAGGTTAAAGGAGATGGCAGGATAACAACAGCAGTGTCTGAGAAGGAACAGACTATAAATACATCTAAAACTAAATTTGCAAGGAGCATGTGAAAACACGGACCAACAAGTCAAAGCAGTGCTTTAAACAATGTTAACCACTGTGTTTTGTTGAAATTGGCTTTACCTTCTTATTGTTTGGGACCTGACAGACTTCAGCGCAAATTAACTGCAAAATTATTATTTTTTTCCCTTTCTTCCCTTTGCCACAAACTGACTTTGCTCATTTGATGAAAGTGAAAAAATAAGAAAATGATAATAAAGCATTTATATTATGACAGGTGAGGGAATAGTTCATGTTTTCTATGTTAGAGGTGCTATGGATGAAGAAATATAAACAGTGGAAACCACTTACAGTGACTTGGTTACAGAGATAAACCACTTCTATGGATCAAAAAGCTTGTTCATTATGGGTTTTTCATACAAGACAACCAGGGTTGTGAGGGTTACTTTAAAAATGTATTGCTACACAGTTACTAATTACCTGTTAAAAAATGTAGTCAGTAATGTAATCCAAGTATCACAATATCAAAGAAATGCAACTTGATTACTTTTGTTACTTTTGGATTACCTCAAAAAGGATTAATCAATTCAGTAATCTGTCCAAACATACGTCCCTTCGCTCAAAACGATTAATCGATTATCAAAATAGATGCAGATTAATTTGATAGCTGATTAATAATCATTGCAGTTCTAAGTGTTTTATGTTGGTTTGTTAGGTTTATTAGTTTTTCCAGCTGTTTATTCCTCTGGTGTGCACAATTTAATGATTGATTGGTTGGCTGATTGATTTAAAGACAAAAAATGTTGAACTTTCCACCCAGTGAAACCTTTTTTCACTAGAGGTCATGATAATGAATTGGCAGCTGTGTGCATACTGTGCATGGTAGTATATCATTCTTTCTTTTAAAACTGTAATCTTACTAATAATCCCCATTTTTACAAAATGGATCTGTAATCTGATTGCATCTTTTTTTTATCTGTAACTGTAATGGAATACAAAATTGAGGTAATTTTAAAAAATTGTTTATTTTTAACTTTACTTCTATGATACTTTGCCTCGTGGTAACCTGTCTGCTTCCAGCTGGCCACTTGATTCTGCTGCTGCCTGCACAGTGAAATCATGATATAATGGCATAAATAAGTAATTTTTGCTCTGTGGAAAAAAAACATCCTTTCAAAACTTATGGCAAACAAGATGTGGCAGCAGAATTACATTAAGCTTTATTTTTTATGTACAGTCAGACTGTATTATATGGTGCTGCATTTGAATTATACACTGTACAGTAATTTAATTGTACAGTGATGTGAAATGCAGTAAATAGTGAAGCTGTTTCTTTCATTACTTAATATTCATGTAATAAATACATAAATGTCAATTAGATGGTAATCTGCATGAATAATAAAGAGAAAAAAAAATGTTGTTTATAATAATCAAAGACATCAAACATGTGTATGTAAAATATGAGTATGTTATCATAGATAGTAGTGTTGTGAATATTTTGTGTCAATGACACCCCAGAGACTCTGTTAGACATCTTATGAACAAAGTAGTGCTGTATATAAAGTCAGCATAATTTTTTGTAGCAGACTTCTGAAATATGACATCAGTTCAAAATCATATTTAGAAGCACTTCTCGTGGAATTAGAAATAAATCATGAGGTATCAACCTGTGGAACAGTGTTATGAATGTTTTTGAACTGTCACAGAAGACACAAGGGTCCCCAAACAGAACATTTAGGTTAACATTACAAATTCACGCTTACAGTACTACACCTTTAATTCTTCTCTGAGTGTCAGCATTAATCATGTGTTTCCTACCGCCAGAGACCACACCGCTCACTTTTTTGGTATTTGCTGCTCTCTAGTGGCAAATTGTTGTCATGACATTTGAAAAAATATGTTACTGAAGAATACATTTTTTTTAAATGTATTGTATTTATGCTTATTTTACTATTTCATTTATTTATCCAGTTATGTTTTACTTAATCCTGTTATTATGTCATTATACAAAGTTGTCATAGATAATATGTTTTAACTGAGAATAAAACAAAAGGTTACAAAAAGAAAAAACACATTTATGAGAAATAATAATGTTCATTTTGACTTATCAAAGCAGAAACATAAAGGTGGAACTAAATAATTAAATATGGCTTCTTTCCATTGTAGTATTTCAAGTTATGCCAATGAGCCATTAAGTAGAATACAAAGGTCCTGGAACCAGCACATTTAGATGAAAATGGTGTTATTAATGTTATAATTACACTGCTGCTTTTCTGGGTTAAACCGTCTGTTGCAAAATAAACTCATTTTTGTGACCATCCTAAATTCTTCAGGTTAAAAGTTTGCTGTGGTGGATACTAAACAGGTATGTCATCATGTTGCTTTCCTAAACATTTGCTCTCATTGCTGCTACAGACAGTTACAATGGAACTTGAAGTACCTGGAATATGTAGAAATTCTTACATTTTGAAGTAGCCATACTATGCTCATTTTCAAGCTCATACTTTAATTTTGGGTTTCGACTAGAACATGATTTCATGTTCAAAAAACACTCAAACACTCAAACTCAAACTGCCCATAGCTGCAGTGCCTCTAATTCGTCCTCTGTCTGAAACTCTCCTGTCTCTTTAAGGCCTCAAGACCAATCCAGACTGAAACTACAACCCCAATTACAAAAAAGCTGGGACATTGTGTAGAACATAAATAAAAAAGAGAATGCAATGATTTGCAAACACTTTCGACCTATATTCAGTTGAATACAGCACAAAGACAAGATTTTTAATGTTCAAACTCTTATTCGTTTTTGTAAATGTACACTCATTCTGAATTGGATGCCTGCAACATGTTCCAACATGTTGCATGGTAGAGTCTTTACTTGCATTAGTTGATGCAGTGATAAAAATCAATAAAGTTTATCAGCTTGAACATTAATTGTCTTTGTACTGTATACAATTGAGTACAGTTGAAAATAATTTGGAAATGATTGCGTTCTGTTTTTATTTACATTTTGCCAACTTATTTGGAATTGGGGGTCGCAGCTGCATATTATGGAAATATGTGATTATGTGATGTCACCATGTAACAAAAACAACGGCTGGATTACAAGTGAGACATTTCAGGCAGATCATGAGGGGTTTCTGGCACACACTTTGGTCATTTACAAGGGACAAAAAGCTATATAACACATTAAAGGAAAGGGAAAACTCCAAAAGGATAATAGGACCACTTTAAAATGCAATTTTGGCATTTTTATTACTGACACTATCACTACTGAATTTTCTATTACTATTAGCGCCACAGTGTCTGCTTGCTTGCGACAGGATGCAGGTCTCTTGAATGAAGAAACACAAGCTTCCATTATGGTTAAACATTAATCCCTGATTGATTTTGGACTGTGGTTTGTTTACACATGGTCATTATTTACTTGACCTGCCCTGACAAAATCTTTCCTGTTAAAGGTGATTGCAGCATGTGTGGGACGTTCAGGACTGACTGTGTTCAGATTTGATTAATTTAGTTTTACCATTCATGCTGAGAACAATAGCCACCAGTTTCTACTTGCAAAATTTGGCGTATATGCCACATCACAAAGCATATTTCTTAAGCTTATAATGGAAAAATGGAAACTAATATTACATTATGACAAAAATGGGGAAAACTCCTTTCATTAATTCACTCTAGTTAATAAAAGTCACATTTGCTCATACTGACCTCTGCAATCAGGTCTCCATTCTCAGCATGCACCTGAGCTATGGCTCCAATCTCCTTACACTGCGAGAAGACAGCATAGAGCTCAGAGTCGTGCAGCATGAACACGTCTTTATAGGCCATAAACATCTTGAAGGAATTCACTCCCTTCTCTTTGGCCAGTGTCTGCATCTCCTCTTTGACCTGGAGGAAAAAAAAAAAGGTTTGAAGACAAGGAATAGCTCGGATTAACCCTTTCTGTCATACATCCCCCCCAAAACAGGGAAATACAAATTCTATTTGACGTTTTCTCTTAAGAGACACTTCTTTGCTGCTATTTTTGACACCAATTTATTTAGAAGTGGCAAACATTCTTGAAATCCAGAGGTTCTCAAAGTTTTGATGACTAAGTGCCAATTTAGGGAGGAAAACCCATGTACTTGTACCATTTGTAATTTATCTCACGGTGGCATTTTACATTAAATTTCATGACCCAAATTTGAAAGCAAAAGTACTGAAATGGATTGTGGATTATTAAAATATAATGCGTGCTTTTCATGTCACATTCAGGGGCTCCACAAACTGTTTCTGCGTGCTGCACTTTGAGATTATATTGTAATCCAACACTTTGCCAAAACAAATTTCTTTTTTTCTTTTTTTCTGAACACTGATCTGCTCATTCACCTTGTTGCTCCACCATGTGACGGCGACATGCAGCGAGTAGTCGCAGCAGACCTTGGGGTCAGCAGTCTTACGCCAACAGTCGTAGGCCTCCAGGAGAGATTTTCCCTTCTGGGGGATGACAAAGTCCAGGATCATCGTGGTCCCTCCTGCTACAGCGGCCTGGTGAAACACAAACATTATCATACACATGCCAGTTAAACATTAACTGCCCCATGCTACCAATGCACTGACACTTAAAATAAAAATCTCAAATGATTTAAAAGACTTGACTGAAACATGAAAGGCCATATCTACAGCCAGTGTAGGGCTGGGTGATAAGGACAAAATCAAATTCTAATATTTTTCACCAAATACCTCGTTATTGATATTTATAGATATTGCAGCCATATCATAGGGATGACTATTGGTGCTTTCACCAAATATTCAACAATGAATTATCAGTAATGTGGATATAATGACTAAATGGGTAAAGGCAAAGATTAGAACAGCTGGAACCGTCTTTAGTATCAGATGATCATTTACATATATCTAGTCTCATATGACTATATTGACATAAAATTGATATGTTACCCAGCCGTAAGATGCTGCTTGGCTTGTCCTTTCTGGACAACTGTAGACACACGGCGGTGCAACAAGAGGAACCGCACCCTCTTTAGATATAAACGATTTATTCTAAGTTAACAAAAACACAATGATTCTTATTTTCAGGTGATTGTACACTCATGAAAACATACTTATATTGTATTACATTTCTGATATATGCTTCCAATAAATCCCCATAAATCTTACACACAGGACCTTTAACAATACAGACATGAAACACAAATGTTTTAATGTCGATGGATATTACTTCACACCGCTCAGCATGCTGCAGTAACCTGTGGCACCTTTATCAGCACAGATTACTCAATACCAATGTCAAACTGATAAAAGGTCAGTATATCAGTGAGTCTGGATCAGGCAAACAGTCATGTGCATTGCATAACAAATCTCTCGAGTCTCTTCAGACTTATCATCTTTTTTTTGTTCCACTGTGCTGCATCACCAAGTCAAATTCCTGTGTCAGCAAATCAGATCTGAGTCTGATTCTGATTAGTGAATCAACTGCAAACCAAAGATATTATTTCGAACATTATGCGGTTCATTATGGTGGACAAAATAACAGGAACAACACATTATCTAATAAATTATACCTATGTGAACCTCAAACTGTTTGGTTGTTGGACAGGTGTGGTTCAGAATATCTACCGTTACTTCTGAGATCGACAGTTTAAGGTGTCGTTTGGTTTGCTTTGGTGTTGGTGAGAATTTGCTGTGACTGCTACACTTTGTTTCTCTTTGCCACATCACAACATTTCGCAGTGTTGTGGCTGATGCATTCAGACAGCGACTCTCTGTTCCTCTTTGAGCTACTTCATGTCGTCCTGACACCTCAAGTTAGAAAACTTGTGATGGTCATACTTCTAATAAAGCTGACACAAGCTGCTAATTGGCGTTTGATTTAATGTGACTCACTTGTGTGTCAGCCTGTTAAACTGCAATGTGCAACAAAATAACAGAAACATGAGAATAACTGACTAACTGTGAATTAAAATAACATGTTTGTAATTATCTCTGGCCTTTGTTATAAATGTTTAAGTCAGACAAGTTCAAAATATAGTTCTGGTCACAACCTTCAAAATAAAACACCAACATGAATATCAAAATTAAAAATTGCATATTTTAAAATTTAAATATATAGCGTAAAATTAATAGTTGGTGTGTTGCAAATTCTTGGAAGTTCATTATACAGGACAGAGCTGAAGATAACATTTACTCAAGTACTTCGCTTATGTATACATTTGAAGAACTAATACTTTAGTAGGCAACTGCATTTATTTGATAGCCTTTGTTGCTACAGTAGGTAATGTGTAGACTCAGATTGATAACACAAAATATAATCAACACATAAATCAGTCACTCTCAAACTTTTTCTGGCATGTCGCCCTTAAAAAGTGGAAAAAAAAGATTCAAACTGAATTTGAGTGAAATAAATGTCAGCGTGATAACGTCAGCAAACTCTTGTTTGTTCATTTTCTCTACATAAATCATACTCATTCAACTAGTTTTACTAGATTTTTCTCCTGGTCATCTGTGCCCCACCTGCAGTACACTAACCCACCCCACAGTTTGATAACCCATTACTTAAATGATAGGGGGGAATTAACCCAACAGTATATAAAGTAACTAAAACGAGCTCCACCTTCACCAGCTGCAATATTAAAGTGATGAACACATAATTGCAATCACTGATTATAATCTAAAAATATTATTCTGAAATGGGCCATCTTCTGAGTACATCTGGTACCTGAAGAAGCCAGTATTTTGATGCTGGTATTTATGTACTTTTACTGCAACTCTTACTTATAGATCTGCGTACTGACTGCGTGTGATGTGACGCAAGCAGGCAATGCTGATAATAATAATAATAATAAAGATAAATCATTAAAAAAATCTCTAAAATGAATATACTTGTGAGCGTAAATGCAACTGTCATTATAAAAATGTTTTGCAACTTTAAATAAACGAATGAATAAATAAACGAATACGTTCTAAAATAAAATAATAATAATAATCTAATCTAAATCGAATAGATAATATCAACAGAGCAGCGCCTTAATGTGAAGGCGCCGCTTTGCTTCCGTTATTTTTCTGACTAACTTGACGCACTTGAACGTCTCAGGAACTCTTCCTTCTCTATCTGATGATGCGATGTAAATAAATAACCCGTCACCTTGGTGCCGATGTGGAAGTCATCCACAGCCTTGGTGCCCATGAACGCCAGCTCCATGTGCGTGTGCGTGTCGATGCCGCCCGGGATCACCAGCTTACCGGTGGCATCGATGACTCTCACTCCCGCTGGGATCTGAAGATTCAGTCCAACTCCAACTATTTTCCCACCTTCGATGTAGACGTCGGCGATCACGGAGCAGTCTTCATTCACAACTTTACCTCCCTTTATGAGGATCCCGCTGGGCTCTGCCATCCTGCTGCGCACCACTGACACACTGTTTTAAAGTGAAGAAGAAGCGGAGTCTGTGCAGACTGCTCTGTCTGTACAATGAGTGCGTGGCGCTCAGAAACTTTTAAGCGTGGAGGTCTGCTCCAAAGTTCACGCGCAGCTTTCTGGCTGCTGTAGCGCGTCTGGACGGCTGCTGATGGCCCCTCACAAGTTATCATGAATTACATCTGACACCGCAGGATGTCCAATGAGAGACAGAGTTGAACTAAAAGGTCAAGTTTCTTCACCACACACACACACGCCTACATCCGTTCAAAACACACCCACTAGTATTTTTTAAAGTGCAATAACGTGTTTGTTTTTTATGGACGCACGACAATACGCGTCTGCTGTCACTGAAGACTTTCTGTTTCTGTCTCTGTGGTCGGTATGCGGAATGAAGGTAGTGGGCGGGGACAAATCCCCAGGTGTACGTACCGTGATTGGGTAACCATGGCAAGTAACTCTAACAGCCAATAGGAAACAGCAAACATAGTGCTAGACTGCGGAAGGTCCGACTTTTAAACAATAGACAGATGCTTGAAAAACTTCATTGTTGCGTGTAACACGGCGTCACATGTCAGACACCGCCCTGTTCTTCTGTGGGAGTAAAGTGAAGTCAACCATCCGCCATCTAAACTATTATTTACAGCACGTTGGCAGCTGTAATTTCTGAACAGTTGTTTCCAATTTGCAGTCAGTTAATCCAGCTGGAGGAGGAGTGTTTTATCTGGTTTTTACTGCACGCATGTTAAGTTTTTGTTTTTGGCCAACACAAGCCTGTTTTAAACATAAATGTAACAGGCCAGGGGTCTGCAACCTGCAGCTGCGGAGCCACATGGGGCTCTTCTGCCCCTGTCCGGTGGCTCCCTGTGGCTTTAGTTCTGTGCAGAAATGAATAATAGTTCTTTATTTTTAACATTTTAATTTTTTAGTTGTAATTTTTGCAGACCTAAAATGATTCTCACATTCTCCAACTGTAAAAATGTGTAGCCTACATTGAATAATAATATTTCATCAACTACAATATGCATCATAGCCTACATTTTCTCCTCTAAAAAATGAATTTAATAGTTTTGGCTTTCTTTTTTTGTTCAAAAAATGATTCTTTTGAGAGTAAAGGTTGACTGTAATAGGCCTATGATGGAAGTCATGGCAAGACTGACTTGCTAGGGGGCAGAAAGTGAGCTGTGCTGCCCTTCACTGACCACCTTGTTCTATCCACTCTGTGCTTGTGTTTGTACCACGTTCCCCCTTATAACATCATCATGTTTGTGGAGTTGTGTTACAGTGTGAACCACGTATCTCTAAAAAGTTTTTAAGTTTATTTAACTTAAGTAAGAAGTAGGAGAATTTCTCAAACCATAAAGGAACTCAGCACATCTGGAGACACATGGCATTTACTGGACATGAAGGGGTTGGAAAATTATAATCATATACAATGAAAGCTGTCACATAACTGAAGTGGAGTAAAAAGTACATTTGCCTGAGAAATGAAGTGGAGTAGAAGAATGAAGTTGCATAAAATAGAAAAAATCAAAGGAAGAAAAGCACCTCAAATTTGTATTGAAGTACTGACCTTGGGTAAATATACTTAGTTACAATTCACCACTGCTTTCAAGTACCCATCATGTACAGTGCTCACTACTCAGCAAGACTGAGGCAGCTCCAAAACTGGCCCTTTGTCTCTTATATGTCACACATTTATTTAAGGAAGAAGGCCAACATTAAACTCAGTGACACAAGGCACTTCCACAGGACAGGTCTTAACATAAAATCATTATTTCAGCTGATTTTGTGGTTTAATGGTGCAAATTGACCATGTACATACAAATCTGGAACATTCAAATTAACACAAAGCAAGTGAAATGCTGCTTCTTGTCAAGAACAAATCTGTGGACAAAATACATAGATGCTGTAAAACTCTTGAGATAGTCATTTGTAATGTGATAATGTGTGATTTTTAGATCACTGGTTCCCGTCCAGACCAGAGGGGTGCACAAGCCTTTTTTGATTTAAGGGATGTAAGATAACTTTTTCTTTTTTTCTTTTTTAAAAATATATAGTAAGCCTTATCTCAACATTTTGTTCATTGCCGTGAAGAAAACAGAATCAAAATTGTTATTATTAAGTTTGAATTATTACTTAATTTGTAAACTAAAAATAAAAACCCCTCACAGGATGAAGTGCATAAGTCATAGAGCCTTCACTCTTTGCTAAACTGCTTTGTTCAGCATTAACTGTATGCTGTTAAAACAGCAGTTAGAGCTAATAGAACAATGGCCAAGCATCAGGGAGAATAATTAATTTGTGGAAAAAAGAAACCTAAGACATATGTATGATTATGAAAAAAAAAGAGAATTAAATAAAAGTTTCTAAAAAATACCAGGGAAAATATCAAAAATTCAATGTTATGCATTGAATACAATAGGAAATATCCATGAAAATATGTCTTTTTGTCTCAATGTTAGAAAAGGGGTCCCTTAAAGAAAAAGGATGGGAACCACTGCTTTAGACTCTAAAACATTTTCTGAAATAAAACCTCAAACCAGAAGCTGTGGTGGAAACATTTTATTTTCAACACTTTGTTTACTTTTTTAAAATAAAAACCAAAAAAGGGCCAATAGCTTCCTCTAATAGTAGTCACAAGATCCAAATGTTCCAAATCTGGTTTAAAATAAAAACTTGTGAGCTGTATATTGTGTAGATGTAAAGTTGTGTTGTTTACACTGGGCCAGAAAGTAAGACACCAATGAGGATTTTGAATAGTTATTTAATGGGATGAAAATTCCTTAAAATCCCACTTTCGTGTTTTAAATTATCCCGAGCTTTGCGAGGCGAAGGAGTCAACCATTTGGGACTGTTCTACATCATGAAATTTATATTAAAAATAAAAAGAACTTAATGTCCTCTAAAAAGATTTAGGTGGCCGCCTCCCCCAACCTCTGATCAAATCCCAGACCAGAGGGTTAATGCTTTGTATGAACGCTCCCCTGCAGACACACTCACACACACACTGGAGACCTTCTCAGCCTTTCTGAGCCACTAGCGTTAGCTTACTTAGCTACAATACAGGTACCACAGAGAAATGTTTTCAAAAAGGGCCACAAATGGCTCCAGTGTTTCTCCGCAGACACAAAGAGTCTGATAGTAGCTGCCGGTAGCTGGTCAGCTCCCAGTATGAGCTGGTCCTGTATTTGGCCCTGTTTGGACCTTTAAAGACAATGTTCTCAGCCACTTCAGGTGCTTTGTTGAAAGTTGAATGCACCGAGATGAAGGTTGAAATGAAGGTGCAACACACAAAATTCAACTTTTTTAAATGTCAAAATTGACTCAAATACGTCTTTGAAATAATTAATCTAGATGTACCAAATAAACTGACAACTGAGTGTATAACTGTGTGAACATGGAACATTTTTAAGATATAAGCTTTTGGAAGTTACAACACTGAAACATTACAAGTTGTCAAAACTGACCTACAGAAACCCCCCAGCAGAGATGGGAGATAACTAAGTACAAATACTTTGTTAGATTTTCCAGGTGTTTATACCTGAGTATTTATTTTTTCTTTTTTAATTTTTCTGACAACTTTTTACTTTTACTCCCATTTAACAAAAATATCTGCGTGTTCTACTCTTTACATTTTCAAAACAGACTTACTACTATTTTTAATGCAAGATGGAAGCAACATACAAAAACAAAAAAGGAGCTAACAATACATAACAGGGTGAAAATGATATAAAAGATGTAACAACACGATTATGACATAACAACACGAAAATTATGTCAAAGACATAATAAGATTAAAATGATGTAAGGGACAAAAATGACTAACAGTACGTAACAAGATGAAAATGATGTAACAAGACGTAACAAGACAATAACATGATAAAAGACATAACAGGACAACATAAAAGATGTAGCAAGATGAAAACAGACAGAGGGAGACTTGACTGTGGAGAAAAGTTGAGGTTTAGTTTGTTTTAGGGGGCTACTTTTTACTTTTATACTTTGAGTACATTTCAGAGCCTGTACTTTTTCACTTTTACTTCAGTAAGAAAGTTGAATTGGTACTTCTACTTTTATTAGATTCTTTTTTACACAAGTATCTGTATTTCACACAGAATGTGTGTACTTTCTGCCTCCTCTGCCCATCAGTGTCCTGTTTTACTGAAGGAAGCTTAACTGGGCAAAAGAACAGCAATAGCTTTTTTTCTAATAATTGTGGAAGTCAGGGTGTAGATTCTAAACCAGATATTAAGCCAATGAATTGGGAATAATATGCCTTTGACCTTTAAACTACAAATATAATATGTGCGCACATGAAGCATGTTCATTTTATATTCAGACTCTTAAACAGTCCTCCAGTGGAAGTCTCTTTTTCACTATACCTGCTGTCTTTAAGTCATTTTATGCCATGCCAGTGACACCTGAACCCAATAAGACACATCAAAAACAGTAACTTGTAATCTGTACTTCAGTAAGTGTTTGACCATATTCTCCTCCTGAAATGTGTATACTGAAATGTGAGTATTTTGTCGTCCCTGACTTGAAGACTTGAGATGTGCTACCCTTTCAACTCTTTTAGAAACAAAATCACCTCAGTTATGCAGTCTTACTTTTCCTCCGGCAAACATACTTTGTCTCTTTCTCCATCACTCTTTAGACCTTTTTACAGCAGACATTTTGATACGTCATAACAGGAGAAAAAAAAAACAGCTAAAACTAATAACATTAATAATGGCTCTGTCCATTAAAACAGGCACCAAAATGCTGAAGCACAGCATTTTACTCACATATTCTATGGGAGAATCTTGGACTGCTCATTATTCAGACAACCTTTGACCACAAAATACACAGTATGGACATAACTTACTACTATATCCAATATCATCTGTGTTCCTCCCAGATCCTACCATCTAACCCATACAGTATGTTCACACTACAGATGGCACAGCTAAAAAATATGGCCAAATGTGGCCAGCTACATTGTTGCACAGTTGTCACTGGGGACAGTGTTGCCTATACAGCTCACCACCAAAATAAAGAATATACATTTTAACTCTTACCTCTACTGCAATTTTCTATTTTGATGTGAGTTGCAGAGTTTTGGAGATATCAGCCGTAGAGATTTCTGCCTTCTGTCAAATATAATGGGACTAAATGGCAGTCAGCTTGTGGTGCTCAAAGTGCCAAAATAATACATTTGAAAATTCGATGGCAGTGTCTCTTTCCAGAAATCGTGACCCGGTTATTCAAGATAATCCACAGACCTTGTTGTGAGCAGTTCCATGTAGGAACTACAAGGCTAAAGTGAGAAATATATACAAATCTAATATTTTGTCATTTATTCCCATACTATAATCTTAGTCAGCACTCCTGCAGCAGTCTCTGTCGGTCCCTGCACCGTGTGCCACAGACTTACAGCTTCTACTACTCTTATAGGGACGCTCTGTGTCCCTGTCCCTCTGAAACTTTGCAACAACAGATAACAGAAGCACAGGCAGACAACACAGATGGAGAACGTAGGTAGGCTGGAGGCACAGTTGTAGCAGACTTTGTAGTGACGAGAAAAAGTAACCCATTTCATTTCATTCACTCGTCATGAGCAGCCCCTTCGATGTTGTTTTAGCTCCAGCTGGGACATGTTTATTGTTCCCACCAACCATGGCATAAAATGGCTGAAAAAATAACAATAAAATAAATATGAAATAATAAAAACTAAAAAGTAATTCAGTTATTTTTTATAGAAGAAATTAGTAATTGTAACTAACTGCTACATTTCAGTAGCCCTGCATAACACCGGTGACATCACGGTGGGCAGCTATGTCCGCTAATTATTCTACAGCCTGTGGACCACAATAACCAGATCAGCACCAAAATTCAAACATGGCCGCCCTCTACAAAAGCTGGGAAGCTGACTGGTCAAAAAAGTGATTGTGTGTTTAGGAATTGTTTATATTTGCTGTTTAAAAAAAAAAAAATCCCCCAAAACAGCAGGCTTGTGATAATGCTGTGATATCCCTGGAGCATGCAACTGCCTCTCTTTCATGAAGAGTTGTTAGCCACTGGGAGAGATTAGCATTTTACTGCAGTGGATTGGTTGTCTGCACCGCATCAGTCCAGACAACTTTTCTCATCCATTAGTGTATTACGAAAACAAGACACATTGGAGAGACAAAGATGCATGCGCTGGTGAGATAAGCGCACGCACAGGGCTTAGGAACACCTAACCTTCACAGTTGCAATAAACAATAACATGTGACTTAAGAGGATTTACATAAGATGAGAGGAGTAATCAGAGGGAGTGAAAAACCAATGAGGCAGCAATGGCATCTCCTCAAAAGTCTCTGTGTTGCTGAATGAGGAAAGTTGCCATTCTGCTGGATTTAGAGGAAGGCTGTTGTTATCATTTTATTTCCTCTACTGGCACTACAAACCAACACAGATGTCAGTTTCTTCTCGACTGCATTCAAATTCAGTGAGCACAGCTCTGAGTGTTGACATGGTAAAACTCTGGCATTAGAAGGGCATAGCATGCACAAAAAGTGACATAAGATAATGCTCAGGCAGATTATCAGTGCGCCCTGCTCAGGCAGAAAGAGGCTTGTTTACTGTGTTTGTGCTGAACTTCACACATCATACTGCAGCTGCTACAGTAAACGTGTGTTAGAGATCTGAAAAGCAAAAAAGCTGGATTATAAATCTGTCATTTTGTCATTTTTGTGGCTGTTTTTAATTATTTTCTTTTGGTAAACCAGAGGAGGTGTTTCTAAGGAATGAAATAATTCCTTGCTCCTACTTTTTCATCTTTTATCTAATTAGGTTTCGTTTAAATCTAATCTTGTCAGACTTGCTTGTCTTGTATTTTTGTCAAACAAAAAGGTATTCTCTTTTTACACTGTATTTTCCTTTTATTAGACTGGATTAAAGAAAAAAAAATCAAGAATACATGTCTGTACCAGCAGGTACACACTAAGTGGAAATCAAAGTGGCTAAGTGCAGCTACTCAGAAAAACAGATGACCTGCATTTCCAGCTTGTCCTCACCAGAAAAACGGGCATATAGGTCATCTGTACAGCTTATTACGACCCATATTTACATTCATTGCTTTGTGGCGACCTCTAGGCTGTAGTAATTATGACAGGAGCAAAGGAGGAAGTCAGGTGACATAGCATAAAGAGCAGGAAAAGTCCACATAAGGATGTGGTTGGAATGGATGGATGGGTCATACAAATACAGAACTGGAGACTTGGATACTCAGGCTCAAGTTCCATGTGTTACATTACATTACATTACATATGTGACTTTCATCACATCGTACAGTTTTCCTAGACCTAACCAAATAGTTGAACATGCCTAAAGCTAACCAAACAGCTGCTGTTTTACCATGTTAGCTACATGTTTAACGTCATGACTTATGCCACTCAATTTAGTTGAGGTATGATATGGCTTTTTTCCCCCTCCAATACAGCAAAGTTATTGGCTAGTACTCTTTGAAATATCTCTGGGTAGGGCTATGGTTTGAATATCAAGAGAAGGCAATCAGAGGCACGGTAGGGTTGGTAATTGCCATCCTAGCAAAAAAAAAAAAAAAAAAAAAAAAAAAAAAAAAAATTGCATCTGCTATGCCCATCGCTGGTACCAGTCACATATGTTGTTTTGGGAGTCATTTGCATAATACCTATTCTGTCTTTTAGGTATGAGGATGTGTTGATGTGACTGTAGGTTTTATTAGCCTGTGCATGCACTCTTTATTTGCTCCAACTAGCTGCACATACAGTAACAACCCCAGCATCCATGTTAAGCTCACTCAGTTTAGCCTGCTAAACAGACACAGGGCTGCATTTGGAGTTGGGAAACCCTGGCAGTCAGCACTTCTGCTCCTCCCCCATGCACACCGATGACCACGCCTCCGTGGTTCCTTCTGTCAACCACCTGATGCAATGTTTACTGACCTCAACGGGTCCATTCACAGCAACCTGCAACCTGAAATTGTGGACATGACAGTGGACTTCAGGAGACCACCCTGCCCTTCCTCATCATCCACACCTCTCCACAGAGGTTGGCTTGAAATAAGGCATCTGGTTTCTGGGGCGCACAGTCTTTCAGCACTTGAAGTCAGTGGCAACCGTGAAAAGCCCAGAAGAGGAAGTTCAACCTTGTTTTGACCAGCACCAAGAAGGACAGTTAGTACTACTTAAAGATATCAGTGCCACCCTGTTCACTCTCCTTGACTTGAACATCTGTTGAGTCTAGAAATAGGCAGGGAAATTCAGCACAGACCCCTCCTACCCAGCCACAACTTAATGATCTTCATGCGCTACAAGGGACTCTACAACAAAAAAAGGCAAACTCAAGAGGAGTTATTCCATAGGGCACAACACACTGATGAATAATTCACTCATCCATGTGAATGCGCTACTACATTTTCTAAACAAGAACCAGCAATTATAGTGCAATTATTCATTTTACACACAAACTTTCATACTGTACATGCCACTCTTATTGTACAAATGTTATGCCACTTCTATTCACAGTGCACGTCATATATTTACTTATACCCAGGGTGCAAAATTAACTTTCTTTGCCCACCAGTTAAATGGCTTGTGAATGTTAATTTTACAAGCAGTCATCTATTACCATTGTTTTATTTCCCAGGTGAGTGATGCAAACCTACCAACCACTTGCATATTTTACCAGAATTTGGCTCGTTGCTCGTTCTCTGCATGTATCATATGTGTCTGTGTGCAATAGTTGTAAATACAGCCTCCTCTATGTTTAATTTGTTGTGTCACTCTGTATTTATGCAGTAATTTTCCAGTGTTATTTACACGATTATGTATTCTTGCAGAACTTGTACGTGCAATAACCAATCAGACTTGCACCGTTTTTAAATTTTACCTGTGTAGTGCCACTGAATGATTGTGTGACCAGATATTTAATGTCTATTTCAATTTCTATACCTTCCTATATATTTTAACTTTCTATTTTAGTTTATTCTGTTTCATACTTTTTTATACCTTTTAATCCCTCTGCCTCTAAGTACATTTATGTGTGAGCCAGTAACCTAATTCTGGTCCTGATTCCCACTCTGAATATTCATGCACACAAACGAATGGTTCAGGATTGCATTACCACTAATTGTAGCCCAGATGGCAGTGTTCTCCTCAGGTTGAAATGGAAATGTGACCTGCAGTTCTGACTGCTGAAATATTTTATTGTACAAAAGGATCATAATTATTGGTATGTAATGCTATATGTTAGTATAGAAAAATAATAAGATAATAAGATTTTTATATGATTAAATATGGTGATTTATGTTTTTTAAGCAAAAGGAAATTACAAGTTTGGGGTTGGAACATTTTTGGAATATTATACAAGCTATTTAAAAAAAAATTCATCTCAGATATTTATGTAATATTGTGAATGGTTTCAGGGAGTGAATAGATTATGTGTTATGTTAACCAAAAATCAGTTGTAGATATATTGCAGTATTAAGTGTTAGATCTGGCTTCAAGTGAATGATGTATTTAGCAGTAATTTGCAGCCTTAAATTAGAAAAATAAATATCCATGTAATAAGGCTTCAAATGTGACATAAAGTGATGTAAGATTCCCTGACACTTGGCCTACGAAGACACTAGGAAGTCTGCAGCTACTTCAAAACATTTGTCAGTCACATTGTTGCAGCTCAAGCATCACAAGGCAGCTGTTAAGCAGACTCTAAAAATGTTAAGCTTCCAACAATGGGAGGCAGAAAATGTGAAGGGAAACAATTAAATTACGCCTTGCATGAAGTTTGCTTTTCATTTTGTGAGGCAAATTTAGTGCCATGGTTAATCATTATGCTGTTGAACACGATTTGCAAAAATATTCAAGAGCTTTATGTGCCTCAGTGCCCCTTCTGTATTGAAAAATAATGGGCCTCTATCCAATTAAAAACTGCATTAAATCTCTAAAGTATTACATGCACTTTACTGGTATCTCTCTGATTAGGCTTTTCTGCATGTGCAGATGCTGACAGCACACTGAGAAAGGGTGCTTTGACTGACTGCTCCCTTTTAAATCTAGTTCAGGAGTTCAGGATTTTTATGGATACAGAAGGTGCATGCATGCGTTTATGCTGAAAAATGGAGGGTTTTTCATCTAAATCTTAAATCTGAGAGAAATCTCTAAAGGAGGGGAATCATTTTGAAATAAAAGCCATCAAAATGAAATGAGAATCAAAATGAAAACCTGTTTCATGTCATAATTTCATCATGTTCCACCATTAAATGTGTATTGAACACAGGAGGTGCATGCATGCATTTATGCTGAAAAATGGAATGTTTTTCATCACAATCTTAAATCTGATGAGGGGAAATCATTTCAAACTAAAAGACATGAAAACATCATGAGAATCAAAATGAAAACCTGTTTCATGTCAACATTTCATCATATTCTGCTATTAAAACTGCAATGAAAACAGGAGGTGCATGCGTGCATTTATCGTCCAATATTTTTTAACTGAAATCTTAAATCTGGGAGAAATATCTGATAGCGGGAAATCATTTTAAACTAATAGACATAAAAAAAGTCATAAGAATCATATGAAGTCCTGCTTCATGTCAACATTTCCTCTTGCTCCACTATTAAAATTGTACTAATACAGAAGGCATGCATGCATTTATGCTGAAAAATTGAATGTTTTTCATCAAAAACTTTAATCTGGGAGAAATCATTTTAAAGTAACAGACAGAAAATGTCATAAGAACCAAAATAAAATCCTGTTTCACATCAGCATTGTATCATGTTTCACTAGTAAAACTGTACTGAATATGGCGCATGCATGCATTTATACTAGAAAATTGAATGGTTTTCATCTGGGAGAAATCTTTGAAGGTGGGGAATCATTAACTAAAAGACATTCAAATATCATATGAATCAAAATTAAATCCTGTGTCATGTCAACATTTCAGCGTGTTTCACTATTAAACCTGTACTGAACACAGGTGTATGTGTGCATTTATGCTGGTAAAAAAAAGAAATATTTCTCATCAAAATCTTAAATCTGGTAGAAATGTCTGATAGAGGGAAATCATTTTAAACTAAAAGACATAAAAATGTCATAAGAAACAAAATGAAATCCATCTTCGTGTCAAAATTTGATAATTTCCCACTATTTAAACTGTATTTTTCTCATCATTCAGTTTCAGGTTTTGTAGGTCTTTATTGGAAGTAATTGAACAAAATGTCTGATGATGCTGAATGCGTCCACATTGTGATATGTGTTGGGATGTAATAATAACAAGAGGAGCTTTTTGTATTCATATCAGCCCTTATGTTTTGATTCTAGCATTGATAGGCAGTGATTCATTGTTCGGCAACAGAGGCACCAGTCCAACATGTGAATGGATGATTTATGTGACCATCTGTTTTGTTTTGATCATAATTTGATTATCTCTTTTTGTGTGATGACTTTCGATGTCAAGATCCATTTCGTTACACACACACACGCAAACAGAAACTGTACCATGCACACACCCCTCACATCATGCACATGCACACACCCACCACACACATGCGCAACACAACTTTGGAATAATTGAGCTGCCTCTCGATCACTGTCTCAAACCCACAGTCCACAGTCATTCTTTTAAAAACTGACCAAATTATGATTACAAGTAACAAGCAGGATAGTTGCACAACTGACTCACTCCCACTATCTATTTGTGTTAATTAAAAGATTTGCAACTACATGTGTCTGCAGATAATCAAAATGTCTTCTGCAGCAGCACTCCCAGATGCATCGGCACTCCAGAGCTCATTTGCTTGCTGCGATCTCATGTTTGTTTAGAATTAATCAATCTACCCACAATTGAGTTAATTAATTAGTGTTTTAATGCTACTCTTTATAATTGCAGTCAGATGAGTCTGCAGACAAAGCAATCACATTAATGCAAATACAACAGATAATTGTTATCCAAACTTCCTCAGCAGCAGCAGCAGGGGAGAAGCTCTTACTGTACTGAGGAGGAGAGAGCTCGTCGTCCTGGGTCGGCCCCAGAACGAGCACTAGATGGCTCCATTGAGCAGAGTTTCTCCTCGCTGTCCTCTTGTCACTTCCTGGATATTGTTCAATTAACTGTCCTATACTGTCCTCACCGGGGTGGGTGCACATATGCATTGAGGGATAGATGACACGAGGGTCCACCGTGATACCCTCACTCCTAGATGAACGTCTATTGAGTGTTGCAGCGATGAAATGAAAGGTCAGTGTTTTCCAACAAGTGCAACGTACAGTACATCCTGTTTAAAAAGTGGTATTTGCAAGTATCTGGTGTAAATCAAAGGGAGCGTTTTCTGTGTGTCTCCTCACTCCCCTGATAATGTTTAATTTGGTTTTTCACAAGAGGCATCAACAGCGTGACCTTAGAGGCTTCTTTCACTAAATGTCAGGGGCTGTGTTCTTTTCAGGAACATTTTCCACAAAAGGTTGCCCAGTGTTTAAAGCACCCATTCTCGTTGCGTCCATGTAAGAATAAATTCCAACAATGCTTACTTCACGCGGGCCGGCCATTGTTCATCTGTTTTGGACATAAAAGAGGACAATATTTGGATGCTTTTAGGAATTCTGTCCAAAAAGTGTCCACGTTTTCCTCTTATTTCGGCATCAGAGAAAAAGTTTGCAGCATTTGATTGTTTGCATTGTCACCCTTTAAAACTTTCCGTCATTCAAATTTTATTCACAGCATCTTCATCATCATTATCATCACCATCATCACCATCATTAACCGCAGCTCATTTCCAATCGCGTGGCTTTGTAGAGTACATTTTTGTTTACCCAGTTCCTGGTGTTTTTCAGGAATATGCTTGTATCATTCGGCAGCCTCTCAGCGAGAGCCATTATTCCCTCATCTCTTTAGTTTATCTCCTCTGATGATCTGCTCAGATAGATATGACAGCTGAATAAATATGCAAACGTAGTGCGCAGCTCCACACTTCACCACAGAATTTCTATTATGCCCTCAGATTTAGAGACGAACAGTATATTGAGATAACAATGGGACTCTTTGGGGATTTGGTTGAATGGGGTTTTTCTTCTTTATCATCTTCTGATAAACTACGGCTATCAGCTGAAAAAATCAAGACACTTCTTAGTCACTCGCCTCGACTAATTAAAAATCTCTTTTCATAAATCTGCTGTTGATACTTTCAGAAGAGATATTTCAATATTAGAGAATAAAAATTTGATTCATAAAATCACACTTTCATTAATTAACTCCGTCAGCAGCAGTGTCATGTCTTTTACTCTTCCACCAGCTCTGCTGTGTCCTTCAAAATCTCTTTTATTCGAAATAAAGATGAAGGTGAATCACATCGCAAATGTTTTCACTGCTGTGACCTAATTACCTGTGAGGGGGAAGTGAAAGGGATGGCACAGACTATTAAAGCAGATTATTAGTTTTATTCAAAAGAAAAAAATAATATTCTTTTTATAAATTTCATCACAACTGACCTGATGACTGTTGTCTTTTATCCAGTTTTTTGTCATTTTAGCTTTTCAATTTTTTCCCCCTAATCCACACAAATAAGACTTTTATTTTTACAAAATAAAAGTACAACAAAAAAATATTTTCATTTATATTAAAAAAAAAAAAAAAACAGAATCACAACATGCACTGACTGGTGCACTGTCGGACTTGTGGGCATATGTTGCCTTTTTATAGCATACTGGTGACTATCTCAGCTTTAATACTTTGGGCTTTCGCCTGGCCCCCAGCTCCCAGCATGCTTTGAAACATGTAAGTCTCTTTTCAATCAGTTTTTGAGCATGGCATCGATATTGGCTACATTTGTGGCAGAGGAGGCGCTTTGGCAGCTCCGTTTGAAAAGAATTGCCATGGGAGGGGTCGGCTTGACCCAGCTTTAATGCAAAACTGAAAAGGAGAGGAAACAAAAAACGCTACTATATTTAACCAAATCTGCAGCTTACTCGGAAAACACATGATAATGATATCCTCTTAACACTCCTTGCTGCAAGAATTACAGCCCTCACGGCAGCAGGGGCCAAGAATCGAGACTAGAGAGAAGACGCAGTTATTACAGCACAATCATTTTGTTGTGACTGTGTTTCTGGCCCCGTTCACCTTACTTGGTCAAAAGTGCAACACTACAAAATGAGCAATTAATGAAGCAATGCTACGAGTCATTCCTCAGAAAAGAGTGCATTACCCTCACATCCGAAATAAGCACTTGTAAATGTGATTATTTTCTTGTTGGGTTCGTCGTTTTAAGGGATTTGTTTCTGCAGCGGAGTTATGTTAATTGCAGCATCGTGTGCACCAGTTTGACTGGATTTCTCTTAGTTTACTGGAGCAGCAGTAACACTGCTCCCTCAAGAGGAACTGTAACTTCTCTTTGGTTCTGAGTGAGTGTCCGCACACAGCTGCTCCTTTCCTCGGAATCCACTCTAAAAATAGATACATCTTCCTTGACAGGTTTCTTGTTGTTTTTGCTAAATCTTAATTAGCGATTAGTTAGAATAATTCTCAAACTGCTTCTTTTTTTTCTCAGTGGAGGATGGTCTGTTATTTTAATTAAGCAGAGGTCAGAATTATTAACTCAGCAGGAGTGTGTTGAGTGAAGCTGTGGAAATCAGGCAACAACGCTACACATCGTGCCACTCAACACACCGATGCACATTTTATCTCCCCCCTCCCCTTCCCTTCCAACAAGACTGTGAAACAAGGGAGGAAAAGAGTCTTGGGAGGGGAAAAAAAGGGGGTGGGGGTGGGGGGGGATGCGTTTGTTTTATGTTATGTTGCTGGCTGATTCCTTTTGATTACTTAGTTGATGCTGTCTTTCCCTTAGCCACCCCCTCTTTCTGCTCTTCCCCATGGTTGGATGATGATACAACTCAAATCAGACCCCTGATGGGAGCATCCGCTGGGTCTAGGAGGTGGGGTGTGGTACAGGAAGAGAAGTTGAAGCAAAGAGACAAAAAAAAAGGAGAAATATAGAGAAATAAGAAAAATGAAAGTGGGCTTTCAGAGAGGAAAAAGATGGGATAATTAAAGGAGAGTGTGCAAGAGTGTATCATGCTGCTCACGCAGAAGAGAGCTGATCAGACTATAAATCAAAATGTCTCTGTTATATCTCGGTTCAGATCTTTTGACAGTATATTGCTTGTTTTCCTTGTGCAACATGGCAGCTGGCTCCACATCAAGCGGATGGATGTACAGTACATAAAGATCCCATTTTCAGATGGTGAAATGTAAAAACATAGACGTTATCGAGCCAGTCAGACTCACTCAAGACTTCGCCTGTAAAAACTTTAAAAAAGCTTTTTTTTCTCGACTTTAAAACCAAGTTAGCAAGATGATGCATGGTAGATAGCGTATTAGTTAAATTGCGATATGAAATCCACAACACAGTGACTCAGTTAATATGTAAATACGGAGAGACGAATGCAAATTTGAGCAGCAAAGAACAGAGTTCATTCTTGGGTTTTATTTGTTAGAAATCTCTGCAGGGAAAGATTGCAAAGTGTTGTACATTCTGTCTGTGGCCAAAAGGCAATTACTGCCAGAAAGCTTTTGACTCCTTCTGATTATGTGATGCCTTTCAAAAAATTACACAGATTTCACATCACATGCTGAGCATACCTCGGCTTCAGTTGGGAGCCTCAGAAGAAAATCCTGACATTCATGCACACCACCCCCAAGCCCCCGTATCTACTGTAGGCTTTATTTTGTCTGTGGGGACGATGACAGACAAATAGAAGGGGGTGCTGCTTTCACTCCCTGGTCAGCACTGCAAAAAATATTCAGATTAACAAGTCATTTAGTGCAGTCTTCATTTTAAAATGCAATTTTTTATGACAAAGTGACAGCTTTGGCAGTCAAGATGGTGAGTTCACAAGTTTCAAATACAAATCATCTTTTTCTTGACATTATTATAGTGATGAAGACACTGTGTGACCTTAGAATGATAAGGCTCTATAACTTTTTTACATGGCAATTATGTTTGACTGTTACAAACAATTTGTATAGGTTTGTGTAAAATTTTATACATCATTGGTACTATATTTTGAGAAAGGTTCTCTCTCCAAAGTCATTCCTTAACTAACTATAATGTACACAGCTTGACCAATCATGTTCTACTTCTTTACTGTCTTACTTAACTGCTCTGAGACCGAGGTTAAAGGAACAGTTCACCGCCAAATCAAAAAGATATTTCTCCTCTTACCTGTTGTGCTATTTATCCATCTAGATTGTTTTGGTGTGAGTTGTCGGGTTTTGGAGCTATCAGCTGCCTTCAGCTGGGCTATCAGCTGCCTTCTCTCCAATATAATGGAACTGGATGGCACTTAGCTTGCAGTGCTCAAAGCACCAATATTTGAAAAACTCAACAGCAGTGTCTCTTTTCAGAAAGTATGACCCTGTTACTCAAGATAATCCACAAACCTTGTTGTGAGCAGTTTCATGCAGGAACTATTTTCTTTCCACGGTAGAAAGAAACTGATTGATATCTCCGAAAGACTGCAACTCACACCAAAATAATCTAGATGGAATAGCGCTACAGCCCAGAGGAAAAATAGGTGTTTTTAATTTTGCAGTTAATTGCTGTAAATGCACAATGTGTAAGTTACGTTGAAAAAATAACAAAAGATGTAGTTTGATGAATCTGAGGTAGCATGGAATCATGGGAGTTGTTTTCTTCATTGTTAAACCACTATTGCTAATTAAAATCAGAAACGAAACATTTGTGATAATGTAAGTATGCAACTCAACAAAATATATAACATAGATCTAGCATTTTAAGACATTTAAATGCAGAAATTTCACATATTATAGCTTTAAACCAGCTGATGAATTGTTGGTCAATCTAAAGAAATGATTTTATTGACACTGACAGACCTACAAATGCAGCAACTTGAGTGTTATTTTTTAGATCTTGTTTGAACTTGTGGAAAAGCTCATTTCATTTGCTTCCATGCTAAAAAGCTGGCTTGCTAGTGTAATGTTAATGACACAATTCATCCAATTGTTTGTTAGCAAGAATGAATGTTACATTCGATTAATTAATGTTAGTATTAGAAACTCTAATTATGGTGACTAGGCTACATCAGAGAGGACAGTAATGAAGGCCAACATTTAGTTGTGTTATGTCACTGAGGTTTGTAGTTTTTAAACACACAAGTGACCTGATGCTAACTGTGCTGTGCTGCAAATGTTTTGTTTCATTCACCCGCTACCGAACCAATTCATGACTCTTTTGAGCGGCAAATTCGTTAATAAATATTCCAACATATGCCCCCAAGTCCAACAGTTTTGCTCTTTTACTGAACTAAGACTTAATTAATTGCAGTTTTAACTCATCGTAAAACACACTTCATTCAAACTTGACAGAAACAAATAAAAACTTACCAAACTTATTTTGGTAGTCTTTCCGCTGCTCAAACTATCACCAGCTCTGGTTTGGTTGAAACAAACTCTTAATTCACTGAATTAGATGTCAAAATATTCTTGCTCTGCGCAGTTTGCTCTGCTGCTTCTTTCTGCTATTCCTGGGCTCTTTGTGCATCTGGGTTAGCTGGTTGAACAAGAGTCTGCCCTGCTGCTGTCACTCGTTCTTAACGCAGAGAAATATGTTTGAATGTTTTTACATTGTTTCTAATTGTATTGTTAGTAGAATTTAATGAATTATACTTTCACTTAAAATCTGTCAGTAACAATCTTTGATGTGACCAAATACTTTGGTGTAGCCTAAATACCCAAGTACCATCTATAGCTCCCTTCAGTAGGTTAATTAATACATTGATTTTCTGTATAAAAACAAAGTCAGACTAAACTGTCTACTCTGCTCAACATAATCATCATGGTGTGTAAAACTCTGCCTATGGAAACTGTGATAGAAAAGCAATACC
The DNA here is from genome assembly GCA_034769285.1 of Lutjanus argentimaculatus. Classification (NCBI taxonomy): domain Eukaryota; kingdom Metazoa; phylum Chordata; class Actinopteri; order Lutjaniformes; family Lutjanidae; genus Lutjanus; species Lutjanus argentimaculatus. The sequence continues at coordinate 7,085,776 of JAWZSL010000025.1, read as the reverse complement.
GTATTATTTAGTAGGCTAAATTATGGATGTCTGTTATATTGACCAAACTAAATTGTGTATCAGTTTTGCTGTCTAGGATGTTAAAACCCAAACCACTGGACCTGATAATTCTACAGTCATCTCAGTTTTCTAGAAAGTGACAGTACTTCCCAAATGCGTTGCTTGGTTCAAAAACTCTTAAAACAAGTCCAATTATATTATTAACAGACAAAACTATTTTATCTTAATGAGAGTCAGCCACATTATTAGACTCAGCACTGGATGAAATGGCTTCCTAAGCCGGATTCTTTTTGCAGCGTGCCCTCAGAAGCGTTCAGGTTGCAGCAGCGTCAGTCAGGGGGCCTCAGCACTGACTGACACTCTGTGAATGATAGTGAAATCTAGCAGGTGCATTTGGCTTGCATACCTCTGATCAGTACACCACTGTGCTTGTCTTCTTAGCTTGCTCTGTAATAAGCTCCTTCAAAGATCAGTATGTACACCCCCCCACCCCCTACACCCCCCCCTCCCCTTCCCCCCCTCCCTGCTGATAAGATCTGGAATATGTAGTTCTCTCCTTCCCTTTATTCCCAACTCTTTTTCGTTTTCTTAAGAAAATGTCAGTTTAATCATATCTTAATGCTTTGATAATGGGGTTCTTTTACACGGGCGAAGAACAGTCACTTCAGTGTCTTAAAAGCCCAGGATGTGGAGGGAAGGAGAGAATGTCTCTAAATTAAATTTGCTCGGGCCCTGCCTCTGTGCTGTGTATGCGCATTTGTGTGTGTGTGTGTGTGTGTGTGTGTGTGTGTGTGTGTAACAGCGGAAACTGAGGCTCTTTTTCACCCCTCTTGACAATCACACAAAACATGTAATTGTTTCATGTGCGCAAGTGGAGACTATTAATATTTAAATGTCAACTTGCTTGATTTAAATAATTGTGAAAGTTTAAACGGGGACTAAACAGGAATGTCAGTGCAGGCCAAAAACCTGCCTGTTTAAATGTATGTACTGTGCTTACACACATGCACATAATGAGCTGCACAGGCAAGGCACTTGTCATTATGAAACTTTGTTAGCTTTTCTACTGGTATATTTCTATCTGTGCAGTTTTGGATATAAATTATTTCGACAACAAATTGCCAGAAGGAAATGGCAAAACAAGAGCGAACAAATAAATTATTTGCAAAAAGTGTCACTGCATGCTAACGGAGAAGGAGGGAGCGCGCTGGTCCCCAATGGAAGTGCGTGTGCGATTGTGCAGGTGTGAAGCCAGCTGCTGGGCTCCCGAACGCCCCCCCACTTCCCCTGTCACTCACAATGACGGGCAGGTGAGGCGGCGAGCACGCACACACTCCCTCAACTACAAGTGCACAACTGTTAAGGTGTGTGTTACTCAAAACGCCATAAGGGAACTGCTCGCTGAACTTGTGCTGCTTGGAGTGTTGGGGAGAAGGAAAAAGAAAAGTTGCTCATTTTAGGTAAAGAGCTCTGCTGCTGCTCAAACAAACCCTGGAATTGGTTTGCATTGTGGACGAAGACAACTTGTAGCAGAACCACCCAAATGACATTTGAACCATTTATTAAATAAGGACAGGCGGACAAGAGTAGCTGTTTTGAGCAAGAGCCTAATTGTTTTATTATTCTGTTATTTTAAATAGTTTGTGCGTCATGAGTTAAAGTTTTACATAACTAAAATGCTGCAAGAATTTTTTTAAAGTTCATGTAAAGGAAATAGGAGTTTTTCCTCTAAACACATTTTAAATGTCAGAACACAGTTGCTGAAAATGTGAAAACACTGAGAATTATGTAGTGTTGAATCGTGGAATTAGACTGTTAAACTGTTATTCATAATTTCTGTGTGCAGGATTTTTTGGGGCGGACCTGAAACATGGCTCTATGATGTGTCAGAGCCACGGTCCCCCAACAGTATATAAGACCAACGAACAAACACACAAACAACACCACCTCCCCCTCCCCTCATGGTCGGTTACAAACGTATCTTCAGCGACTTTCTCAGCCCAGCAGTTCACTTCATGCCACTTCAGTTCCAACCACCCAACACACGAAAAAAATAAAAAAAAAAATAAAAAAATACTATCCTGTCACTGTCTTCTGGCTCTGGTGGCTCAAACGTGTCTGGACATGTCCAATAAAACTGCTGGACAGAGTGTCCATGTCTCAGCAGCTTTTTCAGTTTGTAGTGCTGGACACATCCCCAGTGTTTCAGAACAGAGAAAAATGCTCATTTTTTCATGGTTTTAGACCTAATTTTATATACTTTAATCTTTACTTTAATTTCTTTAATCATTCAAATATGTCTGGGTGGTTAATAACACATGTTTCTGTGATGTGACAAACTCAGAAAACATTATTGTTGCTTTACACAATCTTTGAATACAACTTAAACTGAGATTATAATGTTTTTATCTTATTAATTATCAATGATTAATGGACTAATTGATTGTTAACGATTGGTCAAATGTTGGTTAAGGAAAATGCATGAAATTTTCAGCCTTAGATATTACATATTTAGATTTTGTTTTTTATATATTTGCGATCTGAAAGCAAGGCTCAACAATAAGGCTCGCTCCCTTTCCCGGGGCAAGTGAAATTTCATGTCAGGTAAGTAACTTTAGCAACTCACTTGCCCAGTTGAGCAAATTGTTAAAAAAGATAATCAATTAATTGCTTAAGTATTTGTTCATGCAAAATGGCAGAAAATGCTGTTTTCAGTCTCTCAAATATGGAGATTTCCACTTTTTCTTCATTTATTATCATATTAGAGTGAACATCTCTGGGTTTTGTACAGACAAAATGAGACATTAAAAGACTTTGAAAAACTGGGATGGATTTTTTCCACTATTTTCTGACATTTTATAAATATTGCAGGCCTCGATTAACATGACATTTAACTTTAGTCTTTGTTTTTATTTGATAACTGCTAATACATAAAACAAAAAAATGACTTTGGGCAGATAGATTTATGACCGACTTGAACCTTAGTAACTTTGAACCCTGTCAGTCTCTCAAAACAACAGACACGTAATTTTCCTAGACAGTAACAGCAGCCTACTTCTCAATTCACTTGCCAACCCTGCCTGTTTTCCCAGGAGACTCCTGTTTTTCATTGCTCTCTCCCTATTTCCTCCTGAAATTACAAATGTTCTTTATTTCGCCTGATATTTGACAAATTCTCACACCTTTTTTTTTTTCATTTTCATAATCACAACCTGTTTCTGACACGGTACAGTGTGTATAAGTCCTGTGCAACTCTGAAAGTCTACTGTTTCCACCTAGAAGACAACACAGCTAAACCAAACCAGACTTCCTAAGAAGAATACCCATTCCTTACGTAAAGTTTTAAAGGATAGGGGCATGCATTTTGTAAAATCTGTCGTGTTTATTTTCTCTTAGGGACGGGGCAAAAAATGAACGAAAGAGAACTGATGAAAATTAGTTTATGCCAGAGATTTGTGCAAATCCACCCTGGAGGGAAGAATTATACTGTATTCTTTCCTGGGAATTAAAAGTAAAATTAAAAATATTCAACATAAAAATGCAGTTGCACTTCTTATTTGATTTTCAGTCTTTAAAAGACACCAGAATGCAGGAAACAAAGTCTCTGAAATTAACATCTTTTGAGGTCTCAAGGTTGGCAAGTATGCGGTTCAGAAATTTCTAGGATAAAGAAAAGTTGTTCGTGTTAGGTAAAGGGCTCTGCTGCTACTCAAACAAACCCAGAAATTGCTTTGCATTGTGGAGGAAGAAAACTTGTAGCAGCACCACCCACTTTTCAGCCATTTAGACAGTGCGAGAGGGAAAGACCAGAGGGCATATTTAAACAGCCCTGTGGCTCTTCCATGTTGCTGTCAGTCCGCTCGGAGACCGAGACACTGCCGGCTGCAGCATTGTCTTGACCTACTTGTGACTCGTTATTGCGCTGAATTAGAGGGATGGCTGACAAAAACAGCTCAACAAAGGGAGGGGGGAAAAAAACAGCTTAAGAACAAATAGCCATTTCTGGTTGGAGTTTTGAGTTCTAATCAGTGAAGCAGAAGCCAGCGGAGAGCAGGGGAGTCTGCGCGCAAAAAACATTATCTGCGTCTCAAGATGGATCCTTGACTAATCCTGCTGTCTGAGCTCAACGCTCCCAAGATGCTCCGAGAGGAGAGGAAGGAATACTGGAGGAGGAGAGGAGGTGGTGAGGGAAGGGGACCACAGATTCAAGCAAAAAAAAAAAAAAAAAAAAAAAAAAACCCAGTTTAGTCTTCCCACAGGCCAGTGTCAGTTCAGGGACAACATTTTGGCCCTAATTGCACTCTCTCCACCAGCAGCAGCAGATTATGCTTGGGCACCCCCTTGTATACGCCCAAATCGAGACTGTTAGCCGCTCTAGATCCTTATTAGCGTCACACTCATTTTGGCCGAGCATTCAAGACTCCAGTGTTACCATTCTACGAAAAAGCACCATCAAACTGCTAGGAAGACGTCCCCCCTTTCATCTTTTAATTAGTTAGTTTGCATTGGCTGGTACAGTAAGCGGCGGATTTGTTATTTATTTGCTGAAACACAGGCTGCCACATTTATTGTGTGGCTCCACGCAGGCTGCTGTCCTCTTTGATTCAGGCTAATGGAGTCCCACCAAGCTACATAATATGTGCTGTATGAAAAGCCTCTAATTCCAAATCATCTTAAAGGAGCGATGCGTACAGCAAGAGAGAATGTCTGCACAATGACACACGCACAAAAAAAGAAAAGGAGGGAAAGAAAAGAGAACACAAAAACTCCATGTGATTTTGCCTGGACATGAAACCAATTTGTTCAGAGAATCGTTTTACTGCCATTCACAGTAAATGATTAAAGGGGAGCTACTTCACATTGATCTCTCGCACAAAGCTCGGTACTGTGGCACTACTGTAGTACATACTGTAGTATTGTAGTAAACAAGGAAATGCAAAGATTTTGTGTTCTTTTTTGTAGTAGCGAGTACAGTGGAAACTGCTTGCAGTGATCATGTCCATACGCACCTGTGCAATGGAGCAATGGAGCAGCTGCACCAATAGCTGAATACGACTACACCTAAATCCAAAATGTAATGTTTGTAGGAAAATGTATTCATCCTTATGGATTATATTGATGCTGAATTAACAAGAACACCACTGATGTTCAGTGCCCTTTAAACTGTGTTTCTAGAGTTATGTGTTTTTATGGAAACGCAACGAATTGTTAATGTCATATTTTTTAAAGGATGTTTGGTGCATGGAGCTTCGGTTTAATTTAAACTGCTAAAGTATGTATTTTTTAATGTTTTGTCACCACTACAAAAACATTGGGTAACTGCTAAAATATGATAAGGATGTCTGACATTGACTGCTGTTAGTTACTGGCTTGATTAATCGTTTAATAACATGTATATTGATTACTGATGGTGGCTAATCAGGGAAATTATCAGCTAATTGTACATAATTTCTAACTGAAGATAGAAACAGTTGTTCACATTTGTGTACTCATCTTTCACTCAGTGCTGAAAGTAAAGAAGACAATAATAAAGTACTATTTTTATATATATGATAGTGCAAAATAAACTGAGTTTTATGGTGAGAGAGCAGATTCATTGATCATGATTGAAGGCTCTATTGCAGAAAATGACACTTTCGGGTGTTAATTAAGTGATAATTTTGCTGCCACATTAATCTTGCACCCCCACTTTTAACTAAAACTGATCACATCTGTCTGGGTCAGATTGATCCTGATAAGTAAATGATTATTTTTACTGAAAATGTGGCTTCTTTCTCTTTATTTCTCATGCAGATCACCATCTAATTGACATTCATTACATGAATATAAAGTAATGAAACAGACAGCTTTGAATTTTATTGACTGTTCCAAAATAAAATACAGCTGTTTCAAACATTTTTCAAATTAGGTTGCCAATAAAATTACTGTACTGTATATAATTCAAACAGGCCTACACTACAGTACAGTACTGTATATAAAATATAGTTTATAGTTTGCTGCTGCATCTACTTGTTTTTCACTGAGAGAAAATCACTCTTTTTCCTGTCATAACCTCAATCCATAATATGTAATATTTCTGTAATAAAATGTCTAAAACTGCGAGACATATGTTCTACATTTTGCTAAGATGTTTACTTACATCATCCTGAAAGTTTCCAACAATGGTCAAACCCAAATCTGTAATTTACTCAAGGTAACGGTGCTTTTCCAGCTAGCCGCTAGTTGCTATAGCTTTTGGGAAAGTGCAGGATGCGTCATATACGTCAGAGAGTGAGTTCAACTTAAAGAACTAAGTTCCCCTGCTGCCTTAAAAATGCAAGTGAACTGAACATATATAATAATAATTATAAGATAATTTGTTCAGTCATCTAATGAGTTTTGAAAATGTAAAACCAATTAAGTTAAGTGGAGAACATTCAACTTCAATGAGATATTAAGTTGAATCACCCCTAACTTTAATCATATTTAGCACTGCTTTCATTATTATGAAAGAAACAACCACAGTTTATGTTAAATCTATACTATGTATCATTTCCACATTAAAATGTCTAAAAACACTAGACATATGTTATATTTTTTGTTGAGTTGTGTACTTACATTATCCCAAATGTTTCCAGTAATGTTATAATGCCGAGAGATATGTAATTTATCCAAGGTAACGGTGTGTTAGCCATTGCTAGCTAGTTGCTCTAACTTATGGGAATATGTCAGATACGTCAGAAAATGAGAAAGGAAGTTGGCAAAGGTGACTAAATGTAACGTATAAAACTTTTACATTATTTTGTCCAACATGATTCATGTCAGATAGATTTTCATCAGCTGCTGGTTGTTTAAAAATGAATATAACCACCTCCCATGATCCCACACTACAACCTCATCATCTTTTGTTATTGTTTTGATGTGAACCCTTAAGAGCAGAATTTACATAATATGCATTTAACATGTATTAAAGACACATGGGATATTTCCATCACTTATTTTTTCTTCAAACTACAAAACAAAGCATGCTGGGAAGTCTGATAATATGCAGAGCAGGCTTCTTTCTAAACTTAATTTAATGAGTTGAGTGAACTCACAGCAGTATGTTAATTTGACTCAAAAGGCTTCCAGTCAAAACAGCTCACGTTTTTTAAGTTCTGAAATGGTCTGAAAATAAAAACTAGAAATTTTAAACTGGATTAAGGTGAGAGTATTAAAATGTATATATTTATGTTAATTTAACCAGAAAATATTAGTTGATTCCACAAAATTCCTGTATGACATTTTACAGTGTAGGAGTGATTCTGTCCCAAGCTTAAGTGGTTTGATTTATTGAGCTTACATAAAATGGTGATATTGTACTCAGTGTATTTAGCACTGAAAAATGCATGTTCAGCGCACCATATGCTGTTTAATTGTGCTCTAATTTTAAAGTAGAGATATTTCACGAGGGGTGAAAGGAGAGTCCAGTTGATGCTGCGAACAGCGTTTAAGCTGTTGCAGACTGCTGCTGCTTAACAGGACTCTGTCACTGGCACTCTGTAAAACTGTCAGGGTTACCATTGAGATGAATCTAAAACTGGCCACAGGGTTATTTTTAGACTTGGCTGCAGGATAAAAAGTTTCTGAGCCCCATAAGTAGGTCAGCTCAAGTGGTGTTCAGATTGCTGTTATGTACAATTACTGAAAAGTAGCATCTCCGGTCGGGAGCAACTTTTTTAATCCACACTCCAGTGAATGAGCAAGTCAACTTCTCCCTCAACAACTTTTCTTAAAAAAAAAAAAAAAAAAAAAAAAAAAATCTTCCCTAATCCACAAACAGTTTGTTGTACAAGTTGTCGGCATACCTGACGTGAGTGTTTTTGTCAAAAAAAAAAACAAAAAAAACAGCTGCTGTAAATTTGTACAGTTGCTGCAGCTTTTCTTGCTTCCTGGAGACAGATTTTATATAACAGATCTAATGGTTTCCTACAGCTACTGTGCGTTTCTGTCACTAAACCCCAAGTATCTGTTAGTGCTAATGCAGAACATGCATTATCCATCTAAACATGTATGTTCAACCTTTTTATTTTTGTTTTTCAGCACAATTATGTTAGAATTACAGTAGGTTGTGCAGGGTTGATTTGAATTACAACAGTTAAATGCAGGTTTCCTTTAAAGTTGTATATATTTCGTGTTTACTGCTGGCCCACGGTCACAGCAGAAAAATATCTCCCATTTTCAAGTGCTTTTATCTCACCAGTTCAAACCTTTCTTACTTTCATGAGGTTCAAGGGCAGGTTTCCATACGGTTATGGTATTCCATATAATGAGAGCGAGCGCGGTCAAATAAACCCCTGCTGTATAAAGACGCTATATCACAACTGTGTATTCAACTGCATTAATTGAATAACAGGAGGAGAGCAGGTGACAGTGCCGGAGTGAAAATGATGAGCGACCGTTACAGTGGCGCGGCCTCCATTCCAACTTTGACAGGTAAACAATCTAATTGATTTTCCATGGCGTCTTGCTGGACTGTTCAATGCCATATTTCCAGTTTAAATGCGGACCATTCTCGGTGTTTGCAGAACAGACAAGCCCGTCATCTGTAGCACTGAAAACATGTCAAGTTAGAACGAGTAATTTGTGGTGATGAATGACAAGTGCAGGCTCCTGTTCAGTAGTCTGAGCGCTCATTAGAAAACACATTTTCAGATGTCACCAGGCTTCTGTGTTTTTGTACTTTTTGGGTAGAATAAACAAATATTGCTTGAATACTGCAATGTCACAGAAATGAGCAGAAGGAACTTAAACCTCAATTGACATGTCTCACGCAGCCGACTTTTTTGAACGTTGACAGCCATCTGTGTGGATTCCTTTCACTCTCCACTAATGAGCTGTGGGTTGAGGAGACCCAATCTACACAGGCCTGTCCCTGGGGCCCCGTGCAGCTGCCGGGCACACACACTGGTGTGCGTGCACGCACAGACACTACACTACACACACCCCCCTCACTCACAAACACATACAGCCACCAGCTTCCCTCTATGTTTGAAAGCACACTTTGGCTAACTAAGATCTGAAGTCGCACAACTTCACATAGAGTATATGTTATTTTCTTGCACCACACACATTCCTGCCAACTAGAGAGTGTAAAAGTGCCAATACCAGAGTAAAAGAGAAGCAAAAAAAATGTATCCAAACAAAATATGAATGCTGCACATAATGCCTTGGTTGTGGCAGGAGCGTAATACAACTGTTGAGTGTGTTTTTGCAGAGATGTGAGATAAATTATTTAATTTTATACCTTCTGTCAGTGTGTGTCTTGGTATATGATTGTGGGCATGTGTTTTCATATTTCTGAGCAGTAATGATGTAGTGGGGGGAGAGCCAGGCGAACAGACTGGGAGTCTTCACGTGCAGAAAAAGGGAGACAGAGCAAGAATATGTTATTAAGTCAAAGTTTGCACGGCTATTCACGCCTTCCCTCCCTCACACTCCCGTACCTGTAAATGTTGTGACAATGCGCGGAAATCTATTTGATCCCTATCACGCACAAAAGCAGATGAGCTGGAATGCCACTGATACAGTGTGTGAATGGGAAATGACAAAGAAGAGCCTAATCAATGTCCTCCAGGACTGGCAACTGCCTCGCCTTTGTTTCTTTTTGTAAATACAAGCCTCTTTAACATCACAATATAAGCCATTATCTCGCCTGGCAAGGTAAATTTTGGGGGGAGCCGCACAAAAACATACATTTTCCCTCAGCTTGGAGCAGATCAGTCGGGTGAGATCTAAAGTCATGCAAATGTTACGGCAGAAAAATACTGGCAAAACTCATTCTAATTATTCCATATCAGCACATTTGCATGGAATGGATTTTTTTTAAGAAGGGAAGAGTTTATGATCAGTGGAGCTTGGGCATGGGGGCTGTTTAGGAATTCACAGCATTTTGATCTAATCACAAAATCAAAATATTCATGAAACACAATGATATCTCCCTGAAGCAGGCGGCTAGCCATTAATTTTCAAATTCAGGTAATTTATTAACACTTATCAGAGCTGAAAAAGCCTTGCTCTGTGTTTGTAAAGTGGGTGAGAGGGAGAGAGGAGTTCGAGAAAACTGATTCCAGATGATTTATAACGGTGTGCCGGGTGCATTTTCAACCAGGTATTCAATTAGAATGTATGTCCAATTTTCTATTCTAGATCTACAGTTAAAAACTCTATTAAAGCACCATTTTCCTTAGCATACATATCTATTATCTGTGTTCACGGCAAATTTGATAACTCTGGCTCCGGCTCTGTCATTGTGCTCTTTTTATGCTCATTGGTCTTTTTCTCTTATTAATTGGAAAAGAGTTGACAATAGTCTACAAGATGTTGCTTGGACATATTTTTCTTGGCTGTGAGCACTTGCCTTCAGTATTTGTTCTATGAATAAAGCCATCATTAAAACATAAATATCATGACTTAAACCAGTATCACTGTAAACACAACAGCTACTGTATTTGACCTTTCTGCATCCCTAAATTACACTTTCCGGTTTTGCACGGCACATATGCAGTTTGCAATAATGATGGCAGAATTATTAGCCTACTCAAAATTCATATGAATTTTTGAAACAATAGGTCTTTTATTTCAGACAGAGACAGACAAAAGCAGCTTCCCATTCCCAGTTGGCGATCATTGACAACTGTTGCTGGCAGATTTTCAGCTGTAGCTAGCTATCTTGCTAATGTTAGCTTCATGAGGTGGTTAAAATGCCATCTTTTGCTGACTTTCCATCTGACTCGCTTTAAAAATCTCTTAACATTTCGAGAGAAGTAGCTTTTAGGATGAGGAGTCACCTGTGTGTTTGGCAAAGGTAGTGATAACACGATATCAGCTTGCTTGTTGTGGGTCAGGCCCGCTGTGACAAGGGCTTACAGGATACAGATGACCCCGACCCAAGCCTCATGGGAGGTCCATGCAAAGGTCTATGGTAAATCAAGTACAACAATTAACTTACTGAGTTATATCACTAATAATACAATGTATTTTTACATGATGCATAAATGTATTGTTATCATTCAAACATATTTGCAATTCAGCATCATCTGATACCTCGGCCCTTACTATCATTGTGAAAATGGTGGGTTGACGGTAACATTTGGAGAGGTCAGATGTGCAGAACACACATGTGCTGCTATTATAAAGTGAACTTACTAGCCAAATCAAGATGTCTCACCAAAAATGGTCTCACAAAAAGAAAAGCCAGGGTACACAGAGAACAAAAAAATGAAAGGAACAGAGAGGCGATGGCTAATTTTCTGTGTGACGGAGCAGGCAAAGCTGACCGTAAGGAGCTAGGCAGATTAGCATGTAAAACTTTAGCTAGCTTAACCTTAAAATAACGTTAGCACTTTTACTTAACCTGATTAAAGAAACACTGCCACACTAGCCTCATAAGGCATTTCAACCTGCTCATTCTGGTAAGGGTAGATAAGGAGGCCAATTTGGAACTTTTGTCCATAGATCTCATGGCTGGCCTGGGTTACTATACAGTGGATGGAGTTACTGTAATGGGGTAAAGTAACACTAGGTTACTATTGTTGGTTAAATGTGTATTTTATTTTTAATGATATGATTTATTTCTTATGAAATTGGTCTACTTTAGACTATATACATTTTGAATGTAATGTTTGTTTTTGTGAAAAAATTAATTTCAGTATGCAACCCTGTATAATGACAAAAAACCTTGTACCTTGTAATGCAGGATAGCCAGACATGCTAACAATTCAGACCTTCATTAGAGCAGACAACCAAACCTCTTGATCAATTTCTTACTGTCTTCCTCTTGTTTTTTGGTTTTAAAAGGCAATTATAAAAAGGACACGACGCTCTAAACTCTTTAAATGCTGAGCTTTTTTTTTTTTTTACTACACCCCCATGTCCACCTCTTTGGCATGTGGATAAATGCAAAGCTCGACAGGCCTCTTGTGCCTATAGTTATATTTGCTAAGCTCTGATTGAACAACCACTGTTTGGGGGAGGGTTTAGTGAACCATCAGTTATCAGAAGACGATATTATTTTTCTTGTGATATTTGCTGCTGTCAGTATTAATACAATTAAAGTCACTGTTCTTTTGTTCTCTTTCGTTTATAATTAGTCATGAATAAAAGATACTGTACATGAGTATCAACAAAGCATTTCATTTATGTTTCATAGATCACAGATTTCCTAGCCTACAAGTGAAAGATACAGTATATTCAGTAAGGTGAAGTGTTGAGCAACAGCTTTAGATAGAACAGACTGACAACTCAGGCCATCTGGGTGTATGTGAATCCATCTGGGTGCATGTCTCCTGAGGGAGGGAGTCAACTTCTCCCTACTGTAGCTTATAATATACGATTTTCTATTTCTTCACAGATTCAGCGTTTCTTGCTCTATTTTAAACCCAGAATGCATTTTGATTCTTTTAAACAGGTAAAAAGAATGAATATCAATGAGCATGTTCATTCATTAATATGCGCTTTGAAGCCGCATCTATTATGGGAATATGTTAATAAAGACAAAAAACACTTGATTGAGTTATTGTGAATCATATCTGCCCAGGATTAAAAAACACATCTTTACATGTTCAGAATGAGTATGGAGACTCTCGTTGCATCACTGGAAAATCATCAAGGGGATTGTGTGGGCGTTTTTCTTAATCATTCTACTCCACTGTGCCAAGATTATATCTCATACCTCCCATTGTATATTTAGCCATCGCAGGGAAACAGCCAGTGACACATCTTCCCAGTGTTCCACAGACAAAGTGGTCTGGGGAAAAGGATGATCCAAGGACAGGGGTTAAAAAAACAGAAGGCCTGGATCTCTTTGTCTCCCAGTAATATTGCGGGGTGGATTCAAACAGCCCCTGAAGCTGAGCTGAGCCGAGCCCTGAGCTGTGATCGCAGCGTGATAACAACCAGATGGATCAATACATGTGTTGTAAAGGTTAAATGATGTTATGTTGTTCGTTGTTATTGGACATGGCATGTCACACTACATGATACTGACACCTTTTTCTGCCCTTTCTCTCTCCCTGCTCCAGGTTGGGTTGAGGTTGAGGCCCCGCAATGATCCCAAGAAGAGGGTCAAGTGTTGAGGCCTTCGCCTCCTCAGCCGGTGAATCGTCTCTCACTGCAGTGATTTGTCCTGGCTGCAGCTTAAAGGTTCAATAAATAAAAATTTAACTGCCTTACAATCAAAATGATTACAGTGAACAAGATCTGTCAGGGGTTTCTAGGCATTTTGATCAATATGAATAACTTCCCAGGCTGCCAAAACTCTCCTTTTTAGCATTCTATATATTTTAGAACTAAAGGTCCCCCACTTATGTTAACTAATTATCTGCATTTTGAAAATATGTCGCTGACTGATGCATTTCTAGGCCATCATAATATGTTTTACACAATTTGCATTCATAATATGCATGTTATGCACCACAAATGTTTTTTGTTGCAATAACATTTAGCAAAAACAGAAATTGGACATGCAAGTGCGACATGCAGAATGTGAAACAACTTTGGCTGAAATCGCTATATGCAAAATTAGACATTTTTGAATTTGTGCCTTCAGTGGTTGTATGAAAAAGACAGCAGACAGTAGAGGTGCACAGAGAGGTCATTATCTGTATCTGCATCTGTTCAACAACAAAATGATCTGCCTCTGTATCTGTATTTGGATAAGGACCAGTAGTGGGTGTGATGTATACCGGAGGTTATGATAATTCAGGCAAAAGTTGAATTTTCTACCCTAATATTGGTGATCTATCCCTGTCATTGGTAATGCAATTACTGTACCATCAAAAGATCAAGTTGATTTAATGTTGGCATATATATAACTGTGAAATATATTTCAAATGCTCATACAGCACTTTTCATCTGTTTTATCTTTATCTTTAACATCCCCCCCCCCACCCCCCAGCCACCTCACACCACACACAACACACACACACACACACACACACACACACACACACACACACACACTAACACACTCAAAATAATAACTCAATACAGTAAAGATAAAAAAAAAGTCCTTCAGTTGAATGAGGCTTCAATGAGGCTACGTTCATGTTTCCTGATGTGTTAATTTTACTGCAATTCATAGTACTAGAATGTTATACATACTTATATCATAATATATTATAATAATATAATAATAATAAAATTAAGTAGTTGTGTAGTTCTGTTAATGTTACTGAATTAAATGTTGGAAATATTTTTTTACCTGAATAATTATGAGCAACTTCAAATAGATATATATCTGTTTCCATAGAATTATTGGTGCTTTGTTGAGTAACATATTTCGGATTCGGGTGCATCCCTAACAGACAGCAAAGTATGCTGTGACATGAATATGTTGAAAACACCATTTAGACCTTACATTACCAATTTTCACTGGGATGGAGTAATGGAGATAATGTATTAAACAGATATCTGAATATGAATGCACATTAATTTAAAAAAGTTAATAATTAATATGTAAGATTCTAAGATTGGATTTCAGCCAGTGCATTGTGCCTATTTTGCTCCCAGCATGGACGGTTTACCTGCATGCAACCAAAGTCAGCTCAAAGGTGATAAGTCAATACTACTTGAACTACAATGAAACCAAAATGCTTTGAATGCCAAAATCTTGTCCTTTGCCTGCAGGTTCTGCATTCATATGCAGATCTTTGTTTATGTAGATCACTTTTCTACGAACAAAAACTTCATGCCTCATTGATTTAAAAGATGTTAAAATTCTATTCAGTGGCTGTGAGGTCAGGGTTAAGATCGGGTAAAACGTTCAGACTATGATTTGCTCAGGGTTCCTCAGATTTCACATCCTTCCCACCAGCTAGTTATTTGTTATTCACTTGGTGCTCCAGCTGTACATCACTCACTGATTAGCTGTCCAGAATGAAAACCAGCAGCTCTGGGTGCAGCGGACCAGGATCAAGTAGCGCGGGGTTAAAGTTGACTGACTAAACTATTTATTTGAAGGTTCTGCACACCCACACAGGTGTTTTCAATTTGGCTGATTAGACCTCTGCTCGCGGTGAAGCTGGCAGGAGCTTTAATGGGAGTTTGATGAGGTCACCAAAATATATACACTCAAAAAAATGATAAAGGTTTAACCTGTCCCACCCCAGGGTGCAACAGTGCTACCCGGAGAGTCTTGGCGATGTCAGTCAAGTGAACCCACACAGTCATAAGAGGAAGACTAATCAGCTAAAATAAGTGAGGATGTACCAAAATGTTACATCTTCATCCAGATAAATTTGGTGTGCTTAAGCAAGGTTTGGAGATGTCTGCCACTGTCCAAGAACAATGAAATTCAGTGATGTTTGGTTTGTGTCACTTTACAACATTGTGATTCTCAATAATCCAGAGGAAGTTTAAGCTGTCTACAAAAAAATGTCTACAAATGCTGGATTTATGTTACATATTTTGTTGAATTATCTCAAATCCATGATTAATTCAAGGTAACAGTGTTTTTCCTACTAGCTGCTGCTTGCTATAACTCTTTAATCAGAGGGAGAACTGTTAAGAGAAGATAGCCTTCAAGGCTTTCTGCCAGAAATCCTTTTTTGGTAAAGTTTAGTTGGGGGAAAATCATGGTTTGGGGTATTTTAGCAACATTTTCTCCAGAAAAGGCTTTCTGAACTTCTCAGCAGTTACTGATGACTAAATTTAACATGAATAAAACTTTAATACATTACTTCATCTGTGAACATGATTTCTGCCTGAATCATGTCAAATAGATTTTCATCGGCAGTGGTGGTTGTTCAACAATGAGGAAAACAATTCCCATGATCCCACACTACCACACTACTTCACAACATCATCAATGTCTTTTGTTAATTTAATGTGAGAGAGACACATCAAGATCACAGTCACATTTTATGCAGTTTTTATCCTATGACTCTTTGGGGACGCAGAACAAGCTGATATATTATTACTTTATTACATTGATATTGTGAATGTATTAACAAACAGTTGCCTGTTGTACAGAGTAACATAAGCATTTAGTTAATAACATTTAATGAAGAATCATGTTTCTGGCCTCATTACGATTGTAAGGCCAATATCCATTGTCTTATTAGCTCTGCTTTGGTCTCCACCAGCTCCTGTCCCTCTCTTCTAAATGCTTCATGACTGCATGTCAGCTCATTATCACACAGATTGTCAAACAGTCATGAAATATAATCTATAGATTCACATACATGGACATGAATTGTCGATATTTTTTGTGACACTTAGGACAACTTTTAAAGTAATAAGGTTGAACTTGTTCTAAATAGTGAGAAAGTATGTGGGAAAGAGGTTGTCCTCTCTGTCCTCTCACACAGGAGGCTCAGTTTCAGTTCCTGTGTGAGACCAATAATCATTGTTGACTGTTTTAAAGAAGCAAACGTTGTTTTTTCCTAAACATAACTAGTCTCTTTTGTGCATTACTGCTTCCTTGTGGACATTCAGTGAGTATGCAGTGAGTATATTTCTTAAGTTTCACTTTCGATTCTCCATGTTGTTCTCAGTTGTACAAAGAACAGCCTACAGTGTGTGTGCAAAAACAGTTCTCTCCTTCCATTTGAACCTTGGAGTAGATATGTCCATGAGTTAAGTAGTATTAATATTATCAAAATGATCGTTTTCATGTATTGTTCTGTGGAGGAAAAATGTTGTTGTATTTGTTAGGTGAATGTACTCAGGACTAGATATGCTGCACATGCTCACTTTTCAGCTAGCTAGCTAACTGAGTGACATTTCAATGAAGGTCTGAGCTAATAACTGTACAATTTATGTGCTTACCTGAAACACTTACTGGTTGGATATCTTTGTGCTAATAACTTACCTAAGTTACTTACTGCAGGATGTCTATGATGGATTAAAACACTTACCTGCCATATGATTACCTGTGTAGAGAAAGATTTGAAATTCATCATCATTTAAAAAGTAGTATTTCAAAAACAAACAAACAAAAAAACTATTTACATATGTGCAGTATATTGATGCATACTTTGTATTGTATTTTTAAGTTTTACAGAAACTACCATCAGTAAAGTCACTCCTTTTCCAAGACACCGCTTTATTGGAGTTTTTGTTCGCTGTCTGTCTAGTTTTGCTCCGACATGCAAAAGTGAGGACAGAATAATAACCAAGTAATTATACTGTGTCTTAATCTACCCAAGACCTTTATTTTGAAAGTGTAACTGGATGTTGCATGTTAATTATTGCTTACTTAATTGCAGAATGAGAATGATGGTGGCTAAAACATTAGTTTGAAAATTGTGTCTGTGCCTTAATCAAATAAATTTTGTCACTATTACACAAACTGTCGTGAAACTTTGTGAATTTTACATATCCAGCAGAAACAGAGTAAACTCATTTCATTGGACTCGTGTTTACTAACTAACCTCCTAATAATTTTAAGTCCAATATTCATTCTCTTTTTAGCTCATGCTTTAGTCTCCTCCAGCTCCCGATAATATCTGGCTCTATAGCTGCTAAATACAGCAGATTTATCAGTTGTTGCTGCTGTTGCAAGAAACAAGGTTGATGAGAGCTGTGAGACTGAACCAGAAGAGTAAAACTGTGAGTTGGAAAATCAAAACAATGGGTTGAAAGACACTAAAAAAGTCAATTTGTTGTGTGTTTGTTACCATCAGTGCCACCTATCATATTACACAGTCATCTGATGCACTATTAAGAGAATAAACTCAACTCAAACTGCTTACCCTCAATACCATAGAGGACTATAGCTTACATTACCAGTCACATCACCACACCCAGCAATTAGCAGCTTAGTCTTTACTTGGCTGCATGTTGACGACTGCGACTCTTGTTTCTGAGGTGTGCAACGTGGCAGTCCTGGAGGATTATCAGTGCTCCAAATTACATAACTGAACTAATGAGATACATACTCACACAGTTTCAACCCCTATTCCCACCGGGTGCCTCACTGGCGGAGTGAAATATTCCTCAGCTCCCTGTGGACTCCCCGCACATCGCTGCCTGTCTGGGGAGAGGAGAGCAGAGGAGGCGAGCGAGCACGGGGAGAAAATGTAGAGAGGAAATAAATGGAGATGTATCGTCTCCAAAAGGTCTGACTGACAAGTAGCTAATATGCTGTAATTGTTTAGCGAGTGGATTGGAGCTTCTCTCTACAGTGAACCAAGGTGAAAATGACTTCTTAGGCTAAGTGTTTATTACACTGCAGGTTCTGTTCTGTCGCTGATGCCTCATTAAATAAAGGCTAAAACAGGTTTAAATTGCCATGTGTATGTTAGGGATGTATTTCTATCAGCAAACCATATTGTGGGGGGAAAATGGGGTTGTTATAATAGTTGCCTGTGGACAGGGACCCTGAATATTATTTCTACCAATTCAATACTAAACAGCGTGATTGTTGACTTTATGATAGGAGTGAAACTGAGACCAAACAAGCACTTTGGGATGGAATAGCACTTAAACCATTGGTTTGCTCCACTCTCTCACACAGTGCAGAAAATTGAGGTCACGCTGTCATTTGTATTCATGGTAATATGGCACTGCAAATAACAGTCAGGTTTGTTTAAAGTTCCATGCTCCAGATGTATGTTTATGCTTCTCAACCTGGCACCCAATTCATTTTGCACCAACGACCGCTCTGCTTGTAAATCTGGACTAAAACCACAACCTACTGATTTATACCAGATAAGAGGAACAAAGCTAATGTATATTGTTTTGGTGCTATTTCTCCTTGAATGCGCCTCAGGCGACTTTAGTTCAAACACAAACGCAGCTAGTCACACCAAGTGCGTAAAATATTGGTCACGCTCGTACCTGTTGTCTAAGTTATGACTTGTTATATTTACTCCATGTGACACAGTGATCAAGGGAGACTCAAACACAAGGACTTCACACGACTGCTTTTATCGAGGAATGTAACTCTTTAACAAGAAGTGAGAAGATTTAGAGAAGGCACATATCTTCAAACACCCAAACCCAAGTCACAAAAATACACATTTGCCTTAAAAAGCAGGTAGTTCCTGCTTAGTGCTTCAATCTTTACCACACTGATGAACAGAGGTACCAAAAGTACATGCGTTCTTTACTCAAGTAGAAGTACAAATACTTGTTTAAAAACAGACTATGGTAAAAGTAGAAGCTTCAACTACTTTACTCAAGAAAAAGTGAAAAGTAAAATAAAGTAAGAGTAAATTAAAAAGTAATTTCTACTGAACCTCACCTCACCTTTTCTCAACATTTCGTCCTCTTACATCTTTTTTGTCTTGTGAGTCACGAGACAAAAAATATGTGACAATTTCATCTTGTTTTTTTTTTGTCTTTTGTAATAATTTTCCATCTTGTGATGTAATTTTTTCATATTGTTACATCTTTTTTTCGTCTTGTTATGTAATGTTACATCCTTTTTCATCTTCTTATGTCTTTTTTTGTGTTGTTGCATCAATTTAATCTTGTCACGTGTTCTTTTGACGTTATTTTTCATCTGGTGGCGTCATTTTTCATATTGTCTTATTCATCTTGTGACGTCATGTTATGTCGTTTTTTTGTCTTGTTATGTTGTTTTTGTTTTTGCAGTCCTTTCGTCTTGTTGTCTTGTGTTGTTGTCTCATCCATTTAGGTTGAAATCGGTCTTGATGTTGGAAAGGCAGCGTGCAATGATGCAAAATAAAAAGAGACTATAATTACCTTCAAATGCATTAAAACCAAAGAAACGACCTTGAAAATGTAAGGAGTAGAGAATACAAATATTTGTGTAAAAATGTAAGGAGTAAAAGTAGAAAGTTGAGCATAACAATAAATACAAGAAAAGCACAAAAGTACAAATACCTGAAAATTCTACTCAAGTACACAGACAAAGTATTTGTACTTCCCACCTCTGCTGATGAGATGTTAAATGCAACTAAATTTGCTGTAGCACAACACAAGATGAGGAATTAAAAGTCCACCCTAATAAAAAGAGGAGACAACCTAACTGGAGGGGACAGATTCAGTGCATTATTTATCATGTTACAATGAGCTTATCCCATAATTACCGCATGGTAATTCCCTTATGGATGTCAACTGTGTTTTTTTCCCCTCTCTCCCCATCCAAATTAAAATCTACACTGGCTTCTTTATCATTCTAACTACTCTACATTACCTCTAGTACTAATAATGAGGCTTTTAAAAGACACTTACCTCAAAAAGCTAATTGTTTTTGTTTGATTTTGGTGACACTTTATCAAGACTGGCTGTTAATTAATAGCAATTATACATTAACTATTAAAGGAGGCACCTTATTAATTAATGGCCTCAGATGCAATTAAATTACAGATGCACACACCAATTTAGCAACCAACTTTCCTTAATCCTGCGTAATTTCAAAGGGATTTCAGAAGGGGGAAAGTGATTCTATTATTATGGCTGCAGTAGGTGTTAATTAAGAAGTAACTAGCGGGTGCATCTAATATGGATGCTGTGTGTGTGTGAGTGTGTGTGTTATGTGTGTGTGCATGGATTTAGGCTTTTAGGGTTTGTGGGTGCTGGGTATTTACGCAACAGAAACACAACAGGGGAATTCACCCCACACACCGAGGCCACGTCTCTGCTCCAATAGCGAGCTGTTTCACTGATAGAGCTGTGTTCACTTATGCTGCTGCTCGACTTGTATGTTTCTATCTGCACTGTCCCTCTCTTGCTTTATTCCGTATGCTCCTCTTAAATCTGTGTCTTTGAGGTAGAGTTTCCGTTTTGCTTCAGGCAATAAGAAACAGAGTCCTCATGCTGTTACTGAATCTCCTTGTTCATGGTTGAGTGCTTTTTTTGTGTGTGTTTCTTACCTTTGCAATGAGGTGATAGATTTTTTTCTTTCAAACAGTCAAGGATACAAATTATAAAGGAGACTTTTAACTTTATTTGTGCTTTGTTTGCTACTCGACCGATGCTGGATTGTTGGGGCAGACGCCCTAAAAATGACATGAGGGCACTAAAAGAGTAAACGTACATGTACACTGGTATCGGAACAAAAGAGGATCAAATACTCTTAAAATACTGTCCACAAAACAAGACAAAATAAAACAAAACAAAAAATACAAAATAAAAATCTGCATTATATTCTGTAAAAATAAAGAAAAGAAAAAAAATCATTTATATTGGTGCATATCAGACAACAAATGCGCAGATATAATGTGGAGTGATATATCTGTGATAGGCCAGTATCGGCTGGTTCTGTCTGGTTCTATTTATCACATTATAGGCAAGTGTACTGCTTTTTTCCATCCATTCTAGAGATGATTTCAGTCAGTATGTGATTAGCTAATTTTTAACATGGGAATGCACCCAGTTTGTTTTATTCACTCACAACCAGGGGCATCTCTAGGGGGGGTGGGGGCCCTACTTGGCCACTCCAAGTACCACTCCATCATTCCTAAGCATGACTGGCTATCTGTCTAGTGGGAGGCGGGACCTTAACTTCAACCAACTATTTGACAAGTATCTTTGAGTGTGCATTGTTTGCTTTTGTATGTAGCCAACTTTTAGTTTTTTACGAGGTAAATTTGGTTTATCAATTGTTTTATAGCACAGGTTGTATAATAAGATGTCCGGGTTAGTTCTCTTTACACTCCTAACAAACACTAAATCATAAAAATAAAACAATTTTCATGGTGGAATGCTGAAGATGAACTAAGGAGTCTCTCAGTGTGAGGATAGAGGTACACTGGAGAAAAGAATTAAGTATAAAGAGTTTTGTACCATATTTGTCTGGTGCCATTCTGTTGTGTTGTGATATGACTATCTTTTAAATTAAAAATGTACACTGGAACACACAAATGTAAGAAACTGTAAGACACTGTAACGTTAGTAAAAAGAAGTAGATATGAGAAATGGTAAAATAATGGTATTCCTATGTGTGTGCTTTTGCGCTTATGTGCACCTGCATAAATTAGCACCCCACTTGGTCCAAAAAGTATGGACACACCCCTGCCCATGACGAGTGAACTGACTCATGAACAACTACTTTGGTTCTCTATTTTTTTTATGCACAGAAGGAGTCAGGAAAAAAAGTCAGAATTTCAAATCCTTCTGCTACTTCAGCACCACGGACAGCACCATGGATTTATCAATTCACAACACAGTTAAGACCGCTGATATTTCAGAGTCATGGTCGGGGCCACAGATGCTAACATACTCAAACCTCAGTCAAGGAAGGTTCAGTGAGTCAGGAGGACTAGACTAGCATACTCAACTAAACAACCCCTCTGTCCTTGCACACTCTCTGATACAAAAGGATGGAGAGGAAGGATAGCAGGTTAACAAGAGGGATGCATTTGGTCAATTTACTAACAAGGGGAGCAGCGTCCCACCGCGCCTGCCTTCAAATCTACTGATTACAGTGATACCAAAGGTTTCTATCTCAGGCTTTCTTAACTAGAGGTGATCATTACCAAAGCCTGTCTATGACCCTGCTGCAGAAATTTCCCCCTGATTATTATAAATGTCTTTTTTTTTTCCCACTTTGAGCCTGTGAAAGTATCAAACCTCCAATAGCCGGGCTGAAGTTAGAGAAACAAAGAGCAGCTCCTGGGACCTGGATGTACGTTCACCATCTCCTTCTATAAGGTTTAGAAGAGCAGTGCAGCTCATGGGGGAATATCCAAGTCAACACGCACGCTGTCCGATTATGTTAATAGTAAATCCAATTATGCACTTATAGCATAATGCTTGAGAGGGAAACTAGGCTTGTTGCCCATGGGGTCTTCGAGAAGTGGGACCAGTGTATGTTTCATTTTGCAAAATGGTGGAATCGATAGTTTTTCATGCTCAGGAGACAGTGAGTGCACGCAGTAATAATTACCTCAATGTCTCTGTTTGTTGCATCAATGTCAATTAAAATATTAGGAATGGTCAGAGAGGTTGAGAATCCTAATTCATTTCTCATAGTGTGCAGTTTAGAGCTGAAACAATTAGGTGAATAACCATTAGTCAATCGATTGAAAATGAACGTGCAACAATTTTGATAGTCAGTTAGAACACTGGTTTCATTTCCTAAATGTGAATATTTGCTTGTTTTCTTAGTGCTCTGTGATATTAAGGCAGGACTAATTCACTTAATGGACCAGATTTAGTATAATAGGAAGTGTGTACTTTAGTCTGTTGTCAGAATAATTCCTGTTAATGCTAAATGTGAATATATTTTTGTATATTGTTGCTGTATTTGCTTTTGCTGATGACATTTGTTACTTGTTAAGCACAAGTATGCACACACACACACACACACACACCTCTATGCAATCTAATTACAACAAGGACCACAATGGAAATAAGTGTGACTTTCTGTCACACTTTTTGTGTGTTATGTACATGTACTGGTGTTGCAACCATGTAAATGTCCTTCTAACTGAACTGTCAAATACACAAATAAAACCAAGACATTACAGACAAAAGCACAGTTTTGACATTTTGGGCTATTTTGCTTTCACTAGTCTTGTATCAGACTAGTGGAAAAAAAAGATCCAAATTACACATTTAGGTGTTTGTTTTATACATATTTAGGTCTGATTTCTCTGAAGCAAAGGATTAAATCTGCAACAACTGATCAAATAATCTATTATTAACGGACTATTAAATGGATCACCAACTATTTTGATAATGATTAATGATTTTGAGTCATAAAAAATTCCAAATTCTCTGATTTCAGCTTCTCAAATGTGAATATTTTTCTGGTTTCTTTAGTCCTCTGTGACAATAAGCTGTGTATCTTTGGGTTGTGGATAAAACAAGACACTTGTGAATGTCACTCTGAGCTTTTAGAAACAGTGACCAACATTTTTCACTATTTAATGACATTTTATGGACCAAACAACAAAACAATTAATCAAGAAAATGACTGACAGATTAACTGATAATTAAAATAACTGTTAGTTGCAGTCCTATAAAGGGAAAGCATATTACAGTATACAGTACATGCAGTACGTATACTATAATATATAAAGTATAGGAAGCTACGGATATGATAATCTACAGTTTGTGTAGTTAGTGGTTTCCAACAAAAATGTATGGAACTTGAAATGAGCTTTTTCACATATACTCTGAGCCAGAAATCTCCACTTCAGTAGCACTAACACACATCAGAGGTTCCAGTTATATTCTTACATGTTCTGAAGGTTTTTACAAAGAGGCTTGCTCATATGTCATTCATGGCCTGATTTATGTAATATTTAGTTCCTTTAAACAAAGAGATTAAACAAAAGATATCCAACATTCCCTCTGTCGCCCCAATGTGTCAACAAAATTAAACAAGGAAATGTATGCAAATAAGTGCATATTTAATTAGATGTTACATAATTTGCATATGTATTTCAGAACACCTGTAACACAAAAAATAATTGTCTTAATGTAATCAAGTGAGGAAGTTTCATGGTTATATCTGTTACTAAATTACCATGTTCACCTGTAGTGTCTTGCCTTAAACTGAATATCTTTGTTGCTTGAACACAATAAACAATTTGTGGACGTCACCCTGCATGGGCTCTGAAAAACTGTCGATGGACAATTTCCACTGTTTTCTGATTTTACAGACCAAAAGATTAATTAACTTTTTAATTGTCAGATTAATTGATAATGAAAGTAATCATTAGTTGCAGACGTACAACAGTTTGTTGTGTTGTGCTCTTTGTTGCTTCTCACCTATAGCAAGTTGTGTCTTCTTATATAGACTCTGATTGAGCCACAACATATGTTATGTTGTACAGTATGTCCTGCTTTGCTTATGTTTTTGTGTTGCTGCAGCAGGAATATGTACGCGCAGCTCCAGCAGCCCTGATCCATGTGATTCAGACATTTGCTGTTTATGCTGTACATGAAACGCCCTCTAAAACACCCAACTGTCTGTGTCCACGCTAATTAATGTTTACCAAACTTGAAAGCCTGTGTATAGGCTACACTGGGAACCACAATTACAAATGTGCCTTCAACAACAATTTGTTTCTTGGGTGACAGAGAGAACATTAAAAGTCTGACTTAAATGAGCGTACAAAGCTACCAAACACATGTATTTAAACTATTTCAAGCCCATTTTGATCCCTCAAGACATCCTATCAGTAACAAGTCCCTGATCGGAGAAGAAACTGCACAACACAGTCAAACCAGCAATTAGTGCAAATTAACAGACATTTTCAAAAATGTCTTTGCTTAGAAAATGGCTGCTTTGTAGTTCAAAAAATTCCCACTTTGGCCTTAGAGTTGGAGTGTTTCCAGCAAATGCTTAAATCCTAAAATAAGTACTGCAATCTTCTGGCACAGACACACTGTAATGCTTTAAAAACAATTTAGCAACTGTCATCGCTGTAATTACAGTAACTAATTACCATCCTCAGCAAACAAATAGCTTAACATAATACGCAGGCCCAATCAATTTTGAAGAAATGCAAATTCCGAAAGCAAAAAAAGGACATTTTGGCAAACCTGAAAGAATTACAGGGAAATAACACTTTGTTTTATCCACACATAATTCCCAGGGAATATCATATCATAAATATTTGCATTCAGTTCTTATCAGGACATTTGCATTTGCCTCTTATCAGTCAGCAAGCCAGGCACTGGCAGATAGGGAGAGCTGCCTCCACGCCATACACACATTTCTAATGAGTCACGTCGCAGGCTGATATCATATTTTGGCTAGAACTTTATCACCAAAACGAGGAGGTCATTTTCTCCTGGAGTTGGCTCATCTTGGAACTGTCTTTGAGTTTTTTTTCTCTGATGTGATTCAACTGAGATTCATTTTTTAAAGCCCACAAAAAGGATTATTTCCTCTCCTCCCCCAACCGCAACAGCCCCATATCAGTGGCACGTATGCTTGCAATGATTATCATTCTGTCATAAAATATTTCAGTTTTATCAGAGTATTATTTTATTTGCCACAGCATCCCTCGGAACAGAGACTCTGGGGAAGGGAGGAAGAAGAAGAAGAAAAAAAAAAACACACAACAAAAAAAAAAAAAAAAAAGCTCATCTGCATGAACAGCAGTGGATGACAGGCAGGAGACTCTGCTCCACCATCTCATTTTGGTAGACATGTGCAACAGTTTCCAGGGGGAAAAATTAAAGTAATTGTTTGATAACATTTTCAAAAAGGTATTCCACAATAACAATTTCATGGTGCATTGCAGAGTATAATTATAAATCAGCCTTTTTTTCTTGGACAGCCAAGGAACACTGGGGGTCAAGTAAAGTATCCTAGTCAAATTCTCCTCTCATTAGTGCAATCGCTTCTCTCTGCTAATTATTTCCTCCCTGTCTCTCCCCCTCTCTGTCTTCCCCTCTCTGGATTATCCTGAGCAACATGCAGTATTAGGCCCAATGATGATTTAATGTATTTTTTTTATTGAAATGTGTTGTTCTTGCAAATATGTCTTGCATTAATTACAGCTTGATGTGACAAAATGTTAAACATTCTTTTGATGTAACGTAATCATGCATATGCCAAAATGCATTTATATGCATGCTCTGCTTTTTTATGCAATTGGGCAGTTGACATATTTTTTTTTTCTCCAGTTTTAGTTTTGTATGCAATTAAAAGGCAAAATGCATTTTCCTGCCCACAGTGAGGGGGAAGAGAAAGGGGGACGTGGTGGAATAATTGAGAAAATTCAAACACAGAGTAATCATTAAAATGTGCTGTAAGGAATGGATGTGACACATAAATGATTTGCTCTCCAAGTAATTCACATGTAAATCCAAAACAGAAAAATGCCAGTGAAATGACAGGGGCTTGTGATTAACGGCGGACACAACAGCGGCGGCTACTCTGAAACAAACCAGCAGAACGATAGTAAAGGAGTGTGACAAAACTAAAACAGAGTCATCCCTTCTGCCTCTCATCTCTCTCTGGCTGTCCCTTTTTCTGGAGAGGGGGACGAGCTGTAAGGAAATGCAAGGGTTGAGAGGGGGGAATGTATTCATCTGCAGCCCTGCCTTCTGGAGGTGGGTCTCTGAGCCTTTTTCCTTCAGTCCTCATTATGGCTCTGTGCCGGCTGCAGCTTGGAGGAGGGCAGCTGGATCACCTTAAGGATTCTCCTTAAATCTTATCTCAGGCTTTGTTTAAACAGAGGAGGGGAGACATTCCACTAGGCCCGGCTCTGAAGATCTATCAGGCGGCATTCACATAATCAGCAGCCTCTCTTTTTCCAAGCAGCAGAAAAATGAGGAAATTTGGAGCCCTAATAGCTCGCTGTGTAATATTGCTGCACTGAAGACAGCAGAAATGTGCACCATTTCCAACAAATCTGTGACTGTAAAGTTGGAAAGACATATTTCGTGTTACTTTTTCATTTGTCTCTGTTAACAGCAGCACATGTTGTGTCAAACTGTGCTGCTATTAACACATCATTAACATATTTGATGAACAATTACACAATATGTGGTGTTAAAATAACTAAGCTTGCAGGTGTGCAGTCCTCAGTCGGTCCAGGGCAAAGTATGTGGACATTAGTGAGCGCAGTGTCTCTACTGGAGCTCATGTTCTGGCACTCAGCCTGAAGCCTGCATGGATGGTAGTGGTGGCCTCCAATCCCTCCACCAAGCCTGACAGACCGAGTCCAGGGCTGTTAACTAGCTGTAAACACCATGATCTACCGTCTTATGCTCCGCTTTGGCCCGCGGTGCACAGAAATATTAACTGTTTGTCCAGCCAGTGAACTCTAAAATCTCTTTCTCTTTGTCCCCGGTCAGCTTATTGCAACCATCAACCTTCTGCTAGTTTATCCCACACATTTTCTTTCCACTTCAGTGTTCTCTTTCACTGCAGGGCCCCTTTCTTAAGCTTAAGGTAGACATTATAAAAATGTCTTGTGACGCAAGTGCTTTGACGGGTTAAGATGAATTAAAAATTAGTCTGCGATGTGAGTTGATTCAAGATTTGTAAACAAGCTGGTCTTGATCTAACTTAACACATTTCTGACAATTAATATTTCATTTTTTGCAGCAGCAGCAATGGTTGAAATAACTGCCGGATTGTTGCCTCAACTGCCTTGCGTTTTCTACCCACCTAGAAAACTTACGCTGTAAAATGTGCTACTTACATAGAAAACCTTGGTTTATGGATTAAAGAATTGATAAACTTCTTAATGCTTGAGAAAATAAATATGGGCATGTGGTAATGTATCCTACCTTCACAAAATAGATCCCTAAGATCAAAGAGTCAAATATTAAATGTTAGAAGTTCCACAGTTCAGGCTTAAAACAACAGGGGATCATGCTTTTACTGTTTTAGCTCCAACGCTGTGGAACAAAATCCCCTCAAAGTCAGATAAGCTGAGTCGGTGCATCAGTTTAAAAAAGCTTTTAAAAACACACCTGCATGGACTGGCATTTGTATGGTATTTTCATAATGTCTATTCAAATATTTTAGTGTTGTTCTTTTATATTTAGTTGTATCTCTGTATGGTCAACAACTTCCTGTTTTTATTGCATGTTTTGTTTGATACACTTTTAAAAGTTTTGTTTCATTTCTCTATGATTTCCCATATTTGCACCTATATTATATGGTGTTGTATTTTGTTAAGCACCTTGCAACTTAACAACCACCTATTGAAGACGGCTTCTCATCGTCAGCGATAGTTTGGCTGATGAAGGTCTATTGACACCTACCTACAACTTATTAGCATTATTTAAACATGCCAACTGATTGTGAAATGTGAATTTAAAATGGAAGATGGATGCATGCAAGATTAAACTAATATGGTCTAAATATAGGATTTTTTACCCTCACACCCTTTTAAAGTTCTTTTTGTTTTGTTTTGTGTGTGTCTGTGTGTGTATATATATGTGGACGTATGAGAAAGGTGCATACAGTACACACATTATAATGTCTCTTTATAATAACTGCAAATTATTTAAAAAAAATCTTTAACTAAAACTGCATTTTTGGCTCATAAAAAGCTACTGCAACACCTCTAATTTTGAGTATGATATGCGTCCAATTTTTCTCAGACATCCTGTATGGAATCATTTGAGCTCCTGTGTTATAATGAACCTAAAGTGCTCTATGTAGCACCTAATAAAGTTTTATGATATAAGCATAATGAGCCATTTCCCCTTTTGATATGAGTTTCCTTTTAGTCTCAGTGTGCTGTATATATTGGCTTCTGTCAGAGCCAGTCAAGAACATATTTGTATTTGTTCATTTGTTCGCTTTATCACGTTTCCTTCCCTTGTGTGCCAGAATACGACATGTATGCACTTTCATGAATTATGACAGGTAGAGTATAAGACTGTCTGGTGTGAAAAAGTTTAGGAGCAGCGTGGCGCCACTAAGATGTAGACAAGTTTGGATTGAAACAAGCTTTAAACAATGTTGTACCAGGTAACGTGGTGTCAATAGGAAGAAAGCACCAAGTTAATAATTAACCAGTCTGAGATGCAGCTTATGGATAAGATTCCCCTGCCTTTACCAAATCAAATTTGTTTTTATTCTTAAATACTAAACAAATTGGTGTTATTGCATTCACAACTCTTTAGGCTCACTGAAGGAGCCTGTTAGCCTGGAAATCTCCCTCATCGCCATCACATTCTGGGTGGTTAATAGGCATTATTTCATGTTTAACCTAAAAAAAATATACAATTTGAAAGATTAATCGACAGCGTTTCTTTTCTTATTTTGCAAACCTGTCTGTATTAACTTCAGGGTAGCAGAGTGACGAGATGGAGTTCAATGATGTGCCCAAATTTTACCCAAATGATACTGAAATTGTCATTATTTATCTATATTTTCGCGGTTTTAGCTGGCTTGTCAACTCTTACATGTATTTCTATACATTTTTCTTGTTTAATGCACTGACCTATGAGACTAAATCAATATAAACCAGTAAAACTACTATGGTAAGACTGAAACATGGTATTTATTTTTATTTTTTATTATATTTTGTTTCATTAGCTAATTCTTAGCTATGAGATTTAATTGATGTCAGTCCTTAAACCAACTATAAACATATGAGACTGAGACATGGTATTTTTAATTTTATCCTCCAACACTCCTTAAGCGGATGGTTCATCTGTTATTCTGTCTGTTTTGTTCTTTGTTTTGTTTTTCTCGAGATATCTGTTACTCTTGGATACTGCATTTGTACCTACATCTCCAGTAATAAAACTAGTTAATGGAAAAGATTCCTCTGCCCTCCTGTTGTGATCAAAACCTTCAGATAAACCCTCAGTCAATGTTTTCTCTTGCTCCTGGACTTGTGAGAACACTGGTTTGCTCCACAAGAAAACAAATGGAACACGAGTCAAAACTAAGACAATCCTAGCAGACTGAAGTTGCCACTGGACTCTCCATGATTCTCTGTCTTGGAACAATTCAGCAAACATTGATTGATGCCACCCTGCAGAATCGAGTTCAAGGTCAACAGGGAAATATTTTCACAAAAGAAAATCTGAGATCTGAGAGCAGCTCTGAAAAAAAAAAAAAAGATTTAGGCTATGGTTTCATAAAAGAATGCAGGTAGCAGTGATGGCTGACTGCAGATGTAGTCTTATCTTCCATTCTGGCACTATATTTACATGGGTTTTCAACATTTGTGCAGCCTGTGGTGTCATTATCTTTCAGAATGCTTGTTGCTGGAGCCTGGTCCTGCAGCCATGCTTGGGCCTTGTCTGGTACATGTGGGGTCGGCGCATTAGAGGCCAAGTTACCAGCCGCTCTCAGAGGGGGGCCAGTGTCCACGCCGACTTTTACAACTGGTGAGCTGCCATCAAACCAAAGCGCTGCTAATCGCAAACTCATGAACAGCTAAAGGCCTCGCAAATGAGTGCAGAGATGGTGTTATGGTGTTTGCAGAGCGCGGCAGCCGGGTGCCCGTCCAAATCAAGAGGAGTTTCGGCCCAGTCTTTGTCTGAGGATCTCAGTTTGGCCAGCGGTCCAGCCCCAGCAGGGACCGGGATCTAGAGGATTTGAGTAGAGCTTCGGCAGCTTTTAGAAATAAGCTTGTTGGGGAGACGGTGCTGTACAGTACAGCGGTGGATCACAGTGAATGGAGAGGAAGTTTAGAGGGAGCAGTCACAGAAGAGAGTATTTGTAGCAGGTTTATCAGCATTAGTTACTACATGTGTGACACCTTGATAACATCAGCATTGTATATTATACCTTTCATTGTTTGTCCAGTCTTTTTTGTGTGATTTTTGCATGTTTACTCAGAGTAAAAGCGGCAAAATCACTCTATAAAAATACTCTGTTACAGTACAAGTACAAGTCCTGCAAAGTTTTACTGGAGTAAAAGTACAGAGGTAATATCAGCAAAGGTGACTTTAGGAGTCATATAAGTATTCATTCTGGAGAAAAAAGGTCCACATGAGTGTTAACAGTGTCATGCAAGTTCACACTTTACAAGAGCTAGCGTTACATTCACTTCACACAGATTGAAATGATTAGTACATGTTAATTTCTTTCATTTTCTCCCACAGTGTAGTCCAGTGCAAATCTGTCCACTTGCTGATGGGAAACAAAGTAACCAGTACTTAATAAAATGTTGAGTTTGACTTTGGTGGAGGAACTTTGCGGCTGTTGGCTCGAGGTCTTACCCTTTGTTAATGATTTCTTGTGATCATCATTGACTTGCAGATATTTCCCAAGGCTGGTCAGATGTTTCAGCCTGGTGTGTCGTTTCAAATTCATTGCCAATGTGGCTGATGTTCTGACTTATTTTCCCAGAGCTGGCAGGCACAATTTACATAAGTTTTTTTTTTTTCCAATGGAATCTGTACTGATTCAACTCATTCAAATATTCATATGAACTGGCTACAGTTCCTGAATTGCCATTTACACCAGCCATGCCAGGTGCCATAAGATACAGTGTGTGAGCACTGTTAACTCTCATGGGAGCTACGATGTTCATGTTCATTAGTTATAAAAGGATACGTTCAGTTCACCATTCACCAAAAACATGAGCATGCATGTTCATGCACATCACTGAGTGTTGTATTTTTTAAGTGTAACCAATGTTTCAGTTTACCATAGGTAAACCACTGTTATTTTAATAAATCAATAAAAATGTATTCAGGCTCAGATAGTCGTTATGAACCGTATTTGGTTACTTTATGAATAACTGGACTGAACATATCCTTCCTTATGAAGCTTAAAGAAATTTCAATTTCCCTTCACATTGTTATGTACAGAACTCACTTCCTTAAAGTGATGGCAAAAATATCAAATATTGGTTTTCATCATCAGTATTTTCCTTGTACAAATAAAAATAATTACAGAGAAAAAAAAAACTCTCTTTATAGACAGTTGGTTAGACTGCTCCATGAGCTACATAATATTTCATAACCTGCTCTAATGTTTTGGATGTAAATTATTAAGGCAGATGCTAGCACCCAAGAATCTGTAGCCAACTATACTATTTGCACCCAGGGTGGAAAAGGTAATGTGACTATTTACACCTGCATTGCAGAGACAAATCATCATATTTTCCTTAATCTCACCAAGTAGTTTTGGTGCCTAAACGTAACCAAACTGTGACTGAAAACTGAAAATGATAAAATAAAAAAAATTTAAAAATGCTTTATGTGGGACTGTGGGACTGTATGGACTTTGTTGCTCTTCATAGCAAAAGTAGGGGGCCGAGTGTAAATTACAGAATAGCTGTTATGTGACTATTCTCACCCACGTGCAAATAATTAATCTCCAAAGTGAACAAATAACTCCAGCTGTTGCATAAAAACTAAACATACTTTGTAATAAAAGGTACAAGATTTGCATCTCAACATTGTAATCTAGTACAGTAGTTGAGTAAATATACTTGACTACATATCAGTGTTGTGAGAATAAGTGAATGAATTCCCATCATGCTTTGGTATTGACTTCACTCTTCATTGGCCCAGTTTGAGTTTGTTTTGAAGATGACTAAATCAGTCGTGACCACAGACAAACATTTATAAACGCTCCTCTCTCAACCTACATTGTTTCATGTCTCAGATTGCTCATCTGTTCACAAGCTGTCCTCGCCTGAAGTGCTGTGCTTTGGTAATGCAAGGCCACCCTCCACTATGACAGAGCCATCAACGCTTTCCGTAACCCTTTTACTCAGACGTTGCCCACACACACGCACACACAGCGAAAATTGACTGTTCGGAGCAGGGGAAATAGCATATGATGGAAGACGGGGGACGTTGCTGGGTGGAGCCAGGCTGATTAAGTGATTGTGACCATTCTGTTACTGAAATGCTTTCTTCAATCCTGCAGATAACATCATCCTTGGGCTTTATCTTTGTTCTTGAACTTATTTTAAACATTCCCCTCTGCTCTCTCTTCATTACATACTGTCCTCTCCTTTTGGCATCCAGTTTCATTACTGGCGACTTATCTCATACATCCTTCCTTTCTGTCACTCTGTTTATTGTGTGGCAGGGATTTTAAGATTAGCTGTTCCCACATACCCCTTAACACTACTGTATAATGAAGACTTGATGCACAAACCAGTACGGGCCTGTGTGCTGCAGTAGGAAGGAACTAAATATTTATTTATAGTTGAAGTAAATTAATTAGACTATCTAAAGAAAGATAGCTGAAAAAGGCTGCGCGTTTAATTTGAAATGGCATATCTGCAATGCATTTTTTCTTTCTATAATCCCACAGCAAATACACTGTCTGCTCATACGATATTACTATTCGGAGCAGATTATTTGCATATAGGTTGCAAAGTATGAAAGGGCGTCTGATGTTATTTTGATTGATGAAGAAAAATGTGCATTGAATCAACTGATATGAGTCGTCGTATTAGAACAAGGCCAGGGCCGTCTGAATGACTGGGTTTTAAGGCACATGGATAAATGCAGCTTCCTATTCACTGCAAAGAAATCAAGGCCTCATCATGCTCATCATTATATGTGCTGTACACATAAGTCATACAGTTGTGTTGATAGATGAGGACTGCTCCTTTATAATGCCGTGAATGCTCTATTAGAGGGACATTTAAACATATCACTGCGTGTATACACGAGTGTCGAGGCAAGAAGAAAAACAAGTGGGATGTGTTGCTCTCAGATTTGACTTTCACTTTGATTCGATGGAACTGAAGCAGTTGTGGAGCTGTTGCGAGATCACTGCTTGTTGGCTGCATGCTCGCTGTTTACTGTGACCCTGTGCTTTTGCTTTTAAAGCAAGAGAAAAGCCAATATTGTCATATGTTATTAAATGAATAATACCTACTGTAGCTACACCTCCACTGTGTGAAATGTGAATGGAATGATGTTGGTCAGCACACAAAGTGGGTCTGATACAAAATGGAGTTTATTAACCTGGTCTCAAATGGTGTATGGATAACATGCTGGTGTCTTCATTTTGAGGGTTACCACAACGCCTTTTTTGCTTTTTGCATGTCTTTTCACACCACGTAGACTGCACTGACTTATCATTTTACGTGCAAATAGCATAGAGTAAAATGTCAGTTAATGTAGAAGAGTGACAAAGTACACATGTAGAGGAGGTTGGGGTGGATGGATGCGTCAAACGGACCACAGTTTGTGTCCCATGTAAAACCAAAACTGTGACTTATTTTAACTTTCATACATAAATTTACTTGCATTACATACTTGAATTACGCAACTAATGTGCTTATTTTAACCAAAACCATGATCTTTTCCTAAACCCAACCACGTAATTTTGTTGCCTAAACCTAGCCTAACAGTGACAATTTCACGTTAACCACAGCAAAGATCACCGTGATGACGAATATCACCTGACTATGTCACCTCGTCGAAATAACCAAAATAATTGTCAGAAATAACCCAACATGTAGCAAGTATTAAAAACAAGATTTCTGTATTCAAAGCTGTTCATGTCCAGATCTAGAAAAAAAAAACTATTTGTTTGGTTTTGCTCACGAACAATCACCGCTAGCATTCCTTAATTTAATGCCGTGAGTGATCGGCCTGCTACCACAGCAGCGACAACACGTACAATCTGTGGTGTCATCGAGAGTAGTGTATTTGACCGAACTGGCAGATCAGCGTGCAGAGTTGGCAGCAAAATGTTCAAAAGTATGGCTGCACTACATGCCTGTGGTGTACTCTATTTGTGTCTGTATCACAGTACCCAAGTATTACTCAGTTTTTTTAAAGGTCAACTTTATTATCACGTGTGATTATACAGAGCACAATGTACTGTGAGAGTTAGTCTCTGTATTCACACCATTCTAGCTTTAGGAGCAGTGGGCAGCCACTGTGCCTGGGACCAATTCTAGTTCTAAGCCACTGCCTTGGTCTCCAGTACTGACTAGAGAATTGCCCTAGCATACCTAGTATGGTCTACATGGTGGGGAAACCAAGAGCACCCGGAGGAAACCCACACAAGCACGCAAACTTCATCCTAAACCAGGATTCAAGACGACAATGTGACCACTGAGCCTCCGTACCACCTGTGAGCCACTGTGTGTTTATGGTTTTGTTCAGGCACTCACAGCACTTGGTTGAGAAGGATCATTGTTTCTTAAAGAAAACATGCAGAAAACCTGCATTTATTAATATTTAACCAAAACCAATAATTTTTCCCAACCTCAGCCTCAAAATGTCTTTGTTTCCTAAACCTGATCACATATGGGAATTTAGATACATGTGATGTCAAAGCCCTGTGCTATGTGCAACAGATAACTGAAACATTTCATTCACTCAAAAAATCCTTTCCTCTAGACATAATCAAAACAGTAATTATGGTTGTAATCACGACATAATTGAGAAAACAATTAATTACTGTGTAAATATAATTTCTAGGAGACAGGACTGGTCACCTTGGGACTTTTACTGATAAAGTGGAGTGCACAGTAATTGATCAGGGACTGAGGAAACTGGAAATGTACAAACCCAAAAATGGAAATCTAATGTTTGTGAGACACAATTAATTTCTCACCTCAGCTGTGTATTGTATCACAGCATTAAAAATATGAGATGGGTGACAGGTGAGCATATAACGTACATGTTTCATGGTACCCTTACATCAATCAACGTCATAAGTGAAAGTTAGAGATGTTCAGATACCATTTTTTCCCTCCAGATGCTGATTCTGGTAGCTGACCTTTTGACCGTTGGCTGATACCGAGTACTGACCGGATAACAGTGCATTAAAAAAAACATAGATATAGATTTTTCGGCAGCTGCGTACTACTAACCCTGCATGGATTTGACATGATTGCTATCATTGCTGTATGGCCTGGTTCAGGTTACAAAAGTTTGATGTCAAGTGCTGCTGGGAAGGAGCAGTTTCCCTTTTTGGGCTTAATAAATTATGTGATATTGGATCAGTGGATAGACTCGCATACTGACTGATACCTGATCATTTCCGAAACTGGTATCAGTATTGGAACAACAAGTAATTTAATCTCCTCCTTCAACACATAAGAGAATAAAAGCAAAACCTCCGTGCTCAAAAGGAGGAAATAGTTAACAAATATAAATAAAAATTACTACACAAAAAAGAAAGAAAGTAGGTGCTAATGCTTTTTGGAGAAATTACCTTTAAATAATGACTGACCTTCTTCCAACATACCATGATACATGAATCAACAGGATAATACAATTTGCCCTTTCTATTGTGAAGGCCAGGCTCTGTTAAAATCATCACATATTGCTTTAGTGAATCACTGCTGTTATCTTGAGGTCACTGCTTTATCACCACTGAAGATTTTGTGAATTACACCCATTTTATTGTCTGTCATTGATAGAGAGAGAAAACATGAGGTCATCATAACCTCGTGATCAGACGATACCATTGCCATTAAGATGCCAATATACCGTTAAGTGTTGGATGTTAAAAAAAACAAAAAAAAAACCTTCCAGCTTCCACCCGAAGTGATCGGGTGTCTGTTTCATCTACATCATATCAACCCTCGTCTGCACCACAAAGATGTAATTGCATCACTCAACAAGCAGGTTAAGAGACGGGGTTGGAGAAATTAACATTTTTTTTTTACATTGCAGATTTCCCCAGTTGTTTTAATAACCCATCTCAAACCTGTGATCTAATCTACAGGAACAGTGGAAGTAATTAAAGTTGAAATTAATTACCGTCTGTGCCTGATATTCTAATAACGGCTTTGAGTTTTGTAGCAGGAAGTTGATATTTTGTCATCCGTGTTTTATCTCTCACGGCCGTGCGTGATTGTCTGCTCTTACAGATTATTAATGTAGCCAGGAAGGGAGCAGGAAATGGCAGATAAAGGCGGAGAGACTTTCCTTTCTAGCGCTCCTCCTGACCACAGTGGCCCCTCTTGACAGCTCCAAGCCCCTCCTCCCCGCCTCCTCCACCAGCCCTCTTCTTTTAACAGTCCCTTTATCATGACAGTATTTAGAGGAGATACCGTAAGACTGAGCAGGCCTTATGACTGCTTTTGATAGAAATTATACAATTGTTCATTAGTGGCTAAGATAATGCCCCCCTCCCTGCGCACACCCCCACCCCACCCTCAGCTCTGCTTTCCCTTTGGGATCTCATTTAAGACCCGCAGCGTTCAGCAGTGCATACTGCAGGGGCTATAGATGTGACACTGCGCAGGACCCGCCGCAGACAGTGCAGCTGCAAATGTCAAGTTAAGTGAAGGGAACTGTTCGGCCTGCACACTCTAGTAAGCAGGGTACGTACCTCCCCGTGGGGTGGGTGGGGGTATGTGCGAGTGTGCTGCTCCCTCCGCCTGGGTCTGTCACTCTTACAGTGGCTATCATGTTTTTAATGGAAAATGGTCAACTAAAATCAAATATTAAGCTTTGATAAGCATGGTGGAGGAGCAGTGCCCTCTGAAGCGGAACAAACCTTTCAGCTCTCTTTATACTGTATCACTTTACACCAACTCAGGAGCTCCAAGTTGCTTCCAGGCTCCGGTTTGCTCCACTTGGCTTAAAGATAAACTCAACCCTTGGATACTCTTGCACTGTTAGATCTCATCAATCTGCGCTGTTCAGTGGTGGTTAACTGTGTAAGCTGAAATTCCTGTTAATTGATGTGTTTTGGTTCGGACCTAGGGCTGGAAGATATGGACAAAATGAAATATCACCAAAATGATATCAGTATTTATCGATATTGCACCAATATTTGACTATAGGTGCTTTCACAAATGATTATCACAAGGATATTTTTGATAAAAATCATCTGTAATGTGAATATAATGACCAGGTGGTTAAAGACAAATTATACAACAACTAGAACAGACTGTTCTAGTCCAGAAAATTATCATATTAATTATAGTTATGGTGGCTAATGTTATGTTATATTAGCTAACTTTGTTGGGTCATTTCATTGACTTCATGACTGTTCTATAATCTGTATTGCAAGTTCAGACTTCGTAAGAGCTAGCTGAATTTTGACATTGACATTTGGAATCGGGAATTCACAGTCCCAAAAAATGAACTAGCTCAAATTCATTTCTTCCATTGATGTAGTAC
This sequence comes from Lutjanus argentimaculatus, assembly GCA_034769285.1. Taxonomy (NCBI): domain Eukaryota; kingdom Metazoa; phylum Chordata; class Actinopteri; order Lutjaniformes; family Lutjanidae; genus Lutjanus; species Lutjanus argentimaculatus. Next base: position 7,047,388 of record JAWZSL010000025.1, on the reverse strand, counting down.
AAGTCTGTCTACACAATACTGCTCACGTTTCAACTTAATGTGTTGTTTCAAAATCAATGCAGACGTTGTTGATGATCTGACCTGTTTTTTTGTTTTTTTTTCGGACCCAGCAGGCACAATTTACATGAAATTGTGAGCTTTTTTTTTTTCAAATCAAAATCTGTACTGATTTAGTAATAAAACTCCCTCAACAATCATTTAGTCTCCAGAGCGCTCAGTGCTGGAGAGGGGTCTGGCTCCACGCATATACATTCTGCTATAGAGGAATAAACACCCTGCCTTGTTTGCATTTCTTTAAACCGATCACAAACATCTTGAGCGGAGCTAAGCCCAGGATGCAGCGATGGTGCTGTTGCAAAATAGTGACGTTTTGGTGGAACATTTGCATGTCGGGAGGCGAGCTCTGGCATTGAAATGACTACATCACTGCGAAAGAAAAGGTAAGAGCTGTTAGCTTGTATAGGTCGGTACCATTAACGTCCCAGGCACTAATTTGCCTTTTTTTAAAAAACATATAGGTTCAATTAGGTCGAGGTCATTTTCTTGTTTCTCGGGGACTTTGAAAACTTTGATAGTGGACGCCGTGATGCCGCTTGAAGCAACGACCAGTAGCAGACTTATGCCCGCAGTGTGTAACCGGTGAGTCATACTAACAATCATAAAACTGGAAGCTGTATGTGAATTACAGTAGTCAGTTACAGTAGTCCCAGCATGCTGGGTGCTTGAAAACACAGTGTTGTCAGTGGGAGTTAACAACACTTATGTTCACTGCTCACTTAAAACATAAGCTTGTTTAACATGGTCTGCAATTATAATAATAATTATTATGTCACTATTCCCCTACATTTTAGCATTTACTGCTATCACTCATTTGGCACTAGTGGTCACAGTGGCTGCTGCAAACAAAAGTTAGTCTCGTATTAATGTCCTATTCTGCTTTCACAAATAGAACTTGAGTGGACTGCTGTCAATTGAATTTGTTGCCTTGACATGTTAATTATTCAAAAGCAGCAACTTTGGTGAAAGAAGGCTAAGTAAAGATAAAGTGGCAAATCTTCAGGGATTCGTCATTAATTACCCTCGCCAATGTCACCACGAGATTCTTTCTGACTTGCCTTTTATGTTCTGGAACATTTTGTAAAGTGATATAAAGTCAAACTAAAACTGTTAAAGGACAATGGACAGAGGATATCTGTAATAAGCCAAAGTGCAGAAATTACATTTAAAGAGGAATACTACACAGAACCATACATATATCAAATCTAAAGGCAAAGGTCCCTGTGTGCAATTAAGAATGATAACCTTGACCGGTAGTTACAGTTGGCAGATATAAAGGCATCTGAATAGTAGCGTTTATGTGTTTAATGTGATCTTGCTGCCACTGAGGAATTCATTTCATTTTGAGTCTCAGCGCCCAACATTCAGCAACCAAAGGAGTTGGATTTGAAAGACAGTCAGTTCAAGAATTTGTTTTGGATGTCAATATGTTGCGATATATTTTTATTTTTTAGACATTTATGTTTTAGTGTGCTGTATAGAAAACGCATGGCAGCTAAGACACAGAACAATGTAACCTTAATAAAACAACATCTCCCTTACCTAAATTCTTTTTTTTTTTTTTGGCTCTGTCATGTGATCATCTTGGTAGTTGTTGTCAAGTGTCTTGTAAGTTCATCAATCAATCAATAATCAGCAGTTAGTCAATATGATTATCTAACCCACAGAGTTTTTTTTACTCATTTCTTGCTATAGAGAAAAAGAGTGTTGCAGAAAATATTTTTTGTAGAAATGGCTTAGTGAGAGAAAAAGGGCACATTTTGAGTGTCATGCCCTTTACTCACAACATGCTTTGATAGCAAAGTTGCATTCTGGACTGCTGAAGCTACATGGAGTGGTTGTTATCTTTTCTTCTTTTATGATAAATTTCTCCACGTATAACGTGCTGAACACAGAACAGCTCATCATATTGTCTTATTGCCCACTTAATTGGTGGAATTAAAAAAACAACAACCTCCAAACAACAGAATAGCAGGCATATTGATTTCATATTTTAGGATGGACTTTTTCACATGTTGTATGAATACTGTACAGTAGAACAAACCATAAAAACTAGCTGGTCAGTCACTAAGTCACATTGTTAAGGAAAAAAAAATCACAGCAGAACTTGTCTTCCTTGCCAAGACTGAAGTTGGGTGACAAACAGCCACTTTCCCCCTGTCTCCTGGATCAGCTATAAGACGATTTCAATGACATGCAGAAGATCAACTGTTGGGAGAGTGAGGACTGTGAGACAGGGGCTTAGAATCGCGGCCGGATCAGAATGAGATGAACATACAATCAGAGGCAAAGCCACACGGGCTTATCTGCCCTTTCACGATGGCTGTCATCATTTGAGAGTTCCCTCGGCTGCTCCTCCGCCAAGATGAGAAGGCTTTCTGGCAGAACCGGAAAGTTTCTCTCTCTTTTTTCTGCTTCAGGAAAAGTTTTTGGAGGAAACTTGCAGCGCCCCACAAAGGAACACATGAAAGTCGTTGAGAAGGGGGTGAAGCAAAAAAAAAAAAGAGAAGTCAGGAGGTGTCAACCTGGGTGAGAATAACGGAATCAAATACAAGGAGGGCAAGATATCAAGCTGCAGGGCATACAGAATAAGATTAAATAATGCATGGATCTGTGGAGCCATTGCTTTAGAACACATGCAGGGTTTTAAAATAAAGTTTTTTTCAATTACGAGCTGCTCTTCTCTCTCCATCTCTCTCAATTAGATCTATTTTTCCGATATTCTTGAACATTAAAAAACGCTTTTCCGTCCAAGCCTCCCCGCTGTGATATTTCATGCCCGCATACAGTGGCTTAATGTAAACCTGCAATGTCCTTCCAAAAACAGACCTTCATCCCTCGAGTGTCATTTTGATGTGAGCTACTGATGGACCGCCGGCGCACTCGGCATATGTCACATATACTTCATACAAAACCCCATTTGGCATTAGTGTTGTCGGGCTGCGTGGGAGATCTGTAACATGAAATGGATCCATTTCAGTGCACATCACTGAACATATCCCATACAAGGCTGCGGCCAGTGTTTATAGCTTACCCCCTGTGAGGTGCTGGCATCCAGTAGCGGCTCTATATCTGAGACAGTATGGTGGTTGTGTAGTCTTTTCCCATGTGAGCCCTGCTATGCGAGGTGATTAGAGCATCTCTGTCAGTGGCTGAGGGGACAGATGGAGCAACAGAGGACTTTCTGGAGAGGCTATGGTAATTAGGAGTGAAAGGAGAGAAAATGGCGGCTTCAGAGCAACTGGGTTCAGGGAGAAGCTTTAAACAACACTATTCAAGTGGCGCGGGGATTTGTATGCCCTTTGGCCAGTCAACATGGCATTGTTATGTTCATGTTAACATGTTTTCACATGCTGTGAGGTTCTCCCCACAGCATCAGTGCTGCAGTGCTATACTATTTATGGTATATAGACATCATTCTCTTTTTAATGAGCTAACAGTGCAAATAATTGTGTGTCCAAGCATCTATTAAAGGGTCAGTGCAACCAAAATAAAAAATGAAACACAATGAAAAGGAAAAAAAAAGTCATATGCATTATTTCTTTGGTAAAGCTGTTCACAGCGAGATGTGTGGATTATTATACTAATGCTTTGATGGAGGCAGACATGGATGTCTCACAACTTGGGCAAATGAAACTAATGGCTCAATAACAGATAAGTAAAAATATTTTTTTATTGCTACTGTATGATTTTCTCAGCTATGTATATGTCCTTTGTTCTGCCATGTTTACCCGCAAAGGTTTGCTAACTACAAATACAAATTCAGAAGTCTATTAAAGGGTCAGTTTAGCTAAATTAAAAATTTAAAATCCTGCCTCTACCTCAATACAATGGTTGCTGTTTTTCCCAAACCAGTATCACAGCAGTTTGTGAAATGGTCACAAAATGTAATTATAGATCGTGTACATGGACGTGAACGTAGTATAAAGAGCGAGAAAGTCTACATAAGGAGGAGGTGGGGGTGGACAAAACACTGGACCTTCACATAAGAGACTGGGGTTTGATTCCCAATGCTGCTTGTTTTAAGGAAGTTTGTGCTTTACGAATCAAAATTTAACAATACTAGGCAACTAGAATTGTTTAAATAAAACTTGAACTGAGAAAAACACTTGTATTGTGTATTAATATTTATCAGTCATTTAACTGATTGTTAAAGAGCTTGTAAATGTGTGTTCTGAGTTTGTCACACCACTGAAACGTGTTACTGATTTAAAAAATGGCTATGTATAAATTAGGTCTCAAAATCATTAAAAGAGTAGTTTTCTCTGCTCTGAAACACTGGGGGTATGTCCGGTCTGCTTTCTCAGTGTCAAACACCACTACGACCTGAAAAAGACTTGAAAGAAGGACGCGCCATCTAGCAGCTTTGAAGTGAGCTGACGTGAACCGCCGGGCTGGTTTTTGCTGAGGGTACGTTCGTAACTGACCATTAGGGAGGGTGAGGGTTAGGGCCGCGGAGTTGTTCATGTGTGGGTTCATGGGCTTATATAGTGCTGGGGGACCATGGCTCTGGGACATAATTCAGGTCCACCCAAAAATTCCTGAGCACAGAATTTGTGAACACCAGTTTTACGGTCTAACTTTAGAACTACATAGTTCCCAGCGTTTTCAATAGCAACTATTTTCTGACATGTGTAATGTGTGCAGAAGAAAAAAAAATCCCTTTTACACAGACTTTAACCACAGCACATGTTGCCTAAACCTACTCCAAATCACGACATTTCCTTGCCGCAAAAAACGCTTTTGTTGCATTCTGGATACAAACCTTGGACTGTGATGTTAAATCACTTGCCATCCACCCCAGCCAACTCCTTACGAATCAGCACACTGTATAAATGCATTGTTTCAAATACACTTGGTCTGTGAACATTACAGGAATGACGTTGTCCTTTACAAAACAGTTTAGTGATATGCAATGGTAATTTCTAGGAGACACTGTTGCTCAGTTATTTGTGTGCCGTTTGCAGTAACAGTGTAATGATACAAAATACAATATTTTTCCTTTCAAGGAGCAAGCTACAACTGATTATACTGACTATACACAAATATTTTCTGATTAATTTACCTGAAAATAGCTTTTCAGATATTTCTCTTGATTTCTGCATCAACCTACTACGCAATGGAGATGAATGCAATAGGGTTGGGCGATGTCAGCCAAATTGGCATGTGGCGAATGCGCTGAAACATTGTGATGGACAATGATAGCACTGTTCTATTTCTGTCACGTGCTTTGGCAATAAAGCCAAAAAAAGATAGTAGATTTAAAAATAATTTTTGCACCTAAATTAAAACCTGCTTTGACTGTGTGGTAAATAATGTAATGAACTGTTTTCCTTTAATAAATCAGGTGCAAGGTGCTATAGTGTAATAATAATTAGAATAATAAACCCATCCTTCGTTTTTGCATTCTCTGGCTGACACTGTTTATTCATTAGATTAAAGGTTCTAATTCTTTTTATAATTTAGTCTTATTGGCTTTTTACTTGCAAAGCTTTTATTACCTTTTCAGTGACAAAACAAATGTAAAACCCCACGTTTGCCTTTTGCTGGGTCTTAATTTCTGTTCCCTCTGACCCTGGGTGGCTTTCACAATCACAATCTTAAGATGTTAGAGGGCTCAGTGGTCGATGACTGTCGGACATTGCGATGGGCGATGGCAATGTCCATCGGCCAAACCCTAGAATGCAATTTTGACCTGAAAAAAACAAAAGTCAAGCACAACATCTCTGTTGAGAAACTCTTTTCAATTCAAAGATTTCAAAACCTGAACAAATAATGCCAAAAGCATCTGCATGAGTTAATACCGGAAGTGAAAAGATATTTTGACTGACCCAGTTGATTGAAATTGTATAAGATACAGCATTAGCTCATCACTGTTGAAATTTTAAACAATCATTCCTCCACCTGCTATACACGCCAAGGAGCCGGTCATTCCTCTGTGTGATTAATTGCTTTGTCAACTATCAATCTCCAGCACCATAAAATAGCCACAGGACCTGCAGCCAGCAGGTTGCCTGGTGAAATGATGGCACTTAAATCCCCATGGGGCACATATTAATGAGGCTACAGCGAGAGTTAACAATTCACCATTAAAATGTAATGCATTCTTTAATTAATTAAGCTCTCATTTATAAACATCCACCACTTCTCTCTCACTCCAAATTTGACCTAACAATAGAGTACTTAATGTTTTATGGTGGAGGCATAACATATTTAAATGTCATTAATACATGAACAGCAAGATAAACATACTCAAAAATTCTATTAGCAGTAATAGGTGGTGTCTCCGCAAAGAGTGTCCCCCTGTTTTTAACCAAATAACTCAAAATTAATTTACACTACAGCTGACACGCCAGCGCTCGAGTTTAACTTAAATAAGAAATATTCTGAGATGAGTATTTTTAGCCTGAGAGGAGGAGGACTACCACTCTTTTAGGGAGGTACACATGCGACATCAAATGATTATCTTCCAACTCTTCCTGATATCAACTAACTGAAGATCTAATTTCATGTCACACATGCTCAATAAAAAAAATCAAATTGGCTCCTAAATTGGTTGGTCACTCCAACATTGAAAAATAGGTCAAAGTTTCTGCAATCCAAAGTGTCCGCTAGGCTCTATGATTGCAGATTGATATGTGGGGGAGGTTTTTTTTTTTTTTTTTTTTTTTTTTCTCCTTGGCAAGGCAGGAGCTAGAGATCCCAAGCACAGTAGGAGTTTTTAGGAAATGTTCATCTGTAAGGTATGCTGAAGAGGAATGTGCAATCAAAAGTCAAGAAATTGGCAAAAATGATCGCAACATTTTGATGAAGAAGGATTATTTTTGTTTCTTGTCAAACCTATGTCTAATTTTAGGAGGGAAATAACATTCCTAGGTTACTTTATTTAACAGTACACTAGTTAGATGTAACAAGCAGTACTTTGTATCAAATTAGACAAAAAGTAGGAATAATATGTTCTTTATTAGACAGCATCTTTTAATAGACCCTTATTAGAATTCATTAGAGGGCAATTAGGGACACAACAACAGAACTGTACTGTAAACTGAAATTACATCTGCTACTTCCCCATTTAAAAACAATATGTGAACCAGATCTACAAAGTAAAGGCCACAAATACAGAGGTAGAGGAATATTTTGAAGGTGTACTTCAGTTTACAGTACAATTTTGTTTTAATGTGTCCCAAATTACCCTCTAAGAAAGTCTTATAAAGACCGAACAGTGGGAAATAATACCTTTTAGTTTACAGTACAGTTTTGCCGTAATGTTCCATAATTACCTCCAATAACGTTTAATAAGGTCTAACACTCGAATAAACACTTAGTTTACAAAGCATTCTGTTGAAATTTTTGTCTCTAATGACCCTCTAATAAAGTCTAATAAGGGTTTAATAGTGGGAAACAACACACTTAAGTTTACAGTACAGTTGTGTTGAAATGTGTCCCAAATTACCCCACCCCCCCCCCCAATAAAGTCAAATAAGGGTCTAAAACTGTCTAATAAAGAACATATTATTTCTACTTTCTATCTAATTTGATACAAAATAAAGCCAGTTACATATTATTAGTGTACTGAAAAAATAAAGTGCAACCCATTCCTAATTTTGGCTCTTATATTCTTGAGAATCCAAACAGAATTACTGTAGGTGCGAATCCTAAATTTCTAATGAAGTTACAGCAGAGCAGAAGTGGCTCCTAAATGAATTATTTTACATTTCAGATGTATGTGGACGTGTTACAGCTTATTTCAGTCAATATGCAAATGTTTTCCAGCTTCAGACTATGGGTGTAAATTGGTCGAGTTCAGCTTGAGCCAAACTGCTCCGCCATAATCATTTTGATGTTAATGATGTCTGCAGAACTGCAGCATCACCCCTGTGATTTAATCAAACCTAATTTGGGTCAGTCCATTCTGGCTGCAGCTGAGCACCTCAACATCATCATTACGCTCCTTCAACCCAACCTCTGCGCTCACCTTCGCCTCCTCGGAGCCTGGGCGAGCGTGCCGGGGCCGCAAACAGCTGCTCGTCATCTGTCTTGTCACAACCTGTCCCGCTTTCGGACATGGGCTTGTATACATTCTCGAATTTTGGTTCGGAATTTCACCATGATCCGAATCAGAAATGAGACTTTGTGTTTAAGATTTCACTTCCAAGCTCTCCCTGCCTGTGGGACCTGCTCCTTGGGCTTTTCATCAGCTGCCATTTTCGACGGCATGCAGTAATTTCATGGCTCATTGCAAGCGCTGAAAACCTTTGAAACTGCAAATGTTAACTTTGCCTGGCCTGGAGCCATTTAGGAAGCGATTAATTTAGCAAACAGAAGTGAGCCACTTTCTCCTCCTAGCCTGCGCATAATTTTTTGGGGCTTCTATCTGTATTTGAGTAAGAGTGAGCAATGTAATGACGGTTCCTGTAATTGTGGCAGTGTGAAAATGGTTCCTACCTCAGCCTGCACTATCTCCCTCATCTCTCCTGGCTGAGCCTCGACAGCCTCGTACAGTGAGAGCACACGCAGATTGAGAAGAGGTGGAATCACTTACAACATGCTTGACCTTATTTCTTGTTGCGAGTTGTTAAACCGTGCTAAAAGAACATGTTTGTTTGCAATTTCTGCACCTCGCCGAGTGATGCCGTGCTCATATTTGCGAGCCACCGACTGAACAGGCATTTTCTGATCAGGACCATTCCATATCTTTGATAGCAACAATTCAATTTAGGAAAAAGAACTGAAGACAGTATTGGAAGTGTGAAGCTTTTTGGCTGCGGTGCTCTCAGGAAATAGTGCGGATCCCAGTGAGAGGCTCTCAGTGTTTGCCCAGTATTCCTGGAGGCTTGTTTTGTCACAGACTCTGTGCAGCTAGGCATGGGAGAGGCAGAAGGCAGCGGGTCGGCCAGCCTTCCCCCACAGCTGTCCTCCTCCATCCTGGCACTCAGCGCCACCAAGCCAATATGAAAACAAATTCTCGTCCCTCTTTGCAATTAATTTTCCTTTGCCGCAGAAAAAAAAAAAAAAAAAAAAAAATCAGTCTTGACAACATAACATATAGCAGGTTGTGTACAGAAAATCTGGCTGTACACAGGAGCTGGAGTAATTTTTCACTCTGCTGGGAGCAGTTGTCTAGCACATATTCCTCCCCATGTGCATATAGATCAGTGCAGTCCAATGAAGGGGTGGAAGTAAAGAAGTGTACCCATTTCATTTGCACAGGAGGAGGCTGTGAGTGTCAGTAACTACAGTTAGAACTATCAAAAAATGCTTTTATATTCAAATAATTGTTATTTCCTATGTACTTGATTAATATTGTCATTATGAACATGACATTTTGTATTGCTAATATATTTCTCTGATGCTAATAAATATAAATGGGCACAAATACATCAGGTTACAAATTATTAATACTTACTCATCAAATGTATCAAATGGCAAATACAAAATACTGTTCTGGAAAATGTATTTTAATTAAAGTACAAGTAATTTGTACTTTGAAAACCCAAAAATACATTTATCCAAAAAGTAATATTGTCACATTTTAAGCATTTAATAGCCTCAATATGGGTGTGACAATAAAGGGAAACTTCGGCACTTTTCATGTGGATGTCCAGTAAATGTGGTAAAATTAAAATGAGTAAATGTAAGTAATTATGCCATTTGAAGTAATAAATTCCTCAGTGTGTGCGCATTGATCATCAGCTGTAAAATCTGTTGTTCTTCCTGCTTCCAGTGATGTCACTGGATTTGAGGAAGAACTACAGGTTATTTCAGCTTGGATTTCTTGTCTCCACCTCTCCATAGCCGGGCAGCATGCTAGGTGAGTATTCCTTTGAGGTGAGAGTCACAAGCTTGCTTGCAATGCATCCTGGTACATGTAGGCACTGCCGCACAATTCCGTAAGCAGGGAAACTCAGTTTTCGTGGTCAATAAGCACTCACTGAGGAATTTATTCCTTGAAATTACTCCATTTACCACCAAAACTGATTGGTCATGATAAGTGCCAAAGTTTCCCTTTCACCCCCTTACACTGTGGATGTTTTAAGAGCAGTGGATGCAACATGGGAGGCAGGGCTCCATTCATTTCTATGTTCAGTGGTGCATGAATGCAAAAACACTTATACTTCCCACTGTAAAGAAATTACCTGGATGCATGCATACTGTGAATGCTCTGTGGGCTAGAGTCAGTGGCGCAAAAAGTGGGTATGCACTATATGCGGCGCATAGGGGCGCTGCGCTAGAGGGGGCGCTAAAGCGATGGGGGGAAAATTATTTAGAGTCGGCATTTTCTGTATTTAACAGCTGTTTGTGCATGTGTAAATGACATGATCAATAACAGAGGCTCGTCACTGATTAGGCGCCCCTCCGCTCCTTCACCTCCCCTCCTCTCGCCCCCCCACACACTCTATAGGCGCTCCAGTGCGCGCCCCCTCGAGCACGCGCTGGAGCACGAGTGTTCATTTGAATCGTGTTGTCATCTGATGACAGGGAGCTAAAGATGGAGAGGCAGAAAAGAAATGTAATGTGCCTGCATACCCCTCAGAAAGTAGGTAGTTGCGCTCCTGGCTAGAGTGACCGACTTCTGCTGGCTGAGCTGGTTAACCTCCAGTTTAATCGTTCGCTAACTTTAAATGGGATAAAATAATTTAGTCAAGGATCTCTTCTAGATTTTCCAAATGTTAATGGATTGAATGGATCAAATTCTGATTGTGAAATGAGTCTTTTTCCAGGGGTTGCGACGCTAAAGAAAATGTATCTACTGTTACAGCCATTTCGTTCACAATGTAAGTGTATGGGGAAAAAAAAAGGTCTTTTTGGGCCACTGTGCATGTGAGTTGTGATTACACAGTTTGGCTGCTATGTGAAATTGGCACTTCCTGGGCGCCCTCTGCTAATTTCCCACATCATAATTTGAAGTGACCAATCAGAATATACTGGGGGTGGGAAGCTTCAAATTCAGGGGTGCATGCTGGGTGGTTTCTAGCTATTATTATATTGGCCAATTGTAGAGCACATGGGTTTGCCTATTGCTCTTTTCGTCTGTTATATTTTCGTGTCATTCATGGAAGCTTGACTTAGCTGCAATATCATATTTTGATTAACGTGGGGGACACTTGCACCAAACACCAAAGCAGCTTCTTTCCTCAAGCAATCATGAGGAACACAAACGTAGTTCACAATGTCACATGATTCATGATTTTTTCCACGTTCAAACCTGGGCATGAAAATGTGTCTTATATGAGAATAAAATGACATATCATGAAATTTAAGTATTTCAAATACACAAATCTTAAATTATTTTGTTTCAGTTTACATCTTTTTTTCTGCCTATCAAAATGCAAATTCAAAATACTCAATGTAATGTAATACATATTTTAAACACATTTAATTGAAATACAGCCCATATCTACTGAAAAAAGAGTCAGATTATGGATCAAGCAAACTGAGCTCATGGGAGTCTTAAAAACTACAAAAAAAATCAACACGTTCAGTGAATAGTGAGGTGGGTCAAGGGGCAAAAAATGACAAAAGAGAGAGAGGTGGGAGTAATAGGAACACACAATGATCCAAATTCCTATTTTTGCCTCTTACATTTACACCATGCATGTGTTTCTGAGCATGTGCATATCCGTGCTGTGTTTAGGAAATGACTGCTTCCTTACCTGGATGCCCTGTAACCACATCTGCATCCTGTTTTACCACGGCCACACTGCAATCTCCCCCACACCATTAATTTTACTGAAAGCCATTCACAATAACCATGAGATACTGGGCAGCGGTGTTCAAACGTTTTCTTCCCCCTTCTTATCATAAAGGTCCCACATGTCTTGGCAATATCCCCTAAATAAAAAAAAAAGATAAATTTGTCCTAATTACGTCCCTCGAACAATGTTGTTTGACGGCCAAAGACATCAAATTAAATACTATTTTGATTCTGCAAAAGTGGTGTCAAGGTCTTATATTTTCATTGCAGGTACATTGACTGATAAATATGAGGGAGAGAACAGTAATTATAGGGTGGAAATGACATCAGAAATTAAGCAAATTGTGAAAGGGTTTGCCTTTAAATGGGTTTGAGCCGTGAATTAAAAAGACCATTAACTGGGAAGAGGCAGGTGTTATCCTCACTGCCCAAAACAAAACAAACAGAGAGGGGGAGGTGTGTGTGTGTGTGTGGGCTGTGTGTGTGCTCGTGCATGGAGGAAGAGATGCAGGTGTGTGTTGTTATCTATGAACAATCCCATGTCATTACCCAGTGAAGGTGTATTTAGCTGATTTTCCTCAGTTTCAGCACTGTGGTAATTTAAATGTATTGTTCCATAAATAAACCAGTAATGTGTCCTTTACATTCAGTGCAGGAAAACTGTCAATATAATACAAACTATTGTCATTCTTCAATTCATTGTTACTGCTACTAGCTTTCTTTTTTGCACGATTAACTTCTACATTCTTTGCAAAAATGCATTTAAAATCTGTATTCATTGTCACTGATATAGGATACTATAACATGACTATAACATTTGCATTTTTCAGTATTTCAATAAAAAGTTCAGTATGTTGAGAGATGAGGTTGGGGGATCAGGAGAGATTATTAGTCACAGAGCAAAGAAACAATAGAACATTTATACCAATGGAATGCCACACATAGGCAGTGTGTGTATCTCTTACAGGAATGTGTTGGGCTCACCGGTTGTTCAGAGATGTTGACCCTGCTTGCAATACAGTTAATGTGAAATACAGTGCAGTACACCTACTTTCTTCATACATAAAGTGATATAAATCTATGTAGCAGAAACAGAAAAGCAGCCAAGCACATATGACTATAACTTCAAACTAAGCGGTAACACTTTATTATAACCATCATTAATAAATGGTTAGTTGATAGTTAATTAAACTGTAAGTAAACATAATATCATTTCATTGCAGTGAAATAACGATTAACTAATAGTTATTTCACTGCAATGAAATGATATTATGTTTACTAATTATTAGTAATGCTGTAATTCATTATTTTATCATTAGTTGTAATATAAAATAATCACTTTAAAATATATATTGTATCATAGAGAGACAATCACAATTAAATTGTGATTAAATTCGTAAACTAAATTTAGTTTATTGTTGCACACATTATAACATTTTATATACTATACTAAGTATTTCTTTGTAAATGATCTATAATCATTATTTGAATGGCTATTATAAAGTTGCAACTGAAGATCATAATACCTTGTTACTAACATTTTGTTACATTGTGTTACATTACACTACGATACATTATGCTGTGTTAGGTTTCATTACGATACATTCTGCTTTGCTATGCTACATTGCATTATGTTGTCTTACCTTATATCACATTAGTAACTCAACGCAACACTTATTTTTACCCAAAGCCGATCTTTCCCTCAACCTACCCAAAGAGTTTCGTAGTTTTTGTGCCTATATTTTGAAAGTCTATCAAGGCGTTGCATATTGGAGCACAAGTTGAGCTACTGTATTTGACGGGTTATGAATGAGACCGAGTTGGTTAATTGATGATTATAATACTTCCTTAAAAGGTTAATGATGTTTATAAAACTTTACAATTGCTTAATAAATGGTTTATAAAGCATATATAAACAGTATCTTAAAATATAAACAATTTGATAAAGTTTAATTTGCCATTTATAAACGATGGTTATTATGAAGTGTTACCTGCTAGTGTTCACTGCCCTTTAATTTAGTGTAAGTTTCTTTTTTTTTTTTTTTTTGAACATGTAAAAAGAAAATAAAAAATATAAGTTAGAAAAACAAGAATAAAATAATTCATGCACCAAAATGAGTGGGAAGAAATGAATACTTATTGAGTCCTGCACCCTTTTTTTATATTTCAAAATAAACTTTGTGTTAAACAGGTGTATTTCTGCTTTCCACCCCAGTCTTCACTATATACAGCTCAATCAAATCAAACGAACGTAACCAAACAAAAAACACCAAGAACAAATAACTTAAAGCTACTACGAGTAACTTTAATATTTTGGGAGATCTCTTTGACAAAAGTGGTAGTGTTTCCACTAAAAGAACTGCAAAATATAATGTCCAAAAAACATTATCTAAATAAAAATTTCCGCCTCCATATACACAATCAGTAACATAATTTTGCCTCAGAAAATGTAAACACTGGCTTGTTTCATCTGATTTCACTGAGAATCCGACTCAGTGGCAGGCATTAAGAACAACTATATAGAAATGGTTAGGGTTAGGGTTAGGGTTAGGGGTCCAATCTTCTCGCAGTAGGTCTCTTTAACTCATGAAGGTCATATAGAGGCGTCAGTAATAAACTGAGACTGTTTCATAACCACTTAAAACGCCTCGTAGTAGCTTTAAATTCCTCCTTATTGCTGCCAGCTTTCTTTTCGAAATGTTTAACTTGTAGTTTCTGTGGGAAAATGCATTTAAAATCTGTATTCAGTGTCACTGATATAGCATACCAACGTCTGCATTTTTCAACATTTCAATAAAAAGTTCAGTATGTTCCTCCTCTCCCTTTCTCTGCACTATATCCCCTTCTCTGCAAGCCTGCATGAATTCAAAGGACTTTAAATTGTACTACAAGTAAATTGTTGCATAGTGACTCCACCAGATATCAAAAGGCAGAGGATCAGAGTCTCATTCCACCCCATTTTGTGTTGCCATAGTTTTTTTTTCTCTTTCATTTTTTATCAAACCTGTGTCTGGTCTTTTCATGAGCCCAGAGAAATTTAAAGGTGATGAGAGGTCCTCTGCCTGATAGGACACAGGGCCAGTGTGGTGATCAGACAAAATTACATCAAGTTTTTCCCCCCTCGACTATGCTTGTCTTTTTTTTTCTCCATTTAATCAAAGCTCTTGCAGCCTGATGCTGCCCTCTCTCTGGGCCAGGTGTCAAATGGTTTCCATTGATGTCAGTGCGGTGGTAATCACAAAGTCTATCCACAGATGCCTGCTTGCACCAGCGTTTCACTGGGGCATCGCATTCTCCGCTCAACACCTTTGAGGCATGTAAGATTATTTCTGCAATCTGAAAGAGAGAATAACCTCTAGGAAGAAACTAAATCACAATATAAAGTAATTAAGCACATTATCAACGTGGAGGTTAATTAGTGAGACCCTATACGCCAGCACCACTGGTAGCATTGCAAACAGACAAATGCTTTCGTTTTCCTCTCTTTTTTGACCACACTCTCGCACACGCACACACATACACATGTGTGCACGTGCACACACACCGACTGCAGGCGCTTGATTGTCACTGTTTGGGGCTCTGAAATTGATTAAACAACTTGCAATCCAGTTTAATTAATGGAAACTATCTGTAGTTCAAAGCTATTTAGCTGAATGTTGTGCCTTAGCGCTGCCCTCCTGTCTCATTTTGCTTAGACAATCGTAGAAATTAATTGAATTCTAGCATTACTATATTGAATAACCTTAAAACAATCTTTGATGTTATAGCCCCATATTAAAAGCTATTCTACGTATAAACACACACAACCCCAGACTTGATATACTGTTAGTCAGTGTTTATCCTTTAACATGAAAGAACTGTGCCAAGCTGTAATATCACAACACAGGGAAGACAACATGCCCAGCCTCTATATCTCTGAAGTGCAGCTGAGTCCGAAATGGCACATTGACAACAACATACATAGTTGCTGCATAGAAACAAAAGGCAAGGCATTCCTAATTATTGACAAGCAACATATATTTACTTTTCCTCATTTCAGAATGATAAGTCCTTCAAGCTCCACTCAGTGTCTGCAGTGTGAAGATGTCCCTATCAAAAACTACAGGCGTACCTGTTTGTTCAGGAAGGCTTGGCAAGAAAATACCCTCCCTTCTGTTCCAGCGCTGGGTGAAGCCATTAACCAACTTAACTTGACTTGACTGTTTTTTTTTTTTTGTTTTTTTTTTAACATGTCATTTTTTGATTGCTCCTTTTGTGCTTCATATCTCCTGTCACATTGCACAAGAATGGCGAAAAAACACAGGTTTTTAGGCTTGTTACTTTAAATGTAGATATTTTTATCCCTGTCTCTGTAGTTTGAGGCTTAACCGTCTAAAGCACTGACTCTCTAACCAGGGGTTCTTCTGCATTTGCCACGGGGTTCATCAGAAGCTCAACCCATTAACTCAACTAAAAAATAGAAACTGTGATTTGATTGAAAAATCTATATATGCATATTTGTGTAAAAGAGGAGGTAGATAAACAGACGAAAAGGTCGGGTCTACAGTAACTTGGTTCAAAAACCTGTGAGCTTCCCATCAACCTGAATCAGTAGTAGCATCACATGTTGCTATTGTGTGTGAAAACTAGTTAGCAACTGAGCAAAAAAGTTGAAATAATTAGCTAAGAATAACAAATAAGCTGTTGAATTAGTTACTTATAAGTAGAAAATAGCCTAAACAGTTGAAATGGTTAATTATGTCACAAATAAACAGTTGAAACATTTAGCTAAAAGTAAGAAATAAACAGTTAAAATGGTTAGCTAAATAGCCTTAACAGTTGAAATAGGCTAGTTAGTTAAAAATAACAATAAATAGTTGAAATTATTTTGCTACGAGTAACAAATAAACAGCTGGAATAGGCCAAAGTTAGCCACAAAACTATTAAAACAGTTACATGTTAATAAACACTTGACATAGTTAGCTACACAACAGAAGGAATAAATGAAATATCTAATATCTGACACTTCAAGTGGGGTGTAACAAAGTGACCAAAGCAACCTAAACACTGACACATTAATCATGTGAAAAAAAATATATTTTGACAATATCTACTTTTATGTAATAATGTTCATTTATAATAGTTAATGTTAATAATAGTTAATGAAGGGGTGCTGACAGGGTTGTAGGGGTGAGTCAGACAGGGGTTTGAAAACACAGCTCTAAACTGTTTTACCCAATTTCCTAATTTTGAGTTGAGTTCTTCAACATTACTATAAACATTATTAATGACATTATTGATGTGAGGTGGGCAGGACAACATTCAATGTAGAACACAACTCATATAGATAAAAAGATATTAAAGTACAGATGGTATACTCAAAAAATCTCAAAGTGCCAATTCAGACTTTTAATAGTCCAAACTTGTTAAAATGAGCAAGATATCACAAATAATTATATGTATAAACACAAGGTGACAGACGATGAGAAACTCCATTCTGAATTAGATACAGAGGCACATGCCCAATAAAAAACATGTCAAACAGCTGCTTGCTTGCCCTAAAACTTAAAAGCAGGATTGTGCAGCCTTCGTCACCCCCTCCCTTTTCCTCCCTCTCTTTTCTCTCCACCCTGCTGCCCCCCCCCACCCCACCTCCCCACCCCCATTCTTTTTTTTTCTTAAATGGCATGAAGGTTGAGATGGCTCGAGTCCAAGATCATCGCGCCTGAGACCACACAGATGGGGAGAGATAAAAGTTCTCTGTGAGCTGCTCACAGTGCTGCCATTTTCCACACAAGTAGAGGGGACGTGGGGAGGGGGAGGAGGGGGACGACAGCCGGGGGGTGGGGGTGGGTGGGAGCCACCTGCGGCCGTGACATCACCGCCTTATCACATATCATGTATCACCTGCAGCTCCACGTCAAGCCCAAAGAGACAGATTTCATCTGTCATCTCTGAGAGGATCTCAATATAATTTACTCTGCTGATCTGACATCCAGAGGAGAGGAGTCGAGTTGCCAAACCTAATCTTACAGATGAGGACTCTCCTTTTTCTGCCCAGTCATGTCCTTGTGTGCCATTGCAAAGGGGGGAGAGGGGCTGGCATATCAGATTTAGCTGTTATTTGAAAGCAACATCTTGGGTTAAGTGGCTCTTGTGGTTTCGTTCCTCTGTAAACTCAGCACATGTACAAGCCGACTTACTGTTCCCTTTGTTCCCAAGACGCATCACGACTTCGCATGCTGGAATATGCCAAAAATGCCAGACTTTTTGCAATAAAAAACATATTTCACCCATTCTGAGATAGAACTGAGATCCTACATATGGAACATATATATTTTATGAACTGTTTTGGTTTGCTTTAATTGTTTTTAATTTATATACTTGACCTGTGCCAGAAAGCACCCTTGTCCCAGACAAGAATTCACAACTTCAGGCAACTTAAAAATGTGTTAAAAGCCTTCAGAATCTAAAACTAACAATACCTACTGATAATTTTTGTTTTAAAATTGATTTTTTATTGAAAATGTTGGCCCTTTAAAGTTGTGTCTCAAATTTCTGTCAACTCCGTCAGATTTTTACAAAAACATGATTTCATCAGGCATAAAAAGGTTTAGCTATACCCTAAGGACCCCTGTCTCACTTCCTGGTTTAAAAAAAGGTGTAAGTACTGCTCAAGCATTGGTAAGCTTTCCATTTTTGACAAGCTCATGAAATAATATTGGTGTCATATGCTTCTCAGCCAAAGCTAAATAAGAATTGTGGTTTAAAAATATGTATTTTGATTAGCAGTAAGAAAACCTCTTAGCGGCTTTAAAAAATAAAATCGCTGCTCACTACAACTTTGCAGTGAAATGACAAAATATAACATTTTGTCAACTCCATAAGACATCAACTCTGAGGGAAAATCTGACGTCTACATTTAATAAGAAATGTAATCACTAGAAGGTTGGCCAATTTCAAGGTTTAATAGACAAGAGTTTGATCTTTTAGAATATATTTTCCCAACATAACTGAAGAATAAAAATAAAAATCCCCTCAAAATACGGTTTTGTCCCCATTCTCAAGAATGAGTGATTTATTAAACACATGGATGTGGAAATATAGACTTTACCCAAATGTGCTCCTGTCTCCACTTTTGCGATGCCAGTGTGTGCGACTACAATGGAATAACTTTGTAGGCAAGTATGCAAAAAAGAGATTATCATACATAAAAGCCAGAAGCAAAAAACACAAGTGGTATCAAAAAGCATAACCTAATTAGAAAGACTAATCAACTTTAATGTCTTCATATTTAAGGGAGAGGGAAAGGATAATTAGTCTTGGGGTTCAGTCTCCTTTCCTCTGCAGTCATGCTACTAACAAGAGTTGATGCTGTCTAGAATGGCCACCCACATATAACAGCTAATTGCAGGTCTTCGCCCTCAAGCACCCTTCTAGTCATAGAGACAACAGGGAAATTGGCCATTTCAGCTGTGCCTGCTATCATTAATAATTAATGGCACTTTCAAGAGTCAGACTGTCCCTAAAAACCTAAGCAAGAGGTGCTCTGGGAGCTACGCAATGTGTCATTTGCTCTGATAGCAAATATAGCCTTTTTGCTTTGCTGAGCTTTTTTCTTCTTCTTTTGCGAATGCTGTTTTTATTTTATGAGATGTTTTGTAGTAGGAGATAACTACTGCCATGAGATTTGTCACGTTCCTAAAATCCCAATTAACTGTCCAACGGTTACTTAAAAAACAAGCTTAAATGAAATGCATGCGATACTCTGGAGTACGTTTACTATAATTGTAGATATGAGGTAACAGGCATTACACACACTCAAGCCAGTAGGGCACTGATTGTCATTTCTGCTGCAGTAACCAAGAGAAGTGCACAAATGCATCATTATCTGTATCTGTATCTGTTCTGTTCAACCAACAAAATTATCTGTATTTGTATATGTATTTGGAGTAGTTGTAGTATGACCTTATATTCACTGGCAATGCAATTCTGCTTTGCATTGGAAATAGCATCTTTTTACAGTAAAGATGATGCTGCATTTATGTTTCTTGATGTGTTAATCCTGTGTCAATTCACAGTAATAAAATATTACACATATATATTAATATTACATTATATTATAATAATGGTATAATAACAGTAATAGTAATATTGAAATTAAGTACTTATGTAAAAAGAAGAAGAAATATTTTTCTCCCCTGCATTATTTGTGCTTTCCCGAATAACATAATTGGACTTGGGTGCCTTCGTTGTAACCAGTATATTAACAGATTAAACAAAACAAAGCAAAACAATGTATTTGCCTCTAAAAACAATATAGTTTTGTTTGACTTAGTTTTACAACACCTTACACTCCATCACGTTCATACATTCACATGTTACTGACAGACACGCTCTACATTTGTTATTTCCTTAAACCTTAATCACATACCTTCTTTTGTCATATCTCTGAGTTGCTTTATTCTGTCATTCCAATTTTTATGACTTTGTTAAACAATTAGTTCCTAATGACTCCATATCACTGTTTTATGTTTCTGCTTTAATTAGTGCTATTTACCAATGTACTGGGATCCTTGGTGACCTCAGTCTCAGTTTTAACAGATGAAACTATTTATTGATAGAGTTCATGCTTACCACAGGTCTTATTTTAAAGTATCACGCTCTATCAGGGTGGTGGCAGCAGTCTGTCAGTTATTATGAAGGAGACAGACACAGATTTCCTCGTGCATGTGCTCTTTTTTTTTGTTTTACACAATATGCAAGTTAATTGTAGCTTTTCTAAAATAATAATAATGATGATAAGCTAGTTTTTGTTTTCAGGTGACATTAATTACATAACTAATAATGTTATAAGTAAGAAATAAGTCAACATTTTGCTGTGATGGTTGTTTCTAACAGTAGTTTATTCTTCCAGTAGTCCATATATGTTAAATATTTTGGTAGGATGGGGATTAATTCTTCAGTTTATTAAAATAAATGCCTTTCTTCCTTTTACCATCATCCATTGTGTCCTTCCCCATATTTGATAGGATTAAGTTAACCCAGGTTTCGCAGGTTCCCTACAGAAAATGAAGCAATACTTCTGTTTCGGGTCTCAGAGACCCCCCAAATTCCAAATTAGTCTATTTGCATTGCTGTTATTAGTGTTTAGAAGATTTTGTTCATAAGAGGTCTAACAGGAAGTTTGACCAAACTGGGGTCTAATTGATCAAACTGATTGATTAAACTGAAGATACTACAGTCTTTATAGTCAATAAATTATCAAACTAGGGTCACTAAAAATTACAGTCTATTGATGGCCAACCATATTTCTCCCCTTTTTGCCCAACTTCCCATACTGTAGGTATTGTATGTGATAGAGGTTAAAATATTATATCCCTCCTTTTCCTAAGGATGACCTGCAATCCACTCAAGGACCACTACTGGCCCCTGAACCCCAGTTTGAAAACCACTGCTTTTGGTCACCATAATCATGTAGTAAAAATCTGATATAGCTGATATGGATCCCACTTCATTACTTTCCCAAATATTTGTCTAAAGAAAAGGAAAAAAAAATATATTTGATTTCAGAATCAAAATTATCATTTTATCATATTCAGCAGTTAAGTCTGTGGGACACCAAATAATGAGCTCAATGTCAACATAACAAAGGTGTTAAAGTGTCACTAGTTTGTCATTTTACTTCTACTTTGCATCATCCTGCTGTCACTGTACAACACTGCTGCACTTTGGCTGCATATTTATGAATCTTCTGACCATATGGCAGCTAATCATTATAAATTTCAGAATAATAATTGTTTTATGAGGTTGCTCAAGTGAATAATAAAATAATAAACTCTCAGTTTCTATGTTCAAAATGGTGAGAAAGAATAATTTCTGTAATAAAACAGCAGCAAGAAAGCAGCAGAAAGGATGATCACATTTCCCCTCCTTAGGAAGTCATCCACGGCACTGTTCAAGGGTAACCAACCACTGTCTTATAACTTTATTATTCTTTCTTAATCGGTTTATAAATATTTATGAATCGCCAAAGCCACCCTGACTCGCTGCTGAGATTGAAGCCGAAGCGGAGTATGTACGTTCCAAAGCAGCCATGGGTTGGAAGGAGAGAGATAGCGTGGACAGGAGATTTGTGACAGAGCAGAGCATGAAACCCATCAGTTGATGAGTGGAAATCCCTACTTTCTAATTAATAGAGGTACACAGGCCAGGGGGATAAGGAGGATCAGGGAAATGAAATCAGCAAAAAGATACCATCACTCATTTCTGAGGTCCATTGTCACACTTCAGAATCTGCTGTAATGAATCACTCAAGCATTCTGCAGATACATTTGAATGGTGGGAGAAATTCATTGTCCGGTGGAGAGCATTCGATAAGGATCTTTTCTCTTGCCTCTCCCTCTTCTTCAGCCTCTTCTTTCGCTCTTTTGTCAAAGGGCTCTCTGATCAAAAAGCGAAATCAAGGCTCAAGCAACAGGTGCGCCGTCTGAAAGGCCGCCACAATCTGCAAGTGAACTGGAAAGCTATCTCGGATAAAAAAAAAAAAGACTGATTCGAGAAGTTGCAAGGGATTTGCTATTTGGGGTCAGTTCAGAAAGTCAAGACGGGGTAAGATGCTGGACAAGGTCCACAATTTACTGAAAACATGTGATAGAACAATTACAGAAGATCAAATTAGTCTGAATCACATACAAGAACTTGACCAATACTGGATTTTTGGGGACAATGCTGATACCAATTAAAAAAATCTGATCAATATATATCGACTGATACCTTTATTTACATATATAAAATCCAAAAAGACATCAGGGCACTGAAACAGTAAACTTTCACTGGTATTTTTAATAATTAATCTTGATTAATATCTCTACATTTAAAAAAAACATGAACAACTTACATTAAGTAAATGTATTAAATATACACACCCTATAAGACCAAAAAACAAAACAAAAACAAAAAAAAACAAAAAAACAATCTACATTATCATCTAACAAAAAATACAGTGTCTATTTGCACCCAGGTGACAATAGGTACACAGCAGCTATACAGCTATTCACACCTGAGCCCCTTAGTTTGTTTTAGAGTGACAAATTCTCTGTAGGTAAGAGCTTGTGTTGGATGAATAGGTGAAGTACAGGACTCTCCTATGGGTGAGTGGGCTTTGAGTCCTGCCCCAGGATACTAGGATTTGAGACCAGTGTGAAATTAAAAGTCAGTATTACCTTTAATTTTAGACTCGGATAACTTATTATTTAAAGTTTTCATTTTAGGATTAGTTTCAGTTTTCAGTCACAGTTTGGCTAGGTTAGGCAACAAGGAAAGAAAAATATCATGGGCTGTCTCTGCTGGGACTATTTACACCCTGGGTGCAAATAGCTTTGTTGGTTGCGGACACGTTGCCTGTCTCTGTCATGCTATGTTACATACACCCAGGTGTAAATAGCCACATTGACTAGTTTATCCCGGGTGCAAATAGTCACATTGACTATTTCATCATGAGTGTAAATAGCATTTGCCAAATTTGTACCCAGGAATTGAATCGGCACACAGCAGCTATTTGGCTATTCACACCCAACCCCCCTATCTAAGCTATAAAGAGCAACAAATTCAAAGTCAGTAAGAGGCTGTGGTGGATGAATGAGTTAAACACAAAGCTTTTCTATGGGAGAGCAGGATTCATATCCTGCCCCAGGAGGCTACTTTTTGAGAGTAGTGAAATTACATGTCAGCAGCACCTTCTACTTACAGTTTATTAGTATTATTTTCAATTTTCAGTCACAGTTATCTTTAGGTTTAAGCAAAAAACGCCTTGGTTCAGTCTATGCAACAAAACTACATGGTTAGGTTTAGGAAAAGGTCATGGCTTGTCTGCGGGTGTAAATAGCCATTGGCTTTACACCCCAGGTGCGAATAGCATTGCTGGTTACAGACACCTGGGTGCTCGTCTCTGCCATGCTAGACTATATACACTCAGGTGTAAATAACCACATTGTCTTTTCCACCCCAGGTGTAAATAGCCATACTAGCTATTCACACTCTGTGTGCAAATAGCATTGTTGGTTATGGACACGTGGGTGCTTGTCTCTGTCATGCTAGGTTATATACACCTGGGTGTAAATAGCCACATTAGCTATCCCACCCCTGGGGTCAAATAGCCACAATGGCTATACTGCCTGAGGTGCAAATAGCATCGGCCAAAAAATATTGGACAACATACATGCCAATACTGATATAGACCGATATAGTTCTGCTAAGCCAATATCGGGCAGATAATATAGGCCACCAATACATCTGTCTGGCTGTAATGCATACTGTAATATACCTCCTCCTCTTTGACTTGAGATGTAACTGACTAACTACTGACTTGAAAACAAAACAGAGGAGCAAAGCATAACATGACTCCTTTTATATGTTTTCTACCCTGTGTTTGCCTAATTGGAAGCATCACTGCTGGATGTATTGTATAAAGTTTTTAGTGCTTTCATGCCATCCAAAGTATTGTTGCTAGGATATGACATGATATGTGAAGATCCAAAATTCAACAATATAAACCAGCACAAAGGGCTTGTAACCCTCATTAACCAGATCTTAGACAGATTTCATTTTACTGTCAGCATGTGAGGACAAAGGCAGCAAACACGCTCACCCCTGAATGCAACATTTTTAATAAGCCTGTAAATACAACTTATATTAAATGGATTCATCCGCAGTCGAGACAGCTCTGGCATTAACCTTTGACCTCAATGCAGAATGTTTTTTTTTTTTTTTTTTTTTTTTACCAGAGGTGTCTCAGAAAAAGCGATTTTAAACCTCTTGCCTGTTTGTATCCAGCTACTGTACAACATTAACAGTTTAATCTGCTCCTCTTTAAGGAATAAGAGAAATGCAAGCATAAGCCCAGCACATATTAGCTGCTGCTCACAGAGCTGGCAGGCTGAACACAGCTCCTCGACATCCTGGAATGCGTAACTGTGATGGTGAAATCTGAAGACGACATGAAATGAGAAACAAAATGCAGCATATATCTTTCCATATCATACATCCTCAGAGGGGATTTACCAAGAACTGCCTTTAGACATTATTATTCTTGTTTGCAAAATGCACCAAGAGCACGTTTCAAAAAACACAAGTAAGTAAATATACAGTAGCTTCAGTCGTCTCTCTTTAGCCTTTGTCTTTGTTTGCTTTCCAAAGATAATTTAAGTTTCCAGTTTCTAAGTAGTTCAATCCAACCCAGGGGAGCTATACCCCTGTGAGACAAGATTTTTTTAAACTTCTTTTTCCTCTCCTTTTTTTTTTTTTTTTTTTTACTTCAACCCTTATATCCCAATGCAATTATTTAATATACACCCACTCATAGTCTGCATATGAGATATGAATATAATTGTATGTTACTTTTTAATTACAGGAAAAATCTAACTTGTAAGATGATGGGCTGGAAGGTGCCATTGCATTGTTATTTTTTTTCATCCTCGTTTTCTGATTATGTGAGCTGGGCTCCTTTGCTAAGCGATGATAAGCAGAATTTCCATGTTCTCTGCATAATTAATCCATCTTTGCCTCTCTTCATGCCAACTCTGCCGTTATCGCCTGCACATGCCTGAATTGCAAAAGAATCCTCTCTTCAATTGGAACTTATTGATATTCTAAAAAAACTGGAAATCCTCAAATTTAAGCCACAGATTGTTAAATGGATTAATTTCGCGGCAATCGCAAGCATCTAACGCGGGGAGACAGGCAAAGCAAATTGAAAGTATCTCCTGTTTGTGGAGTTTTAGTCCCAAATGATAGGGTTTATTGGCATGTTTTTTTCTCCATAGTCAAAAATTACCATTTATTTGCATGCCATAAAATACTTTTATATGGTTGAAAATTCAGAGGAATTTCTTTCAATGCCTGTCGTTGGCTTCATGATAACAACTTCAGCTCCCCACATCTGGACGCTTTTGATACTGGGTGAAAGGAATGTCTGAATATTTAATATTTTTATCTGTTTTCATCGATGGTTTCACCATTAAGGATGGCTCTGCTGTTTGCATGGAGCCTGGCAGATGTAGATTTATTTTCTGAGCTGTCTACGGCCTGCCTTTCTGTGAATATATTGATGCATTTTTCCATTTTGCTGTGCACTGATGCCTCTGCATATGTAATAAACCAGCAGACACACTTATAAAATACATCAACAGACTGTATTATAATGCTGCGTTCAGATGTGGGTCCTCAGTTACTCATGCACATATAGGAAAAGGGGGAAAAGATCAGCCACACATATCAAATATAATTTACTTGACCTCATAAAAATGAATAATATTAAATCACAGGATGTCAAAACACATGAGGTGCTCATGTATAAAGCAGCAAATGTGCTATTTGGACACTTGGCATACAAACCTCTGACTTGCATACAAACAGTGATACACTGAAACATGGACCTGATCACTACAGTGAGTCAGACTGTCACTTATAATGTTCTGTATATGTTGTGCACATATAACCTGATGTAGTGGATTTACAGCCAGAATTAGACTCAGATTATAACAGCTGCTTTACCTTGATTTGTGCTAGTATTAAAGAAGGATTTGAATATCAGTGGATCCATTATACAGATCATAAGAAATGCATATTCTCTGTATTTTTATTTTTTTTTGAATGAGCTGAGATATTTACTCATATATATAGAGCTGCTATTCTAAATGGTAATTTATTTGGATAGTCCGCCTACAGAAAGTTTACAGAGTATTTGTAACATTTCAGCAGCTTATTAGTTGAAATTGTGCAATTCCACTCTTTTGCTTCGATAAGTAGAGTATAAGTGTCAATTCATGAAGATGCCTATATATACACATAGCTATACATGCAACATAATTTACTTGAAATGAAACCATTCATGCAACCTATGCAATATAAACATTCAGCAATTTATAAATATTACACAAAACATTGGTAAAACATTTCATTCACCTTTGCTGAACATTCTAATGCTCAGCTAGTGTGATCATTATATATACAAATGTTCAATAACACATGAACAATACACTTTATTATTTCTTTTATAGATGTTAAACGTTTATAAGCTTTCGCTTGCAAGTTCCTACACTTGACAAGTACACATTTTCTTTCTTTCGTATGAATGTTGTTAAATATTCTCACAAGTTGTAACAATGGAGTTGTAAGTTAATCTTCTCAGTCAACAAATGTTCAAAAATGTATGAGAAATAAGATTTCAACTAATAAACTGCTGACATGTTAGAAATACTCTGTAAACTCTCTGTATCAACAGCAAAAATATTCAAGAGCAAAGCAGATTATCTGTGCTGTGTGATTTCTTTTGTTTACTGTGCAAACTATTTTGATTTAAGAGAGATAATTTCCCATTAAATGCCTTGACAAACACTGAAATTATCAAGGAAGTATGGTCAAAATTTGGAATGGTTGTTTAATTTGTATGGTAACTTTGTCTCAAAACCTTGGAAAAGAAGGTACGATGGACTGTTTAATTAGCATTAACTCCAATTTCCTCCCTATTATACTGCAAATGTTACTTTTCACAGTGATTTGTGAATTTTGTGGCACACAGTGAAGGTCTAAAGATTTGATTGTGGAAGTTGTCATACTAATCTTCTTTATTTTTGGTCAGTATTGTTTGTAGAGCTGCAACAATTTATCAGTGAATCAATTAGTTGCCAATAACTACTTACATACACAATTAATGGGCGTCATTTCTTTTCTTTTTTTTTTTTAAAGTAAAATTTCTTTGATTTCAGCTTCTAAAATGTGAATATTACACATTTGGGGATGTCATCTTGGGCTTTGGGAACAGTGATCGACATTTTTCACCCTTTTCTGACACTTTATAGACCAAACAATTATTCAGTTAATTAAGGAAATAATCAACAGATTAATTGATAATGAAAGTTATCATTAGTTGCAGCCCTAACTGTATGAAAATGTACATGTGGCACTCTGCATTGTTATGAATTACTAGAGTTTTGCAAACACATGCAGGCTGGAAATAGTAAAAAAAAAAAAAAAAAATCAATTGTTCATTTACTGAATGCAGGAGTTACATATTTACACAAAAATTGCATGCGTTAAAAAATTATTATAAGTGCAAAAGTGTTCTATTTTATGCAGAGAACCAACATATCATTTTACTTCAGATCATACATACTCTGAACCTTTGTAGAAGTCCCTATAAGGTGAAAAGTAAGGTAAAACAGGAAACAAGTGTAATCAGTTTTGACTTTTAATTCAGTTATTAATCATATATTTATAAAGATATTATGAACATTACAAATTTATACTAGAAATGGAGCTTATATCAAAATGGAGCATTAGAAGGTCATTTTGGGGGTAATGTTAAAGGTTCCCACACAAAGTCATTGATTAATTCAGCAATTCTACAGGCTGCATTCCCTCACCTTCCACTGTCAGACACATTTCTCTCCTCACTTAATAATGCAACACTATTATTTTAAGAAATGAAACTCCTTGAAACGGGCATGGATATTTATGATTTTAATCCATAAAAGGCTTGCTGGTTATCCCCTGGAGGTGTCACAATCTCAGCTTTTGACCACATAAAAAGACACTGAGATTAGCAGTAAGAATATACTGCCCCGTGGTTCTCTCCTCCTCCTCCTCCTCCTGCTCGACAAAAAGCCTTTATTTACAGATTTACACACTCCCATTGGGAGGAGCATAGTTTGTTCATCCCGCCCTCTTTTTAGTATTTTCATCATCTCGTCTCAACTTTAATGTTTTGGGGTGTAATCTTAAGATGCTTTGGGGATGTGTGGCATTTTGATTTTTTTTTTTTTTTTCCAACATTCTGCTTTTTTTTTGTGCTTGTTGTGCTTAGTTTCAAAGCACGCTGCATGTTATATATCTCCCCGGTAAACGGAAGGAGGTTTTGGAGGGAAGGGGTACTACTGGATGGTGGTGCAGGGAGAGAGTGAAGCCTCCCTGGAAAGAGCTGGCGCTGAGGCCTCCAGGGCCGCGGGTGGTTTTGGCAGCTCGGGCAGCGGAGTGGGCACTCTCTCAGACATCTGTTTGCTCACTGCTGCTGGAGCTGCTGCTGGATGGGGGGGGGGGAATGGAGGGGTGGAGATGGTGGTGGTGGTGATGGGTGGGGGGGCTGGAGCATTCAGGCACAAACCAGCACCAGCATCTTACCCTGGACAGACAAACACCAACTCAACATTATAGCTTTGAGTGAAGCAGGATTTTTTAAACTGTGGGTGTCAGCATTGGGATGCATATGGGGCATTCAAGGACACACACTTACACTACATTTCTAGCAGTAAATCACAAAGAATTATGGGATATTATGCAAAAAACTGTTCAACTTTAATTTGGTACTGAATATTCTATTTTTTCCCCTCTATATCGCTCTTATACAGTATATACTGTACACTGGGGACAGCTATATATATGTGCCACCCTGCCCTGCACCCCACATCACTCTGCTCCATGCACACCACATTCACACACACACACACACACACACACACACACACACACACACACACACTCACATAGACCTTCCATCCTCTGGAGACAAACCAATCCCCAACAGCCAGAGGGTAACACCACAGCAGGCAAACTCATAACACTGATGTCCAAGTTGAGCTGCTGAGGCTGCTCTTTAAGGATAGAGTCCCCCGTCCAAGCGATGGCTGTCACTCGCAGCGCCACTGGACATGTGTGATCCCTTAAAGAAATCAACCTAGTAATTTGTCATGCCAGGCTCCCTGTGATATTACTCGGTCAGCACAGCAGCTCACTTAAACAGTGGAAGAGGAAGACTGCAGCTGTTATTATGGCAATAATTCAGTTTTTTTGTCATGAAATTAACATGATACTGGGATAAACACGGTTTTATTTCGAACGACTGGGAACATCTGGTGAAGTTACTGCAGGAGTCGATCATTTAAGATTTAAGCGTTGGATAATTGTTTATTGTAACTTTGTTACGATGTAATCACGTTATTTAGGGACTGTATGAAAATTAACAGGAGGAGTGGGGGTATTTATTCTTCTTTTGGCTGAAGGGAATTTAGTTCAGTTCAATTTAAGTTTATTCACAACAGTTTAAAGTACAACACACATTCAGACATTAAGAAAATAATATTTGACTGATATTTGACTAAAATGTTGTCTAGTTTTTAATAACTGTATGTATTGTTCAGTAACATTTACAACCTACAACCTAAGACTAACATAACCTAAACCTAAAAAACTACTTAATTGTCCCAAGACATTGTTTTCCATCAGTCTAAACATTGGTTTAATAGACATGAGATACAATAGGATCATATGGAAATAACAGTGGAGTTAATCAGCAGGTGGACAGCCTTTAGACATTTTTCTGATCCCAGAGTTACTTGTTTATTTTTTATTTTTGAGAAAAAAGATCAAATTTTCGTATTAAAAATGTTCTTTGTGCACAGCAGGTCATGGATCATTATGCCAGTTTTGAGAAACAGACTATATGGATCTTTGTAATTATTAGTAATTGAACATTACATATCCTAAGAGTGTATTTTAACAGAAAACACAACTACAGTATAGGTAAATATGTCATTCAAATGTTAAATGTGTCATAAATGTGACAGTGACTGAGCTTCTTTAAAAATAAAGAACAGTAATATTCAATAAAAAGGAGACCTCATTTTGTTTGCTAATTCCACTTCTATTATGCTGTTTATCTACGGTAGAATTTTATAATAGCATAAGTACTAGCTGAGCACAAATCAAATGAAATTTTTCTTAACGGTCAGAGTATGAGGCTACAGAACAAGTTTATTAGTCACAAGGGATCATGTGAACCTAAATTTCCACAAATGTTTCAGTGGAAAATGATAAAATGAGTTATGGAATGGGACTAACCACTAAATATAGTATGATTCATAAAGAACTGTGTCTCAAAAACTATGTGTGGTCATATTAAAATGCTGGTAAAACACCTTCACTTTCAATGATATGAGCTTTTAGCCAGTGTAAATCTGAGAGTTGAGCTTATCAAATGAATGTTTAACCCTTTTTGTGAATGGCTTGCATTTTTAAAAGAAAATTAACATATTAAAAATATATATTTGTTTTAACTTCAAAAAGGCAGTGTCCTGGCAGCCATAATTTTTTAAGTTGACCGAATTTGAAAAGATGAGTTGGAGTAATTTCATATTGCTTTAAAACAAATAAACACTCACACTGACTAACTTCACAAATAAATTTGATTTCCTTTTACATTGTTTTTACATTGGTCCAGCTGCTCTGAGTGAATTTATTAAATCTTAATTGTAAGAGGACTGACTTCAGTAGTAACTGTGAACACTGGTTCATAGTGTTTTCATTATTGTGAAAACAAGCAACCATCACTTATCTTAGAGTGTGTCAGAGATACACAGTAAGTTTTCATCATATATGTTTTCTTCGACTATAAAAAGAAGGGTCTCAGGGTGTTTTAACTCTCAAACTGCATTGTGGGAAGTCTGCTAAATGCTGATCATGTTTCTGTGAAAACTTAATTGAATGAGTTGATGGAACTATGTACAGTACATTCATTCAACTCAGTCAAAAGACTTAAATCTGTGAGGCTTTTCCTGAACATAATTGAACAACATTGATGGATTGGAGCACAACATCTCAATAGTCTGTGCACTTTTACCTTCTAAAGGCAAAGTGAGTTGTATCAATTCAGTAGCATCATATTCTGAGAAATTGGAGGGTGGGGTCTTGCTTTTTCCTGGGTCAAAGGGAGGGTCCAAAGAAAATATTAATAATGCTGCTGAAGGTCTTAAAAGGTTCAGCTGCTTCCTCTCCACCCAAATAATTTTTGTACAGTCCCTTACTACTTTATATATATGTTATGAGAAGTGTATAAATTATGAGTTTGTGCAAGGATAGCACCAGGCCACCAGGATTAGGATACAGCAGCATGCTTATTGACACAAATCATCAAATTCCCTTTTTAAATTAACTGCAAAATGTGGGTAAAAACTGAAGAAGAAGTGTTATACAACATTAAAAAATGAACAAATCAGCCACTGCTTGTGACAGAGCTGTCAATAAATAATCACATCAGCAGACAAAACTTCATCTATTATTTAATATCAACCATCACAAAATATTTTCAGGCTCTGAATTAGACGCACAGCTCATAGACTTGCTGACGTGTCCCTCAGTCAGAAGACTACTGGGCATACCAATGAGCTGTACAAACACCGTTTGTTCTGAAACATATTTTCCTTTAAGAATGAACATGATGAAGCCACCAGACAGCCCACCTCCACTGCCCCGACACTGAATGGCATTCCCCAAATGTGACTTGGCAGTTCTAATCAAATGATTTAGCACATTAAATCAACCTTTCCCCCTATAATCAGATTATGTGAGTGCACTGCGCAGCATCTCCACAGCATACAGTATACCTTCACCTATTAATATGACCAACCTTGTGTCAGTGATTTCCCCTGCGATGGAAACAGTATCATGTTAATTATCACAACCATCTGGTCCGAGCAGTGAAAAAAAAAGCTTTCTCTTCCTCTCGCAGATTTGTACCTGTCAATCAAAGACGGCTTCAAACAAGCCACTGGGGCTCAGGAACAGCAGAGAAGAACCACGCTCCAGTCTCAGAGGATTTAGGAGTGGCGTTAAATTAATCTTCAGCTGGCAATTTGACTCTCCTCTCTCACTATGTTGTTGCTCTTACCACAAATCATTATTGATTTTGGTGCTGGGTTCCTAATATGGCCAGTAAACGCTATTTATGGATGTTTAGCATGGTAATTTTAGACAGTGTGTGGGTTTGCTTCATTCATAACCTTCTCATAGGTTTCAATGTAATTTTACTTGTATGTTTTTGGAGGATTTATTGTGTGTGTTGAATGTTGTATGACATTTTTTTTGTCACTATGAAAATCACACAGGAATTGAGTTCAATCAACTAATCTTTTCTCATTAACTTCACATAAATATACAAGTTTTATTTATTCAAGTTGATCGAATTTATTTATTCTCAGGATACTTCAGAACTGATAAACATGAGTTCATCTATCTTGAAGTCTTTTAGCTTAAAATGATGAGTTAATTGAGTGTACTGTACAGAGTTCAATCAACTTAATAAATTAAGTTTCTGAAGAAACATAATCAGCATATTAGCAGACTTCCCAGCATGCAGTGTTTGAGAGTTGAAAATCTCCTGAGACCTTTCTTTTTAATAGTTTGAAGAACATATGTGATGAAAAATGAAGATGAGTTGTTTGTCTTCACGATAATGAAAACACTGCAAACCATAATGAAGGTTTATACAGAATTTAGTCCCCACCCCATTACACTTATATGTTAATAAATGATGATAAATGTTATAGTGTTATAGTTGTTGGTTGTTATCTTAAGCTTACTGAATATGTTTCCTCAAGTACAACTGAATTAATGTTAATATTAATATGTTTGTTTGACTAGAAAGGTTTATTTGCTTTAAATCATTACAAAATGGCTTCAACTTGTCTTTTCAAATTCAGCCAACTTTAAACTCTAAGGCATCCTGGACACTAACTTTAATAAGTTAAAACAAATGGTTTATTTTTTACACTTATGAGTGAATAAATTGTAGCAAATGTTAAATGTTATAAGTGTTTGTCAGGTGAC
The DNA here is from genome assembly GCA_034769285.1 of Lutjanus argentimaculatus. NCBI lineage: Eukaryota > Metazoa > Chordata > Actinopteri > Lutjaniformes > Lutjanidae > Lutjanus > Lutjanus argentimaculatus. The sequence goes on along the minus strand of JAWZSL010000025.1, from coordinate 7,014,000 downwards.
TGAGAAAATGTTGGATTAACTTAATATCTTAAGCTTCTTGAACATGTTTTCACATACACGACTGAATCAATGTCAAGTTTGTTTGACCAGGAAAGTTTATTTGTTTTGAATCGTTACAAAATTCCCTCAACTTGTCTTTTCTAATTCAGTCAACTTAAAATGTTAAGACAGCCCGGACACTGACTTATTTAGGTTAAAACTAATAGTTTTTTGTTTTTATGTTGTTGACTTTCTTTTAAAAATGTAAAGAAAAGCCCCAAAGTAAGTCAATTCATTTCACATGCTAATTATCAGATTTACATCGATTCAAATGATATATTAGTGGAACTGAAGTTGTTTTAAATCCAATGGTACGAAGCATTTGATATAATTCCTTGTAGGTTTTGAAATACGGCCATTTCTGTATCATATTTAGACATTTGTCACATGGGGTTACTCATTTTATCATTTTTCAAAAACAAATAGTTTATCTTTACAGTGCATGTGTTTTTCACTATTTGCTGAACAGTTTTTCTTTGTTTTCAATGGATCATTATTCTCTCATTTTTTTAAAAAAACAGGAACTCCCAGAGAGTGCGTACACATGACAAAGCTGAAACACTGAAATGATTCACTGTTCATTACTACCTCTGTCCCATGACGTCATCATCTATGTTTGGATCATGACCAAACAAGAAGAAAAAAAGAAGAAAGAAATAAAGAAAAAAAAAACTTTATCCACCAGAGAACAGGGTGGAAAAATGCAGAAAGAGACAAACCAAGGAGGCTCGCAAGACAGATGCTCCCCTCAAGGTGAACCACCGCTGACCCGTCTGCCACATAAATTATTCTGTAGTTTCAGACTCCATTCCAAAGTTGTGGAATTGGGTTACAAGATAATTTCACAGGCCACTTGCTTGTCTTCCTTGGCAGTCCAACTGGCTAATTGAAGAGAGTGATTTCCAGTTTGGGCAACTATTCAGAACATGGCAGTCAAAATCTGAATGATTTGAAGGCTCTCCTTTCCTCTCTCTCTCTCTCTCTCTCTCTCTCTCTCTCTCTCTTTTCTCTTCTTCAAATATTCTGAATATTTTTCTCGTCCGCACGCAGGCTAATTGTAGGCAAGAAAAAAGGCTCAAATTCTGATTGACAGTTTATCAAATTGATAAATAAACAAAGCATGAAAAACAGTGCTGTCTCTCACTGGAAATTCACTGTGCCAATTTAAATTGATTTTAAAGTAAAAGTCTGGACACATTTTTAAGTTTTTTAGTCAGTTTACACCACGCTTTTACACACTGTAATAATTTCAGGGGTGGAAGTAACTAATTACAACTACTCAGATTACTGTAATTAAGTCATATTTGGGTACTTGTACTTATATTAGCATTTTTCAAGTCTGTAATTTTACTTGTACTTATACGCTTTACACTGTGTAATCTACTTAGTTACATACTGACGAGGCCTACAATTTGAAGTAATATCTAAGGCTGCGACTAACGATTATTTTTATTGTAAATTAATCAGACAATTAATCTTTCTCTTGATTAATCGATAAGTTGTTTGGTCCACAAATTGTCAGAAAATGATTAACAATGTTGATCACTGTCTCCCAAAGCAGAGGGGGATGTCCTCACATGTCTTATTTTGTCCACAACCTCCAAATTTTAAATTTAATGTCAAAGAAGACAAAAGACAGCAGAAAATATTCATATATGAGAAGCTGAATAAGAGAATTTGGACATTTTTTTATTTAAAAAAAATGACTTAAACACTTATTCGATTTTCAAAATGGTTGGCAGTTAATTTAATAGTTGATTTGCGGTGGCTCCATTAGAATTCAAACCTTTCAGCTGCATTCTTGTGGTCAATAAGGCTAAACGGACCGATGAAATCCATGACATACAGACCAAAAAAACAAAACAAAACAAAACAGAACGCAACTGAGGATTGATAATGAACTAAACATCAATAGTTAAAAAGCAACTACTACTCCAGTAGTTTTACATGTGGTTGGGTAATATTCAGTGATGACATCACTTGTACTTGAGTACAGATTTCAGTACTCTTTCCACCACTGAATAATTTTGATCAGAAGTTTTGTGTGTTTAAAAATAACACTAGTCTTTAGGTTACTTCTTTCAGAAGAGCTCCAGTCTGGAACTCGGCTGTTACTGGATTTTTGGGGCCAGTGCTGATACTGATTAAAAAAAAAATGTATATCATCTAATATTCTTTATAAATTCACTGGTATTTTCAATAATCATAAATAACTATGAATAAAAAACATAAATAGACATATTGAATAAAGAAAAAGGATCAAATATACATAAGATGTTGCATATGAAACGAAGAAATTTGAAAAAGTAGAAACTATATGCATTACATTCTGTAAAAAACATAGGACAGCATTTACACTGATATGGACTAATATAGGTCAATATCAGGCCAATAATATCAGTGGACTGATATATCTGCTGATCTAGTCCTGTCATTTACCGTCATGGCATCTCAATCCAGATCAGCTCTCAGAGTGAATTATGGGGCCAAACTGCATCTGAGCTAATCCTGGTGTGTTTAACCCATATGGGTTAAGATTTGCTGGTGATATGAGTATGACCACACGCCGTATTAAATTACCCATGGTGCAATAGGATGGTTCTCCCCTAAACCTGTCTCTTTTAATGTACAATTGTTATGTTCTTCACGTCCACTACAGAAATAAAATGTACATTAATCTTGTAGATCAGTTTAAAGCAGTGCCAAACTGATGCTTCAGGGTCCTTCCAGGAAACAAAGTTGTAAAAAGTGTTTACCTGAAATTTAGACGAGGAGGCAAACAATTTTTTGTTTATACTGAGACTGCTGATGCTCAGTTTGTCTCCATCTCTGTTTATATTTACCTCCCAAAAAGAGGTATACTGACTGCTATATCAGTTAACAAAAAGTAGTGCCCACTGCCTTTTTAAACACTGGAATAATGTATTTTTCACAAGTAACAATTCCCCCACTTCCATCTTTGATGTACTCTGAGTCAACAGCAAAGAAAATGACTGTGTTTCTTGCATTAAAATGTAAATGAATCTTATAGATTAGTTTAAAGCAGCACCAAACTGATGCTTCCAGAGTCCTTTAAGAAAAAAGGTGTAAAAAAGTTTACTTGAAATTTAGTCGAAGGGGGAAAAGATTTTTTTGTTTATACTGTGACTGCTGATGCTCAGTTTGTCTCTGTCTTGTTTATATTTACCCCCAAAAAATGATGTAATCAAACGTCTAAAGAAGTCATCCTTGACAATGCAATTGTAATCTAATTACTCATGTTTAAAATGTAATATGGACTGATCATAGTTACTTATGTTTGTACTCTGATTATATAATCCCAATTACATGTAATCTATTACTACCCAACCCTATATACTGACCGCTATATCAGTTAACGAAAGTAGTCCCCAGTGCCTTTTTAAACATTAAATAATGTATTTTTCCCAAATACATAACAATTCCTCCTGAATCATCTTTGATGTACTCTAAGAATATGTTTCTACAAATACACATTTGTGCATTAAATCTAATCAATCGTGTAGATGCAGTATCAATCTGATGCTATGGGGGTTTTTTTTAAGAAAAAACAATGGTGTATAAAATTTTCATCTGAAATTTAAATGAGGGTGCAAAAGATTTTTTGTTTATATTGTGACTGTTGATGCTCAGTTTGTCTCCAAAAATGATGTAATCAAAAATGTAATGAAGTTATCCTTGACAGTGTAACTATAATCTAATTACAGACTTTTCAACTGTAATCTGGATTTATTATAGTTACTTATTTTTTGTAATCTGATTATGTGATCCTGATTACATGTAATCTATTACTCCTCAACCCTGTATAGTGACCACTATATCAATTAGCAAAAAGTAGTGCCCATTCCCTTTTTCAATAGGGGAATAATGTTTTATTTTTCCAAATAAATAATTCCTGCCCTCCATCTTTGATGTTCTCCAAATCAACAGCAAACAAAAAGAATGAAGTTTGGGGAAAATACACATTCTTGCATTTTAATGTGACTTAATCTTAATGATTACTTTGAAGCCGCACAAAACTGATGCTTCAGGGTCCTTTAAGGAAAAAAAGGTGTAAAAAAAAACTGTTTACCTGAAATTTAGACGAGGAGGAAAACATTTTTTTTTTGTTTATATTGTGACTGCTGATGCTCAGTTTGTCTCCATCTCCGTTTATATTTACGCCCCCGAAACACGGGCGCTAAATGAGGCTAATTAATAACTGCAAGTTCAAGTAATTGTGGATCAAGTGAAGTTCACCAAGCTGCGGCTACGGTACCCGGGGAGGAACAAACCTTATCTTCAAACAAAAGCGCGAAACGCTTTCACCTCCCCAGTCAGTCCGTGCGGATCGCGGCGAAGCGCAGCCTCATCACGGAGAGGAGAGGACCGGTGCTGAGAAAGAGTGAGAGAGACAGAGAGGAGAAGAGAAGGAGGGGGAGACACAGAGAGAGTGAGGGAGGGAGGGTGTGTATGTGTGCGAGAGAGAGAGAGAGAAAGCCAAAGCCAGAGCCAGAGAGACGAGAAAGATAAAGGAAAGACAGACGGAACGATAGACTTGTGCGTAAAAAGTACTGGTGCCCCCCTTCTTCTTCTTCTTCTCCTTCTTCTTCTTTTTCTTTCTCAATTTCCATCAGACAAAAAGCCAAAAACCGGCTGCTTGGATGAACCAGAACCTATCGATCTGTCAGTACTACACCTGGATTCACTGACCAGCCGCACAGCAGGCATGTCCCGAAGGAAGCAGAGCAACCCCAGGCAGATCAAACGTAAGTTTTTTTTTTTCCTAATGTTGTCTAGCCGTTACACCGAGCTTATTAAAGAATATAGTATAGTGACCAGAGTGGAGCTGATTCAGCAGCAGCCACTCATGTGTTGCCTGTCACGGTCCACACGCTCCACTGTCCCTCCGCACGCACGATATTTTTGTGTTTTTGAAGCGCTGATTTACAATCCAAATCCCACCGTGCTGCTGCTGGCTGAAAAGTTTCCCCGCTGCTGCCAAGCAGTAGCAAAAATCAACTTATTTTCTTGCCTGTTTGATTGAGTTTTTATCCAAAAAATTGTGCATCAGACTGACTGACGCCCCTTACGCCAATTAATCACCAATAATTCCAAATTATAGGCCGATAATCTGCGTTATTATGAGGTTGGTTTGTTTTTTTTAATTGCATTGCTATTAAATGTTTCACACGTGTTTCACACACACTCCAACTCCTTCACACACACTTCATTTTTTTTTTCTTTTACACTGACACTTGCAGGTGTGTGTACACACACACACACACATACACACACACACACTTTTTCCAAACTTCACACTATATTGTAGGCTATAAATATGATTGTTAGCTTTGATTATTAGTTGATAGCTGTATCTGGTTGCAGTGAAAGAGCACGTGTGTGTGAAGTTATGGCATGTTTTAATTTGGATTTAATTCACTGTCTCATTCCTCTGGGGGAAAGTGTTGACCTTGCCTCACCAGAAGCACAGTTTACACATATTTGCTTTTCAAATTTAGATTAAAAATTTAAGATGAAATTTACTGCAGTATTATTTGTTTTTATCGCACGAGATACAGTATATTTATAAAGTCCAGCCTGGTGGTCTGCAATAATACAAACGTGTGTCATATTCACATTGTTTGAATTTTAGTCGTGATACATATTTTTAAAGAAAGGCTGAAAACAACTTTTCAGAATTTTTTGAAAATGATTTTTAAGAGCCTCGAGAAATATGTAGGGATTTGTAACACACACACACACACACACACCCACTCACTCATACACACACACACACACGGACACACTTTCACATCTCAAATACAGCTGACATCTCAGTGTCTGTGTGTACAGTGTGTGTGTGTGTGTGTGTGTGTGTCCAGTGTACAGCTGCTGCTGTAAGAGGCTAAAAGCAGCCTGTGGTCACTTTGGGGTCAAAATATCAAATATCAAACCACCTCCAGTTATTTGACTTGTACTTATGATCCTGTTTATACTGTGCTACAAGATATCATGGAGAGTTTAGGACAGTTGTGTGTGTGTGTGTGTGTGTGTGTGGGGGCGTTTGTGTTTGCATGTGTGTGTGAGCTCACATGCATGAATTCATGAGGGCTTGTTGGTATACAAGAGCTTTTTATTACATTTGTGTGCGACAGAAGAGATTTGTACGTTTCATTTTACACATAATAACTATTGTTTCACCTTTGAATTAAATATTATGGACTGTACATTTTAAAAAAAAGTTTTTAAGGAAATCTTGTTTGGAATTTGGATTTATTTCGTGCTTGTTTAGGTAAAGAAAGCTGGGATTTATTAGCGTTTTTGAGATGGTACTGTATGTTTTTATTACAGTAAAATTCTTGAAAAACAAAAGTTCTATCAAACATTTTAAAATAAATCAGCTTAACATTTTTTTAGTGATTGGAGAGAATGGTGTGGTTTAAAATGTTTGATATGTTCTTTTCTCATTTTTCTTGCAGCTTAGTACAGTTTGTTACAGTGTAGTTTCCATAAACTCTGACTGAAAATAATTAATTTGCAGAAACATCCTTTTGTTTCAACTATCTTTTACTTCATATTTGTGTTTTTTTGCTGGCATCCACAAACCCGCAACCATTCCTAATCAACAAAGAAGCACGACGACAGTGTGACGTGATAGGCCCACTCATCTTTTGGACCAATCCCATCATAGCATCCGAATTTTGTCGTCGAGCAAAAAGGAAGTTGGACGGTTTTTTTTTTTGTTTGTTTTTTTTTTTTTTTTTTTTTTTTTTGTGCTTTTGCGCTTTCGTCACTGTGACCCGGCCTTGTGTGTGAATTAGTATGTCATGTGTAAGATCTTGTTAATATGGAGCCGGTGTGCAGCCGTATAATCAAGCTCTAGTTAGAAACAGAAAAAGGTCACGAGGAGCCTAGATCCTCTCTCCTCCTTACCCCGGGAACTCTGGGAAAAAAAAAAAAAAAAAAGGGGCCGAGGAGGAGGCACTGCACAGAAAGTCAGCACAGACAGTCATTCTAAAGGACAAAAAGGTTGTTGGGCGCAGTCCCCCACCCCTCCACCCTCATCCACCCCCTCAACCCCCCCTCCCTCCTCCTGCATACATTGGACCGTTATCTAAAATTGTGATTTATGCAGTATTTTAATATTTTGCTTATTCTTTCCCCTTGGGTGCTCTCTGAGCGGTGATAAAAAGGCGATGCTGAAAGAGCACCATTAATTTGCTCCGATGACTGGGGAGATAAGGCCAGATAATGGGAAAGATAAGCAGAGAAGATATACCATCAGAAACCCGATTATTACCATTAAAATTCCAGCCCAGCAATCTGCAGCTGGCTGATAATTCCTTCTCCGTTTCCACCACTTTGGATGATAAGGCAAAAAATAGTCACTCAGTGCTCCTTGATTAGGCTGCCTGGATATCCCGATAATACAGTGATAAATTATGTATTTTCCCCCCTTGTTTTTTTTCTGTGAAACGTTACATCTGATTTTTTTTATTTATATATATAAATATAAATATATATTTCTGTGCCCCCCCTCCCCTTGTTGCTTTCCCCAAGAAAACGAAACCCCCCCGTACACTTTTATTGTAATAAGAGTTTGATAGAAAGAGGAGATAGTGGTTGGAGGTGTTTTGTGTGGGAGCACATATCAATGTTATCAGCTCATCTCCCAGGGCCAGCTGCTAGCTGCTGTTGTTTTTAGCCTTATCACCCCGTGCCAATATGCCAATAAATTGCCCAGATTGTTAGCCGTTCCAAGGCTGGGTCAGTAGAATTTGACAGGAATGATGAAAATATCGCTGATGCTCTGCGGATTGCGATTAGCTGCTGTAATATGATGTGTGAATTCCACCAAGCTTCCCCTCTATCCTCTCTTCTCCCTCCCTCCTGTCCTCGCTGCTCCCCTCCCCTCCCGCCCCCCTCCCCACCGTCGCCTCTTCCCCCGGCTGCTGCTGCTGCTGGTGTCCATACCTCTATTCGTACTGAGAGGAGAACATTTTGATGCTTAATAGGAAGGAAAGATATGAACAGGCTGAATTGAAACCAGGCCCCTCAGAGTAATTTTTCTGTAAAATTGCCCCCCAAAGTTTCACGGCGTAAAGGGGAATCTGGATGATGTAGGGAGCGTGCCTCTGCCAGTGTTTATGGGAACATATTGAAGCAGCCCTCTGAGGCCATGGGCGGACATCTAATGTCAAATGTGCTTATTAAACTGACTTAGTGTTCTCCTTTTTACTGTTGTCTTCACCGTATGGACCATCTGAGAATTCATGTTGCTTCCTCTGGCTCTTTTTACTCGACATTGTCCAACCAGAATCAGGCAGTGTACTGTAGTGATTATACTGCTCTTTTACTGTAAGTTTGTATAGCACCCGAGAGGCAAGCCCACCAGTCCCCAGAGCTTACCACTGTGTCACACTGTCAAACTGTCTAATCTACTCACGTGATAGTGATGCTTCATCTTTAAAGCTGATTTTGTTTCAGTTTTACCCATAATACCTTGTGGTTAAAGTTGGAGCAGGGACTAGTGATAGTAAATATTGATTTTTCTATCACATTTTCCTAGTTTAGTTTGGTGTGATTTGATTTATTTGCTTCACATGTATAGAAAAAATATAACATGATTGCCATAAAGAGATAAAATGTGATGGGGAGGTGGAAAAAAAAACCCTTCAGAGGGGCTTGATCAGGGAACTCTTCAGTGAATCTAATGAATGAATGTAAAAGAAAAAGAAAAGGGAAAAGAAGACAAGAGAAAAAAAGACAGAAACACACAAACACACTAGTTTATTTGTGAGGGACAAGTACAGAAAAACAGTGATATATGCAGTGTGCAATGTAATGTACACTATGTGCTGCAATTTTTACTATCAGTTCATTTTCACAATTAATTGTTCAGTCTGTAAAATATAAAAAAAACTGTGAAAAATGCTCATCACAATTTTCCAGAGCCCAAAGTGACCTCTTGGAGTTGCTTCTTCTGTCAAACTAACCGTCCAAAACCCAAAGACTCTTCATTACTATCATAAATCACAAAGAAAAGCAGCAAATCCTCACAAATGTTTGATATTTTTGCTTGAAAAATGACTGAAACAATGAATAGTTATCAAAATATTTGGCAACCGTTTTTCTTTCGACTGACTGATCGAGTAATCAACTAATCGTTGCAGCTCTAATGTACACGTGTGTACAGCTGAAGCTCACTGCCAGCTTATTAGCAGCGGTCCCTTGATGGGCATTGATACTCTAAGCATTTGTTAAAATTACGTTACAGTGTAACACGTAAAATCAGTGCATATTATAATAAACAAGAACAAGAACATCAGGAACTCAAGTATAGAAATCATCTCAAATGCATCATTTGACTAATATATTTCTTTTTTAAGTGTATTTCATTGTTTTGAGAGTTATTTATTTGTAAATGTTTACTGCTTGTATTTATAGAGACCATCAGGTTGCCTTAAATCGGGGGTGTCAAACTCATTTTAGTTCAAGGGCCACATGCAACCCAGTATGATCTCAAGTGGGCTGGACCAGTGAAACCATTGCATAACAACCTATAAATATCGTCCCAATTTTTCCCTTTTTTAGTGTAAAGAAGAACAAATACATTCTGAAAACGTTCACAATTAATAAGCCATACATTTACAAAACAGATGATCAGTCTGACATGTGTTTGGAAAAATAAGTACAGTTTCAACACTGTCTCGATTTTTCCACATTAAGTCATTACACGTGAATTACGACATACAGATTACAGTGGATCGACAAATGCACAAAACATTTATGTATCTTGGAACTGAATAACAATATAGTATTTTACCGTTTGTCGAGATCTAGGAATCTTTTTAATTTTTCAGACATTTCCATTCCTGTGTAGTGATGCTGCATCACCATACAACAGTAACTAAAGTAGAACCGAATGTGGAAGAAGTTTAAGTATCCCCTGCCTTACAAATCATTTACAAATCAAAAGTTTTGGCAGTGCTTTTGCAGAACGGTTCCACCAATTCTGTTTTGAGAGAGAAACCTGATACAGATGATTTTGTACTGATCGACAATATTCTGCACAACGTCCAATGTCCTGATCTGGATTTAATGACTGCTCTGCAATTGTTTTTTTTACACTTTGCAAAGCGATCCAGTGGGCCGGCTTGGACGCTTTGGCGGGCGGGTTCTGGCCTGCGGACCGTACATTTGACACCTGTCTTAGATGCATCATTTGACTATTATCTTTCATATTAAGGCCTTTGAGGAATATGATCCCAGCTGTTTTGGGGTTATTTATTTGTAATTGTTTACTGCGTCTGTTTCTACTGTGTAGTCACTTTAAAGGTTGAATCAGTTGGATTTGTCTGAGCTGTTCGTAAACGCACCAGAAAGATATTTAATTGTTGGGTCTCGTTCCCAGGATGTCAAATACAGACGTTTTGAGTTGGTAAAGCGTCCTGATCACAGCGAAATGATGAGAAAAAAAGGAAACACAGGCAGAGGGCAGCATGATGATTGAAAGGGATTATGTTTAAGTGAATCTATACATTGTTTTTTTATGGAAAATGTTGCATATTATGCCCTTAAAGCTAATATAACATACAAAGAACCTTTGGATGACTATAATAAGGTCCCTGCTTTTCTCAACTAGTCCGTTTGGAGCTGAACTACATCTAAACAAGGTTCCCTGTGAGAGCTAAAAGTCTGTTTTTTATCGTAGCAACCATTTTTTTCCGTCTCCGCTCCACAGTTAATCTCTCCAACTCCTTAGCATAAGGCCACTTTATGTAATGTTAGCATACTGTTTATCATATCAGGTGACATTTCTATCTTTGAGGGGCATTTATCAGAGGCAGATTACAGTAGTAAGGGATAAGGGGAGTGTTTACTGAATTGACTGCCAACATGCTGTATCTGAATGTGTGTGTGTTTGCTTGTGTATACATCGGTGCATGTACAGTATGTGCGAGGAGGAGCATGTGGCTTTTAGCAGAAGGATTGGAGCTGTTAGCTTGATGTTTTTTTTTTTTTCTTCTTCCTCTCTGGGAACAGACTCTCTCGTCCATATTTCCTACAACTTAGCTTTGCTTTTCCTCGTATAAGGCGAGCGTGCGGTGTCAGTCGTATACGCTTGCGTCTCACCCTTTGGCCCGCAAACGCTGGCAACTCCAGCAGTCAGATGTTTTGGGGGTGTAAAATCAAAAAATGTTTGCATGCCAGCCTCCCTGTATATTTAAGGGTTTCTCTTTCATTGGGTGACAATCACGCCGTGTCTCTTGTGTTTCTCTTGTTGATTTCTGTCAGAAGAAGAATGGTTGTTGAATGCCAACTTTCCCTCAAACATCTGTTCCCTGCCAATAACAGCTTGTGCCGTTGCCTCGTCTTAGCTGAAGGATCCCCAATTGCCTCCTCACTTTTGACACAAAACAACAATGCAGATGAATGTCATCTTCTTGTAATGTTTTTTTTTTCTTTCTCTATTGTGTCTAAAATACGTTTGTTTGCGTGGAGAAAGTATTTACGGCGCTGGTGCGATTACTGCTTATGTCGCTGCAGCTATAGGGAGAGGAATGTATAGCAGCTGCCGTTTCCTTTGTTGACAACAGCGCTGTGTGATGTGTTGGACGGGCCGGGGTTGGCAGCCGATGGACTGACGGTGCCTAATCCTGCCCTCTCTCTGTCGCTGGAGCCTGCAGTGCCTGGACAGCAGTGTGAAATGTGGGCAGGGTTGCTGCAAAGGTGGAGGTCACTTCCTCGCGCAGTTTCCTCTTTATCTTCCTCTTTCCTGAATTCCACTGCTATTATTCCAATAACCGCTGCTCCAAGCTGTCACCATTGTGTTTTCATTCAGGCACTGGACTGTAACTGTCCCCAATGTGAGCAAAATGTTAATTTTAGATGCAGCGTTTGGATAATATATTTCATTTTAAGGCCTTTGAGGAATATGATCCCACCTGTTTGGGGGTTATTTATTTGTAATATTTCACTGCTTCTGTTACCTTCAATCTAATATAATGTACATTCAACCCTCAGATCACTATAATCAAGCATGGTAGCTGTAATGTGAGCAAAATGTTAATTTTAGAAATATGTATGGCTGCAGCTAACGATTATTTTCATTGTTGATTATTTTCTCGATTAACTGATTAGTTGTTTGGTTCAGAGAATGGTAAAAAATGGCAGTCAGTGGCAGTCAGTCAGTCAAAGTCCAAGCTCATGTCCTCAAACCAATTAGCTGATTATCAGAATAGTTGGCAATTGAATTAATAGTTGGCAACTAATCGATTAAAGGTAGAATCAGCAGAATTTGTCCGAGCTGTCCATAAATGCAGCAGAAAGATACCAGGACATCAAATACTGACGTTCTGGGTTGGTAAAGTGTCCCGAGCACAGCAAAATAATAAGAAAAATAAGAAAATACAAATGCAGACACCACCACACACCTTTAGTTGCACATAAATAAACACTGATTATGTTTTTAAACAATGATTTGATTTATTTGCATATGCTTTTGAGTTGTAAGATGAAAAAGGACCAAAATAAATTAAACTAAACTAAAAAATAAACTAAACAAAAGAAAATGCTGCATATTATGCCTTTAATCAATTAATCATTGCAGCGCTAGAAATATGTGCAAATCAAAAACAAAAATATTCTCATTATTTACGATTTCTTCTTGTGTATTTTCTTTTTATTTGTACGTTTGAGTCCCTGACCGTATTCCTCTCTGTTTATTTAGATTTTATATCAATGATGCCCATTGAGCCCCCAGGTAACAATTGACTTTCAGCCTGCTTTAAGTTAATAGCCTTGTCTCTTGCTTGTAGGGATCAATATTGGTATTAATTAATCACCATTATCAAGAGCAGGATCTAGTTCCATTTGTTGTTACATCAGCAAAATATCAATAGAGAAAGTGGACTCCCCGATCGTCATGGCAACTTCATCTCTTAGGTCAAAGAGAGTTTATCTTATCTTGCTGCTGAGAGTGGCAAACTGCTTAGGAATCTAGTTTAGACTCAAAGATCATTGATTTAAGCCTTTTTTCACCCCCACCTTGTTGTTTCAGGAGAGAGGAGGTGAAAAAAAAAAAGGCAGCAGAGAAAGGCAGCATTCTAATCACAACAGAGATGTAAGATTTAAATATTGATGTCCAAAGGCCATTACAGCAAAGAAGGCCTCTGGTCTCGCTGTTGTTCAAGTACGTCCTTTTAAGACCCAGACAAAGCTTTGATTATCAGAGGTGTCACCGTGGAGTATGTCTGTATAGCTGACAGTGTGGGACTGCAGGGGAGATCAGTTTCCTGCAGCCGCCACCGCCACAGAATGTTAACACATCACGCTCAACATCCTGGTACTTTTACAGGCCTCACAGGCCCAGACCGTATTCCTGACGCTCAGTGTTTATGCTGCCCGTGATGACTTGATTAGAAAGTTGTGTTGAGCTGAAATGATCAGCTGATTAATGGATTAGTAGACCGACAGAAAATGACTTAGAAACAATTTGAATTTTTTTAAATTTATTTATATATTTAGACAGTTTAAAGTTACAGGGACAGTGCACATTAATAAACATTTATGTAAATGTGTCAGTTTAGCCGTTTTGGCTCATTCTCAACTGTAGTCCCTAGGCAGGTTTAATGACAGCTACAATACATTAATACAGGAACAGCAATACTCTACTTATAGCAGATCACACTTCATAAGACATAATAATCTTTAAGACATTTTTCATTCAATGATTGATTGTTTCCAGCTTTTCAAATGTGAATATTTCATGGTTTTCTTGGTCTTCTTTTGGGCGTTATTCTATAGAAAACAGGCATTTGAAGACATGAACTTGGACTTGGGGACTTTCTGTTGGCGTTTCTCACTATTTGCTGACATTTTATAGAAGAAATGATAATTGAGATCTACTGATTAGGTAGATTAGCTCCTTAATCAGCAGTGGGAGAAGTATTTAGGTGCTTTACTGAAGTAAAAGTAGCAATGCATTGAATGCAGTGTAAATACTAAAAATAAATAAAGTAAAATAAGTACAAACAAGGAGGAGCCCTGCATTCAAGTACACCTATTAACAGAAAATAAAAAATGTACATGAATGTTTTATTATCATACATTATATTATAATTAATGCTGTAGTTGGTGAAGGTGGTGCTAATTCTCACTTTCAGTTATGTAGTATGCACTATGTTCACAACATTCTTTTAAGATGATGACATGTTTTGTCTGTGAAACAATAATCTGCAATGCAACCAGCAACTACAGCTGTCAAATAAATGCAGAGGAGTAAAAAGCGGGGCCACACAATATGTTAAAAATAATCATATTACGATTATTTTGGCAGTTATTGAGATTGCAGTGTGATTCATGGTTAGTGGGACTGATCATTTTTGCATCAAACTGTTCATTTTCACTAAAAATTGCTGGGGTCTGTACCAGATTCACATGTTTTCTTATGTCCGGAGAGCGAGATTTATAGGTCAGGGCATCTCTGCAGCACCACAATAATGCTGTTTGTCACACATTGTTACTTTATCAAGAAACTGCAGCTTCTGTGATTTGGCCATATTGCAATTTTAAATTTTAACAAATGCAGGTCCTCAAATGCACTCACCTACAAACACCACAAACAGCTACAAACACCTCAAAATTACACGTACAGTTGAGTAAATGTACTTAGTTACTTTCGTCGACTGCCCATAAGAAAAGAAATTCTAGTTGTGTGTTTTTTTTTTTTTTTTTTTTTTTTAATTCAGTGAATTCTTTTTTTAGGTCAGTATTCTTCCACACCGGCATTACACATTCTTTTCACCCTGCATTTTTTTTTTTTTTTTGTTTGTTTGTTTTTTGTGTGCATTTGTTGCATTTGTTGTACAATGAAACACCTTCTTGATTAAGAATTTGACTAATGAGTCAGTATGTGTGTGCATTATAGTGGAGTATGCTGCTCTCATGGGAAGTTAGGTCGGAGCTATTTGGGTGGTGGCAGGGTGGCCTGGATGCTTGGATGTACCTCATCATGCTGCAGAATGCTCCTCAGGGTTGGAGCAGAGAGCAGGGGCACTGCCTGCTTCTTTTTTTTTTTTTTTTTTCTTCCTCTTTTTGCCTCCGGGACACAATTGCCTCATTTAACATTCTCTATTTGGCCCCTGCCAAGAGGGGAAATAGCCAGGGTGAGTAAGAGAGGCCGCCACACATCATGAATTCTTCTTTCATTTAACTTGCACAGTCCCTTTTCACCTTGGTGATGCACATGGATCAGGAATGAAGATATTGCTCAATTAAGGGGATTTCTGAGGTTGCTCCTGAGGTATTGCAGTTATTTTTGTGCCATGCCGAGGTTTTGATGTATCATGGATATGGATATTGGGTTCATCACATTTGTGTGATGCTTTGACATCTCCATAGCCCAGAAGAGAAACAGCTCTGCGCCTGCAAACAGCAACTTGCCTCTGCCATATTCAAGAAATAAAGTCTGTCAGTCTTCCATTGCAAGGATGTAAATAACTTTTATGTCTGTATTAAGATTCTTTTTGTTTATTTCAATTTAATTAGCTACAGTTAATCAAAACATTTTCATGGAATATGTCAAAATTAATATCAGGGTTTTGACTGAATCTTGGATGAGAGAAAGGAAAGGGACTCCTAGGAAATATGACTCACGTTTTGCAGCAGGCATTGTCACAATATGTTGTCAGCAATATACAGTAAAATTATTGGCCAAGAGTTCGACTTCAACCACATGAATTGATGCAGTAATTAGAAAATTACATGAAATGCTGTTTTTAAATTTTTTTTTTATTAAAGAGATGATAATAAAAGGGTAGAATTTGGTGAGCACCATTTCCAGAGCAGAATAGTAGCTGGCACACCAGAAAGTGACGCCCTAATAGCTGTTCAGTGTAAATCTCTGGCTTGGCAGGAATTACTGGGGATGTATTTGTGGGGGGCAGCGCGATGCACAACTTTGCATTGGAATGAAATGCAGCAGGCTTGTATAGTTAAGGGATAGGTGGCAACAGAGGATTAAGTAACAAGCTTTTCAGTTCAATTTGTACATCAGCATTTTCCGCCAGACGAACCGCACAAAACGCGCCGCATCTTAAGGCCTTGCTGGAAAATCACTAATGACAAAGCTTTGTAAATAGATAAACAATTTATGTCAAATATGCTGAAAATATAAAACAAACTTCAAAACATGTTAATACTTTAAAGAGGCTGTGTTTTGATTTGCACCATTGCAAAGCTGGTAAAGCTGTTGACAGCACAGCTTACACATCATGTGATCAGTGGCCGTATCTGCCTGCGTGTGATTAGCAGCGAGCTCTGCTACAGAAATAGCCACAATGGAGCCATACACGCTCCCAATGGAGCACTTTGACGATGATCGATCATATTTTACAGTAAATTATGCAAATCAGATTAGATGATGTTGGGACGGTGACGACAGGAGTGACGCGTTGCTGAAAGTACACGTCTCTTGCTTCTTATTATTTCAAAGCAGGCTTTGTGAAAGTGACAGAGTAAACATCCGGGGAGAAATGCAGCCGCTATTATTTCAGAATCAGCCAATTTTCTCTCTCTGTGTATTTCAGAGAATGCTTATCTAGTAATTACTAAAAACTGTTGACATTGAGCAAGTGCTGTAGCCAACTAAAATGCCTTTTTGTCTTATGATATCAGATTGGATTTTTATCTTTAGGTTCACGCAATCGCGCATTCCTGAAAAGCAAAGATAAGTGGCTCAAACTCCTTATTTCTAGCATGAGTGTGGAATTAAGAGCCTCATTTTGAAAAACTACAATCATTACATCCTGCATTCATTTTCTGTGCAGAGATACTGATAATGTGTTTTTTTTCTTCCTTGTGGTTCAGTCGAGGATGTGCCTGTGAATGTCTGAGACATACATTTGACCATAATCAAGTTTTTTAAGCTTCAGAAACAGGATAACAACTGGGTCAGATGATAAGCCCGGGCAAAACAGGGAAAAAAAAGCCTCCTCTGATAGACGAGGAGAAAATCTGATTGATTGATGTCTGCTGGCTTTGCCACCATCACAAGCCAGTTGACAGTTAGTTTGGGATCAGATGATTTCACTCTTCAGATTGGGGTTGAGGGGAAGCTAGGCAAATATGAAGGACACAAAGGTCAATGGCTTCTCTCCTCCTCTCTGTATCTATCTCTCCCTCGCAATAGCTTGCTTTGACAAACTGTAATATGTTGCTAAGCTTTGTGGCAGCAGGACACATGGTCATAGTTTGTACAGTAATATCCTATTGCAGTAATCTCACAGGGAATGATTGAAAGTGCTGGAGGAATCTGGTGCGAGCAGGGACCCGTTGACATCATCAGCTGCCGTGGACTGGCAGATGTCTCCTGACTTGTTTGAACTGAATTTTCCCATGGGATTGAATAAGTTAAACAACAGCTTTGACTCGCAGTGAATCTGTTATTGTAAGCAGGATCTGATAAGACGGCACCATATTATGAGTTTGTGTAGCAAAGAGGCCAAAAATGGAATCTCCAGCGAGTGTCTCTCTGCGGTTTCGGAAAAAGACGAACATGGAACCGTGACAAAGGATGATTGGATGCATATTGTAAATAAACACCCAAGTCTTTCACGATCGCCTCTCAGTCTCTCCATAAAGATGTTCCATACAACATTTCATCTGCCCTAGCTGCTTAGATCGAGTATCACCAAGATGAAGTGACAAGGGCTGCTCCGGGTTTGACCCCGAGTAACACTTAGGTTTAACCAAAACAAACTCTTGGAAGATATTTTTGGTCTTAATATTGCCAGTGTTTGTCATTTTCTCCCTTTAGCTATTGTTATGGAGTGAAATTTAATAAGACAGGCCTTGGGTGCCCATAGCCGTTCTTGTGTTATTGAATAGAAAGCCCTCTCTGAGGGTCCATCTCTACACTGTAAAAAAAAAAAAAAAAAAAAAAAAGATTTAGTGGAATCAACTTATCTGTTCTAATTAACTTAACATAAATAAACAAGTGTTATATTTTTATTCAAGTTAATTAAACTTAAAATTTCTTTTTATTTTTAGAACATTAAAGAAGAAGATAATCATGATTCCCTCTAACTTGAATTCTTTTGACTTGAAATGATGAATTGAATGAATGTACAATCGCTTTAAGTCAGATGTTCTTAATAATCTGATTGCATTAAAATCAGTTTGTACCTGAAGAAAGTTAACTGATGTGCTTGAATCACTAGAAAATTACCTCAACTTGTCTTTTGAAATTCATTCAACTCAAAATTTCTAATGCTGCCTGGGCTCTAACCTTTTAAAGTTGAAACAAATAGTTTATTTTTACAGTGTAACAGACATAACAGACATGTCCATTAGCTTTGTATGGGGCTGCTTTCAAGATCAAGGTCTCACTTGTGATGAAGTGGCTGTGCAAATGTAAGTCAAATTCTACTATTGTGAATCACTTGTTTTAATCAAGTTTTTTTTATTGAAAGAAATGCAGCCTCCATTCAGAGCCACTAACCAAACAATAAAAAAGGATAATCCGAAGACAATTCCCATCCAAATGGAACCGGACATCATTTAGGGGAAGAGACAACAACTCTTTGTTTGTTTGAAGTGGTTGATATGACAACCTTCTTGTCAAAGACTCAGGGCGAATAAAAGGGATTTGTAATTACCATAATTATCTCTTATATGTTTTCACCTAATGATGTCCATTAAATGCCTGAGGCTTCATTTGGAGGCTGCCTCACTGTAGGTCGGCATAGACACATAATACAGCATGTTACATTACACAGTGCACGAGTAATGAACTTCTTTCATCGGAGATGTTTATCACACAGTGCTTCTGGGGGGAAAAGCCAATATACTTCAGCTTTTTGTTACAGTTGGATTATAACAATTCTCATAGTTCCCACTTATCTTTCAAATTTCCTCTACATGTGATATCAACCCAATTGGCTTCATGTCTAAACAGGATGGCTCTCTAATCTAGACCACTGTTCGTTTCATGTAAAACATCTCATTTTGTGGCTTAGGCTGGTGGCTGTCTTATCGTTACATAATTCACTGCCCTCTCCCTGATTTTCTTTGTGGCAATTTATTTAAATTCCCACATGTTTATATATTTCCTGTCTCCTTTCATTCAAAATGATTGCCTTTCATGAGTTCAAAGACTCATCTTCAAGACTTTTGGTAACTTCGCAGATATGAATTCGCAGTGGGGGGAGAGTGGAGAGGGAGGGGGGGGGAAAGTATTTTTGTTGGAGAGCACAAGAAGAGGGAGTGTTAGTGCATGTCCGAATCCAGAGGTTGAACTAACCCCGATGAGAGGCGCAGATATAGCACTCTAACAGTCCACACCTCAGCAAGTACAGCGTCTGAGAGATGATGCCTGAATACATGTGTGCAGTTCTGCTCCTGCACTAAGGCCCTCGGTCCTGCATGTGGCTCCGCTCCTGTGGTTGCTTTGGTCTTTGTCCGCCACCTATCAGCATATCAGCAGTGTCTCTGAAGCCCAGTTGTATAATGCACCATTTATGGCTTTGTGGAGGGAGATGGCGGTCGGGCGGCGGAATAGCTCCAGGCCTTCCCCTCAGTGAGTGGATTAACGGCGGCCTGCTTTAGCGCACACTGCCGCGGTGTGAAATCGGCCCCGCTTCGGCGCCGGCGATGAGGCTCCCCTCTCCCTCTTTCTCCCTTCTTTTCTCTCCCTCTCTGTTTCCTCACCTCCATGCAAAGCCTCTCCCAGCCATCTGTGAAATGTGGAAACTCTGTGTCTAAGTTGAGTTCAGATCCCATCCCCTCCGTCAAGCTGAGGCCAGGAAGCAAATGGGCAGGCAGTCGGCGGGAGGAGGAGGAGGAGGGGAAGGAGAAGGGTGGTGGTGGTGGTGGTGGTGGTGGTGGTGGCGGTGGGAGGGGAGGAGAGGAGGGAGGGGGGGATCAGCTCACTGATGTCGTGCCGCGTGTGCAGGAACCCTGCCTGTTCTCCGCGGGCGAGTTGGAGGAGGGTCCAGGCCTGGGTGCCGGCCGAGAGATCTCTGGTTCCTGCTTGCAGGTCCAAATCCCCCCTCTGTGTGTGTCTGTGTGGAGGCGAGGCGGTGGCACAGCTCCCCTGAGCCCCTGCCCAGTCCTTTGAAGATAAGATGGTGATACAGAGTCCCTTTCGGTACGTCGCTAACCGATGGTCTTTGTGTGACACACATGCCTCTCTCCTTTGGAGCCCGCAGCTAAAACACCTATGGTCTTTACTGAGACGAATCGGCTGTATGGCTTCAGGTCAAATTAGATTATGAATGGGTGACAAAATCCTAGATTGTATGTTTAGGATATTTGATTTTTTTTTCTCACCATTTCATGCTGATAGCGTGGAGTTCTGCTGTGGTTGATATTTCTATTTGATTTCCCTCCACTGAGAAGAATCACTTCCATAAATTCTCCCCTTATACACTCGCTTGCTGACTTAATTTTTTCAGTTTTCCATGGCAACGAGTTGTCATCTTAACTGTGCTGATTTCTCCTGCTATCTGCTGCTGTATTGCTCTTGATCATGACAGTTTTTTAAACACGTTTCTCCTCTGCATTTATAACCATATTTTGTGGCACTCGCGGGCCAATTCTCCCACTTCTGGCTCTCCACAGCAGCTTTTCACAAGAGCGACCATCATAATCAGGCTTTTGAATTATGAACTCAATATTCCCTTTTTTTTCCCCTGTCTATCCTGTGGCTTTGGGGGTTCAGATCTGTGCATAATGTCTTGTGATTGCATGGCATTATGGTGGTTTGGAAAGCCGAGTCGAGGTCCAGCCACGCATCATCTTTCCATAGACAATGTGGATCTCTGTCTCTCTGAGCTCATCAGGGATGGGGCGTTGATTGCTTTTTGATACCCCTCCAACGTGGATGAGGTCCTGCATACATCAGCTAATTAGAATGTACTTATAGTGTGTGTGTTTGTGTGTGACAGACCCCACACTTCTCATCAGATCCTCAGCCCAAGTGCTCTAACCGCACTCACTAAAGGCTTTATCAAATTCCCGACAAGAAAAGAAAAGCTATACAGTGCAGGGCTGGTGGGTGGGTGGGTGGGGGGTTGAGTGTGTGTGTGTGTGTGTGTGTGTGTGTGTGGGATTTGATGTCAGGGAAAAATAAAACACAGAAAATGAAAGGAGAATGTATAACGACAGGACCTATTTCACAATTTGGGTTAAAATTCCACAATCCCACTTTATATACAACACATACAGGGGGAAATCTGATGACAGCTGTCAAGTTTATACTACAACAAGATGACTGTTTAAGAAGAAACCACCTTGCTACTGTTCCAGACCGCATTCAGTTAGAGGTGGCAAAAGTACACACATTCTTTACTCAAGTAGAAATACAGATACTTGTGTGTAAAAGATACTCTGGTGAAAGCAGAAGTACTGATTCAACTTCTTTAGTCAAGTAAAAGTGAAATATTACAGGCTCTGAAATGAGTTCAAGGTGTAAAAGTAAAAAGTTGCCCCCGAAGGACATTTCTATTGAATGTCTCTGTGCAAAGCTAGCCGAACCTTTTGTCATATTAAAGCCGCTACAAGAAACCTGGCCTGAGGACAAAAAGCGGTAGTGTTTCCACAAAATATAACGTCAAAAATAAAATTATCTAAGTAAAAATCTCCTCCTGCTTCTTTTTAACTGGCCAGTGTACTACTCACTGTAACTCTGCCTGTAAAAAAAAAAAAAAAAAAAAAGGAAAACACAGGCTTTTTCATCTGATTTCAAGGAGAATCCAACTCGGTGGCAACCTTTAAATACAACTATACAGAAACAGTCATTCTTCTCACGGATGGTCTCACTTGCTTATGTAGGTCATATAAAGGCATCAGTATTAAATTGAAACTGTTTCAAAATGTCTTGTTATTTTTTTAAATTTTGTTTTTGTCTGGTCACAATTGTCATGCTCCCACGTGATATGCACTCACGGATACAACGAGGAATCGCCATATTGTCCCATCCATTTAGGCTGAAATCAGTCTTGAAGTTGGCAAGGCGGTGTGCAATAATGCAAAATCAAAAAATAAAGGAGCATCTATTTCTATCCGGTTATGAATAGGTACACCACAGGTGATTCACACCAGACTTTATTTTAGCCATAAAGAGCAACAAATGGGGTTGTGGTGGATAAATGAGTTAATTCGGAGCCTTCCTGTGGGAGAGTGAGGATTGAGTCCCACTCTGGCAACTACAATGTGACAGTAGTGTGAAATTATTTGTCAGCGGAACCTTTGGGTTTTGTTAAAAAAAAAGAAAATTATTTTCAGTTCTCAGTCACAGTTTGATCAGGCTTAACAAAACTACTTGGGTAGGTTGTGAAACAAAAACTGTTTGGTTAGGTTTAGGCAACAAGACCACTTGGTTAAGTTAGGGAAAGGTCATGGTTCGTCTCTGCCATGAGGGTGTAAATAGCCACATTGGCTTTTAACACCCCGGGTGTAAATAGCATTGTTGGCTTCAGCCACCTGGGTGCTTGTCTCAGCCATGCTAGGCTATATACACCTGGTTGTAATTGGCCACATTGGCTATTCCACCCCAGGTGCAAATAGACTCGTTGGCTATTCCAACCTGGGTGCAAATAGCATCAGTCTAAAAATAATTCAGAATTCTCCTCAAATGCATTCAAACAAAAGTGACAAACCTGTTTTTAAAATCTAAGGAGTAGAAAGAACAGATATTTATGTTAAAATGTAGGAAGTAAACTAAAACATTGACAGAAAAAAAGAAGTAGATACCTCAAAAATCTACTTAAGTACAATAACAAAGTATTTGTACTTCATTACTTTCCATCTCTGCTTCCAGTAGAGTTGATCACGCTGGCAGCAGTGGAGTTAACTTCATCCCACTGTAGCTAATGATGGGCGCTTTGCTAGCAGCTCTGAATGGATGGCACAGCAGTAGGGAGGGAAGTTGCAGCAGCTAATTAGGCAGCACAAATGAGTGAGTGGTATCATCCCATGCACCTTGATGATATTACGGTCGTGGAGCATCAGAGAGGGACCTCTGGAAAGTTTTTTTGCTGTTGCCTCACTGACTTTTTGGATTGCGGGGCATTTCAGCAAGGCCATATTAGTCAGGCAGCACCTGGTTTCACTTCTTTTACCTCACACACACACACAAACACACAAAAACTGCTCACCAAACGTCCTAGTCCCATGCTATGATCTGTGGAAGGTGCTGGGGCGTCTCTATATATTTCATAAAGGCATCCTATTACACCCCCATGGCTTGTGGGGAACAGTACACTGTGGTTTAGTCCCCGAGCAGCGGAGAATAAAGTGTAGGACGTGGCACTGGAACAGAAATCTAACTGCTGTTTCCTCAGGTAATCTTGACTTGGATCTTAATTCCAATAAAGTGTTTTTTTTTTTTTCTTCACAGCATAAGCCAGATCCAAGCAAGAACACTCCACTCTCTGTATTTCTGCGGTCATACTTTATTGAATATCATTTCAGATAAGAGGTGTAATCCTTTGGGTGGAAGTGATGTATATTGACCAGCTCAATGATAGCGATACAGCGCATGTCTCTGATCTCAAAGTGGTAAATAACTATTTGTGTCAGCGGCTCAATCAAATGTTGTGGAATATTGAAAACTGCCCTTGTTGTTGTCAGTCTCCAAGTTTGTCAGACTCTGTCTGAATATTTAAAATGTCACTGCCGGAGACCGAAGAGATGCAGATAGTTGTTCTTTTTGTGCAGGAGCTAGTGGATGTATTCAGTGAATGCTAAGTACGGGAATGACTGGATGAAACTGCCAATCGATTTGTTCATCAATCATTCAATCAATTAAGCTAATAAAAGCTTTTGAGCAGCTGTCAGACTGATATACAGTATTGTAGTTGTGCTCTGTCATGTGGTTTGCAGCTGTTATGAGGTTCAGTGGTGGTAAAAGTATTCAGAGCCTTCATTTAAAGGTATAATGTGTAATGTGTTAAAATGTCTTATGACAACTAGACATATGTTATATATTTTATGAAGTTGTGTACTCAGATTTCCCCAAATGTTGCCAACACATTTGGACGCCTGTCAGTGCCAACATATCATCTTTACCTCCTCTAGTTGCCATAACTACAGCAGAAACAGGAAGGGAAGGAAGTTGTGAAACATGACTAAAAGTAACATGAATAAAACCTATAAAAGACTTACACACTGCGCCTTTAAATTTTAAGTGTTTCTCTGTAACATTACATATTCATGTCACAATAATTATATTTAGGCAGAGTCACACATTCCAAAAGTCAGCTGATCAGTTTCATCAGGACTGTGTGGGTGTGGTTTGATTAAGACAGAGATTGACAGCTGCCCGGCAACACAAACAAACAACCTCCACAACTGTGATCACATTTACAAAAAATGCTAAATTCTGATTGGTTGCACAGAACTGTGTGACGTCACCTTTTTCTGACTGAGCCCCACCAACTTCGAGTCAGTGTAAATAGCACAGAGAAAAACACAAATACAGAAATCTGTCATGTAACAAAAACTGTTTTAACTTTAATGAAGAAAAAAATAGGGACTGCTGCACTGGGTCAAAAAAGTAATGTTGGTGATATAAAAATAAAAAGTGCTTTTCGAGGAGAGGGCCAGCATTTAGAGAAGCACAAAACAAACAGTGACTGTCCAGCTCACTAGTAATTGAGGTCCAAGTTATTGCCTGGCAGTCTATAAAAATCTGAGGCACTCTGATTTTGAATATAAAAACCCTTTATTAAGCCGTGGAAAAAAAAAAACAAAAAACATGAAAACAAATCCCCTGCAACCATTTTTAACTTTAACTTTGGCAGACAATTATGTGTTTATGTAGAACATCATTCATAGTGAAAAGTGTCCTGAGAAATTAGGTTTAAAAGTAGCAATAGAGAAATGCTCAATTAAAGGGAAAAGTATTTTTTAAAAAGTATTAAGCCAAATATAGGTCAGTATATTACCCAAATAAGACTATATGACAATATTGTGCTTTAGTAATCTGTATAAACACATTGGCATACTGCAGCACATTGTTAGGTAAATAAACGTATAACAATGCATCACATTTTATAGGCTTAACATGTTATGTGTGTAAAATCTTTATTTGCAAAGTAAGATATTTATGCAATAGACTAAAATTTAAAGTTAGGCCTATTTTCCTATTTTATCAGTTAATTAAACTGGTAAAATATTGTGTTTAAAATGTGCATAGAAATCATATTTATATAACTGATGTGCAAAAAATACAAAATCGTTAAACTTGTGTTAATTATTTGTTTTGGACGCCACACCTTCAGTATATCAGTCAGACCCTATTGTGTGTTCTTTCCTCTCTAAACAGAGTGTGGTGGAGTTCAAGCAGTGAGCCGGGTCACTCAGGTCAATACGACACTGTTACAGTCTCACCTCTCTGAGTGACTGGGTTTCTTCCATCAGTGCAGAGCAGCCCTCTCTGCTCCCACACGCTTCATTTCATCAGGGTTTGTTTTATCTTGACTGGCCAGGCCCATGACCCCTGAGCACTGATACTCCAGTAAGACTGCAGGAGAGCATCACCGGGGCGTTGTGGGGGACTGAAACTGAACTTAACTGGCCTAAGTTTTCTTTCCCATTAAGTTTGTGTTTGCATTGATTCGCTGACCTGCACACGTGTGTGTGTGTGTGTATGTGTGTGTGTGTGTTGAGCTGTTTGAGCGAAAAGTTCAGTTTGGAAACTTCAAACGGAGTTTTGCTGGAATGACACATGAATGGAGACAGATTTAGCATGAAATATGTATCATGAATTAAATGCGAATTCATCTTTGAAGCAATTTTTAAAAAATATAGAATATGCCAAAAAGCTGCAGTGGAGGTAACGCATCTAATTCTAAAACACAAGAAAGAAAGAACTGTTCTGCTCAGAACTGTTCAATTTCATGAGCCTGCAGAGAGTGCCATGTTTACTTTCCTTTGCATAGAAGAAGAGAAATGAATGCTCTGGGTTCCCTGTAAAGACAAACATGAAAGGAATCACCAAGAGTTCTTTAGGCCCTTTCTCTTGTGTTGTGTGTAATGCAGCTTCTTTACTGCCTAGGTAGTCTCTGCCATCTGACTGCTGTTTGAAGTCAGCAGAAGTCGACAATATTTGCTTTTCAGCAATTCTCGCCCACTGTGTCTCTCTGTTGCGTTTGAAAGTGTGACCAGTGTGGAGTCTATCAGTTCACTCCTTGGAAGAAATGGCTCAAATTGGCCGTTTGGTTCGTCGGCGGACTGACGACGAGGTCCTTGCAAGTGAGGGCGTTGGCGTTCATTGTTGTCGTGGGGTGAGCGTGATGGACAGCTATACGGGGCGGAGGGAGGAGGAGGAGGAGGAGGAGGAGGAGGAGGAGGAGGTGGAAGGCAGCGATGGGCAAGTTGGACAGAGAGGGTGGAGGGTGCAGACCTGCTGGGGTGCGATCTCACCAAAGCACCAAGAATGGGCCAATCTCAGTCAAACCCCCACCCAACCCAAAAACGAAGTGACAGAGGGTAAAAGAGAGGGAGAGCATCAGAGGGAAAGAAAAGGGGAAAGGTGCCAGACTCACCTCATTATCCTCCCTTCATTTCATTTCTTTTTAGATACGGTTGGGTTATTGTTCAATACCACTGCCCAAACACTTTTTTATACCTTTATGAGGAATATAAACATGTTTTTCTGAAAAACTCTTTTTTGTGTTTACAAAATTAAAGGTCCATTGTGTAAGATTTACTGGGATTTATTGGCAGAGTATGGCAGAAATGGAATATAATATTCATAAGTATGTTTTCATTGGTGTATAATCACCTGAAAATAAGAATTGTAGGGTTTTCATTTTCTTAGAATGAACTGAGGGCACAGGTCCTCCTCCATAGAGTGCTGCAGGGATGACATATTTTTGCAGGCCAGGCCGGAAGTTAGCATCGCTGTCGTTCCCTCCACGAAAAGCAAATGGGACTTTTTCCTATTGGATTTTGGACAAATGCAGAGCTCTGTGGCAAATAACTTTATGATACTGACAAGTTTTGTTCAGCAAGATAATCTTGAGAAATGCCACAGATCGCCAGAAATAAATAGCTAATGTTATATCAAACTTATAGTCAAACTACACTGCGTTAGCGTGACTCATTGTCACCGCCTCTTTATTGTCTCATTTAGTCACTTTTTGGCAGCCGCTATATAAAAGCTTCAAAATTCACAGGTAGGGTATTTTTATGTTGCAGAACAACACATGAAACAACACAAAAGAAAACATGCAGAACCCACTGACTATGAGTCAATGCGAGTTGGTTGCGATCTACACCCTCATCGCTAGATGCCACTAAACTGGTCCTTTTGAGTCAAACCTCTCAAAAGCATCAGTGTTTAACACAGATTAGAATTACAAGAGCTCTGCCTGTGTTAAATACCGTCTAAAGTTTGCAAAAATCATTATTCAAAGGATCAGTGTATAAGATTTAGTGGTGAGCTTGTAGTTTGCAAACACCTTGGCTCACCCTTGTCCACCAAGTGTGCAGGAGAACCTACTGTGGCCACAAATCTTGTGTAAAATGCGCAAGGCCCTGTCTAGAGTGCCCATTCTGGGCTCCTGTAGAAACATTTTGGTGCAACATTGCATACTCAGAGACGATGACCCATGCCCACTGTAGATATAATCATCTCAAGGTAACAAAAGCACTTATTTTCAGGTGGTTTTACACTAATGAGATCATACCTGTGACTATTATAAACAGTTCATGCCATATTCTGCCAATAAATACCCCTACATCTTACACACTGGACCTTTAAACAAGGGAAATTATGATCAAGGTGTGATTACACAAGGCTAAGAATATTACCAAGCATTTGATGCCACGTTTTAATACTATATATGAGAAACATTTCAGTCAATACTCAAGAAATACAAGATTTAAGTGTATCATTCTAATGCTTCTGCTCTGGTGAGCCTCTTCTCTCCAGTCACCTCCTTTACACACAACAGTCCTGCCATATAGTGTCCACTAAATGAAGAGATGCAGCACAACCTTTACCCAGGATACTGTACTGTATGTTTCCCTAGCTCTGCGAGCGCATCTTTGTGGATTTGAGTGCTATTTCTAATGGTATTATCCAGTGAGTGTGTATGAAAGCCGTTCCTTTTCTCTGGTGGAGGTGCGTGTGGGTGGGTTAGAGGGGAGGCTGTGAGGCTGCTGAGACCCCGGCGTTATCAGCACCAGATGCAGGTTGACTTCAGACTTTGAATGGAAGGTAAAGAGAGAGAGGGGGGAAATTAATGAGAGCCATAAAGCCAGCAGGATAAATAATTAGCCAACTGGTCCTAAGATCCGTCCCTTCATTTGCAGCTACAAATAAATTCTCCTTCTTGCAAAGTTTGTTTGTCAAAACTGCAGCCTGATGCTGTTGGCTCTTTTTTTTTTTCTTGTTGGGATTGTATGCATGTGTGCGTTTTTCAGATTCATTTGTTGGTGTTTTGCTGCGCTGTCCCTTCTTCATTTGTCATGTATATCCGAGTGACAGGTTTCTCTGTCCTGCCACCGATAATTGGCCGGACCAGTGAATCTTCCAAACGTGTGCAGCACAGACAGACTGAATAAAAGACAATTCAGCTGTCACAGCGTTCTTCATAAATCATCTGGATGAGAGAGTGTCATATTGGTGTCCACATTTTTGTTTAGAATAATCAGAAGGACATAATGTTGCTTGTTTACTCGCGGCTGATGTTCCCCAGCTGAGCTTCTAGAAACAGTGCGGGCTGTAAAACACATTGCTTTGTGCAGATACAGAGCCAGACGTGCCTCAAACCGCATTTATGTCCGACAAGTGATGTCATTCCACTGAACTGATTGCTACTTTGCCTTGCCCTCGTCAGGATCAAAGCTAATTTTTGCTGCATTAGAGGACACTTTGTGCCAGTGTGCTGTGTGTTGATCTGAAGTGTTTACATGCGGTTCACTCCCTGAGGATTTTGTATTATTGTTGTCACACTATATGGAGCACAGCCACTTGTATTGTTCTAATACTCCACCGGTAGATGTGAAAAGAGCTGAGCAATCACCGAAAGACTTACATTATCCTCCAGTCTTTGATCGCTATTCGTGTGTCTGCGCTAAGTAATCTTCCCCTCTAATCTCATTCACAGATATAAATAAACAAGTAATGCTCTAAACGAGAGAGAGCACACGAGTGAACATCCAGAGGATTATGGTAATTTGTGGATAAATAGAGGTGTTTAAAAAATGTGACTTTTTATTAAGAAAGTTACTTCTTAAAAAAAAAAAATCTGTTTTCACTCCATGAACCTGGAAAACTTAATCACTAAATTGTATTTCACTCAAATATTCTGCATGAGTAAATGATGAAGTGATCTATTAGTCTTTTTTTTAGCTGTTTTAAAGAACAAATACTGCAAAGGATGTTGCATTTGTTGTCCAATAGGGTACTCCCCATAAAAGCCAAATTCCCCAGGGAATTATTAGATGATTTAGACACTTTAAAAGAACAATATTTAAGTCCCTAGCGTTCTAAAATGAGTACTGCAGGTTGCCCCCAGCCCCCTCCTCCCCAGACTCAGGACTCAGGCCAGGCGTGCTGCCTGCATACAGCATGGACACTGAACAGGAGCGCAAGGTGAGCTCAAATATTTTAACAATAACAAGTGATGGCCAGTCCTATACCATAAGTTGTTCAGCTGTTTCTAACTGCCAGTTGTCTGTCAATGTAAAGTTAAGTCCATTAGTCTGAAAACAAAAGCCCAAAACTAAATACACAGTCCGGAGTTAGAGTTCAGTGACTGCCAGCTTGCTAAATTGCTAAATGTATCCGACATCTACTCCTTCTAAAAGATTTTTGATGATTTCTAATGACTCATGAACAGACACTTACTCATTTAGCAAACATTCAGCATTAATTTGAACTGTGATAAACATGAAATGGCCAAACAATAAGAGTTGTTCTGGCCCGGAAAAGGAAATTTCAAAGGAGAACATACTGCAGCATTGTTGTTGAGGAAGCCGGTATTTCATCTTAGCCTGTTTCTTTAATCTCTGATGACACATCATGGTCATTTTATGATTTAGTACAGTCAATATATCACATATTTCTCCTTTAAGGTTTCAGTATATGTTCACTATTGATTAACTTATAAATAAAACCCCCCAAAATACCATCCAAATCAACATGGCCATGTTGCCGATTGATTTTTAGGACATTGCTCTTTTTTTCTCATCTCTTCCAACTTGACATTTGGAAAGTCAGAAATCAATTATGTCTCCTTCCCAAATGAAAGGCGGAAAAAACTAGTATATGACTTTAAAGTCAGCCTAGCTCGCCTTTGACACGGCGCATTACAAAGGGAAAGGAAAATCACACTGCATACCTGATCCATAAAAAAAAAAAAGCCTTTGAAATGGATTGCTGGGTGGGATCCAGTCTGGCACAAGTCATGGCATTGATGGCACAGCCCCTGGGCGCAGGGATACTTGGCCTGGACAAGACGGTTGCTGGGCCCGTATCAGTGGGCACTGGCCCATCCTCTGGGAGCTCCTAAGCCATGCCGTCTGAAGAAGAACTGATGGGGTTGGCAGCACATATGGGCATGCTACGGGTTTTATTTCAGTCAAAAACAGCCCCGATGTTATCGCCTTCAGTCACCGGCACAGCAGTATCGGGATGATTGGGCTTCACAGGGACAAAAAAAAAAAAAAAAAAAAAAAAAACCCTCCTGCAAATTAACTTCAAAACAGAAAGTTTTCTTTTGTTCCATCTGTACTGTTTCTTTAGTTTTATATACATCCCAGGTGCTCCAATCTAATTGCAAACTGGCATTTCTATCTTCCATATTGTGTTGAGGTGGCAATTTGTTCCAGCTAATTGGAAATTTTTTGCGTTGGCCTTGCTTTCACAAAACATCAGCCTATCACGGATGACACTGATATGATAAGCTCGGATTCAGCTAGCCTGCGCTGTTTTTTTCAAGGCAAGACAGAAGTTGACAGCTGCAACAGTTTTCAGTAATAGTTAGTTGATAACCATCCACGGGGTAATGAAACTTCCACCTTTGATGAGAAGTTGAAAAGAGAGTGTTTCACTGTTGGCTTGGCAGAACATTAGACATGGCTGCAGGCAGGCAGGCAGGGGCAGGCGAGGGATCGAGCTGTTTTAATAGGGCTCATCCAAAGGTGACGAGAGCACTGCATGCGCTGAACTGGAGGTGTGAGCCGGGGCTGCCAGTACATATCTTTTGTCTTTCATTATCTTTATTTCCTTATTATTTTAAATGGCCGGTGTGTGTGTGTGTTTTTTTTCTTCACTAGAAGCTTTTTTGATATCCATTTAGATTGGAGCTTCATTAAAAAACCTCAGACAATGGAGTGACTTCTAATTAAGAAGCGCCGCATCTGGCCCCTGGCACCCTATCCCGTTGTTCCATCTATTTTGCTGGGGAGAATTCATTTGTTTCTTAATTAAGAAAAACACCAATAGCGTGAAAAATCTGCTTATGGTACCTGAATCCTAATTAGTTAAATAGTGAGGGGAAGGGGAAAACACATTCCAGTAGCCCTAGAAATGAACTCAGAGCTGATAAAAATGAACTAACTAGCCTTGCATAAATCGAAGCTGGGGAGAAAGTGTACCATCATTATGGCTAAGACAATATGCAAACTATCTTCAAAGAAATCAAATTGCCGGAATGTTTTCATTTGCATGTATTAACCATTAACATAATGAGGAGAAGTGACATTGGACCCGGATTGTGTGTCTGTTCGGATTGATAACTCTGCTGCATCTGCAAATAGTCTCCTCTGCAAAATTATGCTAGCAGTCAAATCAGTGTTGAACTGTGGAGGGAGAGTGATGGAGGGAGGGAGAGAAAGACAGAAACACACACACGCACAGAGGAGAGAGGAGAGGAGAGGAAAGGAGTGGAGGCTTTTGCTTTTTTCCGTTTTATCAGGGAGCTCTGTGCAAACCTGCTGCAGTGTTGAATCGGAGCCATCATCCTCTGACAGCTATCCTTAAACAGGAAGGGGCCGCGAGTCATTGTCTCTAAGGCTCTGCGGAAAGCTGCTGTGTGTGTGTGTGTTTTCGGTGTGTGGTGTGTGTGTGTGTGTGTGTGTGTGTGTGTGTGTGTTTGGAGCAGGGGGACGCAGGGGGATGTGCCCATGTGGCTGCTAGCTGGAGACGGACCTCGAGTGGGCACACTTCACACTCCTCACCCTCCGTCCCCCCTCCCCCCCATTCCTCGTACATATCGGACACATGCACACACACGCCTGCACACAAGCTCATGCATACATGTGTCAACCCCCCCCACCCCCATCCAAAACACACACACACACACACATATGTGAGTGCTTCCAGGATACCAAAGGCTCACTTATCTGTTCCGTAAAGACTCGCCATGGCCCACATTGGCGAGTTGGCGGGCAACCAGCCAAATCCGCTGTGTGTTCTCCCCTACTGCAGGCGTCATGCAAAACACTGAACTGTCTTCAATATTCAAAATAATTTTTCCAACATGCTACTTCCCAGGATCAGCCTCTTAGGTCAAATTATTCAATTAAGTGTCTGTTTATTACTGATACCAAAGCTGGGTGGCGGGTCTACTTATCACCTTTTTTGCAGATTGGTGTTCTCGCAGAATACCACCATAAAGATTGCCTTGGCTGTAATTAAAATGGCACAGAGACAAATTTGGCGCAGGGCTAAGACACGGGGAAATGAAGGAGGTAGGGGGGAAATTGCAGGGGCTACGTTCTGTCATCCAATGAAAAAGTTGAGGCTGTGAAAGCAGCGAAAATTACTGTACGCCACAAAGGAGCAGGTACGTGCAAATAAAAATGCAACCTTGTGGTGGTGGTGTTGTCATCGTGGTGCATTTATGTGCAGAAAACGGTCAGGAAAGAAGGGCTTTTCTGACTGAAGCGAGCAAACAGGAGTCAGTGATGGTCTGTGTGGCAGAGCGGATGCTGTTTAGACGTCCTAAACGCCAGCCGGGCTTGCATCCATCCACAGGCCTGTGTGTTTGATGAGCTATTGGCAGGCTACGGGGACACGTGTTCCCGTGCCTCGTGGCAAACATACCTTTCACCGTCTTTGACTCCACAAGCCTGTGTGACTTCTCAGGGAAAAAATATGAAAGAAATCAAAGCGCCAATAAGCTGAGGGTGTTAAGCCAGAGAGAGAGGGGGGAAAAAAAGAGAAAAGAAAGACCTGAGCGACTTTGGATTTTGACAGAATCTTCATGCGCTCCCTGACAAAAAATTTGCATTGTTATCACAGATAACTGGTGATGTTTTTACTTGGTTGTACATTTTTGTGAAATATGTAAAATGTAAACCGAGCCTCTAACGATTCCCTTAATGACGCGGATCTTGCTTTTCTCCCCTCCGAATCGCGTCTTAGCGGGCTTCTCAGTGCAGGATGTCTGATATCTGAATATTAAAAGGGAGTTTCAAGCTCATCTGCAAATGTGATTTGCACATATCACACTTCTGCAGTCGTCAAGCTGCTTCATCGCCAAGCTTCTGAGCAAAGAAGGCTGGGGAGGGGAGGGAGAAAAAAGAAAAAGAAAGATGCACATATGGGTTGCTATTGATGTATTCCATTTCTGACCTAATTTAAATCCCTGCCAACAAGCTCATATGCATACTGTACATTTGCTAAATTACAGAGTGTAAACCTTGCCTTCTCACAGAGACAGGTGTAAACATCAATGTTGTCATAATGCACCACCAGTAAATATGATAATCGCGCCATGCTGCAATAGAGCACAAAATAATTTGGACATCATTTTGATGCCTGAGGGGCCCAGGGGAATGCCCTGCAGAACGAAGGTGGCCCATTGACATGCTATACACGCCAAGATATAATTATGGCTGCCTGTCTTTGTTCCTCCCAAGCTTCCTCTCAGTGCACTAGTAATTTGCTTGTGATATTTTGGTATTCTTTACGATTGAGTTATTCTCTGTGGACTTGAGTATTACATGGGTGTAAATGAAGATGCGAAGAAGCTGCTCTGCTGCCAAAATCCCAAGTTCAGAAACTGAAAGTGTAATATCATAACAGCAAGCACTGTAAAAAAAAAAAAAAAAGAAAAAAGAAAAAAAAAAAGATTTGTTTTAACTTAAAAAAAGTCAGTGTCTGGGTTGCCTTTTAAGTTTTTAGTTGACTGAATTTAAAAAGACAAGTTGAGGTAATTTTGCAGTGATTCAAAACAAATAAACTTTGTAGTAAAAAAAACTTGATATTAATTCAGTACTTGAGAAAACATGTTCAGTAAGCTTAAAATATTAAGTTGAAGCAACAGCTCTTCAATCACACTGACAAACAGTACAACATTACAAATCTGAGCTCCTTTTACATTGTCTCAGTTTGAAAAGTCAGTTCTTCATTTCTCACAAAAAACTGTTCCTGTTGGAGCTACTTTGTTCCAACAAGTTTTAACTCTCACACAAGGCATGCTGGGAAACCTGCCAATATACTGATCATGTTTCTTAAGAAACTTAATTTGAAGTTACTATAAGGAGTTTTAACTGGTTATGAAACAGTCTCAGTTTAATACTGATGCCTCCATGTGACCTACATAAGCAAACAAGACCATCTAAGATAAGATTTGTTATTTCTGTAAAGTTTTTCTTAATGCCTGCCACCGAGTTGGATTTTCTTGAAATCAGATAAAACGGACCTGAGTTTACATTTTCCCAGGCAAAATTACAGAAAATAGCATGTTAGGTGGATAAAAAGAAGCAGGAGGAGATTTTTATTCAGATGATTTTATTTTAGACATCATATTTTGTAGCTCTGTCACTGTGGTTCTGTTTGTTGTCCACAGTGGCCTCCAAAATCAACACAATATGAAAGTTCCTTGTAGTAGCTTTAATGAATTGATTGAACTCTAACATAGATTCATTCATACATTCAATTAACTTGAATACATAAACTTGTATATTTATGATAAGTTAATGAAAAAATATGAGCTGATTCCACAAAATTCCTATATGATTTTTACAGTGAAGTTGATGCTGGTAGTAATAAGTTATTTCATAAAGCCCGATTTGAAAATTTATGTGACATTCTTACACATGACGACCCCCCTGACACCGATTCCTGTGTCAGCGCTGAACTCTGTACGGCATATTTCATTGAACTCATCATTTCAAGTTAGAAGAACTTATGTTTATAAGTTCTGAAGTGTTCTGAAAATAAATACTAGAAATTTTAAGTTTAATGAACTTGAATAAATAAAACTTTCATATTTATGTTAAGTTAAAAGGAAAAAAGTCATTGATTCCACTAAATCTTACATGTTTTTTACAGTGAAGTTGATGCTGGCAGTAATAAGTCATTTCATAAAGCCTGATTTGAAAATTTATGTGGCATTCTGACACATGACGACTACCATCCCCTCCGATTCCTGGTGTCATCGCTGGCTATCTGTGTGGGACGTTGCTGATAATAAGGGGCAGTGCCAGAATATCTTTAGGGTATGCAATGTGTCGAGCTGCGGTTTGTTGTCATGATAATCCCCTCATTTGTAATGTCGGGATCAGCAGGTTACGGCTCTCCACTTGCCTGCCATGTCAAGACTTGGGACTGGCGAGGTGGATTGTCATTTCTGAAGCAATATTTTGACAGCGCCTTCACTTTACTCGCATGCTGCGGCTCAAAGGTCAGAGCTGTGCCACTTCCATTTACTGTGTGTGAACACTCAATCCCTGAGGAGCGGAGCTCTCTACATCTCCCCCTGCAGTCTCTCCCTCTCTCTGACACACACACACACACACACACACACTTGCACGTAGTCTTTCTTTTCTGCCTCTCACCATTTAACTCACTTGTTTTAGGAGATAGATGTCAAGGCTAGTCCCACACAGAGCTTTATAGTGGGTCTAAAGCTCCCAAATTGAAGGGCAATTACAACTTATAAACCTTTATAATAGAGTAAATGGAAAAAGGCAGCTCTGCTCAGTTTAGCTCGCTGTGATGCCTGATTCCCCCTCCTGCCATCATTCCAATTAGTGCATCGCAAAGACAGCCACCTCTCCCTCAGCCGCTGCTGCTCTCACTCGCCTCCTATCACACACACTGCTGGGTGTTTTTTAAAAACATAGTCTGGTATGATTGTTACAACTGCACAATGTCTCAATGGTGTAGCTGTCATCCATTTTCCCGTGCGCTTAGTGGCACTCCTCACACACCGAGGCAGGTTATGTCAACCAAATAAGGCACTTGTCAGTAATACAAAAAGACATTGTTGCTGCTCCATTGTTACCTGCTCTGCCAGCTATCATATAGAAAGTGATGGAGTGACGGTGTTTTGGAGCACGGTGCAGCTCCACAGCCCCCAGGGGTATTATGGGTGTAAATCTCCCTCACACAGTTCTGCTCCAGGCCAGGGAGAGCATCATCATTAGCCAGAGCAGATGGAGGGGCTTCAGCACTGTTTTCCTCGCTCCTCTGTCCGACTCTTACTGCTGGAATCTGCTCCGATACGACGAAGAGTGGATGGCAGCAGCAACAGCCCAGACAATGAATGATGAAATCCACATGAAATCAGATGAAAGCTACAGTAGACACACAAGGAGGGAGTCTGATTCATCATTTATTTGTGAAGTAATGATAGTGGAGGTTTGCTTAAGTGTTGTGTGTGTTCATACAGCATGGATGTGTTCTTTTGTCTTGGTGGCAGGGAAGTATCACGCAAGCTTTGACTAATAATGGAGGTTGATGATGACATGAAGTGATTGATCATTTAATTGATTAGATGATTGACAGAAAATTAATGTAACTATTTTGATAATTGATTAATCTCATTAAAGGCACAATATGCAACATTTTCCTAAAAAAAAAAAAAAAAACAAAAAAAACACTGTATAGATAATCCCTTTCAATCATCACTTCTGATGACATCATTCTGAAGTGTGTGGTGGAAGTGTGCCTGCATTTCTATATTTTCTCATTATTTGCTGCTTTGCTCTCTTTGGTAAGGCAAAACAAGAAATTTGAAGATGTCATCTTGGGCTCTGGGAACTTAAGAAGGACTTTTTCACTCTTTACTGATGTTTTACAAAAGATTAATTGAGAAAATATTAAATCAGATTGATTATAATGATAACAATCATTAGTTGCAGCAAGGAATGCAGCAGTACCACTTTCACAGTGTCCCATGGTACTGATATTAGAGATCAAACAAGTCTGATACAGATATATCATCATTCTGCATGCAAAATAGTGGTAAATGTACTCTGTCACACAGTCATACAACATACAAATATGTTATGATAAATAATGTTTGTTATATTGCTGGAAGAAGGAATTTGAGTTAAGCTTTTCAAGCTGCTACAACATTTTTCATACACAAAATTCTTTTCCTGCAAAGTTGTTGAGATCCATGTAGTTCTTTTTCTTTTTTATGTCCAGTAGAGCTTGACTGATTTTGGATTTTTTGGGGCCGATACTGATATTAGGGAGTAAAAAAAAAAAAAATCCAATATTGATATATCGTCAGATATCCTGTATACAGAATATAATATATAGAATATAGAATATAGTCTATAAATTCAAATACATTTTTTGCAATGATAAAGCACTTTACATCACTGACAGATAATGGAGTAAGAATGTTTTACAGTTAAACAATAAACTTTTTTTGTCCCAAATGGGATCAGGGCACTGAAACAGTAAACTCTCACCAGTATTTTTGAACAATTATAAATAACTATAAATACAAATAAATAAATAAATACATAAATAATATTGTCTTGATTAAACTCTGCTTATAATGCTAACATTATGTTATAGGCCAATATCAGACCAATAATATCAGCACACTGATATATATCAGTCAGGCGCTAGTTATCATACCATGTACATTTGCTACTGTAAATGTAATAGTTTCTACTGTACTAGATACTGTACAATATTAGTGTCATTAAGAAAATAATATATATATTGATTTACTGTTTTGTGAAATTATGACCCAAAATACCCTCCTGATTTCATTTCTATGAGCTTCCTCATTGTAACAGTTAGTAAAAATTAATAATTGTGTAATGCCGCGATATTTTCTGAGACGGTTATCGTACCGTGAAAATCTCATCACAGTTGCAGCCCTTAAATACATATTTGAATAGGTACTGATAACATAGCTAGAATATTGTGTTTATGTGTAACATCTTCAGCTATGACAGTTGTATGCTGCAGTTTTTA
Organism: Lutjanus argentimaculatus; assembly: GCA_034769285.1. Classification (NCBI taxonomy): domain Eukaryota; kingdom Metazoa; phylum Chordata; class Actinopteri; order Lutjaniformes; family Lutjanidae; genus Lutjanus; species Lutjanus argentimaculatus. The sequence continues at coordinate 6,975,764 of JAWZSL010000025.1, read as the reverse complement.
TCATTTGCCCAAGAGTTTTATGGTAGTTAATGTGTGAAGTTTCATTTGGAGTAAGCTGCTTTTCATGTTACAAACCAGTCAACTGAATGTCAAACTTTACAAATTTATGACCAAATCAGTAAAGTTCATAAGTCAAGTTGAAGATTTTTACACTGGATTGGAGCACATGACCGACATCAGATATTTCATAAAAAGCCAACATCAGCCTGACATAACAGTTCAAGCCTGATTTCAAACAGCTAATCAGTGCAATCATTTATCAATGAGGAGTATTTATCTCCAGCAGCCACTAGCTCCCCATTGATACAGCAGTATTTCACAGTGTGCTAGAGGCCTGCTATCCAGGGAGCAGTGTATGTGCGTGTGTGTATGTATGTGTGCGTGTGCTGTCTGAAGCACTGGCAGAATCCTAATCTTCCAGCAAGAAGCTTCACATGGCCAGATCAAGAATTAGGAGGGAGGCTGAGGGTGGGGGGTGGGGGGGACGGTGGGGGAGGAGGAGGGAGAGAGAAGAGAGAGAAAAAAAAAAGCCCATCTCGGTCTGTGTTTTAAAGGACAGTGCTTTGAATGTCATTTGACAATTTCCTTTTAATTAGAACTAATTTACAGAAAGATGCCCACCAGCTAATCTTTACAGGATAATTAACTTCTATTTTCTTTACTTTTAATTAAAAAGTGGAAAAGATTTAGCTGATCCATAAAGAATTGTTCTTTTGAAATGTTCATCAGACTTCACACTTCTTTTGGCATTGGTAATATTTAGATCCTATCTGCTGCTCGCAGTCTCCACTGAGTTATTGCAATGATTTTCTCCCCCTTATCCGAGGTATTAAGAAGTGGAACTATCAATAGTAGAAATAGGAACCAGAGGAAAATTAGAATTGAATTAATGAAGAATTTATTGCAAAAGGAACCCCCCATCCTTCATAATACTGGAATGAAATTGACATCTTAGATATATCCATTTCATAGAAATTCCTTGATGGGAAAATATTGTTTTATCTACATTATTTGATACAGTAATCATTTTTCTTTTTCTGAAGGCTCCCCATTAAATTCTTTGAAATGACGCTCGGCTAAAAGCTAATTGTTGCAGAGGCTGTTTTAGCGCTCGCAGTATTGCTTTTCCAGCCCCCACAGACTGGCTGAATGTTATGAATGCAATGCTTTTCAGGTTAAACAGCGGCGTCCTATTAAGCACTTAAGACACAGGAGTGAAGTGTCTGCTGGTGCCACTACAGGATGAAAACTCCCTCAGCCTCGTCAGAGCTGCCGGAGAAAAGTCTTTTCTTGCCAGTGTTAGCACCTTCCAACAGACTTTACTTAGTGGAGATAAAGTGAGCCAATATGAGGTGAGCGTGCTGTAGACAGAGCCTCCACTCGTCTGCAGACGAGCCAATGGCTGAAGATGGATGCCCCCACTTAACCATGATAGCTCCCTGGAGGAGCCTCAGTCAATGGCTTCATTAAAAGTGAACGTTCTAGTGAAAAGCTCGCTTATAAACCAGTAATTAAGACCACACATATTTTACCTGCTTTGTTTCAGCTGTCACATGCGGTGTACAGGCACATGGTTAACTTTTATTTCCTTATAAGTAACAGAATGACACTAATAAATCATTCAGCCGCAGAGGACGAGCAAGTGTGTAACAGCAAGGACTTGAGGATGCTTAAATGCAGCAGACTGGCCGTTTTAACAGCATTTTAATCTGTTCGCTGCCCCTGCAAAGCAAATGTTACCCTGCAAGAGAGGCATTAGCTAAGCCCATATTAGTTGGAGGACAAGCATTGTGACTTTTATGGACCAAACGTTATACCAGTGTCCACTTGGACGTGTGTGTGTGTCTCTGTAAACTCTAGAGAGGCAAGTAGAGGCAGTAGAGTGAAGCAGGACCCAGCTAACTCCACAGAGAAACTGGCTGGCATCTGCTGAAGCCCTCGGGCACGCTCAGAGGTGCCTCCAGCATTTTAATGGCATAGTCAAATGCCAGCATGTTTTCATGCCATTCCAATTCAAATTCATTGGATAAAGAAGTAAGAGCGTGTTATTCCCCTTCAACAGTCCAGACAGAAACACTGGGCGCAACAACACAGAACTTAGCAACTCTGCAAACATGCTGGGATCCAACGTTGTGTCTGATTGGAATAAGATACTCGACTAGAATTATGTTTGAGAAATGTGAACAAAAATAAATCTCTGTGTTACAGAAATAACGTTGTTCTGCATCTGGGCAGCGCTTTCATGAGCTGTGATGAGGGATTTGGAGATATTGACAGCGATACTTTTTCCCATTGGATTGCTGTGTCTCAGTTTCACTGCATGAAGCATAAATGTCATTTGATTGTGATAATAATAATTGTGTAATGCCATATACACTGACACCGTGGTATTTTATTGGAACATCTCATACCGTTGCAACCCCAGTTGCAGCCCTAAAATATATATCTGAATTGGTATTACTGACAATATAGCTAAAATTTTGAGCTTATGTATAATAGCTTCAGATAAAACGATTGTATGCCACAGTTTTTATTATTTGCTCCAGATTTTTAGTCTTAGTATGACAGTTAATGTATGAAAATACACATACTAACCATGTTCTTTTAGAGTAAGCTGCCTCTCATGTCACGGGCCATCCTCTGTACTTTGCTGAGCTGGGTGATATGGCTTAGAAATAATGTACAATGTGATATACAATATATAAAATAACATACTGTAATATTTGATAACAAAGTTAAATATTACAATATTTTTGACCAAGTACTATCAATATTGCAACAATATTGTAGGGATGACTATTGTTGCATTCATGAAATATTAACACAATGAGAATTTTGATAAATAATCATTAATAAAGTGACTAGATTGGTAAAGACTAGGGCAGAACCTGGAGATACGATACATATCACAATACAGTGGTTATGATTCAGTGTAGTGTGATATATTGTGACATCGTAAGCAAGGTGATATATTGCTATTTTCTAAATCTAATCTCGGAAAACTGTCATATATGAAGAACATGCCATCATATGCATAAAATCCGAGTTTTTTTAAATGAAATTAGAACAATGACGGTAGATAACAACACTGCTATTTAGTGGCCAAATGACAAAATTACTCACTGCCATGAATCTCTGCATATATCACGATATCAATAACAATATTTTGTGTCAAATTATGAATTTATTTGGTAACTAACCATGTAGCAAGACAGATAATGTACAGTGAGCAGGTGATTATTGTGAAATAAACCCCTGTAATCATCCTGTCAGGGTTTATTTTGCAATAATGACCGCTCACTGTACATTATCCCTTACATATTGTCCAGCCCTAATAGTCTGTGAAAATTTATAATTTATAGTTATTCAGAGTTAATTTTTAAAAGGTTTCAGGCTCTCTAGAGATTTATGTAGATTTTTAGATAAATAATTGTGTCTGATTGGAATAAAATACTCAACTAGAATTATGTCAACTGTAATGGTGAAATGTGAATAAAAAAATAAATAATGTTATTCTGCATCTGGGCAACATTTTCAACTGTGACGAGGAATCCGGAGATATTGACAGTGATACTTTTTCCCATTGGATGGGTGTGTCTCAGTCTCGCTGCATGAAGCGTAAATGTACAGTAATGTAAACTCAGTGGTCCATCTGAAGGCATGATGTCATCAGATTGCATTCAGATGCCTTGTCATCTCTGGTGCTGCAGCCTCACAGAAGAGCGTGTATGTTCACATCATGTGTGTGTGTTAAACAAAGATGTGAATACATTTATTCAACCCCACACACCCCCGCGATGAACCCGCCCTCCCTCCCCTTTTCACCGCAATTTCCAGACGAGCGTTGGTGCTGAGTTCTCAAGCAGTTTGTTGACTGTTGATTGTAAGTGCCCGAATTTAGGAAGGCAGCCATTTCTAATCACGAGAATTACATTGCTTAGCAACCGGAAAATCAAGTTAAACAATACCATCGCTTATTCTTGGTCACAGACTGCGGCTCTGAGAACACATCAGTCTCCACTGAAGCTGTTCCACGCTCCTCCCAGCACACACGCACACACACATTTACACACAAGCAGCCATTCACAGACAATATACAAAATGGTAATTTACTTCTGACTTGTGTTACAGCATTAGCTCCACATTTAGTTTGATCACAGTGTACAAGTTGGAAAAAGGCTCTTTTTTTGTAACATTTCCGCAGTCTGAAAAAAAGATGTTTGAAATGAAAAATTCCTTTGAGGCTTCCTGTAGCATATTAAGCTATTAAGAGTTGCGTAAATGGTATCTATTTCATTACAGTGATCAAGGATTAAATTAGAGGCTTGAGCCCTGTAACGTATACACTAAGTCTCCTCCAAGGCTGAGGGAGCCCTCTGCTTCCCAAAGGTCATTAGAGCTGAGGAGAGAGTATGGCCCCCAGTCTCTCCTCGCCTCTCTCCACTTTCTCTTTCTCTTCTCCCGCAGCCTTTCGTGCAAAAGATGAGACGAAATTATTTTTTTTCGCACTTTGCTGTCGGAGAGTGGCTGTTTATCCGTTTCTTTTCCTCCAGCTGTGGAGGTAAATATGCGACTGTGTATCTAAGCCTACCTGGCTACTTGCAACTCGAGACAAAGTCTACATTTCTATATTTCCTCCCACGCAGAAGTTTGAAGAGTCCCGCAGAGTCTGTGTGTGTGTTTCACCTGGAAGTGAGGACGGCCCAGTATCAGTGTTGGCACAAAAGGCCCAGTCACAGGGAGCGCAGTTGGCAGGGGCTGGGGCTGCATGGCCCTGTTGGATTTTTTTAGGGCTGCATTATGCATTCATGTTTAGTCTCAGGTGCTACGTTTTATCCCCAGGCCAGCTTGGACACATTTTCAATGGACCTTTTGGATGAAAAACTGTATAGGTGGGAGCAAAAATGATTTCCATGCTTATAGAGATCTGCCGCTTTGTTCTGTCAGATTCAATTACCTCACCTCTAATTAGGGAGCTATAGAGGAGGCTGGGTTTGTGATCCACACATCACACTGTGGAGCCTGCTGATAATGTGAGGTATCGCTATCACAGCCCGGCCACAAGCTCCCCACATTGCGGACGGCTGAAAAAGCACGCCATGAAATTAGCACTCACTTTTGCACGTACACACGTGTTTGTTTAGAGCTCTTCTTTTTTTTTTAAGTTTCCGAGGCGCATGTGTGGTGTTTTTTTTTTTTTTTTTTTTTCCATTTTCTGTTTCAGTCGTGTTTTCCTGAAAGATATTCTCATTCCACCACCTCTGTCCATGCTCCTCTCCTTCCCTGCTCCCCTTCCTCTGTGACTCATTAATCCTCTGTCCATCATATGGTCTCAGAGTATCACCCCATTTTATAGACTCAGTGGGGGCATTACCATATCCCTCTCCGGAGCTCCACTCCGCATGGCCGATCCCTATCAGACAGAGGCCATGCCATGAACAAAAGAGCCACTGTGATCAAGCCTGCATTCAGCTACCAATGTCTCTATTAGCATTGGCTGCTCCTGCCCGCTGCTCCTGCTGCATGACTGTTTGAACAGGGCTGAGATTTCTCTCTCCAGTCGGCAGAGGAAGAGTCTGATGAATGCGGATGATACAGTGCAGGGCGGAGGGTGTGGATGACAGGGCTGCGGGGGTGTGCAGGGATACCTGGACACTGACCCTGATTGAGAGGAAGTTCAGGCAGGGTGCAGCTTCCTAAAACATCCTCTTAAAATTGAGCAGATATGAGTCTTTGTGCTAGGATGATTTCAGCAAACCAAGCTTTTCTTTAAAGAGAATCAGCACCTGAAAGTCTGAACAGAACAGCTGTCAGACTGAAGGGTGAGGATGATTATTGTGGGACTGCAAGTAATAATTATTCTTTTAATGAATCTAATGATTATTTTTCTTGATTAATGGATTCATTGTTTGGTCGAGTGGTTCCCAAACCTTTTGGCTTTAAATGAACCTGGTCACACTCATCACAAGCTATTGAAGGACATGGATTTTGAGCATTTTAATCAAAGAGTAATTTTTGCGGCTCAGGTTGTTTAATCTGAAGGACGTTCAGAAGCCTGAAACGGTCAAATATTAAGAATTTAATAAAAAATCAGAGGAAACAAGAAATCATTTTGTGTAACAGAAATATTTCTATTAATTATTGTAAATTATGCCTAAGATATATGCTGGATCCCTTGGGTTTCAAGTCCTGGACTGCCTATTCTGGGGTTCCCAAACTTTTTCATGACAAGGACCCCCACAGTAGATACACATTACACCTTGCCACCCCCAACTTGAGAGGATTTTATATTAAGCAATCCCCTCTGAATATTTTTTTGTTGCTGTCATTTTTAGGTTTGCAGAATAAAAATCAATGGCAAATGACAAACTATGATCATTACAATCAACTTTCTTCTCCCTTGTTCTTCAAACCTCCAAAAAAGTGATGAAAGTTAAAATATTATATTCCCCGTTTTGCTGGGGACCTCCTGCAGCTCACTCAAGGACCCCCGTTGGTCCTATGTAGTACTGGGAAAATGAAGTGAAAAATAACCGGAAACTCACAAGTTTTGAAACCACGACGTAACATCTTCAAATTATGTGTCCAGATGTCCAAAACCCATAGATATTCAACTTAAAGCTACTACAAAGAGCTTTCTTGTGTTGATTTTAGAGGACAAAAGCAGTAGTGTTTCCACCACTATAACCACAAAATATAACATCAGAAATAAAATGATCTAAATAATGCTTCTTTTTAACTTGCTAACATACTACTCACTGCCGGAAAAATAAACATAGGCTCATTTATTCTGATTTCAGAGACAACCTGACCTGTTGGCAGCCAGTAAGAATAACTTTATAGAAACAGCCAATCTTGTTGTAGTCTTGTTTGCTTATATAGGTCATATACAGGCATGAGTATTAAACTGGCATGGTTTCATAACCAGTTAAAAACTCCTTGTAGTAGCTTTAAAATGGTATAAAACAGAGAAAAGCAGCAAAAAACACTTGAGGGGCTGAAATAATTGAATGTTTGGTATTTCTGCTGTATAAATGATATTATTCTAACCAGTCAGATATCAAAATCAGGCCTGATTGTCTTTCATTGATTGGTGTGATTGATTTTGCTTTTGTGAAATGTAACTGATGGATGTTTTGAAAGCTTAGACATATAATTCAAACTTGAAAAGAGCTGCCATTTAAAGGTGACTTGGTTTTACTTTTGTAAACAGAAGAATAGTTTAGGACACCCACATTAGCTTATACGTAGATGATCTTCTAATCTATCAATCTATAACTCTTAATAAATATAAATATAAATCTTCCTCGTGCCAGTCAAGCACACGTCACCCAATAATTGGGCCAAACATGAGGGGTTATAGTTTCTGTATTGTAAGGGGTCCTTGGCTGAGAAAAAAAATAAGAATCTATATTATAATGCAAAAACAAGACAGATACAATAAGTAAAAGACACCACATACAGTAGATTTCCAAAAGATTGATTCCTAGATCACCTCTCGTGTAAAATTCCTTGCTTTTTGCAGCTTTTTTGTGTCAGTTGTAATGAGCGCGCCATTCTAAAGCAGCCTCTGTTGTTTTCCGTGACGATGGCGAAAAGCAGGCGCTCTCTCCGCAGTGTCATTGGCCATCTGAACTCCAGGGGAGGCTTGATAAGAGGGTGAAGCAGCAGACATTCCTCCGGCCCAATTCGTCAGCAGACCCCTATAGAAATGCACCAACAAGCGCGGGTCACACAGCGAATGTGACAGGATTTTAAACAGTACACAACTAAATATAGCAGGAACGCCACTATCAGAAAATGAGTTAGGAGTGTGGTGCTAGTCGTTTAGAAAGTCATTATTCTTATCATTGCTGTCTCTGAAATAATTTCAGGTCTCTCCATGCAATGAATACTGTATAATAAACTAAACATGTGAGAATGCACACAAACTTTGTTAATATACGCAGTCCCCCAAGAAGTAGCCATCAGACCCCCTTTAATGTGGGTGGAGTATTTCATTTTTCCATATTCAGCGAGGCCTCTGGTATCTCTATCAGTTTGAAAATGCTCCATTTAGTTACTATCTGTTAGAGTGGGGAAGTGAGATGCCCTTATTCTGAGTCTATTAAACCTCAATTCTATCTCATCTTATCTCCCTAATCTTTGTGTCTTATTGACCATGAAGTTTATCTTTAATCTCCCTTTACCCTTATTATCGCACAACACTGTAGGTCTATTTTCTATGGTGCAATGGTGCTGCTGTATTTGCCGGCAACAGAGGAAGAATCGTTTAGTTGTACACACAGTTCTTATTCAGCTGTGTAATGGAATGTGTACAGAGTGTGTGTATAGAAATGTATTTCCCCGCTTTCTTTCACACTGTCTTCAATTGCCTTGGCAGGAGCTTTTAACGCCAGTCATACAATCTCCCCTTGATACTGCGATATTTATCTCCCGGTATCATCTTAAGCGATGGTAGACTCATCGAGTCACTTCACGCCTCACTTCACTCCTCAGCGAATCAGCAGAAGGCATCAGATAAGATCATAAAACTGTATCCTAATTTAAAAGCAGCACTCGGCCTCCGCAGTGTCTATTAGAGATCTGTGTGCTAATTCTTTTCATGTCCGGGGCTCCTGCAGATGTAGGCCTCTACAAAGGAGTAATTTATAAGACTAATGAAAAGAGCAAGCAGTTTGTGGACATCAGGGGGGTCTTTTATGAGGCTCGGTGCAGGAAGAAAGAGAAACAGGAGAGGCACACCAGCGCCACTTTTCTGAACTGAAATTATTGCTTTATTAAAGCTGAGGAGCTCACTCTCGCTACAATAGAACAAACATGTTGAAAGGTGTTTGAGAGGATATCAGCGCGCTCTGTTTGAGCTCCGGATGATGCACAAGAGGCTGCAACATAGCTCATGTGTGACAGGGAGAGACGGAGACAGCATCCACATCTAGCAGGCGACGACGTCAGCACTTTTGATATGATTATTCAGCTCAAACAGCTCAAGACGGAGATTTTTGTATAAGTTTTATAATGATCTGTTTAGCAATGGGATGAAGTGAAAAATCACAAGTTTTGAGAGCAAAGAGACAGTTTTGTCTGACCACATGTCCAAAAACCAAAGATACTGAACTTAAAGCTACTACAAGGAACTTTAATATTTTGTTCATTTTTTGAGGCCTGTGTGGATAAATTTTCCACCACTAGAACCACAAAATATAGCCTCAAAAATAAAATTAGTTCAATAAAAATCACTTTAAAACTAGCTAATGTACTACTCACTGACTTTGCCCAAGAAAATGCAAACACAAGATTGTTTCATTCAGTTTCACTGAGAAGCCGACCTGGTGGCCATTGAGAACAGCTATAAAGAAAGCCAATATTCTCACAAATATTTCATTTGCTTACGTAGATCATATAGAGACATCAGTATTAAATTGAAAGTGTTTCTTAACCAGTTAAAAAAGTCCTTGTAGTAGCTTTAAAACTATATAAAAGAGAGAAAAGCAGCAAATATGATACTTGAGAGGCTGAAATAATTGAATGTTGGGCATTTCTGCTGTATAAATAATATTATTTTGATCAATCAAATGTCAAAATTGTGGAGACAGCATCCATATTCAGCAGGTAGCGATGACAGCACTTTTGATATGATTATTCAGGTCAAACACAGCTCTAGAAGGAGATTTAATTTTAAATTTAATGATTTTTTTTAATGGTCTATTCAGTAATGTGAAAAATTAAGTTTTGAGAGCACAAGGAAACGTGTTTTCTTGGACCAAATGTCCAAAAAAACAAACGAATTCAACTTAAAGCTACTGCAAGGAACTTTCATCTTTTGTTGATTTTGGAGGCCCATGTGGACAGAAACGATAGTGTTTCATCCGCTATAACCACAAAATATAGCCTCAAAAATAAAGTTATCTCAATAAAAATCTCTTCCTGATCCTTTCTCACTGGCTAAGGTATGACTCACTGAAACTTTGCCTAAGAAAATGTAAACACAGGCTTGTGTCATCCGATTTCACTGTGAACCCAACCTGATGGCAGGTATTATGGACAACCATACAGAAACAGCCAATCATTTTGTGGATGTTCTCATTTGCTTATGTAGGTCATAGTATCAGTATTAAATTGAAAGTGTTTCTTAACCAGTTAAAAACTCCTTGTAGTGGCTTTAAAATAATATAAAACAGAGAAAAGTACCCAATAATGACACTTGAGAGGCTGTAATCATTGAATATTGGGCATTTCTGATGCATAAATGATATGTTGATCACTCAATTGTCAAAATTGTGGAGACAGCATCCACCTCTAGCATGCAGCACTTTTGATATAATTATTCAACTCAAACACAGCTCGAGAAGGAGATTTTTTTGTAACGTAAATGACACAGGTTTCGCGCTAAACTAACCTTAAACTTGAAGTGCTCCGTGGTAATTCATGTGCAGACACTGGAGACATGTTTTGGTTTGGAAGGAGAGGTGTGTGCGAGATGCACATTATCTTAATAACATTCAAACGCCGGGTGAGATGTTTTTCAGAACTAATACAATTCAGGTAGCAGTACAGTAATTCCATCAGCGCCCTTGATTGAAGCAAAAATGGTAATATGCAAATACCAAAAGAGATGTACAGCTACAAGCAAAACTCTGAAATCATTTAGATTTAAAGAAATAATATTGCACAGAGGGGGGAAAACATTAATCACACGGAAAAGTGTCTCCTTTAAGATTGCACTGGTGTATTACCCGGAGGCATGGAATGTAAATGGAAAATCAACATTGTACCCTGTGATAAGGCTAACAAATTAATAAAAGTATTTTCTTTCCTCCTCCCATGCTGATGCCTGTATGAAAAGTCTGGAAAGGAACTTTTTTTTTCCTCCTCTCCTCCTCCTCCCACCGTCTGTGTGAGGTTTTGTTTTGCAGGTAGCGGGATTAAAATCAGTGCTCACCTTGGCTGCATGTCAGCTGGTTTTTCAATACGCACTTTCTCAAGGGGCTTTTTCAGTCGCTATAATGAAAGGAAATGTGGGGAAATAATATTCTTTCAGGGCTGCAGCTAACAATTATTTTCATTATCAATTCATCTGCCGATTATTTTCTCAGTTAACTGATAAGTTGCAGATAACACAAACATGGAAAGTCCAGTTTACAGATGATAAAAGTGCAACATAATAGATGGCAGTCTGGAATGATCTGAGGCACTCTGATAATAAATTAAAAATCCTACATTAAATCATGGATACACCAAAGCATCTGGACTCAAGTGAGTCTTCATCAGGGCATAAAGACACAATAAGGAACATGTGTTGTATTATGACATAACAGTGGAAACGTACAAAAGCATAAACTTAAAATAAACTAAACCTAATGGTAATAATAAGAATAATGACGAAAGTAAGAATAATACAAATAGCCCCGGCAAAATGGAGGCACTCATAATGAGTTACCCTTAATAGAATTATTAAAAATACAGTGTCAAAGGTAATAGAGACAGCAACAGCAAAATTTGCAATAATTGATTAGTTGTTTGGTCCATAAAGTGTCAGAAAATGTTGATCAGTGTTTTCCAAAGCCCAAGGTGACGTCCTCAAATGTCTTGTTTTGTACATAACCCAAAGATATTCACTTTACTGTTAAAGAGGTGTAAAGAAAACAGAAAATATTCACATTTAAGAAGCTGAAATCCTAGAATTTAGACATTTTTTCTTAAAAAAAGACTCAGAACAATTATCAGAATAGTTGGTGATTAATTTAATAGTTGATTAATAATTGTTGCAGCTCTATATTCTTTAGTGATGTGGCCTTATCTTCATCTATACTAAATATGTGAACATGGAGTGCACAGACAGTGCAGTGCTACTCTGAGTTGCATTTGCATTTGTAGTATCTCAACAAAAGAAACAAAGAGAGGCAGAAGTTTTTTTAAGAGCCTGAAGGATGTGATGAAATTGCTGAACATCTCCCTTGTGTGTTGTGTGTGTGTGTGTGTGTGTGTGTGTGTATGTGTGTGTGTTCCCTCAGGTCCTCTGGAGGATGGCCTGGAGGAAGAGGAGGAGGAGTGCGTCTCCGAGGAGAACGAGCTCCTGGCCAAAGACGAGTTCTCGGTGGAGGAGAACTTCTCCGCCGAGTTCGAGACCGAGAACATGAGCTGCGAAGACATGGAGTACTTCTGCAACAAAGGTGAGGCGATTGCTTTTACTTATGCTAAAACATATTCTAAAATCCCCCAAAAAAACTTTAAAAGCTGCTCTCTGTGAACAGTGTACAGCGCTCTTTTTAATACCTAATCTGAGACAATATGTTAAAGCCACCCTCGTGCCAAGCATCAAAAATAAGTTAAACTCCTGCCAATGGTGTCTAATAAAATTCCTCAACATGTTCAAATCAGACCTGGCAGAACTTGTATCCGGAGGAGAATTTCTCCTGCAGTTGAAACTATCCATTTTGATATTTGATCCCAGCCATCCACCCAAGAGCAGTGGTTTGATCTGAGAGAGGAGATGGCATCGGCGACACTGGCTCTCCCTCTGTGATAGTGCTGTGAAGAAGGTGTGCGACGCTACACCAATGCACTGGAGAGCGGAGCACTTCCCTTTGAGCCGCGCTAGAGCTCTGTGAACACTCAGCAGCACCTGCTACTGCTCGGAGGTCCAGCACTATAAAGCGCCTCAGCATCGCCAATTGTGCCCGAGTCCTCTTTGAACTCCAATTCAATTAGATTGCTTCTTTGTATGTTTGTTTCATTTCGGTCACACCTTGCCATCACAGGAGCTAATTTGTGGTCTGCTCCAGGTTACAGTGTGAAGATGACAGACTTGTCCCGCCTCCTCCCCTCTCCACCCCCCGCCTCCTACTACCCCCCGGTCGCGTGGCTTCCACTACCCCAGGTGTCCCCACTCTTACTGGCGCACGGATGCCATAAATTTGACTTTTTAATGAAGAACCAATGCTTTGAATGTCTGCCTCTTCCCTCTCCTTTCAAAGGGAAAATTGTTTAGAATTATTTCTTCACACTTCTAAACTGATGTGCCTCGTGGGATTACATTATTGAAGAAAAATAAATCTTTCATGTTCCAGGTAGGCTATGCCCCAGTAATCGTATCAATAATGTTTTCCTTTTGTTCTCCGGGAAAAGTTGAACGGCGCAATTGTTCGGAAATTGCAATTACCAGCAACGCCTCGTTCGCTTTACCCTTTGTCTCCGTCGTAATGTCTCCTTACACAAACTTCAAAGTGGAATGTATGGTCTTGTAATAACCCAGTAGCTATGAAATAGATGGTGCGGTACACACTGGTGGCTACAGCTAGAAAAAAAAAAAGAAGTACAACTTGTGAAAATCTTCAAAGAAGCTTGTCAGAGCCATTTGATATTCTCATTGTTTTGGATAAAACCCTGCGAGGAACTGGGCCTCAAATCTCCTCTCCATGTTTGTGAATAGAGTCAACACTAAATAGCAATCCCAAATGTCAAACACTGGTAATCTGAAACATATTTTAGAGGCCTAAAAGGTAAAATTCTCCAGTAATTCGCGAAAAAAAATGTATTTATATGAATAAAGTGACCTCTAGCAAGTGGAAAATAACTCGAGCACTGTAGTTAAAGGAATACTATGCAGGATTTTCCTCAAACAATAAAACAACGTACAGACTCATATTAAAATAATCTCTCTGAATCATCATTTATGTCCCACTAGAAATGTGTGGTGGTGTCTGTATCTGCAGAGACTCTGCCCTCTGCCTGTATTTTCTTATTTTGTCATTTTTCTGCGCATTATTTTGTGTCAGTATTTGGCGACCTGGGAATGACACTCAACAATCAGCCAGCTTTCTGATGTGTTTGCAAACAGCAACTGACAAATTCTGCATATTCTACCTTTAAGTACTATTTCAAGGTACTTTACTTGAGTATTTCCATGTTATGGTACTTTAAAGAGATCTTTAAAGAGTTCTGGCAGATTCTAAACTAGTTCCAATTGATTCTATTACAGTTAAATGTATTCACCACAGGACTAATGCCATCTAATTCTTTATAGTGGAGAGAATGCAGACATCTCTGTGGCCATTATCTCCAAAACTCAGCAACTCACACCAAAACAGTGGATGGATAAATAGCACCACAGGCCAGAGGAAAAATATGCGTTTTTGGATTTTGAGGTGACCTGTCCCTTTAAAGTTTAACTGCATTACATTTTAGAGGAAATTTTTGTACGATTTACTGTACTACAATTACTGGTTACTTTGAAGGTACAAATAGGATCAATAAATAGCTACAACATTAAAATGCTGCTTACACGTATGGTCTTGTAATAACCCAGTAGCTATGAAATAGATGGTGCAGTACACACTGGTGGCTGCAGCCAGAGGAAAAAAAAAAGAAGTACAACTTGTGAAAATCTTCAAAGAAGCTTGTCAGAGCCGTTTGATATTCTCATTGTTTTGGATAAAACCATGTGAGGAACTGGGCCTCAAATCTCCTCTCCGTGTTTGTGAATAAAGTCAACACTAAATAGCAATCCCAGATGTCAAATACTACTTTTTGGAGACACTGGTAATCTGTTCCTTGTCATACACAAGCCTTACTAGTCAGATTTTTTTGTATTACTTTTGCTATCTAAGCTTACAGTAGCTAAGTCTCCCATTGCCTCCTAAGACCCAAGTGATGTACTATCCAAATTTCTTTTCTCCTCGTGGCAAGTTGTGCGCAATCATCAGGTGTAGCCATTTTCCCCATGATCCTTTCCTCAATTAGATCTATTTAAAACTAATGTCGGCATGGCTTAAATTTACCCCACTTATGTGAAACTGCCGTGAATTAAACAGGACGCAATCCTGGCGGCATTAAATGGTTTAAGTGTGTTATTCCTCGACTATAGGAGGAAAAAGAGAGCCCCCTTGATTAACTAAACCCTCTCAAATGTGATGGCGTGCTGTAATTAGCCCTGTGCGGACTTGAACGTGGGTTTTAAAGCAGCCACTCATCCCATGGCCTTTATCTTCTGCTGCTTCCCGGAGAATAAGGTCTCCCGTGTAAGGTTCCTCCACTGAGCAGTGACTCTCTGGTCTTAGCTTAGCCTTGTATCTGTGTAGTCACTCTCTGAAATGGGCTTGTCAGGGGGACCTAAAACCTCCATTAAAAGTTTCAGTCTATAATAGGTATTAAAAAGCTGTAGGAACACAAAGAGGAGTACCAATTTTCATTAACATATGAAGCACTTATTAACTTTGATCAGAGTGCGGTGAAGTAGCAAAGCCGCTTAAAGGCGCAAAGGTCAAGAAGTTGAATGCCACCAAAGACTCAGTCATTTGCCTTACCCTTGCAGAAAAGGGACTCCCCAGATAAGTGCATGGAGCACCTTGACGTCCCATCTTGGTCTGAGGCTCGGGAACCTCGAAATTGGGTGGCGGTTGACTCCATAACCTGTTTAGTTAATGGTGTCAGGGCTCTCGAAGGTTTTTGGCTGTTTGCAAGATGCTGGTGGTATCACGTACAGACGCCTGCTGAGCTTTACAACATATATGTGAAATCTCATTGATGCTTAACTGTGAATATAATGCATTTTCAGACAAAAGGAGAAGTGACATATCCCAATACATTTTCCTCAAAAGCCCCACTTGTATTATCCTTATCAGCTTTATAACCCTTAACACAAACTATTATCTATTAACTATTAACAAACCATTATTCTCTTTCCGTTATTTATATAAATAATGTTAGCATAATGGTGTTTTTTCTTCCTTTCCTTTCTGTTAATCATCTCAAGAGTAGACAGTAACTCAAGTACTATATGTCAAGTCATGCTGTGCAAGATTTTCCTAAAAAAAAAAAAAAAAAACTATGTATAGGCTCATATGAAAATAATCCCTCTCCCTCATCACTTATGATCCACTAAAAGTGTGTGGTGATGTCTATATTTGCAGAGATGCTGCCTGTATTTTCTTATTTTCCTCATTATTTTGTTGTGTTTTGGGAAGCTTTACCAACCAAAAAAGTCTGTATTTGACAACATCTTGCATATTCTACATTTAAACACAATTTTGAGGTACTTGTACACCACTTTACTTAAGTATTTCTATTTTATTCTACTAACTGCATTACATTTTGGAGGGAAATCTTGTACAACTTTTCCTTACCACAGTTATTAGGCAGGTTTAGTTACTGGTTATTTGGCAGGTTTAGATTTTAGATACCAACACATATGATCAACAAATTATATATGATGCATTTTTTATAGATTAAACTACCAGACTGCACATTAAGTAGTTACAATTAGCTCCACCTAGATCAAGTACAGCATTAAAATGCTGCTCACATGCCCAAGTGTTAATAATAACAATCAATAATATATATAAGAACAGAACAATTTTAAAGTGTCTGTTCTGCATAATGAGTGCCTTTATGCGTTACTTTAATGATACTTTACTGATGATTATTCTGTTAGGGTTAGGGTTAGGGTTTTACTGCAGTAAAATAAGAATTTTGACTTTTAGTAATAGCAGAGTATTTTGCACTGTGGTTTCACCACTTTGACTGAAACCTATGTGGGCCCATGTGGACGAAATATAACAACAAAAATAAAATTATCCAAAGAAAAAATTGCTTCCTGGGTCTTTTAAGGGAAAAAACTGAATAAAATTTAAACTTCCAGTCTGCACGCTGTAAATTCTTAAGTTTGATTCCTTGTGGTACATTTAAGTAAGAGTATTAGCCCCATCTAGACCAACTACAACATTAAAATACTGCTTACATATCCATACATCAATAAAAACAGTCAGTATTATAATATATAAGAATAGAAAGGGTCAAATCTGCAAGTTCTTTTACTTGTTACTTGAATGATTATGATACTGTATCTTTACTGCAGATTTGACTCCTCCTTCCATCAGCGCCCCTGTTATTATGTTGCGCCATTTAGGGGGTTCCCCACCCCAGTTTTGGGAACCAATCATCAATAAAATCAATAATAGAGGAAAATGAGCAGACCTAAACTATTCCAGTTACATATGTAACCCTCATCTATCAGTATGAAGAGTCCCCTGTCAGTGACACGCAACATAATACAGCAACATACATGGGTGTGAAATGAAGCTTTTTGGTAGAATAGTAGAGCCCCAGAGAGAAGAAGCACTGTTTTAATATACATGGAATTAGAGGGGGTCTGTGTACCCACTGGGAGCTCTGTGAGGGAAAAAAGCCACATATCTAAAGAAATAACCTTGGCTTTTTCCTGCGATTAAAACAGAATCTTACCTCAAACAACTTCTCCTGCTCGGTCAATTTCACATTTATGGAGCTGCGCTTGTGAAGAGCCCACAGCCGAACACGCTGACTCCACAGCAGAGATTTATACTCTATTGACACACCTGGCTCCATAATTGTGAGAAAGATACCTCTTTTATATACACTGAGTGGCATCTTTTTTTTACTGAAATTGTGAAATTTCACCTTGCTGTTTTACCCCCTCTTTTATTGTTGGCTATCTGTGAAGTTCAGCACAGGGTGTTGCCACAAGCTGTTCCCTTTGTGCGTTCCAAGTGTTGTCTGATGACAAATGGCTTCCTTAGTTAGCTCTGACAGTAAATTTACATGTCATTTCATGTGTCTCATTTCCTCAATGTGAGATACCTTTTAGTGAAGTCACATTGCGTGATTTTTACAGCTCAAACTAGTTGATTCTGATGTGTTTTGAGTGTTTATGTGTCAGAATACATCAAGCACAGCGAAATGTGAACCTTTAACACTCTTCTGCAGCGTTCTCCTCAAATTACAAACATTATAATGTAGACATAAACATTTTATTACAGTGCAAGTGAAGAGTGAAAGCTCAGGACTGACTTAACATAGCAAATAACAAACCTACCTTGACCCTTCACATAACCTCTCAGTAAGTAAATTGACTCGCAGCAGCCAGAGACATACAGTAACAAACAGAAAGTGGCGGAATTAATTATGCCACTTCTTTGTGTAACGCAGAAGTAATCAGAATCTTCCAGCGACACAGGAGGAAGATCTCCTTGGCGCTTTCGCCACAGCTGCCAGTGCCCAGAATGGTAAATGTGGAATTTTAATGCACAGTTGATGCTGGAGAATATGGGGAAATGCTAATTTGTGGTGCGATAAGATGAATCGAGTCATCCCTTTAGCCCCATTTGACTCAGTGGAGGAAATTAATCATTAATGTTTGTTAAGTATGACAATCTAACTGGGCCAGATCTACATGCTCAGAGACTGAGGCAGAGCGAGATAAAGACCCAGGCTGCAGACAGGGAGGAAAACTGCCAGATTCTGTAATGATGGGAATTTATTGGCATTTAAAGAGACAGTGGCAAGGCATTTCACTAATAGCCTCCCTCCATTGGAGTGCTCTGCCTGCCACAAATTGCATGCAATTCAAACCTATTTTTCAGATAGCAGAGAAGTCTTACAGCTATGCTTGACTTTGGTGAAAGAGGTTGCTTCCTGGAATTGACTTTATCTGTTGCAGCATAATCTGCATCAACAACCAAATATGCAATATCAACTGACTACCACTACCACTGCTGTGGGGATAGCGGGCATTCCCCGCTAATATTACATTCTGAAAATCATCGCCGAGCTCCAATACTAGCGAGATTGTGATGGGTTTAGAAAAGTGGCAGTGGGTTAAAGTCATTGAGCCTGGAATTCAGTAACATACAGAACTGCGCAATCCCATATGAAGACTTAAAAATACTTATACTCCATTTTGCAGAAATTGCGACCTGTCTCTAGACTCAGTGGTCAGGATTAGAGTGCTCTGAGCTCCTTAAAGTCGCACACGAGAGATTGACATTTTCAAGGGCTTCCTTGGCAGAGACAATGCTAAAAGGGATAGAAAAAGCCAATATGACTTTGTTGCTACCTTGCTCCAGGAATTGTGTGTGTAAATCGCCTATAAGCTTATTGACCTGAATGCATAGCACGCTGCGTGTGACTGCGATTTGGCGAGAGAGCTGTCCTTTGATAGAGCGGCGATAGGGCTGATTTTAACAGCTCACTGGCTCCTCTTGCATGCCCGCCAACCCTGCGCCCAGCAGGCCGCCTCGCCTCCCCAGCCCTCCCCGTCCCTTCTGTTCTCTTCTGCCTTCTCTCACTCAACCTTAAGTATCTCCATTCGATTGCGCGGGGGAAACGAAAGCCAGATGTAAATTATGATCCAGGCGATAATGTAGAGGATGATCATTGACAATCTGTCTCCCTTGATAAGACAGCAGAGGGGTTCAATTCAAATGATGAAACAAGGCAGAGTCTCTATTACTTGTGGTGGACCTGTGTGAATGAAGTGGAGCACCTCAATCAATCTATTTCTGTATCAGAGAGGTCATAAGTCCTGTGTCTTTAAAGAGCATAAAAATTGGTCTCCGTCTTCGTCTGCGTTCCAGGTTTTATCAAAGCGTACTGTAAGCAAAGGACTGCTGCTCCAGCACTTCTTCTTCTTCTTCCTCTGCTTTGCTTTTTTTACTTGTGACATTTGTTCAAGAAGCTTCATCAAAGCACCGTGGGCTGTGATATCTCATTGGTGGCTGCTGTATGCAACTGCAACATACATGTATTATACTGAACTAGATAGTGAATGCAAAGATGGCTTTCCAGGTTCACTTCCTGGTTTACGGCCCACGGAATATGCGCAGGAGTGTTTCCCCCCTTACCTCCACCAGCAAGTTCCTGCTCGGCCCATAGACTTTACAGATTTTCAAACAGCTCTTTTCTGCTCTAGCTAAGTTGTACAAATATAAAACCTCTAGGGATCAAAAATTCGTAATAGAAAGAGTCATAACTGAGCTTGTTTTCAGGTTGAGGTGTCTTGTCAACATTTTTACAGATGCCTCTTTTATAATGGTGGCTTATGGGGTAAACAGCTTTTTGAGCTGGTGGTGAATTTTTCTCTGCAATACTGCGTGCGGCCACTGGGAAAAATTTGATGCAAGGCAGAGCAGCTGTGCCCTGTCTAGTATGTATTATATAGCTTTGCCCCGCAATGCACCCGTGCAGTCGGGGAGGTAAACAAAACAATGTGCATTGATCGATGCACATTTCACTACAAAATAGAGTGTATCTTACTTAATTCTGAACCTATTTTCATGACATAAAAAGAGCAAGACTGGAATTGGATTTAATAAGGAAAATATGTGTGAGAATATTTTCTTCCTTGACATTTTGCAGGTTTATTTTGCTTAATAGATACAGAAAACTACATTTTTTTTTTTTTTTTTTGCGAAACTCAAAAGAGCCTAAATAATTTATACTTGACGTTGCCTATTATTGGTTGGAGCTGTGTCCCAGTGAAAGTTTTGGCTATTCAGAAGTTTGGCATCGAGCTGATTGGATCGCTCCCAGTCGCTGAATACAAATCCAACAAGTAACCACTGTCATGTTCAATTTCTCACATTTATAACAAACCAAATTTCATGAAAATCAGTTCAGAATCAAACATCTTACTTTCAATCTTGTATACTGTTTATATGTTCCCATTTTTATGATTTTTACATTTCATCTGTTGAAATTGTTATAAATTGCATATATTTTTATTTTTTTATATATATGTCATATAATACAGCAGAGAGTTTCAATTCAAATGGTGAAACAAGGCAGTATCTCTGTTATGTTCCTTGTGGTGGACCTCTGTGTATGAAGTGGAGCGCCTCAATCAATCTTTTTCTATATCATAGAGGTCAGAAGTCCCGTGTCTTTTAAAAGCATAAAAATGTGTCTCCGTATTCGTCTGTATTCCAGGTTTTTATCAAAGCGCACAGTAAGCAAAGGACTGCTGCTCCAGCACTTCTTCTTCTTCCTTCCTCTGCTCTGCTTTTTTTTTTTTTTTTTTTTTACTAGTGACATTTGTGCAGGAAACTTCATCAAAGCCCTGTGACATTGTTCCCTGTGAGGTTGCCTGGGCGATTGTGTTTAAAATGCATTGCAAACTGTGTTAGATAGAAGGCAGAAAATCCTTAATCACTGCTTAATTAAGGAATCATCTTGTAGCTTCATTTCCCGGGCTGTAATTAAACACTTCCAATACGTTTCGTTACAGGGCTTAACATGTTCGCCTGAGATCAAGGTAGTGCCTTTAATGTTATCTCGCCAGCTTTTTTTTAAACTCCGCTCCATTGGAAGGAACTGTTGATATACGCCTTTGTTATCCTCGTCATAATACGAGCCTAGTATGCTAAAGAGGTTCTCCAGGCCCAACAATAAATAGTGGGGGAATTTAGTTGAGTGGGCTCCCTGATAATATACTGGGAGAGGAGAGTGGGAGCGTGGGGAAGAAATCTCTGGCCCGGGCAGACACTTGCATAAGCAAAACTGGGTCATAATGACCTCATGTACTGTAAGTAGGACATTTCTTGCAGACTTCCCTTCAGTATCACTTTTTTTCTTCGTATGCATCTCCTCTGTTAGCGCCAGGCAGAAAGCTGACATCCTTTTGGCGATGTTTGCTACCTTCTTTGAAGTGAGCCATGTCCAAAAAAAAGCTAAACAAGCATGGTGTGTGTGCTTGATCTGGAGATTAACCTAACTGAGGACGGACGGCGCTGGAGTGAAGTAGTGTGTGTCCCGTGGCAGTTGTCACTGGAAGTGTGATAACTAACACTCCGAAATGCTTTTTTGGGAGCTGTGGGGGGAGAAATCAGATACAGATGTGGTAAACAACCATAAGACAGCAACATGTACGTATGTCCTGTCATATTTGCTGATAGATTTTTAGTGCGTGCTCTGTGAGCCACATCTTAACGATATATTGTCTTTGTCATCCTAATATATTCACATTTAAATCTACACATCCATCCCTTTTTTTTTTTTTGCCTTGTTGAGTGTATGAAGTGTAGTAATCCATTGTAGTAATCCAGGCCTGTCCTTGACCGTTCACTATTGGGCTTCTAACATCAAAGGGATGAAAACGATAGGGTGACAAAAGTGAGAGAAATGTTCCTCCACAAACTATCAACCACCACCACATGCCCCGAGCAGGTTTGCTCTCACTTGCCCGAGTTTGGAGAGACACAGTGCAACCACAGTGTCAGCCACATTGGATTTATTCAGAGCACCGCACCAGGGGCACCTACTAAGCACTGATTTATGTGCCTATAAACTTTGAGTACAAACTGTGCTTACTGTAGACATGCAAAAATAGATTTTATTTTTTTTTCTTTACTCTAAGTGCATCTAAGAGAGCTCAACAAGAGCTGTTACCGCTGCGCGCTCAGAGGCGGAGTCTGTTTAACAAGGTCTTTAAGCACTTACACCTTGGAGAGAGATACCCAAATATCCCTTAGCATGGTCTGTGTGAGCCCCGAGACTGTAAATCAGCCCTACATCCTATAACACACATTCTAGCTCGCTCCACAATAGATCAAACGGTAATAAATAGCCACCTCTCTCC
This sequence comes from Lutjanus argentimaculatus, assembly GCA_034769285.1. Lineage (NCBI taxonomy): Eukaryota > Metazoa > Chordata > Actinopteri > Lutjaniformes > Lutjanidae > Lutjanus > Lutjanus argentimaculatus. Next base: position 6,953,374 of record JAWZSL010000025.1, on the reverse strand, counting down.
CACACATTGCTTTCCTTCCTGTTCCATGGGGCTTCCTCCAGTTCCTGCAAGCACTCATGGGAACTCCTTTTACATAAAAGTATGCAGCTGGACCTGGTGAGCTCACAGCAAATACAGCACATGTACAGAACTATATATACACAAAAACACACAGCGACAATGGCTCAGATTGTAACACAGTCAAATATTACAGGAAAGAGTTATAAAACAACCGATTTGTTTCTGGGATAATATCCAGAGTCCGAAGAATCTGCCCTTTGGAAGGGCAGCACAGTCCATAATGCAGTGATTAATTAAATTAGGTGTCTGCCTGAGCAATAAATTCAGATTGAGTGCTGCTCACTTTATGTCTTGTGTGCTTTATATTTTAATCTTCGTCTGCCTTGCAGGAGAGGAAGATGGCAACCGAGAAGCGGGAGAGTCGGAGATGGACGGGCAGGGCGAGAAGACCAGGCATACCGCTGTGGGGCCGGACGAATGGGACGGTCCAAGTAAGAAAAGTCTTTATATACACAGATAAAGAACTGTACCTCATTGGTCGCTTTTATGTGTCTGCACAAACAAAACAATGCAATGTGTACTGAGAAATGCAGATTTCACCACTCGCTGCTGTAACTCGCTTAATTCTAAAACGATTTTCATGACATGCAAAAGGGGAAACTGGAATTTCTCAGTTTAATAAGGAAAACAGGTGTATGAATAACTTGTGGGGTTTGTTTTTGTTTATTTATTGGATGTAGCAGCCTAACATAGAGAACTCAAGCCTTGCACACATCTCCCATGTGAAATGGGGCCCTACCCTGATAGAAATAGAAATCTACACTTTGGGGGGAAACTCACAACAACTAAATAATTTATACATGATGTTACCTATTTCTTGGAGCCTGCATGTCTCAGTTGAAGTTGTGGCTATTCAGAAGGTTTACATTTTGGCATAGAGCTGATTAGATCGCCCCCAGAAACTGAATTTAATTCCAACAAGTAACCAGTGTCACGTTTCTTCACATGATTTCACACAAACCAAATTCTTGAAAATCAGTTCAGAATTGAGTGACTCACAGTTGATTTTGTCGTTAAATCTGCATCTCTTAATACACACTGCATTATTCAGAAGCAGATCTTGACCTCTCCAGTATGGCGGACAGGCACACACATGTCAAATTGCAAACACAGTCTCTGCACTTCAGTAGAGCTCAACAGTGAGGTTCTGGAAGGGAAATTCCCATTCATTTTCTGCATATACAATTTCAATAATTAGTCATAACGTTGTACACTTACGACAAGGAATGAGATTGTGGAACAATGGTATATGCTGCTGAAAAACACGTTTTATTTGGAATGTCATGGAGAAGTACTACACTACCCACGATCCTGAAGTATAACAGCAATGTCTCTAATTGGTGGAGCTTGCTGTTACCATGGAAATGTTTGCCACACCCTTGAACGAGTAGTTCTGCTAGCAGGCTGGCTAGCTATGTGGCTAACATCAGCTAACATGAGTCATACTAATAATGTTGTTATGCCGCTGTAAATATAATTTATATACATACACACAACATGAAGTACAACGTATTACAACAATGTTATTAACAGTATAAACACCATAATAATGACAAAAGTTAAAATTAAGAAGACGCACAATCATTCGCAGTGGTTTATGGGATTAATAGTTACTTTACTCTTAAAATAATTGTACCCTTGCCTTTTTATCCATTTTTATCCATTATTATTTTGCTCTGAATCAAATGTTTTATAATCACCATTCACCTCGTGGTTATTGGCTTGGTTCCAGGCTTAAGAGTCTTTCTATAAGGATTTTCGGGAACATAAATGGAGGGAAAGAATAGGAAATTAACTTCTTGAAACCAGAGCTGTAGAAAAAGTGGGCAGTCACTGTTGAGCTCTGTATCTATATTCATATCACTCTCTTAGATAGCCTCTTAGTGCCATCTGGCAAAGTTATTGGAACTAAACTGCAATGCTTTTTGCATAGTTTGAGGTAAGGTTGGCATTGAACAGAAAAGGAGCAACAGGGTATTTATAGACACTTTTTGTTCAAAGAAACAGAGCATGTCTATAGCAACTGTAGATGGACAAATGAGTCACAAGTCTGCATGCTATATAACAGGCTACTTTAACTGAATATACACCCACCATTCAGTTAACAGTGCATTAAATTACCAACAATTGCTTGCATAAAGAAGCAGGTTTATCAGCCCTTTTTAACACAATGCAGATGTGGCTTTTTTGAAGAGTTTACAACACATTTTTTTAATCTTGTTTTCTCCTTTTACTAAAAGTAACTTCATCAAAGTGATGGATAATACATTGAACAAGATAGTTTCACAGCAATTACTGCTCAGCAATAGCCCGCACCCACACTGCTGAACACACAAAATATGATTCCTTTTAATGCATAAAATGACCTCAAGAATTTATTGCAGGTACATGCGTTTGTAAAAAAAAGAAAAAAAAAAAGAAAAAAGAGAGAGATAGAAAGAAAAAGAGGAGAGAGAGGGAGAAAAAAAGTGGATTTGGGCAAGTTGTGCTTGCTAGCTCGAAGCCCCCCGGGGTGTGTATTTTATACTGACAGTGAATCAGTGTTATCGCACCTATCAGATAATGCATTTATCATTAAATTTCACATTTGCATTTAAATCTGGGGAAGGAAATGAGCATTGCTGGCTAAAGATAAGAACGCTGGGACGACAGTAATAAACCATCACTGTGATCAGTCAGGAGACAGGGCTGAGGGGGTCAGCTCAGAACTATGGGGGCCATGACAAAAAGAAGGCATCACATGCGGAAAAAGGCCCTTTTGGGCGAGAAAATGCTGAGCTTAAAAATACCGCTTTGAAAAGGAGGGATGGATGTAGCATGACTAGATGTATGACTGACTGTAATTATCCTTCCCCCTTCTACTTAGCCATCAGAATGAGAATTAGAGGCTCAGAAACACACTGCTGGACAGGCGAGCGGCGTGAGAGGAGGAGGGAGACTTGAGTTTTATGGGAGTAAAGTGTCTCTCGCATACAGTGAGGACGGCTGAACTGCAGAGGAGGTGATGTGAGACATGATGCCCATTTCATGTTTTACTAAACCACAGCCTGAGTGGTTGCGAGTTATCAAGTGACATCCAGTTTGAAGACTTCAGCACTGTGTCCTAATCGCTGCTCTATTACAAACTGAAAAATGGCACTTAGCACATGGCTGCATCCAACTTCTAGAAACATGCTTTATATAGTAGGGGAGACCAGGGATGGTAGTAACACTTTTGTTTGAGCATCAGTAATGCATTGTAGTAGTGGCTGTTCATACTGCGATACATGGTAATCAAATTTGTCCACTACAAATAAAATTTGCGCAGATGCTATTCGCACTCAGGTTGGAATGGCCACATTGGCTATTTGCACCCCAGTGTATGTAGCCTAGCATGGCAGAGACAAGCACCCAGGTGTCCGTAGCCAACAAAGCTGTTTGTAAACAGGGTTTAAATAGCTGGCTATTTATACGCACAACCAGATTGTGACTGAAAACCGAGAATAATACTATACAATTTATGAAAAAAAAAACCTAAGTGAAGAATAAAGAAAAAACAGATTTGAATAAAGTGAACAATTTAAAGCTACTACAAAGGAACTTTCATATTTTGTTGATGTTGGAGGCACCTGTGGACAAAAACGGTAATGTTTCCACCACTATAACCACAAAATTTAACATCAAAAATAAAATGATCTAAATAAAAATCTCCTGTTTCTTTTTAACTGGCTAACACGCTAGTCACTGTAGCTTTGCTCTGGGAAAATTAAACATCCGACCTGGTGGCAGGCATTAACAGTGACTTATAAAAACAGCACATTCTTGCAGATAGTCTTGTTCTTGTTTGCTTATGTACTGTAGGGCACATAGAGGCATCAGTATTAAATCGAGACTGTTCAGAACCAGTAAACGACTCCTTGTAGTAGCTTTAAAGTGACAAAAAAAGTCCACTTTGTATGTGTGGGCTGTATTCCTGAATGTGCATGTGTCACATAAGGGTTCAGTCACTGTCACAGTTGTGGCAAATGTAGATGGCTGTCCCTGAGGTGCGAGCTGTGTGGGTCCATAACTGGCAATGTACACACTTGACCCACACTTCTTTTTGCCTTGAGTTTGCAAAGTGTTCCATGCACACAATGCTTAAATTCAACTAACTCTTCCCCAAGCAGCCATGACATAGCTACAGAACTGTTTATGCATGTGGCCTTCATGGTAGCATGAATGCAAAGCAGCAAATTAAAGTAAAGAAATTGCTACGTTTTGTTATGCAAGTCAAACCCTTGTTTGTAAGGTACAATGAACATATAAATTATCTTGATAAAAAATTCCTCATTTCCTGAAAATCTTTTTTTTTTTTTTTTTTTTGGTCCTAAGTCTACAGTGTTGCTCACAGATACATGCCACATTGCCTGTGAGCTCAACAAGGAAATTGTAAGATTGGAAAGTGTACCAGATTGATGACATTGCAGCAGCTCTTTTCTAATTGGTCAAACTGACAGTGTTACAACTAACCCGGTGTTACAACACTCCCCGGTCTCCCCTATATGTATACAAACAAGCCAGGTTTATCAAAGAAGAAAAAATCATTTTGCAATCAACATGTTAGCACCAATGTAACTTTCCCTACATCTCTATGATATACCAACCAATTAGTGAGTGACTAACACTGAGGCAGTCGTGCCCCTCTGTTTTCTCAATGGGCAGCACAGAGTGGGCAGAAATTAATCTTGGCGCATAATAATGCCATTCACTCTCCCATCATGGCTGCCATGAAAGGTCATTTCCCTTTTTAATTTTTCCCATTGTGCTGGAAAAGTCAGATGGGCATGTTATAATTTGAATAAAGAGGGGAATCAGACAATCAGATAGGCACATTTGAAATGACATGACTTCCTGTTCAAAGCGATTAAAAGCAAATTTATTTAGTTTGAGACTGTCTACCCTTTAATCTCTTTGTAAATGTTCAGATAGTTCAGCATTCAAAAGTTCTTTGTTATTCTTTGGCTTAAGTTTAAGCAGGTGTGATTATGATCACCAACAGATAATTTTTAATCACTGCGCGTGTGCATCTGAATAGGATGTGTAATGGCCGTTACATAAAAAGAGAGTGAAGCCTTTTAATGAGGTGGGCTAACTCGGAACATGCCCACCTGCTTTGGTGATTCTATTGAAGCACCTCCATACCGTTTTCCCTTTTGCTGAGTAACAACAAAAGCCTTTACAATCTACATCCTTTAATTGAACTTTTTTTTGTCCCTGCATTTCATCTCCACTTTAGTAACTCATGTCAAGTGCTGTCCACGATTGCCCCCGTGTTCTCTGATTGTCTTTCTGTCTGGAACAGCAGAGAAACGGCACAGAATGACTCACTATTAATCTGATAGCTGCCTCTTCTGTGCCGTTCAGAGTGCTGGGTCTCTGATGTGGAACACCCAGCGAGTTCCCTTTCTCTCCCCTCGTCTCTACAAGTATGTCCTTAAGCAAATCTGCACACTGATCTTCTGTCTCGTGTTCATTTCTCGTCACGGATGTTTCGCAATCAGCCGCTGATTTGGGAGATAGCGTGTCATGCTATTCTATTCATTTTCATGGACTGGCGGTGATAGGAATCTGACTCTGTCTCTCTCATTCTCTCCCACTCGCTCTCCTCTAGGCTAATTGGGAATGGCGTGTGTTAGCTAGCTAACTCTGCTAATGAACTTGTTCTCAGCCTTATCTAAAGGCTTGCTCATGTAAACTACACCCCCTTATGAAAGTCATGGAAATCCAGGGTTCGTTAAGAGCGCTGTAATTGTGATCACTGTCATTTCTGCTAAAAGTGTTAAGCCTGTAAAATACCATTTGTTTCAGTATGTTAATCTACTTTTATGAACTCCTAGAAACTAATGAATATCTGGAGCAGGATTAGATACTAGTGGCCTTTAACTAGGCTATAGAAACTTCATACATAGATTCCAGTCGATGCATAATGACGTTTGACTGCATTACATATGTAAGTGAACACTGCAGTGGTTGTAAAGCCCTTTACCTGAATTTATTGTAATGTAGCATGTAGGCTGCACATGCATATACTACTCTGCATGTAATATATTTATTAGTAACAGGATTAGCCAGTGTTTCAAGCTAATCAAGTCACCACATCTCAGAATACAATAAACCGTCACTGTCCACCAAATTTGCCTTTAATTACACCTTTGCTGAATAAAACAATATTGAAGGGACACTCCAGTAATGATGATGTTGCCACCAGGGTTATTTCAACTTCAGGTTGGGTACTTCAGATTTTAATCAGTAATCCAAACTGAGGGCCTGAACATTAACAGACATGGGCATTTAACAGACAGGGTGGCTCTGACTCGAGATGCAATTGATTGCATTATGGGAAATGTAGGATCTAATGTTTTGGCAGCTTGACCTATACTTGATACTAATGGCGCTTTTATTTACCTCAGAGGTTGGAAGTCAAAGGTGTGAGTGTCTTCACACCCAATTTAACTGTGTTTCAGTTTGAAAAGCTGAAAAAAAAAAATTCTTGTGCTTTATAACAATGCATTCCACTGTATTATGCACACCATGGCAACGTCCATAGATATAACTTTGACATACTGTGTGTATGACTGATTTAATGACACACAAAAGACAGAAGTGATAATTAACAGCTACTGTTGATGCACGGACCCCTCTTGAATTTTGCTGGGGTTGGTGCACCTTCCATGTTGGAAAATCCAACTTGAGGAGCATTCCAGTTGAAATTTCCAACTGGAAACTCAGCAAGTCCGACTTCCCAGTTCAAATGGAAAGCACCATAATCAGGCTCTGCTACTTTTATCCTGACCATACATTTTTAAAATCTGTTTCTTGCATGTTCCCCAACTTTATGGAAGTGCAATATTAAGTTGCTGGAGCCCTCCTTCAACACACAGAACATGTAAAACACGCAAGGATATAACATGTAAAATAACATGCAAGAATTACTGATATTTTGAATATTTTTGAATATGTTTGAATTTCAATTGATCTTTATTTTAAGTACTTTAAGTGACAAAGAACAATCATATCAGTAATAAAAGTAATTTTGTAAAACTTGCTTTGTAGAATGACCTATGCTACTGCTGTCAATTTGCAGTTAAGATGTTAACATGCTAAATTCATCATTGATTAAAGAGCACTGTTTAACTTCTAATGCCAAGTAATTGTGCCTTTTCCTCATACACAGTAGTATCATCAAAATAGATACAGTAGGTATTGTAAGAAATAAAATAAAGCACACACAGCAAAGTAGGAGATGCAGAAGGAGGAGATGAGTGTGACAGAGGGGTAACAGAAGCCATGTGAGCACCTTGTCCACAAATCTCCTCTCTTGGCTGTGCCCGACGGCCGGCTTGCTCAGCTCCTGGTGCCAGCTGGGCATCGGCCAGGGCAAGGCAGGGGTCAGCTGAAGGAGTGGCCATCTGAGAATCTACCTGACGGTCAGACACAGACGGAGCACACGGGCAAAGAGAACACCCCTCCACCACCACCACCCACCCCTCCCACACGCGCCCCCACCACCACTGCCACCTTAAAAAAACGATATCCATTTTCATCCGCCGCCTTTCTTTCCCCTTTCAAGACATCAAACATGCACACGCTGAAAACACAGCTTCACTCAGATGTAAAAACTCTTGAGTCTCATTTTTGACTCCAGCCAACCCAGAAGGGTCTGCAGCCGATCCGTCTTCTTCTTCCAGTCTCAAAAAAAAAAAAAAAAAAAAAAAGAAAGAAAAAACAATAGCCATTTCAGGTTTAATGCACATATGTCATGCTAAGAGAATTGGAGGACCAGATGGCCACGATACTGTGGCAGGTGCCTCAACAAATGTTTGCGGTTGCCCGTGCTGCTATTTATATCATGGTGAAACACAGACATGCAAATATTTGCAAAAGGACAGTGGGCCCTTTTTGTTCGGAGTCAAAGTGATCACCAATATAAACAGATGGGATTAAACCTTTTGGGCATCAGTTACCTGAACTTTGAAATTCCCTCAGTTCATCTAAAGAAACTTCTTGTTCAAGAGGGAAAACAGAAGGAGGATTCTGAAAACGAAGGTGGAAGGTGATGGAGTCTATGGAGAAGTTCTGTTTAATTGCAGCAGTTCACTGTAGAAATAAACATTTGTTTTAACCTAAAAGGGTTAGTGTCAAGGCTGCCTTAAAATGTTAAGTTGATTGAATTTGAAAAGACAAGTTGTGGTCATTTTGAAGTAATTCACAACAATGAAACCTTTCTAGTCAAATAACCTTGATATTAATTTTTGTCATACTTGAGAAAACATGTTCAGTTAGCTTAGCATATTAAGCTGATCCAACAACTCCTCAGTCACGCTGATGAACATTATAAACTAATTTGATTTCTTTTACATTTTCTCGGTTTGAAGAGTCGCTTCTTCATTTCACACAAAGAACTTAGCGCTGCTGCAGCTGCTCCTGTTGGAGCTACTTTATTCAATAAGTGGAACTGTTTCCAGTGACTTTATTACATTTTAAATTCAACACTAATCTTCATCATTTTTTGTTTTTATTATTGTGAAAACAAACAGCCAGGACTTATGTTCAAGTGTATTAGAAACAAACAGCAAATTTACATCATGTGTGTTTTCTTCAAACTGTAAAAAGAGTTTTAACTCTCACACAATGCATCCTGGGAAGTGTGCTAATATGCTGATCACACAGCAAAAAACATACAGGAATTTAGTATATCCAAGTTTTATTTATTCTAGTTAATAAACTTATAAAGGTGCGTTTTTCTGACTTGAAGTCTTAACTTCAACTTAACTTGAAATGATGAGTTGAATGAATGTACTGTACAGAGTTCAATCAACTCGTTAAATTAAGTTTCTAAAAAAAGATTATCAGCATATTAGCAGACTTCCCAGCATGCATTGTTTCAGAGTTAAAACTCTCCTGAGATCCTGAGACTTGTTGTGTGTCCCTAATACACATTAAGATAAGTCATGGTTGCTTGTTTTCACAATAATGAAAACACTGTGAAGATATGTTGGTTCAACTTAATATCTTAAGCTTATTGAACATGTTATCTTAAGTGCAACTGAAGTAATATAAAGTTTATTTGACTAGAAAAGTTGTTTTTTTAGTCATTACAATATTACCGCAAATTGTCTTTTGGCAACTTAAAATCTGAAGGCAGCCTGGACACTAACAATTTTAAGTTAAAACAAATAGTTTATTTTTATGGTGCATGTTTTAGTATAAATTTTGTGAGTTGATTCAACTCTGTACATTATATTTATACAACATAATTTCAATTTCTTCAGGTTAGAAGAACTCATGTTTATAAGATCTTAAGTGTTCTGAAAAATACTAGAAATTTTAAGTTTAATTAACTTGGATATTAAAACTTGTATATTTACGTTAAGTTAATGAGAAAAGGTTAGTTGTTTCCACTCAACTCCTGTATGATTTTTTTTACAGTGTTCATAATGTTCATATTTTTGCATTTAAGTTGCTTAAGCTTTTCAACATTTGGCCCCAGCTGAACTGAAAGCAAACTGACCCAAACTCCAGTACAAACACAGCGAAAAACTTTTAAATTCTTGCACAGCGACAGTCCATTTGAGCACAGTTCAGTCAGGTTGCTCTCAGTAAACAAGGCATTTTCTAACTCAGCACCCAAGTCCATTATAAAGTCAGGGTGTCGTCAAGGAAGGAGGGGCGAGCCGAAATGAGGGAGAGAGACAAACGGAGCACCCAGATGCAGATTAGGCTGCAGAAGATGAGGGTGTAAAAGGGATTTAATGGTAGGATGGATTAGAGAAATCCTTGTAACAATGTTAAATAATTATGGTTCCAGCCGAGATCAAAGCGCCATTGATTGAACCCCTCAAGCCTTCAGCACACAGAGTCTTGGAAAGCAAAGATTGGTAAACTAGTGCTCAGACCACTCCGGCTGCTCCAGTTAAATTGGATTGGAAATATTAGGATATAGATGAATCCTTCAGGAGGCTTTCGCAAAGCTTTTGTCACCGGAAATGTAGCTTGGGAACGGTATGAAAGGTTTGATAGTGTACTGTCTCGACAGAATCATAAGACGAGGGTGTCGCAGCTGTCTCCACTGATACCTAAGCGTTTTAAGTAGACTTATAGACACACTTGACTGTTATATCAGCAAACTGAAAACTTTCAGCGCGGGCTTTCATTCAAGGTTTTATTTTTTTCTCCCCCCCGCCTTCTTCGTCTTGTAATCAAGAAATTTGGATGTGCATCATGGCAATTCTCTCTCAGAAAAGCAAGGTTTTATCTCGCTCCTCCAGGGGTTTATTCAAAGTCTTCAGACAAGTCTCACAAAACATGAATGACACTGAGATTGCTGATAGCGATGATGAAAGTCCATCATCAGCTTCTCTGTGCGTTCTGGGCCCTGAGTGATGTAAAATTAAATTGCAATCAAAGTGCTGTGTGTAAACATTGTCCGCCTTTTTTTTCCAAATACATCTTATTTCTTAAGAGATTGCTGATGAAGGCTTTTTACTATATGCATCACCTGTGTGCAGAGACAACACCCTCCCCCACTGCCCCCACACACACACACACACACACACTCTTTCACAAATTCACAATGTGTGATTATAATGATGAAATATGCAACAAGAGATTAGACAAATCACTGTACTCCTATGCTGCATCGCCTTGATGCAAATTTAGTCACTGATCCGCTATACTAAGAGGCTTTATGAAGGAACTTCATGGTTGTTAGTTATATAATCTAAAATAGGGCAAAATGCAATCACTGTTCTTATCATCTGAGGAAGATGTCACTATATTCAGTTCTAGTTTTGTGCAGATACGTGGGATGTGGCACACTGAGAATGCCCTTAATAAGATAATTCACTTCCAACCATTTTGTCCGCATTTCAGCTGAATTTGTGTCCACTTTACAATGCCATCTTTTTACTGTGATTACTATTTCACATCAACGAGGGCAAAGAATTGAGAAGAAAACGAGACAGAGCTGTAGCTAAATGTGAAGCTGACTTGCAGCGCGCCTGGTGCTGGTGTTCCTGCCCCCCGGGGACTTGACACCCATCGCGTCTTTCTTTAGCTCTCTGAATATGTTTGTTCTGCAATGCTTACCCTCCCAGGCGCTGTAGCTGCACACGTTTTTCTAAGAGGTATCATTGTAATTGGTTGAATATTTGATGTGTGTATTTAGCATTAACATGGAGACACTCGTGCAAGCGGCGCTAGGGGATATAACGCTGGGTAAACTCTGGGTTGCTCAACTGAAACTTACTCGCACGTGGAAATTTTCATTTCTTTTGGCCTTTTTTAAATAAAACTGAGTATATTTGAGTGACTTTGGCTTGTAGTTCTGTTTCATGCATGAATTTGCAAGGCTTTTCTTTTGCAAAATCTGGATGCAAGTGCTCCAGATAGAGCTTAGTTTCATATGCATGACTATTTTACTTTCATTGGTGCATTTGGCCATAGGAATGCACTCAGTCCCATCCAAAACCCCAGCCCCCCTACTCTTTCTCTCCCACACACACTCATGTATAGCCTTCACACTGATAGGTATTGATATCAGAACAGTGCCCCTGCCTGTGAAGGCCTCTCATTGGTGATGAACAGCTGGGCCCAGCTTGGCCCCGCTGGTCACGCCAATTCCACCTCCTTCTTTTTTTTCTGTTCAGGGGTGGTGGGGGGTGGGGCCTGCTTGTCAAGTGAATTAAAATACCAAATAATAGTAATAATAATGATAATAAAAAGTTAATAAAAAATGGCATGTTCCTCCCTGATTGTGCGGGTGTTGTGGTATTCAATTATGCAATTTTCATTGGCATATTAATCATCTTTTCAACAAACAAGCCGCCGTTAATTAAAGCAAAGCATGGATAAAGACGTGTTGCCGGATCATCACTCCGTTTATCACCGCGCACAGACCCGCAGTTAAGTAAATTCAGGCTGTGAGATGAATTTCAATGGTCTTCCTGTTTCTTCCTCTGTGTGTTTGTGTGTGTGTGTGTGTGTGTGTGTGTGTGTGTAGCTAACCATATGCACATTGTGTTTGGAGGTGGGGTTTATGACGTTTCATGTCAGTCTGTGTGGGAAATTGAAATCACACATTACTAGCAGTTGAGAATTAATTTATTTGTATTAAACAATTCATTTAATTGTTTAATACAGACCTCCAATTCATGTGGGAGGTTTCTGTTTTGATCATTCCTTTTTTTCTTCACAGAAATGATGCATTTTTGAAAGAAACAAAGAAAGTATTTGAGATAAACAAACACTTTGTGAAAGAATGGGTACAGACAGTTTCAGTGTATGGAGGTCCCCTCTTTGATAGGTAGAAATCCCTCAAGGATGCAAGTGTCCCTTGGATTTTCTATATAATTCAAAGCAGATTGCAGGAATAATTTGGAAGACCTTAAAGCAAATGTGCTATCTATTTTGTTTCTCAAAATGACAGAAACAGTCACACTGATTGGTGTAGCATGATAGTCCTTTGTGGGTAATATAGGAATGTGTGTATGTGTATGTGTATGTGCGTGTGTGTGTTTGCACATGTATGTGTGTGTCACACTAAGCATATGCACAATGTGTTTGAAGGTGTGGTTTGTGACGTTTCATGTCAGTTTGTGTGGGAAATTGAAATCACATGTTATTAGCAGTCAGGGGCAGTTCTACAGGGGGAGCCAACAGGGGACAGTGGCCCTGTTACACTGAGTTTGGACCCCACTGCACCCCCCTCACTTTGCAATGATATAGTAGATATTTGTCACTTTTTTGTCTTTTTTAAAATCCTGGATCGGATGTGCCCTTCTGACAAAACAACTGGACCTATCCTGGCCCCACCACTAAAACTGGTCCAGAACTGCCATTGAAAGCGCCACTGAAAATTACTTTAATTGTTTAAAGGTAGAATCAGTAGGATTTGTCTGAGCTGTTTGTAAACACACCAGAAAGGCAGTTTCACTGGTGGACTCAATGAGGAGGCAGAGCTCCCCAGGTGCTCCTGGTGCCCCTGTGCTAAAAGAAAATCCAGCTAAAGTGCCGTCTTGGATGCCCCATGATAGATAAAATATGATAAAGTGCCCTCTAGGGCACCCCTCAAGTGAACAAAATGTGAAAAAGTTCCCTCTAGGGTGCCCTTCTTGAAAATTAGTTGGCCTCTATGTACCTATAAATGGTTAAATACAGAGGGAGTTGTTGTACTTTAAGTCACATAATAAAACTATTTTAATTAAACCAGAGATTGGAAATGTTTTTCTGTTAATGCATCACTATTTTCGGGGTGCTGGTGCCCCGCCACATACAGCTGGTGCCCCAGAAAGTCTGAGTCAGCCACTGAATAGTTTATTGTTATGTATTATTCCCAGGACGTCAAATATCGACTTTTTGGGTTGGTAAATCATCCTAAGCACAGCAAAATATATATAGCCAACACCACACACTTCAAGTGGGTCATAAGTGATTATTTGTGTTTTTGAGTCCATACATTTTTTTTAGGGATATGTTGCATATTATGCCTTTATTGCAGATTTCCAATTCATGTGGGAGGTTTCTTTTTTTATCATCCTTTTCTCTTCTTCACAGATTTGAATGTTGAATGCTCCTTGATTATGACTAGCACTGTTCAGATTAGTCAGACTGATTTTCCTTAGCTTCTAAGGGGCCACACTGAGTGTGCAGAGGAGGCCAGTGGAACTATATGACATCTCTGTACACACACAGGACAGCTCTGCCTGTTGTCCTTGTCTCTTTTTCCCTGGCTGTCTGTGCCGCCTCTGTGCCTTGCTCATTGGTGGGAGGGGATGGAGATTATTCAGGATCTGGTAAGATATGGGCTCCTCTAATCATAGCTCACTGCCTCTACTGTCATTCAGTCACTAAATAGAAGTGGGGGGAAAAATGTCTTTGGTGACGGGAGCAGCCAGACAGCCATGCGAGTACTTGAGTTCCGCCAGCGAGGAAAAAGAACTTGAGGCATCTGTAGACATGTCGCTTGTCCCTGTCCCCCTTATTGTGGAGCAACTTTATCAGCAGCAGCCGCTCACCCACTTGCTAAACTGGAGGGGCCGGTCGCCTCTTAACTTAAACATAAGATCTTTGTGGTTTGAAGCACTCGGCTGCTCTGCGCCCAACGCGGATCTGAAAGGCAAACACGACTCCTGTGTCGCCGTCGCCCATCACAAAATCACACCTCATGGAAAAACTTGTTTCTGCTGTGTTAGCTCAAATCTAAATGCACTCAAACAGACTGTTGCACTGGAGCAAGACCCCCCCTCCTCCCCAACCTCCCCCCACCCACCTCCTCCTCTGAAGAAGAAGAAAAAAAGAGAGATGATGGAGAAAGAAAGAGGGAGAGAGGAAGAGGGAGAGAGATGGAGATGGAGGAAAGAGAAGGAGGAGTGAGAGAGGGGGAGAGAAAAGTCAAAAACCTCCACATAACAATGCCGGAGAAAAATCAGAACATTTTCCACCGAAAGATGGGCCATTTCCAAATCCTTGTGCCCTATCAGACAAATTAAAGTAAATCAAGCATGAAATGAAGCAGAAGAGCCCGGAGATAAGGCTCCTTTAAGTCGTTTACAGATTAGGACAGAGGGAGAGAGGGAGAGAGGGAGAGGTGCATCTGGTCTCTGGCAGTGAAGGAGGCTAGTTTCTCATTTCACAATAGCAGCCTGTGTATAGGATTACTCTCCCCTGTCACCGACATGAGGAGCAGTGGGGGAATAGACGTCCACGAAATGTGTCTAAATATGTCCCCTCAGAAAATGTCTCGAACCGAAAACCCCTCCGCCAGATGTGACACTCGATAAACAAACATGTCACACGCGTGCGGCGTCTGACCCGGTGTATCGTCGTCCTGATTTGTTTGTTATTTTCAGTCGCCTCTTCACCTTTTTTCTTTTTTGCTCAAGTGGCTTCATCACGGCGCGGCTTAAAAAAATTCAAATGAATGCAGGATTGGCTGAGCCGCGTCACGTGATTGTACGGCTGTCAGCTCCTATGCGCGTGTTAAGCACGCCTCAGATCAGGTTTGGTTGATGGGGGGAGGTGGGGGGAGGTGAGGGGGTGTTCAAATTATATTCTCAAAATGTGATATTGTTTTAATGTGGCATCGCTCTGTAAAACTGGGTTGTTTAATATGTGCGTCGTACTTCTATTTTCTGTCTTACATCAACAGATTAATTGCTGTTTTATTTTAGCACTCGCAAAATAATCAAAACATAATTATGGAGCTAGTTGCTCATGGAGGAGCGATATTTTACAGTGCACTCACACAAACACACACACACACTACCATCTCATTCATGCATGCACGCAAATGCAACAACCCCCCTCCACCTTCACACACACACACACACACACACACACACACACACACGCTCACTTACACACATACAGGCACCCACACAAGGCAAAGGGTGCACTGCTCTTTGATGCCGCCCGTCGAGCTCTCGCTGGATTTTGTTTCACTCCTTTCGTGTATCTTTTCTGGGAAGTGATGAGAGGTGGGCTCGGCTGCGGCGCTCGGCTCACTCCGAAAGAGGCGAGAGCTGGCCCCCGTCGCCGGGTAGCTGCTCTCCGAAGCCACGACCTTGACCTTCCCCCGGCCCAAGTCTTAGGTTTAGCTCCTTTATCGCGCTATCTCCAGGCATTTAAAAATACTCCTGAAACTCAATGATTTAACCCGCTTTTACGCTGTTCACATCAAAACTGGATGAAAAAAAAAAAAAAAAGCTTAATCCATCTTATCTGTTGACTGTCAAACTGCTCCGGCTAAAACCTACTCACAAAAGACAACTAGGTCACCCAGGAAAAAACAGAATTCCCCGTTTACCCAGGGGAAGTTGCAGCCTGGTAATTGACTTGGGAGGAGATTCAGGAGTACTTTAAAAATAGTCGAGAATTAACTGCAGAGTATCAAGACTTGGAGGTAGCGATGTTTACTTGTGTACTTGTTTGTTGAGATATTTCACAGCACAGTTATATAAGGATTCATTCAATCCACCTATACCTCCTTCCAAACTATTTGTCATGCTGTGTTTTACACACTTTATTTATGACAAGACTCACCAGACAAAATAGCAACTTCCCTTTGCTAGCTAAAGTCTTTATCCATCCGTCTCAAATACATGCATCCCCACTGCACATACCATCAATTACTCATTCATCCTGACACCCCCAGGTGGAGTAATGTCCTTTTGATGGTTCTGAAATTTTAAGGAAAGCATTTAAAATAATCAGATTTCAGCCGGAGTGGTGTGTGTCCTCTAGATGTTGTCGACGATACGCTGATATCTCAGTGCGAGGACAGTCATTCTTTAAGTTTTGCTGTCTCCCTTTACATGCTATCAATAGAAATTGCAGTGCTTCTCCAAAGATGGATGTCTCAGAGATTGTTGTCAGCAAGCCTGCCGCTGACTTTGCTGGGCTTCTGATGAAACGGAGCGCTTGACAACTGGTATATTTCAATTGTTCAATGACACCAAACAACAGTCGCCGTGTTGGTAATGTACTGCAGGGCCTACTTCTTGTGTGTGAGGGAGTGAGTGATGCTTGTGCACCTGTACTACTCTAAACTTTCTAATTTCTTTGTTATTTTAAAGTAACAGTGTATAAGATTTAGGGGGATCTATTGGCAGAATATGGCAGAAATGGAATATAGTGTTCATAAGTATGTTATCATTAGTGAAAATAAGAATTGTTGTGTTTTTGTTACCTTAGAATGAGCAACATATCTACAGTGTGCTTCCATGGAGGCCACCATGTTGAACTGCAGTGTTTCTACAGCAGCCCAAAATGGACAAACCAAACATATTGGACAATTGCACACCTCATGATTTATGTCCAATGCCAATGTTTGATGCCAGTTGAGGAAGTGGTGTTCTGTGTATGTACCGAGGTAGAAAGTATTTCTGTTGAGGTCGGGTGGATGGGCATGTAGAGCATCTGACTTGCCACAGTCCTGTTGTAGACCTGCAAATAAGGGTTGTCTTTTCATTAAAAGAAGAATGTTTGCTCTCTGGCAGGGAGCTAAATGAGAAGATTGATACTACTTTCTTACCTGCCTGTTAAATATAAGTCTATAGCCAGCAGCCAGTTTGGGTAGCTTAACATAGCTAGCTCTGTCCAAAAGTAACAAAGTCCAGCTACCAGCACCTTCAAAGCTCATTAAGATTTTCTATTTTGTTTAATCCACACAAAAACAGAAGTGTAAAAACCTCAATAGCTTAGCTTAGCTTTATGGGGGGTTCTGAGCTATTTTTTTGCTGGTCAACTTACTTCTCAGAGCGAAGAAATAGTCCACTACGTAACCATCTGTATAAATGCAGAGCGTTGTTTTAACACTTTGATTTTTGCACAGGTTTTAAAAAATGTATTATGATACAATGAATTGATTGGTTAGCTTTAGAGGTGATTATAGGTAAATTAAGTTACCTTTGGGGACTTTTGACCAGAGCAGCTGTTTCCCCTTGATCACAGCCATTATGCTAAGCTAAGCTAACTAGTTGCTAGCTGTATGAATTTATGCTATGAATTTAAGCATGCAATAAGTTCTGCTGCTTGATGTCGCTCTCACATAAAAAGCTAACAAATAGATGCAGTTTGATGACATCTTTAAGTAGTATGGGATCATGGGAGTTGTTGTCTTCATTGGTAAACAACCACCATTGCAGATGAAAATGTATCTGACATGACTCAGGCAGAAATTCATGGATGAGGTAATGTAGTAAGATTTATTCACGTTATGTTTAGTCATGTTTGCCGACTTCCTTTCTCACAGCCCTTATGTATCCTGGGTTTTTCTGGTAGTTATGGCAACTAGTGGCTATAGGAAATGCACTCCTACTTTGAATAAATTACGCATGTCTCTGTGCTCGAATATTGTTGGAAACATTACACAACTCTAAGAAATATATAAACAAAGGTAGAGCATTTTTAGACATTTTAATGCAGAAATGTTACATATTATAGCTTTAAGGGACAGACACGAGAGTTGAATCACATTTCTTGTGAATGTCTAACTTGTGCTTTTTTGTTGACAAGCAGAGATATTATAAAAGTCAGAGTCAGTCAGAGTTTTTCAGAAATGTCCATTATCAGTGTTTTTGTCTGGGGCTGAAACACCTGTATTCCTAACAATACTTTGCAGGCATTGTTTGGTCCTTCTAGAGCAAGGGGGTGGGGGCCCTCCATCCAAGAAACCCCCACAATCAACCCCACTCACCCTTTCAACCCCCTGCTCAGCTTCTGTGGAGTGTCACAGCTAAAATGCCCTAACCCCTTTGGCTTGTTTAACTCTTCCCCCCCTCGAGCCCTCCACAGGCTGAAAACAAGCCTGACCTGATGGGGTGAATCCCCCACCCCCTCATCCCTCCCTCCTCCTTCCTCATATGGCCAAACTCCTGTGGTTGCCTGGAAACTTGCTCTCCAGCAAACGGTCAACTTTCTCCCGCTGTTCAGGGCCAGAAGCAGCCACATCTAGGCGGGTTAGGGGGGGTAGAGGTGGGTGAGGAGGAGACGAGGTGGCGCTGCTGGTGGTGGTGGGGGTCCTCCAGTGTTTTAAAACGAGCGCCTTTCTCAGAGATAATAGCGTAGGCTGTGGGTTATAAATGATGCATTTTGCTCACCAAGACCTGATAATAGCGGTTTGGGTAGGGAGGGGAGAAAGTTCATCGCTCTCTTATCAAAGCTCTGCGACATTTCTCCTTCAGCTGTAAAATTTCATATCACATATCTGCTTTAAAGATGTGGCACCTTTTGTTGAACCGATACAGAGCATTCCATTTCACCCCATATGCCTCTCTCATGGTATATTAATTTATAGCCCATTTGCTGGCTCTATAACACAGCCTGTCAGCGGAGATGACTGGGATTCAGTGAGACATCTGTGAATTGCCACGCACAGGTTATTGAACTTTGAACAGTCATTTATTTGCTTTGATTCAAAGGTACTGCTTGATATCAAGGGGGGATCATCTGCCGTGTGAAGCTCAAGCATATTTTCCCACTTGTCTCTACTCGTGTCATTCTTTGTTTACCCATAACATCCGCCCTTGCTGTTAATGGGCTCAAGATAACTGGAAAAAGGTGAACCATAAGCTTGAGCAGTAATCAGGGTGTTTTCTTTTCTTTTTTTTTTTTTTTTTTTTTTTCATGCTGGGGCAATTTCTTTACCTTGAAGTTGGTTCTTTGAACTAGTTAGAGAAGTCAAATTCATGTTGAAAATAGCCCGAGCAGATCCATTGCTTTAACAAATGTTAATCTGCAGTAGCAAGATGATGATGTCATTTGTCATCTCTGACCATTAGCACAGCCCTTACTCCAGGCCAGAAATTATATTAAGAAAATTCAGGCTTACACTTCAGGTGCATTAATAGAAACATTCACAGTGAAATGTGAATCTATCATTGCATTTCAAAGAATTAAGGGAAAGAATATTTCAGTCTTAAATCAAACCGGTTTGGACATTAAAGCATTTTGATTAAAAGAGTAATGTTTTTTACCTTTAAAAATATGTACAAAAAAGACTTAAAGGTCCAGTGTGTAAGATCAAGGAGGGGCATATATAAAATATAATAAGTATGTTTTCATTAGTGTATAATCACTTGAAAATACAAATTATTGTGTTTTTGTTACCTTGGAGGGGTCGGGTCCTCTTGCACAGAGGCCACTATATTCAACAGCCATGTTTGTGCAGTAGCCCAGAAAGGACAAACTAAACAACGGTTCCAAATTGGGCCTTTCAAATTTTTAACAAGTTTCGCGCCCTCTGTATTTCTCGCCCAGACTTTGAAGGGGAGGGTGAGGCGAGCAGTATTTACTTGGTTGCTATCTACAACCTCACGGCAGAAGTCACTAAATCCTACAAACTGGTCCTTTAATATGAACTATATAACTTATATGAAGTACTATATTCAAAAACCTTATTAAATCCCTTAAACATCATTATAAACTCATGCTGTGCAGACAAACTTTGTGCAAATATACAGAACTAAATTACAGTGAAGATCCAGAGATTCCAAATATATCCACAGTATGATACCAAACATTTGGGGAAAATTATGATATAATCCATGAGAGTCATCTATATACATTTTTTCCATTTGATTATATGCTGTAGCCATACAAAACATGGGGTTTGAATAAATCAATCAGTATAAACATTGCTTCAATAAAGATCTTTTACAAGCTGATCTAGAATACACATGTGATACTATCAGACAGTGTGGAATAAGATGATTTTAAGGGGAAATAAAAGGGGTAAATTGCATGTTAAAGGGTAAGTTTGGTATTTTTTAACCTGGAAACTATCCTGTTTTCCTGTGTTTTATGTCTAAGTGACTAATGGGGCCAGGGTTTATTATATTGCTTTGTTCAAACAGTCTCCATTGACGAAAACAGTAATTTTACCACTCAGCAGGAGACCTGAGAAGTAAAATGACAAATGTTTTTGTCAATGGAGTCTGGTCACTTTGAGCAGAGTGATATAGCAGCTGTTTCGGGTTAAAAAAAAAAAGGATCCCACTCATCAAAAAAAAAAATCTATCTCTGTAGTCATCCTTTCTATAATGTTGTCAGACACGTAGAATAACAATATGAGCCTGTCTGCGGCAAAAACACACTTTTACTGGAGTTACTTTGAGGGTGCACTTGCAAAAAAATGTTCCCATTTTTCACTTAGACACAGAAACATGGGAAAGAGGGTCCAGGTTGAGAAATACAGAAGTTACCCTTTGAGGGTTTATTGAAAAGTGTTTCTATCTCATAAGATTATTTAAAAGTAGAGTAGTAGTAGATCAACTCTTTTAGGGCCTCTGTCTGTCAGTAGTCCACACCCATTTATTCTTTAAATCATACCAGGCTGGCACCCTGCCACTGAGAAGCTCATTAGTATTCAGTTGTATGCCATTGAAGGGAGAGATGAGGTTCCCTATTCCTCCGCACCATAACAGGAAAGAAAGACAGGACACACATACACACATTAAAAAAACAAAAAAAAACAAACAGATGCCAGCGTGGAGCATCTTGGGTGCTATCTGAGGAGGATCTCTCCACACAAAGGGACATTCATTGGTCTGCCAAGTATCTGTGGAGTGCAGGAACAGACCCTAGAGTCTAGCGACAGATGATGATCTTATCGAGGGAGGGGTGGGTGGGAGTGGAGGGGGGGTAGGGAGTAGGTGGTGGTGGTGGTTGAGGGGGTGTAGAGGGTGAAGGTGGCGGAGAGGGGGTGGTTGGGATTCGGAGGAGGGGGTACAGCTCTTGAGCCACATCGTGAGCTCTGATTTGCCAAGTGTGCGGCATTTGGGACTTGGATGATGAGGAACGTTGAGGACAGAACACAGGCGCCGGGTTTGTTAAATCTCCTAATAGCCCATCATGAGCTCTGCTCTTGGTCCAGTCTGTCGTGTGCAGTTTGACAGGTTAAACACTGCGACTTCTGTATTTGCAAAATGCATCTGTGATGTGTTTAGGTGCTGTAATAGAACTGGGATTTCAGGGCTTGTAAGAATTGAATTATCACGGTGATATCAAGTTTTTGCAGCCGTAATTACAAAAAAATGTCACTTGTTCAGTTGATAACAGAACACATCTGTCAGTAGGTTTTTTTGCAATGTGACTAAACCTGTAAATGCTCATAGAGAACATACAGACAGTGCATGAAGGGAACTCATTATTCATCCATGGGTGTTTTTGTGGAGATCTTCCACTAGTATCTGCAACAGATGTGACAAGCCATCTGTGAGCCAAGGTCCTCAGGCAACATTTGGTGTGAGATGCACACAACTGGCACCTAAACATGGTGGACCACAAACCGCACAAATTGAATCGTACCCCCCTCCTCCCAACTCCCTCCTTCTTGCACCTACACTACCCATTACCCCCTTTTCAGTCCGAGCATGCCGCCCCAAAAAACAGAAAAGGGTAAAGGAAAAGGAATCAGAATCGCTGGCTGGGGACGGCTTGAGCTGTTTGTCAAGCGGGGCTAAACAGGAACTTGCATCCAAGCGGTTAAAGGCCGTGGGTCTTATCTGAGGACAAACAGAATGCATCAAGCGGTGGCTGTTGCTCTCAGTGATGACGACCAGCTGTGCACCAATGTTTAATTATTTCTCTGTAATGAGCTTACCCACCTTCCACTGCAGCACCAGGAAGACAGCATGCAGCAGCAGGAGCACAGGAGGGGAGGCAGAGTGAAAGAAAGAAGGAGATAACACTGGCCATTATCTCATTTTTAGGACTAGTCCAAAAAGTGCATGTATATTCAACAGAAATATATAACGCGCCTCCCTTTTTCATGAGTTGGAATAAAGAAAATCTAACTTCTTCTGTGCACAAAAAAGGTTTATTTCTCTCAAATTTTCTTCACAAATTTATTAGAATCTGTTAGTGAGCACTTCTTCATTACCAAGATAGTCCATCCACCTGACAGGTGTGGCATATAGAGATGCCACACGTGTCAAACTGCAGGATTATTGCACAGGTGTGTCTTAGACTAGTCACAATAAAAGGCCACTCTGAAATGTCAGTTTGATCTTGAAAAAAAGACATTTATTAGGCACTGAACTATGGCTATATCACACAGGACAGCGGTCTGCAAGCTTTACTCTCAAAAGAGCCATTTTGGACCAAAAAAGAATTAAAGTCTGTGTAAAAGAAAGGTGGAGTTTTTGTTCTAAACACAGTATACATGTTAGAACATAGTTGCTGAAAACATATGAAAAGACTGAGAACTATGTAGTCCTGAACTGTGGCATTAGACCGGTAGACCGTTCTGTATTCAGGTTTTTTTGAGTGAGCCTGGCTCCATGACGTGCCGGAGTCATGGTCCCTCAACACTATATAAGCCCCATGAACTGACACATTCTGTCATCGTCCTCTGGCTCTGGTGGCTGAAGCATGTCTGGACATGTCCAATAAAACCTTTGACAGAGTGTCCATGTTTCAGCTCATTTTTCAGTTTGACACTTAGAGTGGACAGTGTTTTTGCAGATCAGAGAAAACTGCTTATTTTTTCCTGATTTTGAGACCTAATTATATATATATACGTAGTGATTTTTTAACCATTCAATTTGTCTGGGTGATTAATAACACATGTCTCTGTGGTGTGATACATTTATTGTTGCTTTACAGTATCTTTAAAAAAAACATTACACACTGAACTATGGCTATGGCTACAAATACCACATTTTTTCCTAGGAGGACAAAGTCATGGCCCGCCCTAATCTGCATTGGTTTGGACTGGCTTATCCTGATAATCTTACACATCAACAATGGAAAAGAGCACTCATCAATTAGAGGCAGAGCAGGATGGGTCATAGCTTTTGCCTTCCTGGGAAAAAAATTGCTCTCTGTAGCCTTGTGTCAAGGTAAAGTGGATGGATTATCTTGGCAAAGAAGAAGAATCCTAAGATGTTTTGCTGCTTTTGATAAACTTTTGGGTTCAATTATGGGTTTTACTTTTCCTTCCTGGAAAAAATTGCTTTGTAGCCTGGTCAAGGTAAAGTGATGGTTATCTTGGCAAGTAGAAGATTCCTAAGATTTTTGCTCAAATTTTGGGGCCGAATAAACCCTTTTGTGTGCAAAGAAGAGATTTTTTACTTCAACTCATGAAAATTGAGCAGCAACGAAAGTGCTGTTAATCTTTGTGATGTATTTCCCATAACAGCACACTTAAGTTGACCATGCTTTGTGTTAGAGATTTCTATCTACATTTACAAGATTTGGTAAAACAAGTGACTTTTATCATGGTGACTTAGGTTTTATTGTTACCAGGGTGACCACCCACTGATGAGTATATGATCAGCAAGGTGTCGTTTGTAGAGGGTAATAACACTAGCCTGTTGTTTCAATGTTTATGCATGCAAAGGAGCACATAAGCACACATTTCCATACCAGCACAACAGACGGACACAATGGCGTGCTGCAGATACACGGCTGATATTTACACAGTAGAACAGGGCTGAATAGGTCATTATAGCACATAGCGCATCAGAAAGTTCAGTGATCACTTCAGCCCATTCAGCATGAACCGAATGCCCCGAATGCTTATTATAGCTCACATGTGTGAACAAATAGGTTAAAAGTCACAATGTTAACAACTCGTGTAGAGTTTGTTTGAATAATAATATATTATAATTATTTGCCGGCTGGGTAATATGTAGGTGGCAACAGTGTTGTGGAAGTTTATATTTCACAAGAGCTAGTTCAAAGTTCAGTTCACACAGTTTAAAATGAGCTGGTTCACATTCATAGTTCATAATTTAGGATTTTGAACTAAATTCACAGTCCCAAAAATTAACTAGTTCACATGCATTTTTTTTTTTCATTTCTTCTTTATTTTAAATTGAAACTCCTCCTACCAGGGACACTGGATTCTATATAATGGCGTCATACTAAATGTTGCATGGTATTCACAATTTTTGTATTAATTTGAATGACCAGGATAACTTATATATATAATTATCAACAACAATTTACAACAATTTGATAATGTTTTACACTACAGCAGACTGCAAACTGCAAAAAAAAAGTGTACTGCCAAATAAACTACTGATAAATAAATAGTTAAACAATTATAGTATATTAAAATACACACCAAAGGCACTTAGAGTAGCACACAGTGTTAAATTGGGGTGTCACAGTTCCAACACCAAATTGCAAATTTGATCAAAATGAGCTTTCAGTTTCAACAAACAAAACTGTTGCAAACTTTGAAATTCCAACTTCCCAGTTCAAATGAAATGCACCACGATGCATTAGAACTACAAGAAGATGAGGATGCAAGTGAGCATAGCACTATATAACATTCCTGATCGAACAAAGTTTTTATATAATGTTGATACTTCTCTACATATTATCCCTCTTTCTCTCTCTCTCTCTCTCTCTGCTGCCAGTCTGCATCACACCTTTTTTTTTTTTATCGGCTGGTGATGTGAACGTTTACAGGAGTGAACGACGCGTCATGCTCATGATCTTTAGAGCTGCACAAGTTTCAGTCCTTCAGTTGGAGTGCCCGAGAGCAATGTTGATGTTCTTGTAGCTGAACCGGATCCCTGACCTCCCAAAGATCAGTTCAGTGATCAGACTCTTACATATAAAGACAGCCTCAGATGACTCAGTCCTGATAAAAATGTCCTTTGTTTGAGTTTGTGGAACTTCTTGTGCTCAGAAAGTTTATAGAGTCAGATAGAACTTGTAGATACAGATGTCTGAATCATCACACTTCCAGTAATAAGACTTCTTAGGGTTGTCAAGGCAACCACTCGGAAATGTACAGTTGAGAGCTGCATACTTTCCCTCAACGCACATGTACACGCGCACACACACACACACACACACACACACACACACACACACATACACACATGCGGGGAAACATCCTCTTCAGTAAACTATGTCACAGCCTGCCATGGGGTTTATCATAACTATTTGATTAATCACCATCCCGAAAAAGTACACTGAATCTAAGAGATAAGATAGCGGGGGGTGTCAGGGAGGTGAGCACCGGTAGTTCTAACAGTGCTATCCGGTTTCACTGTTAATTAACTGGAGCTCTGCACAGCACTAACAAGGGCCCAGCCTTCCTGGAACAACAGAAATAGGCCTGCCACTAGCTGCTCTCGCCAGCCAGCGAGCCTGCACTGTCTCACAGAGATTATCTCAACACAAGACACCTTTCAAGTAAGGTTAGCGCGCCATGTGTCTGAGGAACACCATCAGATGGATGCTTGCTTGATTTGCTTATCCATTTTGAAACTGCTTGGCTTTAACCTTCGCTGCCTACTGCAGCAGGGCTTTCGGGCAATAGTGTGATCACACATGTAGGCTTGATGGGAAAGGACAATGAATGAATGTCACTGTGATTTGATGTGGAACTTGTGTGCTATATAGAGCGCTGTGGCTGACTGCTTTGGGTTCTGGTGTGTTTTTATAGGAGAGCTGGATGCGTTCCTTAAAGATGGCGAGCGTCGGATCCACAGCCGGCAGCAGCTCCCCGTCGGGACGACATGGGGACCCTTTGAGGGGAAGATCGAGATGAACACCGAGACCACTGCACTGGTAAGTCCTTGTTTTAGTAAACTAGTGTATAATTTTGAACATTTGGGTACCAGATTTTAATATTAACCAACCATAATTGTGAAATGAAATGCAAAATAAATCAAGACAGGCTTAAAACACAGTGCTTAGCTGAAGTAATTAAAATCAGGGTAATCTTAGCGTGATTTGAGAAGTTGTTTACAGTAGGAGGACCCAGACTCAGCTAAACAAATCTGATCTGGCACATCATTTGAGAGTTTGAGGCCTTAAAGGGTTACTTCCGTTGGACCCTATCGGACCCTATTTTCCAATGTTTTTGTGACTACTAATGGGGACAACAGTTTTTGAAATTGGTCCAGTATTGAGCAACAAAACAGACTGAGATGCTTGGGTCATTGTACCTCAACTAAAAGTGCTTGTTTTGCCACTGACAGGTTTAGATTGTTATTTTAAGTGTTGTAACATTAAGGAAAGGATCCCTAGAGAGATGGACCTTTTTATTATGATTATAATTAGTATTTTATTATGTTTAACCTAAAATAGCCATTTTATGCTCTAGCCAATGTCACCAGACTCCATTTACAGAAACAGTAATTTCGTCATGGTAAAATACACTTCATTCAAACTTGACAGAAACTAAATAAAAAACATCTTGACTGGTCTTTCCACTGCTCCAACAATCATTAACTCTGGTTTAGTTGAAATAAACCTTAATTCACTGCGTTACAAGGTTAGGTTCATACAGACTTAACAGTTCAGCAGTGTAGCTACAGGCATGGCCATGCAATATTTTAAATGTTAGCAGTAAAATTTTAAAATCAACTAGTGAAATATGATCCAGTTTCTTAGTTCTAATTGAAAGCATTGTGGACACATTTTGTACAAGCTGTACAAAACTGAAAGTGAAAAGTATATTATGATAATCAAAATTAGACAAAATGTAAGACTAGGAAGCTAGTAAATTTAAGCAGGGATAATGTTTGTAGTTTTTGCAAGTTCTGTATTGAGTAACAGCAAACATACATAAGTCTGTTGACTTCATTTAGAAGATGTATAATGAGGCATACTTTACATGGTGTTATGATTGCGGAAATTAATTTGAATCAATAAATGAATAAATTATTTTTTCAGAGGGTCATATTGTTCATTGTTTGGTTACACATAATGACTAAAAGACAAAGCAAGTCATGCAACAGTAGAAGCAGTAAACAACTTGAGGGGGCATGCAAAATGACCAAAGTGCATCCCCCTTGTTAACCTGCCGTCCCCTCTCTCAGAGTGCATGGGCAGAGGGGTTATTTAGTTGAATATGTTAATCTAGACTATCTGGCTCATTGATCTTTTATCTGACCGAGGTTTGTGAAAGTTAGAATCTATGGCTCCGACCATGGCTCTGAAACATAAGTAGCCCAACTACTGTACTGATAAATACATGGTGCTGTCCATGGTGCTGAAGTAGCAGACAGACCTTTAATTGCTCCTTTTTCTCTCAGTCCCACTCATCTGTCAGTTTCATCTTGAATCTATAATATTCCTTTTACCATATACTATAAATACTCAATTCTACACTATATTATACCCTATATATTTGTGTCACCTTCATGATCAAAGTGACAAAGTGTAGGAATATGTAGTTGTAGAAGAGCGAGAGGATTACAGATATACTGCTGCTTGTTGTATTCCTGTAATATATGATTCAGTTGTGCCTGTGCTGCAGAAAATTCACCCCAAGACAGAGCCACCTCTGTAACAAAATATTTTAGGGGAGATATGACTACAGATATAGTTTTACTATATATATATGTATGTGAGTGTATTAGTTGGTGGTGTGGGGGGAGGTGGTTGCTCCCATTTGGCTATCCCTGTTAAAAATGAACAAATCACTGACTGAGTAGAAGGGAAATAAACCAGCCAAATACATGTGTCAGATATATGAAATATCAGTAATGATTTATTAATAAGTCATTAGTTACAACTTATAATGCTTTATAAAGCATGCCATTTTTATAAAGTGTTTGTTGTTCAAACTAAAGGGATCATCGAAACCTGCAGTGAAATCACTGTATTTGGTCAAACTTTGCCTTTAGCAGCTATGGAAACATGATTACCAGAGAGTCGTACATCTGAACAACCATATTAATGGCGATTCCCATGACATTCAAACCTATTGAGGTGACTCTTGCGGGTTCCAACTGGCCCCCAACAAAAGCCTTTGAAGTGCATCCATTTTAACCATTTAATCTGCATATTTTATGACAAAACACTTTAATTGGTGGATTTTGAGCTCCGTCCAGGCTTCAATTGAACGAAGTCACAATCCATTATTTTTGATGTTACCCTGTGCACAGCAGCTTCATATCTCTTGTTTCAAAGATCCCAGCAGAGGCGCGTGTTGACCTGCTGCTCTGGTGGAGTGACAAGTCCTCCACGGGTTTGATATTCCATTCTGCATTTGGATTAATTAAGAAATTCCCATTAAAATTGTAACCAAGCTCACATTCATCCTGTTAAGAAACATAAGGAGAAGTCCGTGAGGATTTTTTGGCCCTCCCACCCCCCTCGTTTTCCCAGATTCCTTAAACGCATAACTTTATTAAATCATTTTCTGAGCAGTTTTGACTGTTTTCTAAGCTCCCCTCGTGGTTTTGAAGTCATCAGTGGCTTTAAATAACTCAGGCCGTATTATAGCCATGAAATATGGCTTCTCTCAGGGTAAAGCCAGTTATCCTTGGGCGGAAAAGTGATTTGACAGAGCAACACCTCAAGTTGCCTTCCAAAGTAACACACTCCATATATTTCTCCCGCTATCTCTGCATGAATTTCCCTGAAAGGCATCCAAAAGCAACCTTCAACTGTCCCTCAAATGACCCTCAGACTCTCTAAGTGATGTCATATAAAACATCTTTTCGGATTGCTTGGGTGGTTTTGGTCGATACAAACTTTACAAATTCATCGCCACTACCTGCTGAACTAGATGCATAAACTGATTGTTGCTCTTGGCAAGAGTGATAAGTTCTTTAACTAAGTGCCCTCTGAGGAATTCATCGCTACTTTCCAGATCCCCCTCCTCTTTTTTTCTTCAGCAAGCAGGTGCTGGTCATCACCTGTAATAGGCGGCGAGGAGGGGTTAGAGAATATGCCAAACCTCCCTCGCAATTAAAAGCAGTGGAAGAAGCTTTGGCATATTGCCTTTAAGGATCTCATGTGTGTCTATTCTCCTGGGGGCCCCTTCAATGCTTTGCTGCTTGCCCTCCTCCTCTGCTACGTTTCATCTCTCAAATAGGGTACTGGCTGTTAGCAGCTTCTCACTATCTCTCATTAAAGGCTAGGTCAACCCAACTGGCATGTTTTGTTTTATTGAGCCTCCTTTTAGGGTTCACTGTAACTTTTTTAGCTTGTTTCTTGCGAGAAACTCTTATTTTTGCACACCACGAGGGAATCATCTCATTTGCAGAAGCATAGTTTTATTTATTTATGGTTTTTTTTTTCATAACCAAACTTCTAGTTATTGAGCTGTTGCCTAGTTAAACATGCAGCCGTTGGCAACATCCCTAATATGGTGCTGCATTTATCTCAGTTGTTTCAGTGGGAGGCAAGGGAGTTGTGCAAATCTTCAAACACTGACACATCAAGACAGGAACAAACCCCGATGCCTCACCTGGAGAGGGAAAAGTTGAAATAACAAATGTGAGCGCAAGAAAGGAGAGAAAGAAGAAGAAGGGGAAAAAGAGTCTGGCTAGTTTTGATGCATGTCAGGGCGGCCGGTGCTGCAGAGCGGGGTCAGGAGGCGGTAGAAAGCGTTTGAGGTAGAAATAAAGGCTCATTGCTTCATGGGTCTCTACCTCGGCTAGGAGGCACTCTCAGTCATTCTTATGAAGTGTGACCTCCACAGACTATTAAATCTCCCTTTACCCTCTCAGATTTTTTGAAACCATGGAGGTGAATGAATTACCCGAAGGCAGCCAGGTAGATGGCAGGAGTGACACCTCTCTCATGCTCAAACACATGACCCGCTGGTAAGATATTGATATGCCCCCTCTGAAATCAAACATATATTATCCCTTCATCCAGACACGTCATTTCAGATATGACTTTTTAGAGGTCAAGCTATTTTTGTCGAGCCGGTCGAGACGGTGCATAGCTCCGTTTCTCAATCCTTGGCATCACGCCCAGAGAGGGACTAAAGTGTAATGACTCCTTAAAGTGGCTTACAGTAAATAATGAAAATACAGTGAATTTTAAGCAGATTTTGCATTAAACTGGACAGGAGCAGCACTTTGGCACACGTAGAGCCGTTTAAAGAGGAGTGTATGTAAGGTCTAGCTGGTGTCTGGGGAGTAGTCGGGTGGATTCTGATGGAGAGGTGGGTAAGGATAGGAGGAGGGGAGGGTTACTTGTCCCTAGAGGTAGTAAATGGGAGCAGAAGCTGGAGCTGGCCTAGCTATACGTGCTGCAGCGTGGGAGCTGATGTGGGCTGGCTGCTGGTGGACGACAGGCCTCAGTAGCTGACCGCAATGATGGATGATGCTGAGAAAAGAACGGCGAGTGGAGCGTTACATGCGGTTGTCCAGGCAGGCCTGGAAAGAGAGGTGTAAAGCTTGAAAAAGAAAGAATGAAAAGAGAGGGAGTGCACGGCAGAGGGAGAGGAAGCAGGGAAAAACAGAGGGGAAAAAGCATGACAGGAAATCTGGGCATCTGCAGGACAGAGATAGGGTCACATCTCGACCGTTTATCAAAGAGGAAAGCAGATTTCACAGCTGATGGGTCGGCCGTGGCAGGTCTGTAGACCCCAGGGGCTCAGCTTGGCATGAGGGACTGGAGTTATAGTTATTGCTGTTGCAGACCTGTTAACACAATCGCATTGCTCTGTATTGGACAGCTCATATGCCTGGCCGTACTGTGTTATCTTTATACATTCGTTATCGTTCTTAGATCACACATAGACTAAATACAGAACTAGTTTCCACATGTAGCATTTTTTAAAGAAGATAACAGTACAGGACAGAGCTAAGGTAGAGAACTTTGCCTGAACTGGACAAACACAAGACTTTCAACTACATTCAAAAAAGATAAACACAACACTTTTACTTTTGCTCCCATTTTCCATGATTTGAAGCAAAAGATCTAAGACTTGTTCTATGCACACTAAAGGTTTATTTCTCTCAAATGTTGAAGCATTGTTCCTTTGTCAAGATAATCCATCCACCTAACAGGTGTATCTTGAAAAATCAATCAGGAGCAGAGTAGGATGGGTCATGACTTTGCCCCCCTGGGGAAAATGTGAAAAAGCCGTAGTTCAGTGCCTGATAAATGTCTTTTTTTAATGTGCACTTTTATCTTGAAAAAGACATTTATTAGGCACTTAATTATGGCTATTTTACATAGGGCTACAGATACCATTTTGTCCCAAGGGGGCAAAGTCATAACCCACCCTTCTGTTTCTCGGATTGGCCAGTACTCCTTGCATTCACTGGTTGGGTTGGTTGGGTTTAGGCATGAGGAGTGATTGGTTAATGTAAGAATATGAGGGTAAGCTAATCGGAAACAGGTGGGATGGATACAGGTGCGTCATCACTTTGCCGTCCTGGAGAAAAAAATGTTATCTATAGCCCTATGTGACATAGGCAGTTCTGCTTCTGATTGGCTAGCGTTTGCTTTGTTGGTTGGGTTGTTTAGGTC
This sequence comes from Lutjanus argentimaculatus, assembly GCA_034769285.1. Classification (NCBI taxonomy): domain Eukaryota; kingdom Metazoa; phylum Chordata; class Actinopteri; order Lutjaniformes; family Lutjanidae; genus Lutjanus; species Lutjanus argentimaculatus. The sequence continues at coordinate 6,921,601 of JAWZSL010000025.1, read as the reverse complement.
TATCCGAAATAGCAATAGTTTAGTGCCTAATAAATGTATTTTTTCAACATAAAACTGACATTTAAACAAAGACAAACAATACATAACCGATTTCAAATTTTTTTCCCAGGAGGGAAAAGTTATTACCCGCCCTACTCTGCCTCTGATTGGCTTACCCTGAAATTCTTACCCTAAAGCTAACCAATCACTCCTCATGCCTAAACCTAACCAACCAAACCAGCAGAGGCAGCAAGCACTAGCCAATCAGAAACAGAGTAGGGTGGGTCATAACTTTTCCCTCCTGTGAAAAAAATGGTATCTGTAGCCCTGTGTGAAATAGCCATGGTTCATGGCCTGATAAATGTCTTTTTTTCAAGATAAAACTGCACATTTTAAAGTGGCTTCTTATTGGGACCAGTCTGGGGCACACCTGTGCAATAATCATGCTATTTAATCAGTATCTCTATATGCTACACCTGTCAGCCAAATGGTTTTGCTCACTGACATGAATTTAAAAAACTGAGAGAAATAAACTTTTTGTGTGCTTAGAAGAAGTCTTAGAGTTTTGACTTGAACTCATGAAAAATGGAAGCAAAGCAAGTGCTGCATTTATATTTTTCCTGAGTATTGATTAAAAGACAGGAGTCTGAACTGATTGCTAACTGGCCCAGGTCAGACCACTTTGTAGCGAGTGAAACGAAGGTGAAGAAGGCAGGACTCAAAGCAAGTAACAGACAGCAAGACAAAAAAAATTAGAAGAGAGAAAAATGCAGAAAGAATAAAACACACGAGAACTGGCATTGTACTGCTGTTGTCAGCCTGCTTTCTCTGCTCTGTTCCTCTTCCTCCTCATCTCCTCTCCTCTCTCCTCTCTGTCTGACTGATGGAGCTGCCAGAGCACCGTCTCATCCCTCACTTCTCTCACTGATCAATCAGACCATTAGACTCCAATTACAGCCGCAGCCCCGGCGCAGGTGAGCGACGAGCACATTCAGCCGGCTGCCGACAACGCCTCCGCCCGGCTTCCTCGCACTCTCCAAATTAACGCAAATTAATAGTGACACTCAGACATAAATGTCTGCAATCGAGGGGCTAAATTAACAGTCTGGGTCGAAGCTATTGAGTAGCAGGTGTCTTTAAAAGCGGTAATTACCTATGCTGGACAGAACCGGGAGGAGAGTGTGGCCCACGGTTTGCCTGGAGTAAGAGGCCTGGCCCCGGTGAGCCTGGCTCCCATTGTAGGTGTTAATAATTGATTGGGAGGCAAGCTATTAATGAGCAGCAGATTTAGAGCTCTGTTGTAAATGTGTGTTGATGAGGGTGTTGCCGCCTCTTGTACAATGCCTTACCAATGCTAATTACTGAGGCTTAGTCAAGGTGCACTGTAATGAGTCTGGATTCAATAGAATTCTGCTCTTTATGTGTTTTGAGGGCCTTTTAGTGCAAATTACATGGTAATTGTAATGCATATGATTTGCTTAATTCCAGATTAAGATCTATCAGGCGTTTTTTTTATTATCTTGTTTTCTATCTTAATGCACTTGTTGTGTATTAGATAAATTTGCTGTGAGCATTGGTTTGTGATAAAAAATCTACTATTGTAATCTCTTTCTCATACAAAGATCCTGATACAAAGGCGATGATTTGGAAAGGTTATAAGGACATAATAAAAGTCAATATGGCTACAGGCTAATTGAATATAATGACACAATATTACCTTTGAATTATAAGTCATCATAACTATAATAATACAGTGTTATATATGAGGCTAGGTGGAAGTATTTAGTGTGTTTGTACTCAGAAGACAACCCTTGCTATGTGTGTGTCTAATTGTCTCATTTGGAATTGTTTGAGATACAAAATGAACTCTTTATTAATTCTTCTATTTTTAAGTCCCACGTTGCAAAAAAGGGTAAATAATTCATATTTATACTAAATTGTGTATGAAAACATAGCTGCAGAACGTCTGTGTGCTTGCACATGTGCACACTGTGTCTTTGAGTGTACATGCACACAAATGTGTGTGTCACACTGTAGTGTCTGTGCATGTGTGGGAGGGCATGTGCGAGCGCCTCAGCGTGCGCGTGCAGACCGCTTTTAGCTGCGAACAGAGAGCTTTAGCTTGTAGACTACAGAAGAGCGAAAATGTCAAGATACTGTCCTAATTTTCACCTGGGACAGAGAGAGAGGCAGAGGCTGTCAACCGATGGAGTGTGATTATTGTGTAATTTAGTACAAGGGTAGGAATATGGGCCTGTGCAACCAAAAAATGCTCCAGAAATTATTCAGCCCATCACTCAAGCCATTTATCTCACCCCTTTTGCCCACCCTCTCCCTCCAATATGTTTATTGTTAGCTACCCCTAAACTTTAACAAGTGGTGGCGGATTTTTCTGTTTCAGAAATTATATTTTTCTTCTTGTCATTGCTTCATTAATCAAGAGGAGGCATTCTGAAAAATGTTTTGTTTTGGAGGCTGCAATCTATTTTGTGTGTGTGTGTGTTGTAGTTAATCTGCGCCCGTGGCAGGTTTCCCCTCCGAAACGCAGCGCTAAGCAGCGGTATCGCAGGCCTATTGTTGTAGCCTCTGTCATAGCAAGGAGAGCCTGATGCAGGCCTGGGCTCGCCTGATAAGGAAAAGAGGATTCAACATGGCTGGAAAGGAGAATCAGTGGGACTTGAGAGTGGAGTACGGATGGGGCAGATGCGCTCGCCACACACACACACACACACACACACACACACACACACACACACACACACACACACACACACACACACACATACACACACTCACACACACACACACATACGTACAGACTCACACAGACATACAGAATGATATACACACACACACATACAGTCACACATGAGCCGACACACACACAAATCATCACCATCATCACACTGGCACATGCCCAGGCAATTATTTACAGTAACATCCAATTACATATGCAAGAAGGCACCCCAGGATAGGACCTCTCTGTAGCATAGCTGCTAAACGACACACACAAACATACACATACACAGCCTGGAATATGTGTCCACATGCACATAAACAAACAAACCATTAAAGTAAAGAAAAATCGACAATTTCAAGTCCAAACATTTTGATTTATGTGTGCATTTAAAGGTGGCCTGCGCTTTCTATCTGTAAGTCACACTGTCTCGGATATGGTTTGAAAACGCCAGACATTATCAGGACTAACAGGATTTGAATTTCTGTGTTGGACACACAAATAATTTTGGCACAAAGAATGTGGCTTCATCTAATGAAATAATGGGCCCAAATTTTAGGCGGAGAACCAATTTGTGATTGCATGCATCAATTATTTCTTGGGTTTAAACCAATATCAGGGCTGGGGTCTCTTCAGATGGGTAAAATGGTAATTATCTGGCCTGCTTTCCCGCGCTCAATGTCATCCATATATTTATCGATGGCATTATCGATGGTTTTCATGTTCGTACATTAAAAGGGGGGAAACATCCAAGCTGATTCTGTTGAAGTAGCCTTTTAATCTGAGCTTTTTAACACAGATCAACATGACACTGATGTCTGTTTATGAGTCAGATGGAGAATAGATCGCAGGCTGTGGCAAAAGAAACCCACAACAATTGGGTTTGTTTTTTTTTATTGCTTTTTAACATTTATTCCCCAAGCCTGCACTCTCAAAGTTTCTGCAGGCACGGCTGGAACTCAATCGCTGCCCACAGCCCCATGTATTAGCCGTGAAGCACTCAGTCAGTCAGCTAGTCAGAGCTATTATGGCCACAGCCAAGCTCCACTGTTTGAGAGATAATGCATGGTTGACTTGATCTACAAGTGAACCTGACATTTTGCTGTCCTTACATCACAACACAACTACCCAAACTGATATGGCAGGTCCCCTGATAAGCAGAGCAGGACTCACTGATTTGCTTTGTGCTCACTGTAATGGCTGCATGGTTTCCTCAAACATGCCAAGGATACAGTGACGAGATCAAAACACAAATATACAATTCAGCGCATTTTCAGTTTAGATGTTTTGCTGCTGCTTTTTAAGAAAATGATTTTTGAATAGTAAGCGTATATTCGCATCTATGAATACATCATTTTCTTGTTATAATTACAGCAAACAGTGATGAAACTTAAACCATGATTGGGGATGAGAGTGGCAGTATTTCCTCAAAATGAAGACCATATTTCTCTATAAATCCTGTCGCTCATATCACATCACAAGGATCAAAGCTTTTCGCTTCATCTCCTCAAAACAGATAAACAAATTAAACATTGTTTTTTTTTCAGTATTCTTTCTGTCTCTCAATCATCTGCCACTTTTGTTTTCATCAAATTTCGATAAAAGCACCTTTATGTCTTTTCATACTTCTAATCCTCTTCATTTCTGAGGAAAATGTTGTGCTTTTTACTTTTCTACATTTATGAGACAGCTATAGTTGCTGGTTTCTTTTGAAATAAAGATTTTCAGTAAAACAAATGATGAACTTTTAAAAAATACAATGTCATTATGTAGATTAAAGTACTCAGTGGTATATAAAGTAGCTAAAACTAGTTCTGCTTCAACCAACTGCGATGCATCAGTATTAACAATCTTAAACTGTCACATACAATAATAAAACACACAGAAGGAGAATTTTACTGCAGAACAAGTACTTTGATTGTATAAGTATATTTAGCTGGTATTACTATATTTTTTACTCATTGCTGGTGTGGCAGTAATTAGTAGTTTAAGTACATTTTGCAGTTTCTTGCTGGTAGTTCTACTACATTCTTATTTGCATAGTGGTTCAAGTAGATAAATTAAATTTTTTATGATTTTTTAAATTTTACTACCAAAACTACAAACAATTTTAAGCGATAAAGGAAATTAATTATTATTGCTCGTGTTAAAAAGAAAGTGTATGAATACAAGATTCTGCTCTAGTAAAAATAGGTTGAACTTGTCGTTAAGTCTGTATGTACACATCAAAGCTGACGAGTAAGACAACAGGCCCATTTTTAGACCAGTGGACAAGTTGGTCAAATTGTCTATACATTTATTATTTACTGTTTTAGTTGCAGTCAGATCATAAAAAATACAGATCTGTTTGTAACAAAAATGAAACATTTCTTGCAATTTTGATCTTGAAGAGCCCAGATGTGATTGTTTTATTTAGAACATGTTTAGGTATCAGGTGTATTTTTTAGGCTTGTAATTAACTTAGTTGATTGGCAGTTTTTGCTAGCTTGTGACTTTTTTGTAGTATATTTACATTTTTTTCATTTGATCTTCTTTTTTTTTCTTTTTTTTTTCTTACAAAATAGTTTGAAGCACATTTTTTTAGAACCTTTACCAAACTTAACTAAACCCGAACTTCCCCTCCAGTACAGCTTTGCTGTAGTTCATCTATGTCCAGTGTAAAGCATCAGTAGCTTGCTGTGATATGATTTCAAAGTAGTTTCTAGAATGTGCCTTACTTGCAGTGGAGTATTTTATATTTTTTATTGGAACTGTTACTTGAGTAAAGGATCTGATACTTTTTCCACTACTGCCCTTTTCCTGTTTTTGCCATAAAGTATTTTTTTTGTGCTTGCAAAGCAGTGCAGAGCTGGTTGCACACAGAGTTATCAATGTGAAAATGCAGCTACATTATGTTGGAAGAAGTCCAAAGCATCCAGTGTTAGTGTTTTAATTCATGTCACCAGTTCTATTATTCACTTGAAATCATTTCTAAATATGCCTTCAGTAATTTATTTATTCTAGTTTTACAGTGGTATATAGATCTAGATAAGATTAAAGTGCATTATTCTTAAGATTTCATACTTAGGAAACATTGCTTGTGTCTCAGTGATGACGATGGCTGCGTCCTCACAGACACTGCAGATGTGTCCATTCTGCTGTAATAGTCAGACAGGCAGCTGTCTCCCTGCAGCATGTGTGTTGTGCCATCGCTCTGCAGCAGCAGCAGAGCAGGACCGGTGATGGCTGAAAGCCCCAGTGAGGCTCCGGGTCCTGGGGGGCCAGTCTTCTCCTCACACCCGCAGGGTTTGAGGGTGAGCCGGGTGTCCCTGTCCCCCACCCCCACCACAACTCTCTGGGTGTTTGCTGTCAGTGGCCCATCAGGGAGCGACACAGTCTGGATGGCAAACTGTCACACTCAAGAGATGCAGTATCTGCACGCTTATGTTTTCTGTACATCGTAAACATAACAAACAGCTTGATATGAACATTAACATTCATGAACAACTGTTCCATTTGGGATAACGCTTAAACAAGTCACACACTATCACTTACACACTTATCTCAGGAGTTTTATGAATGTGAACGACTGCTTGCTTGTAGCAGATTTGGGGAGATGCTTCTTTAGCTGTGATATACCTCACAAACAAATACGCAAAGCTAGTTTCAGTCTTTACAGAGCGTAGTCTGACAGGCAACAATAGTCGAGCTCAGAACTCCCTGGCTTCACACATACCGCCTTGTTTTACAGTACGCAATATGTCTTCCCAAATGAATGATTATCCAACACTTCAATACACAACAGACCTCTGTTGCAGCAAAGGCGCAAAAGGAGAAGAAGAAGAAGAAGAAGAAGAAGAAGAAGAAGAAGAAGAGGCAAAAGAGAAAGAAAAGTGAAACAAAGTTGAGTGGTGCCAGCTGCTTTGCCATCTGTCACTGTCATGGCTGCACTCGTGATATGTTGAAACAACTTTCTTGAAAAGTGCTGGAGATAATCCTCGATTGTTTCCATTTGTTCGCCCCCGATAGCCCTCTCGGTATTCCAGCACAAAGTGAGTTCAAAGGGGGGTTTAGTGATGGCAACTGTGATTGTAGAAATACAGAGCTGCTGTCTTTATCATCTCTTTTAGACAACGTTTTCAGATTTAAAGTTTTGTTTTGCTGCGGGTTAGAAAGTGAGGAAATGAGACTTTAAAAAATCTCCAAAATCATTTATTATTTACAGCAAAGAGCTTTCCTATTAAAGATTGTGGAAAGCAACAATAAACGTGTGTTCTGGTAACGTGTTATTAACCACCCAGACAAATTTGATGTTTACAAAATTACATCTCAAAATCGTTTCTCTGCTCTGAAACCCTCGATGTCTCAGTGTCAAACACCACTACGACCTGAAAATGACCTGAAACATGGATGCTCTGCCTAGCAGCTTTATTGGACATGTCAAGACATGTTTGAGCCATCAGAGCCACAGGACGGTGATAGCATGGTATTTTTGTTCTAATGAGTCGATTGAACCTGAAGTGAGCTGAAGTGAACTGCTGGACTGATTTGAACTGAGAGAGTCATGTTACGTTCACTGACCATTAGGGAGGGTGAGGGCAGGGGGAGGTGGTCCCATTCGTGCGTCAGTTTGTGATTCGGACCACAGCTCTGGCACGTCACCGAGCCATGTCTCAAGTCCGCCCAAAAATTCCTGTATACAGAAATTGTGAACAGTTTAACAGTCTGACTCCACAATTCAGTACTACATAGTTCTCAGTCTTTTCATGTGTTTTCAGCAACTATTATCTAACATGCTTAATGTGTTAAGAAGAAGAACTCCCATTTTCCTTTACACAGACTTTAAGCATTGCCACTCTTGGACATTCAGCAGTTTTCCTCCCCTTTCCTCCCTCTTGGTCCCATTGGCGAGAGAAGTGGAGAACCACTGAGGCTTTTGTTGCTTCACCTCCTTCAGAGAAAGAAGGACAGCCACCCTACAGGGAGGCAAACCCCTGCTGGTAGACCTTGATAAGTCCTTGCTGTCCCCTGTCCTGGCCTTAGCCCTCTGATCCTCAGCCTAGTTGGCTCGGGGCCTACCGAAGACAAAGCCCTGTCAGAATGACTCCGGACGGATGAACAACCAAGCAGAAAAATTCAAGTCTTCTGACAAAAAAAAAAAAAAAAAAAGGTTAGCATTGAAGATAAGAAAGCAGATAGGTGCTGGAGGAGATGAAGGTCTGGACAGTGTCCATTCGCTCCCCGGTGGTCCAGCAGCGCCTCATTAGATGGATGTGTATGAGGCTGTCAAAGCAGGAATATTATACCACGGGGTCGTCAGCAAACTAATTGGGTAACAAAGACCATTTCCAGCTCGGGAAACCCATCTTTTAACAGTCCGTGTGCTGAGACTCTGATAAGAGAGTTCACGTCTAATGCATTTAGCGAGGGGCAAGTTCACCATCTTTATCTTATTTACTTAACTTGGTGTAAATATTGTTGGTCTTTTACGGTGGATTTAGTAAGACCCCATTTCTCTGAAGTGCACGGATCAAACTACTGAACGCTGCAACAATATGGAGATGATCAGGTGGTATGTAAATCACAGATACCTTCAGTAAAGTTACATATACGATGCAATTCATGTGTTTCTTCTCCTTTTTCTTTGTTTCAACTGATGCACTGCATTATTGTAATTATTATTTTGTACACTATAGAGGAAATTCACTAAATAGTGAGAGTTCCATGTTCTCTGAAGAATTAAAGACTCTGTGATGAACCAGGTGTCTTTAATCCATGCAGCATGGTGAGAAGACTCAGGCATGTTCTCTGGAGGGACTCTCAGAGGGTCTTGCCTCATATTCCATACGCTATACTGTAAAAACTAAAAAGTTGGAAAAAACTCAAAATTTCAAGACAACTTAGTACAATTGATTTTTAAATTTGGGCCCAACTCAAACTCAAGTTTTGAAAAAGTTTTACCAACTACTTATCTTTTGTTGAAATACTTTACTTCTCTTCTTTCTTGAAACCCAACCCAAAAAGTGTATTTGAAAAATAAATGAAGTGAAAGTGAGTCAAAACCATTTAATTTTCAGGAACCCTAAAAATGACAAATAATTCAAAATGTGTGTGACCAATTTTTGAAATACTATTTATAAAATTTCAAGATTATAGGCTGGCTTAACTTTTTTTTAGTTTTACTGAGAGTTTGAGTTGGGCTCAAAACTCAAAAATATATTGCAGTAAGGTGCCTTGAAAATTTGAATTGTATTTGAATTGTTACTTTCTACTTTCTACTACTTTCTTTTTACAGTAGTATTTATGGGCTCTACTTTCTTTCGACTATTAAGAAAGCGGTTCCTAAATGAATCTGCTCACAACGAGGTCTGTGGTTTATCTTGAGAAATGAGGTCATGATTTCTGGAAAGAGACGCTGATGTTGAATTTCCAAAGGTATTTGGCACTTTGAGCACCACGAGCTGAGTGCCACTTAGTCATATTACATTGGAGAGAAGACTGAAACAATCTAGATTGATAAAAGCATGACAAGCCAGAGGATAACTATGTATTTTTGATTTTTGGGTGAACTGCCCCTTTGAATTTATCAGGCATGCTGTCATTTTCATCCCTGACAATTTACAAATTACTAATTTGATCACAGCGCTTGAGAAGATTTGTGATGCGTTTGGCGCCTCTGATTCACACCAAAACTATCTAGATGGATAGGCTAAGAAAATATGATATGATTTGAACTGTCCCTTTAAAGTCTTATATAGAGCTCTAATTTTTGGCAAAATATAACCAAGGGCCATTTCATGTTTTGGCAGAGTTAGTCTGTGAGACTTATAATTTTCAGCAAAAGTTTCAAACCCCGGTGCATACCATGATGTATTTACAATATCCAACATTCCTCCTTTAATTTAGATGTGAGCAGAGCTCAGTTTCTGAATCAGGAGGTGAGATTGGCTGCAGAGTCTCCTGAAATATAAAATCACATACAGTAGATGCTATTCTAATGCATCATGAAATTTATAACTCCACCAGAGAAGAGAGGGGAGTTCAAAAGAATATTAAAATCCAATACCTAAAGGGGGGCACAGAGGTTTATCTAAAGTCAGGGGCTTTATTCAAGCATCATGCCTACTATTTTATTGTTTGTCTTTATTTACTGCCTCTCACTGATCCTAGTCTGCCGAGTGTGGTTATGAGGGAAGGGATTTGTTGTGACCCCACTGACTGATTGACTCTTGAGTTCCCTTTCTTCCTCTTTGAAGAGATCACCCCAATCCGCATGTTTATTCCTGACAGAGAAAGAGTGGATCTGTCCAGAGAATATACCACCTGCCACCTTGACCCCCAGGGGCCATGGTAATATCCATACAGGTGAACATTACTGGCTCCAGGTTCCCTATTATGTTCCCTCACACAGCTCCTCGCTGCTCAGGGAGTCAGCCCTAACTTACATGCAAAAGATCAAACAAGTCCTTCCCAATTGAATTCAAATGGGAAATTTCGAGTAATTCAAACAGTGAGTAGTGAAGCGACAGGGCTGTTCTGTCCCCTGACCAAAGCCAAACACAAGAAGTACATGTGTGTGTGTATATGTGCACTCTACCTCCAAGACATGATTAAGTCCTGGAGCACATGCATTACAAATTCAGCTTTCTCTTGTTTACAACTTCAAATAGTTCTCGGGACATACGCATTATACATAGTTATGGCGGTACACACACATTTACACGAGAAGTTGAATTAAACATTCTCCATTACAAAGAAAGTTGGGGGCATTGTTGTATGACGCTGAGGGGCTGAGGAAGGAAAGGAAGGAAGGAAGGATGATTCATAGAGAAGTTTTACTGAATCAGTAGGGAGTGGTGTGGGTGGTGTACAAATATTAGAGGAGAGAAGAGAGGAGATGAGAGAGTAAAGGAGATAAGAGGAGGGAAGGAAAGGAAATTAAAAGAAAGGGAAGGAGAGGAAAGAAGAGGAGAGAAAAGGAATAGCAAAATAATTAATAGGAAATGAAAGAAAAAAGAAGAGGAAGGACAGGGAAGAAGAGGAAAGGAATAGCAAAAGAATTAATGAAATGAAAGAAAAAGAGATGGAAAGAAGAAGTGAGGAAAGGGAAAAAGAGGAGAGGAAGGAAAAGAAACAAAAGAAAACAAAATGAAAGGGAAGGAGAGAAAATAATAGCGAATTAATTAATAGGAAAGTAAAAAGAAGAGGTGAGAGGAAGGAAAGGAAACAAAATGAGAGGAAAGAAGAGGAGAGAAAAGGAACACCAAAAGAATAAATAGGAAATTAATGAAAAATAGAGTAGAAAGGGGAAAGGAAAGGAAAGGAAAGGAAAAGAAGAGCAAAAGAATTAATAGCAACTGAAAGAAAAAGACAGGAGAGGTAGAAAAGGAAAATATATCAAAGGATAGGGAAGGAAAGGAATAGCAGGGGAAATAAGAGGAAAGGAAGGGGGCAGGGGTGGAGAAAGGGGTTGCTTGTCTTCAGGGCAGGTACAGCTTACACTAAACTGTTTGGCTTTAGAGTTGGAGCACCTCAATGTGCCTGAAGGTCTTGAAGAATGGAGTATGGAGAGAGTACCCCCTCCTTCTCAATCTCTATTCTTCTCTCTTCTCCTCCCTGATTCAGTAAGCAGCATACTTTAAAAAAAACAAAAAACAAAAATAATAATATAACAAAATAAAAAAATCATTTCCAGATGTGTTGTTAATAATTACGCATTACTTCTTAATCAGCCAATCACTAATCTGCCTTATTCCCACTCTGTGTCTTAAACACACAGCTGAACATACAGTAATCATGCAATGCCAACCGTAGTCAGTATAAATACAAGCACTGTGAGCATTTCAATGGAGCCAAATAAGTAATAGCTAATGCAGCACATGAACTTTGATGCTTACAGTCCAGTC